>JAZHFQ010000635.1:0-1200000 GCA_038387885.1 Spodoptera picta | reverse complement strand
CTATCTAACCCCTTAGGAAAGGGGAAAAAGGAAAGGTTCTGGATGGAACCGTATCTACTGTAGAGGTATAAAGAGCTTCATCTGTCTTACTAATTAAGTAAAACAAATAAGCTATTGATGACACAAAGCAGGCTTAATTATTTTTCACTTGAAGAAAGAATATTGAAATATAACCCCAGGTTACTCCTTAATGGGGTCTTAGGTAAATTAACCCTTGTTTGTTGTTTTTACTTTTAAATGGAAGCAGCTCTTTTTTTACTTATCAACATCGTTAAATTGAAACTTAAAGTTACTTCAAATAGATCAAACATATTTTTTTCCTAACTTACTAAAACAGGTTGTGGGATTAAGCACCCAAAACATTTCTTAAGTATTAAAATAATCAATGGTTAACTGTTAAAAATACATTTCGGTCGCGTATGTATGATTTTAATTGAGATAGTTGCATGACAAAGTTATTGAACCAGTTGCAGCGCGACAGTCGCCGCGTCGCGGGTTGCGAAATGCTGCTCATGAATATAAGCCTCTAGCATGGATTGAAACTAGTCGAGTTCCTCGTCAAATTATTACGTGAGTAAGCCGAAAACATAATAATTTATTGAACTATCTTTCTACTACTACGAACACTTTAAAACTGTAAAATTCAAAATTTCTTTGCTATCGCATTATATTCTTATTTCATTTTCTATAGTTACTCAGAATTTTAAAGCACAAAATACCTTGTACTAATAGTAAGAAAAACTAAAATGCAGTCTGGAACGTAGAGACACGACGCACATGAAACTACCCCAAACTTTAAATTGTTTACTTCCATTTCCAATCTTAGTTCTTAGTAATAAAGTTAAAAATGGAATGGAGATGTTTTGGCTGAAGTGTAGCTTGATGTGCTGGCACGTACCTCATCGAATCCCGGCTCCAATATTTCATCGTACATCTGAAATTAATGAGGAGCATTTGTTTCGTCGCGAATTAAAATGCTTTATAATATGGTCGCCCGAGATTTTATGATCAAACAACATGCATGTGTTTGGCATTTGTTTTTCGTTTGATACGGTTATGGTTAGCGGTTTGCCTGCTGTCTGGGTGTCGGTTCAATCTTTGAGTCTCGGTCACGCCGAATATTAGATGCGGTTGCAGTAAATGATTTAATTTGTAGAAGCGGTAGTAATAATAAAGTATAATAGATTTTTTTTCGATCAAAAAATCATTTTGGTTCCCCGATTTCGATTTGGTTTTAGAACAGGCGCGATCTTGTACAAGAGTAGGTATATAGAACTGTACTTGTCAGTAGATATTTATTTTCATTTGCGGAATGGGTACTCCATCCAACCTCCTCCATTCTAATCTTTAGTGGTCTATTCATATCATACATTTTAGGGTTTAGTTATATTTTTAAGGTTAATCTAATTTATATGAAAAATCCAATCTAAAACCAGCTTTTAATTAAAATCTTCACTTATAAAACACAGATTCATTCGAACATATGCATTGACAATTCATATTCGGTATAGAATTTCATATAAATGGCCGCCGAATTTATCTAGATCCCTCTCTAGTGACGGATGACAGGGGTGATAATTAGTGTGATCGTGCTATTCCGGGAGGACGGAGGACAGCGGCCTGAGGGCTGCCCTTCCTCCGTGCGGGCTAAAAATGGCTCAATCAGTCAAACTGCGCGTCTGCCGCCTGTAGCGTCGAATCACACACGTTCATAGTGTAAAGTTTCGTTGATGACTTCTGAATTTTGTAATTTTTATTTTTTATTTATGTAGTTAATTTGTTTGTTGGTCTTTTGTAACACACTGAAATATAAGTATTGTGCAAATGGATTATTTAAAAGGCTAATAGTTAAGTAAAATTATTATTGTTCTTTGTATGTAAAATATAATTTTTGAATGAATTCAGGGCGTAAGATTAGTAAGAAGTGTTAACAACGATATTGTAATTATGTGATTAGTTTTAAACGCATTATCAGTGGTTTCCAAAGTTGACTGGACTATCTAAATCAAGTTCCAAAACGTTCAGGTCCCACCTTTAGCAAATTAAACCATTACCAATATAAAATATAAATTAGTGCGTCTACAGACCAAACTATGGTTCGCAACCTATTGGCGGGTCGCAAGCGAACCTTTAGTGCCCACTAAAGGTTCGCCAATAGGTTGCGAACCATAGTTTGGGAAACTCTGTATTAGACCATTGCTAAAGAACCTTTAACTTTTTACCGTATTGCTATTCATAAATATTGTTACTCATAAACATTCATAAATACGTATAGCTTTCTATGCGCCGCGCCGTGGGCTCGAGCCTCTGTTGTGCCCGGTCCACGGTATTAAGCTGAGCTCCAGCCTTTTGCGCTGCGACGCACCATGGGCTTTTTTTTCGGTGTTTCTAAATTCTTGTTGTGTGTCGTAGCAAAATAAATGGTTTTTCTTTCTTTCTTTCTTTCTTTCTCTATATCATACTTAAGTAGAGGTAGAAAAAAAAAATATCGTATCGTAAAATGAAATGGAAACGTTTCTGCTGGAAGACGGAAAACAATCCTTTGAGGTATCGGCTTAAAGTCGTCGAGAGGATTTTGTGAAATGAATTTCCATAAACACGGGGAGCACGTGATAAAGTTTTCTATAGACGTAACGTATGTAGTCGGTACTTATATTTTATACATAACTGTTTTGAGTGCAGTTGCAAACTCTTTGATCAAGTTTCGTATCACCTGAGGATTGAGTGGCAAAACATGTATCATTTTTGTTTAATCACCAACTTAATGCTATTTTAGTAATAATGAGAATTCGTAGTTTTAAAAAGTACATTGATAACTTTATTTTTGAAGTTAGTTAAAAATGAGTTAATATCTCCTGTTTTTGCATCATCAACTCTCTACACATACCGATTCTATAAAATAAATCGACTTGAAGTTCAAAAAGAAGCTTGAAATCGATCTAAAATCGCACTCCAAGCAAAACATATCTAAAAAAACAAATCGGAATAGATCCTATCAAGTCGAATCAAAAGGGCTTATAAGACATGCAAAAAAAGTCGCTGTCATGTCACAGTCGCCGCGATCGAGTGCGTTCGGTCGCACTTTGAGTAACTCAATCCTACGTTCAAAGGGACAGCCACCTCAAATACATAGATGGCCTGTCGCATGTCGTGGATCTTCTGTGAGTTATTCAATTTGTTTCAATACGGATGTACTAGTGCTAGAAACGACAAGTTTGGTTAAAGGTTGTTTAGTTGTTTTGTCGGTTTGTTCTTTAAAACATAAGATTGGCTGGTTTCATCAGTTTTAACTTACTATTTATTAATTAGTTATTAACGTTCGTAAAAGTCTCACACATCTATTGTTCGTCTAATATTGCCATTTACTATTAAAGCATGAATGAAATGCCAACGTTCACACAAATTCCCAGAACATCTCGTACATAATAAACTGCCATGCATATTGCACAGTCGTGCGTGTACATGCATGTTAATCTTTAATCTATTCGAATACGGGATGTCTTAAAACCGATTTCAATAACCGATCTTAATCCAAAATATCTGGATCGATTTTGATTTTTGACAGAAATTCCATACAATAAATATCAAACAATCGATTAAGATCGATAAATTATTCATTTCAGTCGTAAGTGATGTCGTATCCAGGAGTTATATGCCGGATGCATCTGCATCCCCGCGGGACTGGCTGGCTGTGCCGCCAAGCAGGGCGGGATCGATCCGCCCCAGTCGCGTGCTAAGCGCCCCGCGAGCTGGACGTCCGCCCGCCTCAATCAAAAGCCTTCGCGTTTAGGCGGGAACGCGTACTATTCGCGATTTCATAACAATAGACAATATTACAATTTTTTATTAAGTCAGTATTTAAAATTAGTGATAGATTAGTTTCTAGTGATTTTTAAAGTAGTTTTGTGTGTGTAGTGAATTCAGAATAAATAATAAACTGACTTTAGATGAACTATTTTTAGTCGAATTATTCTATAGGTTTGTTTAGTCAAGGTAACGAAAGATGTTTGGATATTTTGATAGTGATTTCTCGACATAAAAATGGTTTAATTGGACAATAAATTAACCTTAGTTTAGCTACGTTTGTTCCCCTTATAGGTGTACAAGTTTAGAACTCTCATTAATCACGGAATTGCCGAACTTTGTACCTTGGTATCTCTTCTCGATTCGGAAATATTTTGTTGCAAATTGCGAGGGTGGATTGTGGAGATAAATTGTATCAAAGTTAATATCATTTATTGTAATCTTTCAACGTTCATTAGTCTTAATTTCGAAACAAATACATTTTAATTGAAATGATTCATTGTTTATTTAATTATAAGAACCGATTTTTCTTTTTATCATAAGTATTCTCAATATTCCGTAAAATCAAATAGAGAAATTGTGTTTTAGTGGAAAAAAGCATAAATCTTGTGGAATGAAATAAATTCAGAGAAACAATAAAAAAAGTACGTCACACACAATAATAGCCAATCGTCTGAAATGACTTGTCATTTTTATTTAGAACAGTTTCAATTGCTACGAAAATTGTAAAGAGAAACTCTACAGCATAAATTGGCGGGAATTGTTACACTGCAACAGATAATTAAACTGCATTGTTCGAATTTCGAATGAATTCGTCTAGTTTTTAAAATAATGATGATTGAACGAGCGTTCAGTTGCTACTTGATTTTATCTTTGGAAACAAAGAACCTATTTTTATTTAAGATTGTCCTTTATCGTTGGAAAATTCAAAGTGATAATAATAATATTATAAAAACGGACCGTTTATAAAATAAATAAATTTTACCTGAATAATTTCTAATCTCCTTTGCTTAAATTAAATTGACGATTCATTTTAGAGCTATCAAATAGATATATTGATTGTTTCTGAATAAATAATACGGTTAATTTATAATTTATTGCTATATAGCTACGAAGATTAAGTCTTAAACATTTGTGCTAAAACAAAATTACGAAGAGTGGTTTTTTTGTCCGAGTTTAAAGCTCTGATTTAATTTATATGAATTTATTGTCTTTTCCAAGCTTGACATTATTTATTTGATAAGCTTATATGACGAAGTGTACCGTTAAAAATATAAGTCAATGTTGTGAGGTCTATGACCTATGAGTAATAGACAAATTAGACAAATTTAAGGTCAACCTTTACGTTACGTGACGACAATGCGTGGGTAGATGTTACTACGGTTTTATTTCCCGAACATTAATTTTATTCATGGTAACACTTACTTTCTGTGTTCAATTTAGAATGTTAGTATTTTTATGAAAATTTAAGTTTTGAGTAAAATTATTGTACCATTTTGTAACTTTCTCTTTTTGAATGCAAGAGGTGTGTTTATAGATTTCTTTAAACAAAATAAACAAATACACTAACCGCCGTACTCAGAGTCATTTAATGCTTACTTAACCCAGTCCTAAGCAATTGTTTTCGGAACAAAATCGTTATTAAGGAATAGTTTATTGTAATCATTAAATGCATGTCTTTGAGTATCGCAGTAATGGTCAAAGAAATTAATATTTACCTAATGTTGACAGTTTACAAACAGATCGCAAGCCTCTGACCCATTTCACTTTGAGAGTCACGTGGGAAGATGAACAGATGATATTTTTTGTATTTGTGTATTCTAATATGGGTGAGTAGATATAGTAATGGATTGTAGGATTTATTTTATTCTTGAATGCAGATATCTTCATCTACTGTTCATGTTTTAAACGACGATACATTTTTATGAATGTCCGCGAGCGACGTATGAATAGAGATTTATTATCGTTTGTCATATTGTTCTAAAATAAATTGCTTTATCTTAATCGCGTAGACAGTAAACATTTTGATATAAGTGTGTTCAATTAATCAAACATACAATATTGTAGGATTACTCAGTAATTTATAGATTTTTTAAATTAGCACTAACGCTTTTCTAACTCAGTGAAATAATAAATAGTAGGTATTTTTATTATAATTTCACAATAATTTTACATACAGCAACGCTATAGGCCGTAAGGTCCAAATTCCCTTAATTAATGTAAATCCTAAGCGATGTGCGTATGTCGTGAGTTTCCATCAGGTTCATGTCACACGGGATTAGCACCCGCACAGAACTCCGGCACCGTCTCGTCTCTAACCGGCCTAATCCCTACGCACACACGCAACCCGCACCGAATTAAATTTGGAACTTATTTATTGTATTATTATTTATTAATTCAATCAATAATGTTGCCGTGACTAATACCATTGTGTTATCGTTGCATGTTTAAGGAAATTAAGATTAGGTACTTAAACGTTTTATTGCTATTTGTTACTAGATTTTGCGATGGTCTGTTAATTTTTATTTTTTATTCGTTTTATTTTAGATACATTTTAAAATTTTATGTATTCAATCAGATAACGAGCGTTTATAGGTATCGCGTCTGTCAATGAAAAGTGCTTCATGTTTTAACAGAAATGTTCAAAACAGTGATATTACCATGTTTTTAAACAAATCATAAATCTAAAAACGAAATAAAGCTAGAACACACCACAATACACACTAGTGTGGATTGAAGATAATTCTTCATAATCAAAATACTACATACACAAACAAAACTAAATGACTTCACTCTAAACCTTCACCTTTGATGTCGGAAAAACTCAATTAAAATCCGGCCAGAACATGTTCTAGGAAATATGTTTGGAATATAAACAAGGAACGGATGTGAGACGCCATCTAGTTCCGTACATTCACTGAAAGGGACGACTCATTAGTCGTGAAGATATTTGGAATCCGTCTGATACCGCTCCAATGACCTTTTGAACGCGATTGTACTGCTGAGAGCAGCTCAACCTACTCCATTCTATCAAATTAGATTTTCAACTTTATTCGTTTTGTTGTAAAGTCGAAAATGGAATGAAGAATAATAATAGATTCGTGTAGGTCAAACTGGCTGTCGATGCTACCGTGTGTGGTATGCATGTGTGGGGATTAACGGGGTATTATACACGTAGGGATAGTGTGATGGAAGGGTAAAGTGCTTGAGTACGCGACTGTACTGTTGGGAAAATGTTTTGTCCATTTTTGTGGCTCCTACATACGCTGAAATATTCAATTAAGGTTCTGTAATCCCTCTTTGTGTAATCCCATGTAATAGTGACCGTATTTTCATGTATGAATTGTGTAAATATAGTGTTGATAAAACCACGTCTAGTTTCAAATACTATACGCAATGGTTTAATATATCAGATTGATAGATATATTTTTCTTACCTATAGCAGTTTCTTTAAATGATATCTATAGAATCCTTTAGATAAGAGACATTATTTAGTACTAAGGAGTGAATTTGATCCATAGTAATTTTTTGTTTTGCTCTTAGTATATGATGATTGTTTATCCATGTGCATTTTACATCTGAATGCTCAAAAGCCTCGTCAGTTTTAAGTTGTGCTTAAATACCGTGCACTCTCTGTCATTTGACAAATAATATATTGACAGAAATATACCTAAGCGGGACTTAAAACTGAATGTCGTTTGGGTATTCAGGTGTTAACAACATAATCATCATTCATAATAGACAAAGACCTCAAATTGCTCTCCGCAATCTATCACATCACCGCACTGCATGCATAAGGCTAACTTATCCCCTTGTTCGTAGTAAATAATCATATAATTGGCCAACAGCCACCGCGTCCGGCAAAGGGCGGCCATTTGCATTTTAATCACGTGTAGATTTGAAGTAATGCCTCTACGTGCACGAATAAATTATACGCTTACATACATTCAATGTGTGAACAGATTGCCTGGGAGTCCTGGGACCTATGCGTGACGTCTATGTGACGTCATAATAACACGGATTACCACTTGTGCTTTACTTACGTATGAGCACTGACACAGACCTGTGACTTTTAGCAATGATCAGTGTCTAGTCATTGTGTTGATGCTATGACAAGATCCGCCCAAAACTAATCTAGCAGTGTTGTATGACTTTAAAAGCATTAAAATTGCTGGTCCTGGAAGCGTAAAGTGACACATAGGGATAAAGTAGTATTGTGTTGTTTATAACTGACGCACCAGCTAACAACTCTTGATATACGTCTCAAGACCAAAGTTTAATGCATAGCTTAAATTTTCTCAACGTAAATTAAAGCCGCGAGGAGCTGAAGTACGTAGTATTTAAAACTCCAATAACATTTTCCGAAACATATATATAACTTGTGTGCTTATATATTCACTTTAAATATTTAAATCCTTAAAATAGTTTCCCACATGATCGTTCATAAATCACGCTCATCCTACTTACCCAGTGCCAGAACAATAACTCATACGTCGTGTCGACCGCATTTAGGATCGGAACACACTACTTCCTTACTTCCACAAACATAATTCAATATGATGATAGGTATGAAAGGGGTGTATTTAACTCGTCGAGTACCGGTTTTGTAGACACAATTATAGAACAATAGGTTGCGGTCACCGGTGACCGCTTGGTGTTTGACAGTTTAAATATATGTCATTAGGAACAGAGATAATTATGATTGCGACATTAAAGGTTGGGGTTCTGTTGACAGAACCCTCTTTGACAGAACCCCACACCAGAGATTACTAGTGTTGTCAAAAACCGATACTAGAGCATAATATAAAATATTATCTTTTGTAACAATATTTTCGCGTTGTTACTAAGAAAACAGTTTTATACTGAGCTTTTACTAACAAAACTACATCAAATATCTAGGAACGCATTGTGTACATACATAGTTACGTAAATATAATATTGTCTTTGTAACTTAGTTAAGGTAAAACCACCCCGTGTGTGCAGAGGTTTCTACTTTCTACCCGCGGAGGTTCTGGCCGCGACACGTCCCTCGGGTTACGTGAAACTTAATTCGGTTTTACTTGAGGCGACGACTTAATTAACTCGGCCGACGCGTGTCTCATGTGGTTATAACTTTTAGTCACTCTAGTACAATCTGCGGAAAGTACTTATTTAGATCTAGGAGTAATTTGTAAGACAAGTTTTAGATGGGTTTTTGAAAGTGTGTGGCGCATATGTTAGGTGGTTTAGGAGTTGATAAACAAAATGATAGAGTTATATAGGTACTAGCTTTTACCCGCGGCTTCGCTCGCATAACAAAGGGATAAAAATAGCCTATGTGACATATATCAATACACACAGCGCCATCTATACCAATACTTTTGGTTTCAGTGTTAATATCAATTTTTTTCGGGATAAAAAGTACCCTATTATTTAATCTGGACTTCTAACTTTACGTCTGCAAAAATTCAAAGCAATCGGTTTAGTAGTTACGGCGTGAAAGCGGAACAAACAAACAAACAAACAAGCTCACTTTGCAATTTATAATATTAAATAATAATAAGGATAGTGACTGATATTTTTTTTTAAGTTTTACACAATTGCGTAAGGTAGACTTAATGCTAACAGCATTCTTTGCCAGTCATCATTTTGGTAATGCAGAAATGTATGTGGTAGGTGGTAGGCTGCAAAAAGGTTATGAGAGGTAGTGGTAATTATCCTAATCATTACAGAATCATAAATAGCAAAATACGTCTATAATAACTTTTCTGATCGTTTCATGAGCGTTAAGTTTAATTTGTGTATGATGGTAAAGGCTTCACAATCCAAATAAAGACAAACCTCTATTTGATAATTTGCTATATTTGTTTAGCAATTGATTGTTCCGTTGCGTTAAAAATCAGCAGATTACACAACGCTACGTAAATCCTGACTCCGATGTTCCAATATCTTGATAATGTTAACACATGATCGGAGCAAAGTAATTGGTTTATACCAGTTTATACCACGTTACACGTAATTCAGTGAAGCTCGGTCGTCCGTGAAATAGATCGTAACAAATCTTCAAAGACATTTACATTTCCAAGTATTTCCGAATACAATAAGATAGTGTTAAAAATAAACACGCGGGTTTGTCAAGTTCGCGCTGTACACATGGGGTGCCGTCTATTTCTGATTCCGACTCTGTATGTAGACTTAGTCGCCATTATTTCTATTTTGTTGACAACTACCGATCGTATGGTGGGGTCATTGTACTAACGAACAGACATTGGGAATACCTTGGAATATCTTAATGATTTTACAGTATGAGCTTTGAAGGTATTTATTATATTTAGAGTGTTCTTATCTTGAGTCCCGTTTACTGTTATTTTGGTACATCTTAATATCGTAGGTATTGTTAGTTGTGTGAAGCGTGTAGAAGTTAGTGTAAGGTTTCGAGCTTAGGAGCGACTAGTAGTTACAAGCTATTAGCCTACAAGTGCCCGCAAACTGTAGTTTTACTCGACACAATGGCAAATGGCACTGATTTATTTAAGTACGCGGTATAAGTAACATATATGTAGGTAGTAGCAGCTGTGAATCTCCTTTTACAAATTGTAGTTTACTTTAATTATTAACGTTATTTAAATGTAATTAATACATTTGCAATGCAATCTTATACTAAAATAACAGTCTTCAATTCCTTTAAGTTAGCACAGTTCTTTGATCAAAAAACCAAATACACACACATTTTGTTAGCAAAATATGTAATTTTTTGCATGAAATAAAAACGCAAGGGTTAATATAACATCTTGAGTTTTCGAGTAAATAATAACGTTTTTACGAGCGTTGTATCGGCGGGTCAAGTGGGACCCCTCGTGTGTCATCCCGAATTCGTCATGTCATCGAAATGTAATAACCCCCCAGCCGAGCCACGGAGGTGGAATCGGAAAGCTATTTACAAAAGAAACTGGGGACACGAGGGGAGCAATTTCTTGTGGCAACTAAGAAATCGGGTCTCTCTATCTACTGATCGAATGTTGTCTCAAAGTAAAGATATTTTCGTCTGGCGTCTTTTCGGAGTTCCCAAATATTAGTGTGGTTGAAAAGTTTTGAATGAATCATTTGTCGTCATCTCGTAGGTAATATTTTTGATGGAGATACTTTTAAAAAACCTTGTCATTAAAGAAAACAGATATTTATTTTACAGTTTGAATACGAATTTTTCATAAACTATACTACTATACCATAATGTCCTTATAACATAACATCACGCTTCTTATTCCTGAAAGGATAGGCAGAGGTGCACATCACGGCACTTAATGGCACTGTACCATGTAATACCCACTTTTCACTATTTTATGTTATGAGACCCATGTAATAGGGTGTGAGCCTAATATACCCTGCACAATTCCAGACTCCGTGCTACCATTGAGAATTATTTGAAAACCCAATAATACTTTGCCCGACCCGGGCATCGAACCCAAGACACCTTGCCCGGCAGTCGCACTTGCGACTACTCGGCCAACGAGGCAGTCTTTACTGATATAATATAGTATACATAATGTCCTTATATTCACTAAAATAAAAATATCACATAGTTCATACACCAATACCTCCATTCACACCGAATCTATTATATCCAAAAACGCTCACAGTAACGTGTGGCGGTTAGGGCGACAATAACAGGTCGGGGTCAGGCACTCGAGCCGACTTATGGGCGATTGACCGCCTGTACCGATACAGATAATCGCAGTCACGACTCCCGACAAAACGGTAACTCGGTAACCGACCGATATTCGGACCTCCTGTGCCAGTAATGGAGAGACTAAATGCGTCCGATGTTAAGATTGTGAGTAACAATTTTAAAGATCACGTTATTTATGTTTATGAGAGCGGTACATTGTTTTACTTGTTCGCTTCGTATGTTAAAGCTTACATATGATAGCCAAATTATCAAGTTTGGTCTTAGTTAAGTACCTACAAGTTTTTCGCTCTACAAATTAATGTAACTACCTATATGTCATAGGTAGATAAATAATTGACAAGAAATAAACCAATTGTAAATACAATTATTTTCTCGTTAAGAGCTACTGATTGTTAGTAGCATAAACTTAGTAAGAGAACCTTTTAACCGACTTTGAATAAACAAGGAGATTCGCAGTAAGACCTGTATAATAATATATGTTTTTATGTTTGTGCGCGATTATCTCGCGATTGTCTGATCCGATTTTGATGCGCTTCTCAGAACAGTATTTATTACACACTAGTTGATCCGGCAAACTTCGTCCCGCCTAAAAGTTTTTTCTCACCTTTTAAACCTTCCCTAGACTTCCACGAACCTATCAAGACCAAAATTGGCCAAATCAGTTCAGCCGTTCTCGAGTGTTAGCGAGACTAACGAACAAAAATTAATTTACATTTATATAGATGAGGTTTCAGTACATTAAATAACCTACTTTAAAAAAAGAGGGGATTTAAGTCGGTTTTCTTAAACGTAGTTTATGAAAGAATGATTGTCGTATAAGTTTTAAACATTTCTGCTAAAATATTACTGTCGAAACAACACACTCTTGAGACAGCCCAAGCATACATTATACATAATCACATTCCTACCAAAGGAATTCAAACATGATTATTCATTATGCATATCAGACAATTCCATTTTGGAATGGAACAAAACATTTTGTGTTCTGAATCCTTATGTGATGACAGTTCGACCTTGTGACATATTCTGTGATAGACATACATACTTATGGATATTTAAGAATGTATAAATACATATGTGATACAAAATATGGTCGTTTTCACCAATCACCTCTGAACTGTCACTTAACTAACCAAAAGTCAATTAACGTAACGTAGCACCTTTTTTTTTTTTTTTTTTTTTTATGGGGGGAAATCCTCATGGACTGCCTCCACCTGGGGAAAGGCGGAGGGGTGTGCCGGACTCTTACCGGCTAAAACCACCCCAGTGTCTCCTCGCACGTGCGTGCGGGGCCGCGGGAGTCCAAATTCATCCGCAGCCCCGCATTACAGTGCCGGCCCGTAAATCAGGGCCCCGTCACCTGCACGGAGCAGTGCACCACGTGCATCGCCTCAAAGGCGCACGCCGACACCCGCGCGCGCCTACGACTCGGGTCTATCGATTCGGGGGCGGGGACTTCCCCAAGTCCTTCGCCCCTGGACCCATTCATGGGGGCCGGAAGAGGGCGTTGTCGGCCCTTCTCCTACGCCCGGTGCGCCTTCTGCGGTTGGGAGAGGAAGTCAGTAAGATCTCCCTCTCCCGTTCCGCAGTTTCCTTCTGCGACATCACATCCTCGCAGAAAGACACCACCGCGTCCCACGACTCTGCGCTGTCCACCATCTTCCGCATTACGGCCGGCAGCGACAGATCGCTTCCTACTTCATTTCTGAGGATACGGCGCTGCTCCTCCCAACCTACACACTCGGCGAGCGTGTGTTGCGCCGTGTCCTCCCCGCAATGGACGCAGTGGTGGCACCGGGCGTCCGGCTCCCTCTCTATGCGGCACAGGTACTTGCCGAAGCAGCCGTGCCCCGACAGCACCTGCGTCACCCTAAACGACAGGGAGCCGTGCTTCCTCCCGAGCCAGTCGTCGAGTAGTGGCCGGATCGCCTCGACGGTAGTAAAGCCAGCGGTGGGGCGCAGAAGCCTTTGCCGCCATTCCGCCACTAAGACCTGACGGAGCTCCTCTCGGCGCCGCTCGATTTGGCGCTGCACCGGCCTCGAGCCCCGTGTCCGCTCTTCCTCGCGCCATCGGTATAGTGACGCGAGTACTTTCGCCTCTAGGTCCCAGGGCGGGGATCCGGCCAGGACGCAAGCAGCCTCGTAGGAAATCGTGCGATACCCGCGGACGACTCTGACAGCCATCGCCCTCTGCGGTTTTTTCAGAATAGCGAGAGTGTTGGCCGTCAAGTCTAATGCCCACACAGGGGCCCCGTACAGGGCCATGGATCGCATGATTCCCACATACAGCCGCCTACAGGCGGCGCTCGGGCCCCCCAAGTTGTGAAGCAACGTTGAAAGCGCGCCCGTCGTACCCATCAGTTTGGGCGCCAGCCGCCGGAAATGGGGTCCGAATTCCCATCGACTGTCGAGCACCAATCCCAGATATTTCATGGTGGACTCGACAGCTATGCGAGCCCCGCAGACCACGATATGCGATCCCGGCGCCGGCGCACGTCGGGGGCCGTGGAACACCATGGCCTCCGATTTGTTCAGGGCCACCTCCAGGCCCAGGCGCCGGATGCGGTTCACAACCTGTGACACCGCAGCCGTGGCTATCAACGTCGCCTCCCTGTGCGAGCTCCCCCGGGCGGTTACGAGCGTGTCGTCCGCATAACACGTCAAGTCAGCGCCCAAAGGGAGCTCACCTCTCAGCACCCAGTCGTACCCAATGTTCCACAGGAGCGGCCCTAAGACCGATCCCTGTGGAACACCGCAAGACATGAGGTGCCGACCGGCACCGTCACGACCCCGATAGGTGACACACCTGCCCTCCAAAAAAGCCCCTACTGTACGGCGGAGGTAGAGAGGCACGCGATGGTATTTTAGTGCCTCTCGAATACAACTCCAGGGTAGGGTGTTGAATGCATTGGAGATATCCAAAGACACCGCCACCCCACCCTGTGACACCGTCTCTTCCACCAGGGTCCTCACGCGCATGATGGCGTCTATGGTGGAGCGCCCCTCACGGAAGCCAAATTGATGGTCGTCCAGGTTCGGTCCTTCTCCGCACAAGTGGCTGACGAGGCGATTTGCGATAATACGCTCGAAAAGTTTGCCCGCCTCGTCGAGCAGCACTATGGGCCGATACGCGGATGGCGAGTCCGCAGGGCGCCCTTCCTTCCTGAGCAGGACCAGTTTCCCCTCCTTCCACACACTGGGGAACTGACCTCGCTCGAGACATGACGTGAGAAGCCCTCTCAGCTGGGGCTCTAGCACCTTCAGAGCCAGGACGAGAGCTCGGCCAGGGACGCCGTCGGGTCCGGGCGCTGTGTTCTTAGCCCGAAGTCGCAACACGGCTGCTCTCATCTCTGCTTCTGTCACCTCGGGGACGTCGGTGCTCTCTTCTCCTGGAGAGTCTGTGGCTGACGGCGAACCCATCGCCGGTGGAGCGTGCTCTGCTCGCTCTGGGAAGAGAGCCGATACAACCGCCTCTAGCAACTGGGGTTGCATGCTCTGGGCTAGTGGAGGCGCCCAGGGACGCAACTTGCTCCGTACCCAACGGTATGGCCGCCCCCACGGATCCCGATCTAGGGACCCCAGCAGCTCTTCCCTGGCACGTGACTTTGAGTCGGTGATGGCCAGCCGCAGAGTCTCCTTAGACGCGCGGTACACCTCGTACAGCGCGTCCTCCTCGCTGGAATCCCGACGACGTCGTCTTCGGTATCGGGTGTACCGGCGGCGAGCCGCAACGCACGCTACGCGCAACTGCGCGATCTCGTCCGTCCACCAGTACACCTGGCGCCTTGCGGACTGTTGGCGGACACGGGGCATGGACGCGTCGCAGATCTGCGTCATCGCCCCGCGGAACCACAACGCCATCGTCTCGACGTCGACGGGGCCGTCCGTCGTCGACTCCCAGACCCAGGATTGAACTAAGGCAGCTTCTTCGAGTAGTTCCCTAGCACCTAACCCAACCCCTTACTTATACTGTTAGGTGCCAATAATGCATAATTTGGTGAAAAGCAAATGACATGAGATATAAAAAATCCTCAAAAAGCTGGTAAGGCACCTGTAAAGCCACTGGTGTTCCGGGTGTCCATGGGAGACGACGATTTTTTTTTAAAACATTGCCCCACACAAAGATTTTCTCCTGTGTCGTGGGTGCGTTTACAAACATCCAAGTTTACACACACATGACACCCAGACCCGGAGCAACAATTTGTGGATCACACAAAGTGTTGCTCCGTGCGGGAATCGAACCCGTGACACGTTGCACGACAGCCGGTTGCCCAAACACTGCACCAACGGTGTTGTCGTGATAGCTTACCATCAGGTGATCCGTCTACTCGTTTACCGGCTTATTCCATAAAAATAAAACATATTGAAGCCGAGTGGCAACAAGTGCGACTGCCGGGTAAGGGGTCTCGGGTTCGATTCCCGGGTCGAGCAAAGTATTTTCGGTCGGGTTTTTCAAAAAATTCACAGTAGTAGCACGGGGTCTGGAATTGTGCCCGGTATATGGTAATAGGCTCACCCCCTATTACATGGGGCTCATAACATGAATAGTGAAAAGTTGGTGTTACATTGTCGCCTCTGCCTACCCCTTCGGAGACAAAAGGCGTGATGTTATGTTATATTAAAACCTGATTAAGACGGTGTATATTTTTTAGGCCATTTCATCAAACTTGTCTCATAAATCTCATCCCCATTGTGTCAAAAATGCAATCAAAATATCATTCCTTATCATTTATGTAGGAAACTTCACAGGTTATTAGGGCACCATAAAACAGTGTTTATTACCCATAAAACCGTGATATCTGCTTACCATTTATGAATATTACGGATTGAATGTGAAAACATGCCTCTGATTTAATTTCATCGTATAAAAATGTTTTATGTTCAATCGATATAATTATTATGTACGAGCTTTTGTGCGATTCAAATGAGGTTATATTACTTATACTTATAATTAAAATCTTTATGTCGATGTGTTTTATTGATAGTAAATTGATACCATCGGGAAGTTTTAATTACCTGTAATAATGATTCATCAAGTCTACCTCATGACCTGATTAAATTAATTATATTATAAACCTAGGTGTAAGTAGGACACCTTATATATTTTCATTTCTTGAACGATGAACATTTTTTTTAAATAAAACATTGCCCACGCTAGGATTTTATCCTGTATCGGGGGTGCGGTTACAAACATACAAGTTCATATATGTACACATCGCACTTAGACCCGGAACAACAATTTGTGGATCACAAAATGAGTTGCTCCGTGCGGGAATCGAACCTGCCACACGTTGCACGGCAGCCAGTTGCACAGCCACCGCACCAACCGTGCAGTCAACACCGAACAATAATGTCTTACTGAATTATAGGTTAACTTTTTGTCTGTTTTCGTTGACTCTTTATAAAAATATATGTTCTGAATGAAGTATTCTCTATCACTCGATGAGATCGGTACTTATAGTATTTTATAATCGACAGTTCATATTTTCAGACAATTAAAAACATTAGAATACTATTACTATAACAAAAAATAATACACGAACAGAACAGCAAACAAAGCTTAGTATTTTCCTTATACTACAATTAGTGTGAAAATAATATAAATTTACATTTCACTCAGAACACGTCGTGGGTTGATTGCCGTGGAGTGAGTGCGTGCTGACATAACACCGAGGGTTCAGTTCCGTGTTGTTTTACTTTCACTACTATTGTTATTCCACGTTTCCTTTGTTTAGGAAACTGTTTAATCGTAAACAAAGCAGGAAATTAATCAATAATAAATTTCACATTAAAATAATTAGGTTGAAGGCTTTAATCGTTGTGGCTTGTTCATTTAGATTGTTGCTGTAATTTAGTGGCTCTTATCACGAGGGTTTTTGAGTGAAAGTTATTGTAAATTACAAATGAGTCGCAAAACAATATTCAAAAATCAGGAAAGTAGCAGTTCTAGGAATTCTCTATTCCCGAAAATTACATCGTCATTTTCCTAAAGGGAAGCCTTTAGGGAAAAATTCGTAGCTATTGTTTTATAAAACCTCTCTTTTTATTTTAAACCCACAATCAAACAAATTAAAACATTTGAACAAAAAAGAAAAAATATTTCACAAAAATATCAAAAACCATTTTTACAAAAGCCTTATACAAATCCGAGAAACGCTGTAACCAATTTTAGACTTTGTTTCTTTTGGGGTAGGTTTGGAAACGAGTGTCAAATAATTTGCAATAAGGTTGGGGTAGCAATGTTTACCCACGCACGCGATCGATAGCCCGTAGAAACCTCCGCGTGAAAATTGCAACCCGTCGCTGAACATCGTCTAATAGAATTACTGGAAACGAGATGAAAGGGAATTAGTTATTTTTCGGTTGAATATTGAGTTCCGCTCTCAAAGTGTATATTTGTCGGTTGAACTTATTGTTTTGGAGTCAAAACAGGATATCGATGTTGTGTTGGTTTTAGAAGTTAATTAAAAATAAGTTTATGGAGTATTGTAATGAAAGGACTGTTTTACTAGGATTTTAATTATTTTGGTGACCGTTTCACTTACGAGCCTTTTTTGTAAAAATAATATTACATAACATAACATCACGCCTTTTTATCCCCGAAGGGGTAGGCAGAGGTGCACATTACGGCACTTAATGCCACTGTACAATGTAACACCCACTTTTCACTATTTATGTTACGAGTCCCATGTAATAGGGGTGAGCCTATTGCCATATACCGGGCACATTTCCAGACTCCGTGCTACTACTGAGAATTTTTTAAAAACCCAGTAATACTTTGCCCGACCCGGGAATCGAACCCGAGACCCCTTGCCCGGCAGTCGCACTTGCGACCACTCGGCCAACGAGGCAGAAAAATAATATTAAATTTCTAATTTTGCATGACCCACAAAATCTTTATTTATTCTACATAATAATATTGTTTATTCAACACCAGTACTTAGTCATTGTTTACATAATTCAGTCCTATGTCTATTATCTCTCAATCGACGCACTTATTTCCACAATCTCACCAATTTGTATGTACATGGATGTGACGAATCGCTGTCATTTCTAGGTATCACGAAGTCTTATCCAGTGAGTGTTAGGGTCTCACCCGGCAGGTGGGGTTCCGTATAGTTACGAATACCTCCCGCTTATCTTGCCAACTCGAGGGGACGCCATACATTTATTCTGCTCGGTTTATTTTGCCTTGATGTTTACTTTTTTCGTGAGTAGGATATGAATCAGGATATACGCCTACTAATGACAATCGAGAAATCGCTATCAATTTAACAACATTTCATTTTATTCAACAGTTCAAAGTGATAAAAACATTTATATGAATATAAACGTAGAAAGTAATGTATACGACAGTGCATGACATGATATGGCAAGAAAATACATGGAACGGCGCTTCTCGAAGACACATCGAACTACAATACCATCCAGCTTTAAAGTACCAGAGCCTTACGAATTCTACAATAAAGCCACGCCATTTGTCCAAAGAACCTTATTGTTCGTTGCTGATGAGAATTCGGGGCCAAAGCCCAGCGCCAGTGGCAACACAATTGATAACGATATTCAAGATGCGCCTGCCGCAGAAACAGCCGCATCAACGTCTAAATCGACCGAGGAAAGAGAAAAATCGCCTAAGAAGAGCTCATTTTTCTTTTCCCCCTCGAAAAGTTCCAAAACTCACGGGCGCAGCTTTTTCCGGCTTCAGACGAGTCCCAAAAAGTCGAAAGCGGAGACAAGCGACGTAGTTACCGGCTCTAGATCGTCGCCGGCACCACCAGGGGGCGCGGGGGCCGCGGGAGGAGGCCTAATCAGCTACGCGCCTGGATGGTCATTGAAAGGCGAACACCTCATGAAATGGCAGGAGTCTGGAAAAACTACTATCGAGGTAAAACATTGCATTTAAATTGAATTACTTTTTACAACAATAAATAAACAGGCGTAGCAGTCAATATTTTCCTTTTTAATGGACTTTTGAATATCAATAAATCTTAACTTTTTGTTGTACTTTTAACGTCTTTAGATAGGTAAGCTGTTGTAAAAAGTTCAAAAGTAGAAATTGTGCATGCAAATCTGTTCGTCAGTGGTTAACAGGGAGGCTGGGGTTGGCTAGGGGAGGTTGTTCTTGAGAAGAAAATGAAAATTTCAATCTAAACGAGCCCTCAGGTGATGGTACGAGGGAAAGAAAGTGCAAAAGAAACTTTAGAAATCGAATAAATTGGCAACACTGTTTCACATAAACAGAAATGTAGGAGTTTAATAGATACAGTTTGCTTCAACCTCACTTTATACAAATACAAAGTAATAGGCTTTATTTAAAAGTCCCAATAGTTCGTAGGTTTGTTTGCAAAGGAAATTTAAAACAACCATGTTCTCTGTATTGGAACCAAGAAATAAAACCACACTTATCCTTTCCATTTGAATAGAGCGATAACAGTATCAAACAAAACCCCATCAATAATATCATCACGAGCGATTTTGATGGCTAATTCAGCATAGCGACGAATAATGTTGAATTCGTTCCGTCGTTTTGGTCACAATAATAATATCAGGCGCATTATGCGGTTCGCCACCCCCGTATTTTCTAATATTTTTCCTACTCTCCCGTCAGCCGGAAAAGTGGGGAGAGATGAACACGACGATAGCCTTTTATATCAGTGTAATGTGAGTATAATTTTCCTTTTTAGTGGTACTATTAGGAAAATGTCACAGGTAGATAGTGACAAGGGTGATATTGGAGCATTAGTCTTAGTAACTTGTATGATATTTGTTGGTAACTTGGTATTAGAGTATGAAACCGTTTTGGACATGCTTTATGTATGAGTTTTAGTATCTCAATCACTGAAATGAATGACATAGTATGTGTAGTAAAATATCTCCTACTCCAACTTTTCATTAATTGTGCTATTATTGTACCATAGAAAACCATGACTTAAGTGATGTAGTGTACTTAGTTGTGACAAATTGGGCATATACTTACCAAATACCGGTAAACTTGGTCGTAAAATTTAGTGTAAGTCTCAAATAAGCCCCACTCGAGCTATGTTCGCCACTTTAAGACTTTAAAGTGCATGTAACGGCTGCACTTTGGAGAGCATCTTCAAGTATGTCGAAGTTACTAAGTGACCGAAACTCCTTTACTGTCTAAAGTGTGTTGCAAATACTTTAAAGTGAAATAAATAACAATTAGCTTACGAATTTGCTATTAGCTTTACAAAAATAGCATGTTCAGACCTCTGCAATAAAACTGATAGTTGATTTTCATAACAAATTAAAAACTGAACACATCTCCACACACTAGCATCGAACCAAATTCAAAAACATCTGACAAGGCCACAACAGCTCAGGTAAACAACCTTTCACCAACAATAGCGGACAAATCTAATTTGTCGTTAACAAAAGAAGTTGAACCAGTACAACTGACAATAGATTGTACTGGCAGCCCTGTCAGGTTCATTAGTAGCACGCGAGGGTGCACCCCTGAATATGTATGAGGAATCGAACCCGCTGCCACAAGCCAGTGACATTATGATAGGGCTCATATCAACCTCAATGGTAATTATACACACTTATTAAATATAGGGCGAGATAATGAAAATCTTGAGTAACTTTGATTGAGTTTTGAGGAGTTTGGAAGTTTGTGCACGTGCAAGCTGTCAAATCAACAAAATGGGCGGAAAGAAATTTGTGCGGAGTGAATGATACCCTTTAAAATTGGGTTCACAATACATTACAGACAGAAAGGATTTTTATTATTAATTATGAGTTATTCACTGTACTGAAAAAAGCTCTATTACTTTCGAGTTACAGAGGGACTCTATCTTATGAGCAGAGTGCGTCGTGTCGGCGATGTCACGCAACCTCATGAGGAAGCTTTTCTCAGTATATTTAACATAATAGGCATCTAATAGAAAAAAAGCTGCAAAAATTGAATTGTTAAAAATACAACCGTAAACGACACATCGTGTGCACACCTTATTTTTAAGTTTTTCTCATTAAATAAGTCATTACACATTATTACTTTATTTCCTTCAAGCCTTGCGAAAAGCGATACATACAATCATATAATTATTGTCTGTACATCTATAACGACTCAATTTTCCCCAAACTCCCAATAATATTTCTCTATCTGTCCCGTTCATTAGGACAAACAATAGCAACATCGTATTTATATAGAGTGGTCACTACCCCACGGGGGTTTTGTTTATGTACGCAAAGAGTGCATCAGTGATGCACCCTCCTGAAACAAACCTATTTGTTTTGTACTTCGAATGATGTATGTGTAATAAAGAAAATTGTATGTGAATTTAGATTTATTACCATAGATTCTTCATGTAAAGAAGATAAATGGCTCAATTTAGACCATTTATTTATACTTCAGTAGAGATATTATTGCGGTTATTTTAATTCGGTCAGAGTTCGTAAATCTTAGTTGTGTGTTTTTGATATAGTTGAGTTAGTACTTAGTGAAAGTTAATAATATTGGCAATACTTTATAAACTAAAGAAAGTTTCTTACAGTTGTACACAATATATTAAATGTAACCAAGATACGTCATGCATAAAGAACAACTCCAAATACTTCTAGCGTACTGGAAATGGAGTATCAAAAGTTCAGTGATACATTTTCGTAATAGGAAATAATAATAATATATTTTTGGTGGTCAAAAGTCGGCCCATCAAACATAAAAAGAAATTGGAAACTTTATTCAATCTGTGTATTCATAATCGATACAATCGATTTAATACAAAATATGAGCCGATCTCTTTATAAAAGACCACAAGTCATTTACCTAGAATTACGTAAGAAGTAAAACCGAATATTCAATAAGGTGACTTCTTAAAACCACTCTAAGAACATGGATACTTTCTAAGAAACACTCCCGATGGAATTAATATCGAGAGTTTCAGTAATCGCTATTGACAGCTCCATTCACAATCCGCGGGGCCGGGGTTCGACCCCCGACTCACTGAATATTTCACTGAGAGACTTATTAGCTAGCTAATTATACAAAGGAAGTAGTTAGGGCGCTACGGAAAGACGGGGGATCTTACTGCTCTTTAACATTATGCGGCGCGCGGATAATCTTAGCTAGATGTGGTATGTTGATTTGTTTGTATTGAAATATTTGAATATACCTTTTAATTTAAGAGCTACAGTGAAGTGAAACATGTGTGATTTTTTGTAAGAAAATCTATTTCTTAATTTTGTAGAGGCCCAAATAGGAAAGAGATATTTTTAAAAATACTTATGCGATAACAATTATAATTCTTATTAAACTAAAATGATTGGTTTTTTTATTTAACAAACTGACTTGGTGGTGACGTTGCGTCATTTGCACTTTCACTTTTAAAAGAAAACTCAAGGAGTTTATTATTAACTCTCAAATTGAGAGTGAATCTATTAATATTGACATTAGGTTTATTTAATCTGATTTTTATTTTATTCCATCTTATTATTTTATTCGTATAACTGGGTACACAAATTATGTTAGTCACATTTTCATATTTATTTATTTTTATAATTATAATTATTTATTACTTTCATTATTAATGTAACGTAGGATATCTCACAAACTCACCCTCGAGCCCCTTATTGTTGCGTCAGTGCTGGCGAAGTGTCGACCTGCTCGCTGTAACCTCTCGCAATGAGTGTCGGGCTGCGCGATGGCTTCACGACCACAATCTACCCACACTATTTTAATTGTCGTGATATATGTGGTTTATAATTTTTTTATTTTTCTTTTCTTCAGTGACGGTACACGTAGCACTAGTTTATGTATGTATACTTATTTTTTTATTTATTTATTTATTTATCGCACAATGTACACATACAGAGGTATGTGTTTAAATATCTTCCTTTTCTTTTATTGTTTTAACATGTCTTATACCTCTATATTCCTATTATTTTCCTCTTAATAATTTTTCGTTGCTTCCGTCCGTGCGTCACTGCAAGGGTGCCAACTGAAAACCAGTGTTGGGTACTTACTGTGCCCAGCTTATACTGAGTTGGCGAGCCCTTTCGTCATGGACATGCTGCCACCCTGTCTCTTTTATTTTGCTTTTTTTTTATATAATGTTTTTTTTTGGCTTTATTGTTGTTCTTTATTTTGTTATTTTATGTTTTTTATATTGTTTTCTCTTTATTTTTTGTTTTTCAATGTTTATGTTGTTTGTTAATTTTCGGTGGTCCATGTCTGGTGGCGAATAAATTATTTTTCTTTCTTTCACATAACGCCATATGTACTGCCATCATCAAAATCAGTCAAAAAATGTATAATTGACTTACAGTTTTTTAAAATAGCAATCTTAACAATCGGGTACGCTCAAATGTACGGTCAGCCATATCTAGTCTCCACTATATCCATAATGCAGCCCTACTTTGAAAACTCGACGATTTTTTGTTTCTATTTTCTTCTATATGCGTTTATTTATAGTGACTTTTGATTTATGACTTGTAGCAAGTAGTCGTAGGGCTAAAATAGGTATAGCGACACGTCTAATTAGTAATTACGTAGATAAATATCTACAACATATGCACCTCGTGTACAATTTAATTCAATGATACAACACTTTTAGGGTCTGGCTATTTTTTGTTTTACGCTGGTATAAAACATAGTTCGTTAGAATAGACTTGGCAAAACAATGCAGGGTTTTAATTACAACTACGAGGCGTGAAACAGCGATATTTAGTAGGTAGGTGTTTAGTAATATATTAATTTTATTTGCAACTTCATGCCAATCCTCTATAAAAAGTAACCTTGATTTTTCTGCATAAGATTCTGTATCACTAATTTGTTGACCTGAAATCTAATCGCGATAAATTTAAACCCATAGTTACACATCGAAATCGAACTCAAATCTGGCATAATTATTTATCTTCAAGTCATTGGTAAGTCATTAGTAGCACGGAGTCTGGAAATGTGCCCGGTATATGGCAATAGGCTCACCCCCTATTACATGGGACTCATAACAACTAGTGAAAAGTGGGTGTTACATTGTACTGTGGTAGAATGTGCACCTCTGCCTACCCCTTCGGGGATAAAAGGCGTGATGTTATGTATGTATGTCATTGGTAAAGGTGGTCATCGTAAATGCCATTCTTCGATAGCATAGGTTTTTTAACCTGAGTGCCAAGCACGAATAACTATCGCATTCGTAACTTAATAGTATCGAGCGCGTTCGGCACTTTGATTGGCCGGCTCCAATAAACCAACCAATCAAATCGCCGAACTCGCTCGATACTATTGCAATACAAATTGCGATAATTATTCGTGCTTGGGACTCTGATACTCCCACAGCATCGAGACCTAATCGAAAAAGATGTACAAAATTCTACGCCATTCAACCTACCTTTACTATGTAGGTATATAGATATAGAAGTCTAGAGACTTATAGACATCTGATTGAATAACAATGATGTCAAATTAGATGCTTTACTTACCCAACGATGTGAATTATTATGGTTGGACGTGTTGGCATTGGTAAGTACCACATTCTATGTGAAAATTAGTTATAAATTGCAATTCCTGGACTCAGGATGAATCATATACCTTAGGAATCTGTGGGATCAGTCAAGTGGGTGGGAAATTATATGGGTATTAGCATTTTGTGCGAACAGACCACACACTGATGTGGACAATGAATTTGTGGCGTGAATTAATTTGTTTGATGCACGGTTTGCGTGGATCGTTTTATTTTTAAAGTTGTAACATTAAAATCGCACGGATTCATTTGTGGATGTTAGTTGTTGATCAGCATTGTTATAGGTACTTAATTTATAGAATTTATGGAAAAAAATTGTCTGTTTGTGAATTTGTGTGTTTTAATTCGCTCAAATACTATATTATTAAGGATTTTTGTTATCCTCAATTAAGTAAAACTCGGTAAATCACACTAATATTAAATGTTTTTTACTAATGTTTCTTTGTTTGGATGTTTGTTTGTCAATCACGCTGAAACTACTGAACGGATTTTGGTGAAATTTGCTATACAGACAGGGTACGGGCTGACTTAGGTGATAGGTACTTACTGGTACTTTTTATCTCGATTAAATGTTTCCGTGAGATAAAACAGAAATCGTATTGTACTTACGTAGAAGAAGACGACGTAAACATAACTTACAATGGTAACGTCAACCAATTTCCTATACGAATTCACCGAGACCGACTCAAGGTACTTTTAACCGACTTCATAAAAAGGAGGAGGTTCTCAATTCGACCGTATATATGCTTTTTTTTAAAGTTGATATCATCTTTCAAAATGAATTGTGTCAGGTGTCAATTACTGATACAGAGCTGTCACTGTGCGAACTACCTACTAAAAATTATTACAACAAAGATTGATGGAGTCGAGTAAAAAAAGAATAAAAATATTGATGCCTGTCAAAGCTGTGCGACAAGATGGTAAATAATAAAAAATATCTTCGTAACCGGTTTAATTGTCACCAAAAAAAATTGTTCTTTGACGGGATATTTTAAAAAACTTGTTACCGCACCTTAGAAATTATTTCCTGTATTGGTCATTAATGCAACTATTAAAACATATCCTGTATCAGATAATGTACGAATTTGGAAATAACCATACGCGTCCATCCCAAATCTGAAATAATTATCCACAGATCATACAAGACTCACCGCACGAAGTATAGATTCTTATGTGTACCTAGACATTTTTTCAAATAAGTACCTACTTGTTAAATTTATTTCAAATTAGAGCAATGTATTCACTTGATACATATTTACTATTTTCACAAACTCCGACTTACGTATTTAAAAAAAAGCCAAAACAAGAATATTTAATATGTATTACGTACCAAATGTACGAAAATAATAGATTTTGCTAATAGTATTTTAATACTGGTGCATTTAAATTTTAAGATTTCCTCATAGACTGTATTGCTGTCTTTATTAAATATTTTACTTGTCATAATAATATAATAATACTGAAAGTATGATAAAGTGATTATTTCAACTAGTTGCAGCTTAAAGGCAACGAATTTCTACATTTGGGCTACTTAAGATATAGTTTTAAGTAATTTTAATTACTTATTATGTGCCTTGTTTTTATGTACCTTATGTGTATGAACTGTATTTTGTGAAATAGCTATTTATATTAGATTTCCTATTTACTTTCAATGTGCTAATATTGACATTTAGAACATATGAAAAGAAATCCAGATTATTCTAATATATATGTTCCTGTTTATTTTATAAATAATAAAAAACAATTTGTAAATAGCTCGACAAATTCTTAAAATACAGCTCATGCGTAATTTAGCAATAATTTAAAAGTAAGAACTTATCAAATTATTCTATTTTTTTTAATAGTCGTGTAGAACTTGACAGAAATAATTAAAAAAACGATTCTAATAAGATTGGATACAAGTATTTACAGCCAAAAAAGTAAAAAGTAAAATATTTTTATATCTGATATAGATAGAAGATATATATTTTTGTATATTGTTACTAACTACAGGTAGTTTATTAACATTGTAAGTTAAATATATTTATTTAATTGAAACAAATGATAATTAAAAACAAATGATATGAAATAAAATAAAATATTCCGTTCAATATTTCCATTAACACGAAAAGGCACAAACTGTGCAAGTTGGTACGTGCTCAATTGTTTATACTTATGTATTGTAGAAAACATGTGCGGTTTGCGGTTTAAACTTGGCGCCATTGATCAGAAATAGCTATAAATATTTCAATATCTTTTTTTTTTTTTTTTTTTGAGGGGGGAAAATCATCCAATGACTTCTCCCGCCCGGGTGAGGCGGGAGGGAGTGTCAGACTCTTACTGACTAAAAACCACCCCGTTCCTACTCCTGCACTTCGAGCCGGAGCCCCGGCAACCCGTTAAGTCTTCCGCGGCTCCGTATCGGCGTCAGCCCTGTTAGGCCCCATCTGTGGTGGTCTGATGGCTCCTTGAGGCGCGCGCGGAACGCGACGCGCCGTACGCTCGGGCCTGGTTCTGGTCGGGCGGCGAGTCACCCGTGCTCGCCGTCCGCAGGCCCGTGCTTACGGTGGCCGGAGATCGTCTCGCGATCCCCGACGCCCGGAGTGTCTCTCGCGACGGCCGGGTCGTGAGGAGGTTCGTTCCCTCACGCGCTCCGCCTCCTCCTTAGCTAGCATGACTGCTTCGCAGAAGGAGGAGACGGCATCCCAGTGCCCCTCGCTCCGTACCATGGTCTGAACCAGAGCCGGACGCGAGAGGTCGCCGTCGCCGATCACATTCCTGAGGACACGGCGGTGCTCAGTCCACGCAGGACACACCGCCACCGTATGCTCCACCGTGTCCTCCGGGCGATCCTCGCAGTGATGACACCCGGGCGTTTCCTCCCGCCCAATCCGAAACAGGAACCTACCGAAACTTCCGTGTCCGGTAAGCACCTGCGTCAGGCGGTAGGTGAGGACGCCGTAGCGTCTCTCAAGCCACTCCTCAAAGAGGGGACTTACCGCTGCAATGACAGCGAGCCCAGCCTTCGGTTGCGACAGTCGTTGCTGCCATTCCGCCATGAGATCACGCCGGAGCTCATCCCGCCACGCATTAATCTGGCGCGGCAGCGGAGATTCGCCCCGGCGACGTGCCTCCGCACGCAAACAAAACACGCGCGCGAGCACCTTCGCTTCCAGATCCCACGGCGGTACTCCGGCAAGGAGGTTCGCCGCCTCCCCGGAGATCGTGCGATATCCGCGTATCAATCGGATCGCCATGACCCTCTGTGATGTAAGCAGCGCCCGAGCGGGCCGCCGCATCAGGTTCGGCGCCCACACAGGGGCGCCGTAGAGGGCCATGGACCGCACGACCCCGGCGTATAACCTCCGGCAGGAGGCGTTTGGCCCCCGAGGTTGGGTAAGAGGCGCTTAAGCTCGGCCCCCGTCCTTTCCAACTTAGGAGCCAAACGTCGGAAATGCTCCACCAAGTTCCACCGACTGTCGAGGACGAGTCCTAGGTACAAATATTTCAATATCTGTCATTATTATTTTAGCTAGTCATAAATCGTAATTTACCTAATAATAAATTCAGCAACTATATAAAAAGTATCAACGCATGTTGATTTATAACAGCTAGTTTTGATTTGTCATAAAAACAATAAATCTAAATAACAATCCACTTGACACGGAAAAAGCAATCGTCAAATTGTCAGTTCATCTCATATTGTCAGCCAACAAAACAGCGACAATACGACAATGCATTTTGGGGACAAAAAGTTGTGGTCGTGACGTCATCCACGGCCTGTCGGTCATCGGACAGGACCGATTAAATTACTTGCGGCATGTTCGGATTGCGGACAGGTGGGATTGCAGAGAAGCCTGGCGCTGTACCGAAAATGTTCCGCAAAAATGCACGGCATGCGAACGTTGAATCATCCAATTTTATTCACCATATTAGCTTTTATTGTACGAAGGCATTTAAATTGCTGAACTGAAATACTGACCCTTTAAAGCCAGTAATAAATTTAATATGCGCAATTTCGGTGTGTCTCAATTGACTCATTAGTCGTTAATATATATTGCATACAATTAAATTCGAGGCTCGACATGAGCTCACTGGAGTCAAAATTACTGAAACACATTACCGATAAAACTGCGAAAAAAGAACGTATAAAATTCCTTTAATAAAAGCAGCAACGCGTTTAATGCCAAAAAACAAAACGTTACCGTGCGACATGCGGGGTAACATAATTTTGTATAAATCGATGCATGAATCGGCCTGTGGAAATTGGTTTTCCGTGGCTTTTCCGCTCTGTCGGATCGGTAGCATCCGCTTAATGCCGCGACCGAAGCGATATGAGAGATCCTTTTACCCAAACAGTTTATGAGGGGGGGATCCCACAACTCCCGTTGTTGCTCTTGCATTACCGCAAACAAAACGTACCCATGAAAATGAGTTTTTGTTTCCCCCATTGTTTTAAACACGACGACTGAAGACGGAAATATGCAATGAAAAAGCTGTGCATTTTTACTAAAAGTGTGTTCTTTGTAGTTTATTATCTACACAGTTAATAAAGCGTGTAGTTTTCCGTTATTGTTTGTTAAATAAAGAAAATATTTTACAGAACTATGCTTTTATCTCTGGCTTTCCGACTTGCACATCACTAATTCGAGTTATAGTGTATATTATCTATTCAATTTATGGTCCACATAGAGAAGTACTTAGTTAGTTTTTGTCAGTCTCCTCTAGACATCCTTCAGTACACACGACAAAGCTGGCAAACTCAATAGACTTATATTCTGTCACATTGTAATTAGTAAACACATGGTTGATATCACGTTACACAGCACATCACGGTCCAGTAACCCAAACGTGACAATTAAGAATCGTCGCGTTCGTGTCCTCCGTTCATTTAGATTTATTCCGAATGGTAACGAAATTATTGTTAATCGAGACTCCACTCGTTCATTTGTGTTGATTTATATCCAGTGATATATCCGTGTATGATTTGTTGGTAGGACACATGTGGATATAAGGATTTATGGCCTACGTAGCATTGTTAAGTGATTGGAATGTTAAGACCTAAATTGTCTCGACTAATGAAAGCTGAATTGGTTAGTGTGAAGATTTGCTTTTAATAATATTTGTTATGTTAATTTGCGCGTTAGTCTCCACAGGAAATTAAGTTGTAATTATGAAATAAACAATAAAATTACATTCCAATTTGGTCAAAATCTAAACGATAGTCGTAAGTCAACAATAAGAACTTCCAATAACTTGCATTCCCTTTATCGGCTCGCGACATTGTGACAGGTCGTATCATATTACCATTTTTAATTGGAACGTAATCTTGATCGAAATCGGACAGCCAATAAAGGGACAGACGACAGACGTCACACAGTTACAACACATTCGGCAATTTTCGGCCTCACTCGGACGAATTCGTGTCAATCTTAATCAAACCATTCGATTAAATTCGTTAAATGCTACTTACTTTGTCGATTTACTGAACGTGCTTTTACAACAGCATTTGTGGTGAGGAAACATTAATAATTTAATAAAAATAAATCAATTTAAAATATTTTGAGATATTTGATTAATTCTTACATTTTATTGAACTTAAAATAAAACTGATTAAAAACATTACATGGATAAACGAAAGTATGTGAAACCTTACTATACGACAATATAGTACAAGCGCTTCAATTTAATTTGAATAAAAGTTGCAGGCCACCTGGAAACTGAATTTGCCAGTGAAATTAGTTCGGTTTTACACAGGAGAGAAGATAAAATTGAATTCGTATTTCAGGTCCAAAAAAATCAAACAAAAACATACTAGACTTGTTGGCGAAGCTTTTTTTTTTATATTTGATGGGGCGACGTTTGACCACTATCTCGCCTGGTGGTAAGCGATGATGCGGTCTACGATGTAGCACGTCGTCCCATAAGCAACCTATTCACTCGGGCCTTGAAGACTCCCAGGTTGTACCCTTCAGGAAATACAGACTCTGGCAAAGAATTCCACTCTTTAGCAGTACGCACAAGGAAGCTTGAAGCGAAGCGCTTCGTGCGTGTGGGCGGAACATCTACCATGAATCGGTGACGCTTCGCCGATTGTTTTGTGGTACGATGATGGCTTGTTTGTTAGTATTTCCCAATGGAGGTGGTTTTTCATTCAAGTATTGAAATCTAGTGACAAAATTGCGAGGCGCATGAATTAACTTAGATATAAAAGCTTATTTCAATAGAAATAATAACATTTTGAAAATCTGTTATGTTTAGGTGGACACAAATTCGCTTTATTTTAAATACCTGTAAGGGACTCAAGATACGTATTATCACAGCTCTGCTGTTACAGACTAACAACTAATTTAAAGGTTAAGCAGGAGTTTTCCTGATCCTGTTAATATTGTAGGTAATTTTTAATTGAAAATATAAAATCTTTGAAAAAAAGATTTGAAAATGTTAGTAAAGGAAAATGTAACAAAAAAAAAAAGATAAACTTGCCAAAAACAATATGAACTGTTAATGGACTTTCACAACTAATCCATAACCCATCGCGTGATCTAACTGCGTGTATTATTTGCTAATTTATAATTTAATACAAATAGTGATAGGAACGGATCCATAATCATATGTTGGTATTCGTCGCGCGTGTCATTAACGGTTCATTACAATTTGCCGCTGGCTTAATTGGCGTACCGTTGCGTATCGTGCGTTGAATCAGAACGTAATCAATTTCGGACAATCAAAGCGTTTGTACAAATAATACGACAATATCTCTAGCCCATCTCTAGAGAAACGAGTGTTGTGTCCTTGTTGAATTAATATTCATGATATACCATTAGACTACTAAGAAGCTAACGTGGTCAATTAACGTGCAGTGATTAGTAGATAAATTTAGATTAAACAGACGGTAGACATTCATATTAATTTTTCCTTTTTAATCCTCTTTGTTTCAGTGCGATTATTTTGACTCTTTCAGCAATGAAACACACGTGCTTTCATGAGTTACAAGCCCTTTTAAATATTAAATTGTCCTAAATTAATTAAATGTGGTGTCTACAAATGCGTCCGGTCGTGTTTCCCGCCTCTCCCTTTTAGTCACTTAATTGTTTCGAACGCACCAAATTATTTTGATTTATAGCTTCGTGATTGCTGCAACTCGATTATACAGGGCCATTGTGGGTCCCTAAATTGAATGAAATGAAAAATAAATTAAGTCCAGTTGTGAAGTGGAGCACCAAGGAGAAATGAAATCTGTGCCATTGTGTATGTACCTTTAGGCGACAATGGGACGAATAAAGAACGATATAAAGATGGCGACTGGTGGGCTACGGCAAATTCGCGCCATTAATACGGTATATGCGTTGAGGAAAAAAAGAAAAAAGCTAATAAAACTAATGAGATTGTAAGGAAAAAAACCTTTTTTGAGACATATTGTTATTGGAGTTGCGTGCTGTGCAAGAGATGTAAATACACCTACATACATTGTTTCCAGGTAAATTTAAAGTATTTTTAACCAATACTTTTTTTACGTTTCGTTCCATTCATTAATTTCGCGCGCTTCGCAACTGTAGAGTAGTCACTAACGAAGCATGATCCAGTACTGGCATCAGATAAAGTCAATTATTGCACGACGACAGGTTTCAAAATATAAACAATTTTTAAGCCAATGAAGGTTCCCAAGCATGGTAAAATAGATCGTATTCCTATCGGAAATGCAATACACCGTAATTCATCATGATACTTAAAAAAGACAAAAACACGAGTAAATAAAATTTTCGGGTAGATAGTTGCGATTCATCACTAACAAGAGATAATAGATAGCAAACCATTTTGTTATCTCCAATCATCTCAGCTGACGAACATAAATTCACCAAGGTCTCAACAAACTTTCTCATTAACAATATTTAAGGATTAATGATTAAATCCGTTCCCGGTCGCATAAATTAGAAATCACGTCATAATATTAATATGGAGTACTAATAAACTGTTATAACTGTAATAAATAATGTAGGAGAGATAGAGTACAATGTAGGAACATTGGATGCGTGTTATATTCTTGTAGTGGTTAATTCAGGCACTAGGAGAGGTGAGGTGACATGAGTCAGAGATGTGACTCATTCCCTATCTACGACTCCGGTTATACTAAAATATTGGTTCGTTCTGATACCGGGATGAGTCCCAGACGGCGTGAGTAAGCGTACACAAAGTGCTTATGTGGGATTTTTATCGACCGACGAAACGGTTACATACCTATACGGATTTATGCGTTCCTGGTAGCCCGAGCGGAAAATTAATGGAATACGTACCTGTAGTATCAATTGAAATAATACATTTTCGTCAACCAACCAGCATCTCTTTATATTTAAACATTCTCTCGATTAGCAATCGAGTCAGTGTCGCGTATATTTATTTGCAGAACTCTACGAATTGACGCCTTCTATTATAGTAGTATGAAACCGAGGCCTAAAATAGCAATATTTCGCCGAGTTAATCATGATGAGCAGATTGCCAGGCGTTGCCGAATATTCCAAATATAAGCATATTTCATTCACTCCATACATTTTCTAGGTAAAGTGGCACCTAAACGCTGTTTAGGCCAAGTCAAGTTTTAGAATAAACATCATTTAAGACGCGCATTTTGTCAAGTGTTAGCATAGTTCACGCAAAGTTTACTTAGGTAGGTACCGACTAGTAAATATGAACCAAAACTGTTAATCATAGTACTCATCTCTAATCAAACAATATTAAACTTCAAGCAGTAAGTACTATATTCTGTTTAACTCGGACATAAAAATATTTCATATTCATAATCAGCATCTGACACATAATTTCCTATGTGAAAATTTATTCAATAAAATTGTTATTTGATAGCGCTCTCACTTCAATTTAATAACAACCATAACTTCAACTATCATATAAACAAGTGAAACATGTGATAATCAAAGGAACTAATCGTTACAACTAAACTGTGACTGTAATAAATTTATATTACGCAATAAATCGGACACAAACGCATAGACCGTATGAAGAAAGATTCATTAAAAGTGATAAAATTCAAATATACCGCACATAAACCCAGTTTCAGACGGCCGGCCGGAGTATAGTTGCATAGTACAAACTCGGGACGATGCTAATAAAGTTGAATTTATCATAAAAAGTTGCACGTTTAAGACTGAAACAGTCGTAAATAAGAAAATAAGACCAACTATTTATATTTGTGGCTGTAGTTGGTTCAAACAGTCTTGGTAGTTGAAGAATATTTATAGTATCGCACGTATTTCATAGAATTAAATCTTAAAATGTCTACTATCAAATGAAAAGCTCTGGAATTATTTTTTATGAAATACTTAATAGATGATTTTGTAAGTGACATGCAAAATATGCTCATGACACCCACTTACAATTAAATGACTGCTTAGTAATAGACACGTACAAACCTTTATTGTAGGTCATTCGTTTGCCTCATGTCAACATCTGTACAGTATTCTGACGCACTGTAATTAAAAATTCTACAGAATAAAAGTATAATCTAACACATATGACCAGCACACTCACACACACACACGATAAATTAAAGTATCAAGTCACTCAACTCGCGGTACACTAACGTAGGGCGGACGAAGTAGTAGTTGGGCGAACCGTTCATTGATGTGGGGCGGAGGCGGGCGTTAGTGGCGCGACCTAAACGTATGAAAATAGAGTCGAATGCACTGGCATTTCCGCGACCCACCTGTGAGGCCAAACTGTTACTGCAAGAACTAGGACGCAGATACAACCATAATATTACTGTAATAACAATTCTAAAACCAGAACGCAATCGATACTAAACGACCAATCGAGTCGAATTAAACATGATCTTTCTCAGCCCTATCACTGCATCGGCATTTCCGTGGACTACCTGTTATTTTATCATCCGTTCAGTATATGAAAATTGGGACGCGTAAACAATTGTAACTCCATATTTATTTAAACCCGTCCTGTTTATTACACCACTGCAATACCCGGTATTACCAAATGCGCGTCAAGATTTTTAGAATCGTAATTTAACTTTGATTGACCATTAATTAGAGTCGTCTTCAAAATTTTTAAGACCACACACGCCCACATACAGAATAGAATTTATTTATTTATATGGACACATTCGATGTCAAAGAGCTAGCGATCAAGTGAAAATAAAAAGGTTGATTTGTCACAAAATTTATGATAATATCTGGAACCTTTATTCATAGTAGTTTTTTTTTGGTGGCTCGAATAGGATAAGTCACGCTTCCCTTTATCCTGTGGACAAAAGATCTAAATACGTCGGTAGGTCAAGTGTTCGTATCCCGGACGTGAGATCTCATCGGTAGACACAACAAAAGATTTTTTTTAGTTGCACGCAAGTTTAGTGACAGGTCGAGGGTCCTAGTGTCAAGGGAAGGTGCGCAACAGTTCAATTGAGAGCTTTTTATAATGTCCGTTTGAAAACTCAACTCTTTGTATTTGTATAGTTGGCCCTGAGATTTGCGAAATGTGACTGTCTGACTTGTGTCCGTCTAGATTGATTGGTTGCTTTGTAACTCTCTGTGTGAATGTAATAATTTAATCTAATATTAAGCATAAATATCTCGTTTAAATTAGGTTTAATATGGTGCTACTTAAAAATAATACAACAGCGGAGCTTTATTCAGTGTTTGGAGTTCATTAAAATTATCAACACCTCTAAATTATTTTGAGTAGCAACAGATTTGTCCCTAATTTCCCTTTGTGTCACAACGGTGCAAGCTTTTAGGCTATTCTCACTATCCCTCTCTAACGGTCGAGAGCTTTCGTATGTATCGCTTTCGGCTAAGCTGGGCAACACCGGGTTAGTCAGAAGCGCGCGCGCGCTCGGAACACGCGCGTGAGGGCACGCGCATGCGCGATGTCACGAGACTGTTTTGCGCGAAGGGTTCCCTCGCAAACGTCTAAATCTGTCCACTACTTCGCAGACAGTTTGTTACGCTCCTATGATCATAAGACCAAGTGTTTGTTATATATTTTCCATTTTGTGTTTGGATTTCTGGGCAACTATTGACTTCTTGATAAGTACAAATTAGGTTAAACTAACATTAAAATTAGGACACCTGTACACAACTCGGAACTACAACATAAATTCGATTTCCCACTTGACTAATTAACTGTTTCGCATACTGATTTTAAGAAAGGTGTGCCAGACGCTCCTTGGCCAAAGCTTACAAAGTTCAATTTTATTGCACACATTCCGAATCGTCTCTCGTTTCGATAAATTGCAAATGTATATTGTGAGTGCATTCAGAAAGATTTATAGCACGGTCGTGTTTAAGCTTTTTGTGAAGCAAATGGATTTTATCAAGAACCCTCATTGCATTAAGGATTTAATAATGTATGCCGATACTCTCGATATAGGTGCGCGGTGTTGTTGTGATTGGTTCATTCATGTGTGTCGGTTTGTCTGTTGCTATTGTTCATTGAGTTGCAGCAACACTAGCAAGTGGTTAATTAAAGCCGATCGTGTTTTATTTTTTACGGTTGCATCACTTTTGACTGTAATTGGCGATGCAGTAGCATCGTGGTTGATATCGTGAAGATCTGTATCGCGAGTGTCAATTAACGCTAAGTTTGTATTAAAAAAAGTTCTACAGTCTTTGTCGATTCTCGAGGATTATAATGCATAAGACAATTTATCGTAATCAGAAATAATTAGTATTTTATATGACATTCAATCATTAGGTACATACTCCAATAACATACTCCAAAACTAACCAATTCATATCAATTAAATCAAATTCTCAATTGCGCCACTAAAAGTCATGCTAAAACTAAAACGATGTGCGAAAATTGATCTATGGTATCAATTGAACTCGCTAACGAGTAGAATTAACTATTATATCTAATGACAGGAGTCGTTTCTTAGCCGACGAACATTAAAAACACATTAACTACTGGATGATAGTACTTATTATCTGTCAACTGTATAATCAGAACCACTCCTTGTATCCATGTGGCAGAACTGTGTTGAGACATAGTTGATATGCGTTCTGCTACCTTTCTGTGTTCTAGTTTAGAATATCGATGATAGATTTTGGTCACAGTTTTAATAAAGATCTTTCTATCATCAATGAGGTTATTTTTAGTCATATTAAAAGTAATTTAATGAGAATACTCTATTATAGAGGTAGAGGTAAATATATAATTTAACAGACTTTTAAATCCATTTAATTCCAGAATTCCAAGCAATCCTCAAATTCTATGGACTGGTAACGCACTTGTAATGCCTCTGGTGTTCCAGGTGTTCATGGGCGACGCTGGTTGCTTACCATCAGGTGATGTGTCTACTCGTTAACCGGCTTATCCCATGAAATATACCATTCCCTATGTATAATTGTATGTACATCTCACGTATCAGGACATTATGAGTACGTCGCCGACCATGATTTTGTTTGTGATCATGTTTATCACCATAATAATTCCACGTTACAAGTAAACGAATTTGATTACCATTCTAAAAAAAGTCTATATTTATACCATTAAAAATAAGGATAGATAAATTCACCTGTAATTATTAACTTCGGGGAAATTCAGATGATATTCTTACGCATCTACCAAAGACTGGTTATACTGAAAAGCTCTTTAGTGACTCGTTTGTAGTAATCTGATAAGTCTACCCAATGTTTGTTTGGTGTCAAATGTACTACAGTCTACAGTCGTACGACAAGAAGAAAGTTATTTGTAGAACTAGATCGGATTTACGAGTGAAGCTTACATAATGAGGTTTATATGTCCAGCCCTATTATTTTTATCGTTGGTGACATGTTTCCGAAATCTCCAATGAGTTTTGGAGTAAATGTATTTTTGTTACAACAGTGAATTAAGACTGCTGTATGCTACATATAAGTGTGTTTTAAAACCATTTAGTTGCCGCTGCCGAATTCGACTAATAGGATTGGACTACTTAGTCATTTTTTCCGAGAATATTTAGTTGAAAAAATCTTTTTTTTTTTATGGAATATACATAACCCGGTAAACGAGCAGACGGATCACCCGATGGTAAGCAATCGGCGTCGCCCATGGACACCTAGAACACCAGAGGCGTTACAAGTGCGTCACCGGCTTTTTGGGGATTAGGAGTTTGAGGATCGTTGGGGATTCAGGGATTGGGGAGATTGGGGAAGGGGAAGGTAATTGGGCCTCCGGTAACCTCACTCACACGACGAAACACAACGCAAGCGTTGCTTCACGTCGGTTTTCTGTGAGGCCGTGGTATCACTCCGGTCGAGCCGGCCCATTCGTGCCGAAGCATGGCTCTCCCACACTCAAATCTGGCCTAAATTTGACAATTGATAATAAGCCTGTGCTTATCCGCTATTATGAAGAAATAGAAACATGATGAAGAAGGGATAATCTAAGTCACTACTCCTTTGCTTATGCCTAAAGGGAATTACAAGAGTAATGAGATAGGAAGTGTAACAATTACCTTGTCTATAATATTTTCATCTATCACTCTATGTTTATACGGAAAATCGTAATTAGGATCTGAGTAATACAGTGGAAACTTCTCGGAATCAGTAATTCGCGATTTGGGATCGAATCCAAAACTTTATGATCACCAGTTTTATTTAACTAGATCAATGAAGCATGCTGTACTATGACTAATATTTACTAGTAAGTATTAGTACACCATGATTCAAACCAAACGCCCAGTACATTAATCTTGACACCCATAACTTTTGTTGAACTAAAATTTGTTTAATATTAGGTGCCTACTTCAATATTCATCATCATCACCATCACCATTAAAATCTCTTTATAAAAAGGACGTTTGCACTAATAGGGATGATGACGGGGTATGGAAATAAAATCTAATTAGTCCGTCTGTTACGCAACGAAAACGTGTTTTATATTTTGTCATATAAAGCACAAAATCAAAGTTTAAGAGTGGGAGCTAAAATGACATTTCTACGTATAAAACGTCCCAAGAAGTGTAGTAGTCACGCTATATTGCAAATCAATATGTAGTCAAAAGTATTTGTTTCTGTAAGAACATAAAAAAGTGTCTAATATTTTAACATAATATACCAGACGGACATTAAAATAAAAATTTGTCATCTACCCTATTCCTATGCTAGGGGGAGTCCAGGGGTTATTTATACTCATCAAACTTGGAGAAATCAAAATAATTTCTACATCTGAAGTCTGAACTCATTAATAAATATTATACAATTTCCTCTGAACTCTAAAGGTATGATATTAGGCTCTGGTTAAGCGTTGTTTTAAAAAGATCTTATCCAACCATATCCTGTATGACCATAGCTGTTGGTAGTAAAATAACCATTAAATCCATAAAATACAGTCCAGTTTAGGTCTAACCATTTTCGGTATAATAACACTACTAAATAGGTACTTAGCGGCTAGTTGTTCTTTACCAAAAATATTAAGTTCTGAATGTGACTTTGAGGTTCGACAAAGTATTTTCAATTTCAGTCTTTTAAAATCTCAGATAATTTTTATTTTTAACCGACTTCAAAAACTGTTTGTATGTAAATACCTATGTGGTGCGCGATTATGTCGTGATTGGTTAAACCAATTTTGATGCAGTTTTCAGAAAAGAGTTTGTTATATTTAGGAGAAGGATTAATTAATCGACGTCAGAAAAAGACTGAATTGAAATTGGTTTTTTAAGTATTTTATAAAAGAGTAATTTATATCTTCGTCCGTATGTACGATAATTTCTTTTCCTTTTACCTAATAGCACAACTGAAGTAATTATTTCCTTTTTTATTGAATGGCAACCGAGTCTTAAAATTGGATTTTCAATGCGTTATGAGGTATAGTAGCTAGTAGCGTTGCATTAACCATACAACAGTACTATGTTTATGTGTAATACTACGGTACTCAATTGAATAGTACAACTGCAATATTTTCATGGTGCCCGTCTGATTGCCGCACCTTGACGCCAACAATAGGAGTCGTTACTCGTTTCCTTTATGACAGTATATATGCGAAATAATTAGCTAGTATGCCCATTGACTCGTTACCAGTACATGAATAAATACATAAAAATAATTATCGGTTTCCCGTCTCTCTGAAATTATAGTAATAAAAGACATAGGTATAAAATACAAGCTACTATGTTTGTATACTGATCCCGTCGTGAATATTTACTATATTAAGGGCTGATTTTTCAATCATCAGTTAATTCTTAACTGAAGAATAAAATTGATATTTGACAGTTTTTAGTATGGAAGAATTGTCAAATATTCAAAGTTGTTTCTCAGTAAAGATTTATCTGCCGTCGGAAAAATCGGCCCTAAGTTGTAATTTTAGCTAACGATTTGAGAAAAGTGAGTGAAAATATCTGTCTACTTATTCATTACCTTCAGTATTACGAAGCTAAAAAAATAATAGCAACAATGTAGAAGAATTGATACCGACATACTTATAGGAATATGATTGAATGCGTATTTGCGTAAAGTTTGTAAACCAAAAATAAATGTAACTGCTATTTTCATTTGCAAGCATTTTTAAATTAAAATAAAGCATTAAATATAAAATAAACGAATGATCTGTCCGTCTGTTTATATCCGACATCGAAAACGATTGCGACTATTTATAAGATTCGAAGAATTGCATGAAATTGTACTGAATGAGTTCATGATGTGCCGATACTTCTTTTGCGAATTATTTATATCTCGGTTCGTCGAGTTTAGAAACAGATGGATTGAATGATTTACTCACATGTTTGTACTGTTTAAGTATTTCATTGAGGTTTATAACGTAGTTTCGCATTGATGTTTTATATCTTTGAGGCTGAATTAGAATGATTCAATGCGTATGCAGGTAGTTGCTTATTGTTCTTGTGATTTGTTATGGAGTATGAATATTGTTTATGGAGACGTAGGTATAATAACTACGATGATAGGTAGTCAGGTGAGCTTAAGTAATGTAAAGCTTTCCTCAAAAGAAGAAATACTTTTTATGAAACCAACATATTCAGCCTGGACTACAGGGTGCAAAAACAGCACCAATATAATGAAATTCATTACAATAAAATTAAATAACACCGTCTTCTTTGAATATTGACAGCCTAATTTTATACTCTTATACTCATCATTTCAAAATTCTAGAAAATGTGAAGTAACACATAAAAAATAAAAATAAACCAGTCATCTTTAGGAGCCGGACGGATGCCCGGCTGTTTCAAAACGAAACGAGTCCTAATGACTAGAGAACTTCGAAAATAATTTCCCGCGCCATGGCTGCTTTAGAAAATTATTATACCCGAGTGTCGGTACATGAAAACAAAAGCTATGACTCAGACTTATGTTAGACGCCTATTACTACACCCACGTTGTATTTAAATACTTAGGAGCTCGCCAATATTTTGGTGCACCATTAACATGTATATAGGTCAGCGGTACAGATTTATCAGCCTATACATAAACCGTCCATTTTTGCAGAAGTTCGTAAATATTTATAAAGCAATTCAGTGTTATCACATTCATACCTATTCTATTTCGCACTTTGCTTACTTGTTTGGTGTGAAAATTGTATCAAAGTCAGCAAATCTTTGATGGCGCCGACGGTCTATGTAATCTAATCTTGCATAGACAGTATAGGCATTCGTACCTACGCATAGAAAATAGATACTATCTTGCGAACCGCGCCTTATTGTTTGTAAGACGATATAAAGCTGAGTGCACACACTACAACTATCGTAACAAATCGAATGCAATCGCCCACGTCACAATGGGACAGAGACCGCACATCTGTGCCCCAAATACGAGCAAGGCCGTTACATCCTTTTATCAAATATCGGATCCAATAACGGAACGATCCAAATTTGGAATAGATCGATCGATGTCTTTTCCTTATCATGTGACAAACTTGAGTGAGTGGACGACCTAGCTTACGAACACAATGTAATCAAACCCTACATTTCAGATCCGCGTTTTGTGAAAATTACCCATTACTTCTAAAATAATATATTAAAAAGTGTAAAAATGTGCAATAATACGTTAATAATTTTGCTAACACCATAAATCCTTTTACGGTGGTCTACAACTCTTTTAATGGCCGTGGTCACATATTGTTTGTTGCTGTAAATGTCCGTGTTTTATGATTATGTCACAAAAGTTCGTTGCCCCGGGCGCACCTTCCGCACGGTTATAAATACGGCGGCGTGTGTCGAACTTTTGACAAGCGTGTAAATAAACACGCGGATGGGATGCGGACGCTGCGTCAAGCATAAGTAACACGCCTGCCAACCGCCCGCCGTGTTGCCGTAACCAATTCAGGACCGTATTAGGAACGATGAAAAATGAATTGCAAGCTTCTAACTGAAAAAAACAAAAAGAAACTACAGAATTTCAATGCATTACTCAGTCTTTGAAAGTAAACGGTTTTAGTACCGGAGTACTCGAAGCGTACCATTGTCTGAATCCGACCCTGTCCTTTTATGATCTTTACACGAGTTTACGCAAGTCTTAAACGATCTAAACGATACCATATTACATTGTAAAACATAAATACGAGATATTTATTAACGGTAAAAGACGGCGTCAAAGCTTCTTTAACTTTTATGTCCCTTTGTATAACTCGGTTTACAGCTTTTAAGTGTTTATTATACTTTATCATATTTTATTGTTCACAACTTATTTTACAACGAGTGTGCCATTGGAGAAATCGTTTTCAATCTTCTGTTATTCGATTTTGTCACTGCTATATCCGTTGGCGTTGACACCGTTAATGATAAATTGATTATTGTGAGGAGATTCAAAAAGGTATGGAGTATTGTATTTCCGTTAGTTTGGTAGTTTTAATTTATTTTATCTGATCTAAAAGTACATTGAATGGTATTAGGGAAAATTTAATCTGAATGGTATTAATTAACTCGAGTTTAATTTGCATTTTACTAATTAATCAAAACAATACTACTATAATTTAGCGTAAACCCACTCGAAAATTAATAGGATAAGTGATTGCATGACCTTTGCAGTTAGGGCGTAGGCAGAGAAACACGTAGGAGTGCAATCTAAGTTTCACAAATTACTAAATGCGAGCAAATACCTAATTAGGTTTTAATATCCTCAATTTGGGTTTAATGTTACGCGTATCTCATTGTCTGTTTATTGCCTGCGGTGAATATTATATCAATATGTAAATTAATTGAATCTATATATTTAATGCAATCTCCTCAGATATTAAATTATGATAATGCTGATGTGTGTTTTTTCGACCTGAATGCAGATCTACTTAACAAACTTGACCGCCTTTTGAATACCTGCATTCGATTCGTCTTCAACCTGCCTAAGTACGACCATGTCTCTGCATTTCGATTGCAACTAAAGTGGTTGCCCATACGTCAGCGCAGGGAACAACGGGCGCTAACCACTTTATTCTCCCTTCTTAATTCTCCCAATTCTCCTCATATTTCCAATATGTGAGCGCTAACCATAGCAAATACCTCCGTTCTTCTAATAATCTTCTGTTACAATGTCCCACACATCGAACTGACTTCCTTCACTCTTCTTTTTTTGTCCAATCCATCTTGCTGTGGAATGCGATGCCGACGGATATCAGGACGGCGACCAGTCGTCTGTCCTTCAAATATAAGGTTCGTGAGTATCTACAGAAGAGGCTAGCAGACTCAACACACACTTAGGTCTAGTACGTATTTGCATATATATATGTGTATAATTATGTATGTATATATGTTATGTTATGTATTTTCCTTCGTGTATTTAGGTATATATATGTCCCATACTTATTTGTCTACTGTACGTTTTGCATTACGTATATATTTTAATACTTCTTCATTATATATGATGTTAATGTTAATGTTAATTGTTGTGTCACTCTAATAAGTGTAAAACGTTTACACCAACTATTGTATCTCTCTGCACCACCCTAAGGTTGACTGTTAGAGAATGCCACTAGGCATTAAGTCCGCCGTTGTATATCTACAAAAAGTGAATAAATAAATAAATAAATAAATAAATAAATAAATTCTGTGAAAGTATCAATGAAGTACCGTTGACTTTAAATGTATGTGTATTTAAAAGATAATATCATAATATTTACAAGCTCCAATGGTCGAATAGAAGTCAATTTTCGGATCGATTAAAGTAGCAATAAGTTAATAATTTTTTAAATTCTTAGTATACACTGCCTCGTTGGCCGAGTAGTCGCAAGTGCGACTGCCGGGCAAGGGGGTCTCGGGTTCGATTCCCGGGTCGGGCAAACAGGGTTTTGGGTTTCTAAAAAAAAAATTCAGTAATAGCACGGAGTCTGGAATTGTGCCCGGTATATGGCAATAGGCTCACCCCTATTGCATGGGACTAATAACATAAATAGAGAAAAGTGGGTGTTAATTTTGTGTTGCACCTCTGCCTACCTCTTCGGGGATAAAAGGCGTGATGTTATGATGTTATGTTCTTAGTATACAGTGTCTAGATTTATGTCCATGGTAATACGATCTTCGCTCATATCATAACTTCTAATTAAACTTTCGCATCGCCGACCATAACTAGTAAAAAGTGTGTTTGATATTAAAATACAATACCCTATTAACTTCCATGTTGTTCTAGAAATTAAATACATCATTTAATGTTATGTTAAGGAGTTAATTTAGTTCTACAACCTATGTAACGTGCATATGAACAAAAGTAATACATAAATAAATATGAAGCAGGCCACCCACTATTTCTGTCATTGTTTCAAGCATGCACTGTATCATTTCAATATAATTGTTGAGAGGCGCCTACACTAGTCAATGGGCATGTTACTCAGTCGTGAGAAGACATCGGTACTGCCTGCAACATGTATTTAAACTCGATGAGATCGATGGTTTCTCGATTCTGTTTTATCGATTGTCAAATCGATTGTACGTTGCTACTCTGTCTATTGATCTAGTGTTCCGTTAAAATATTTTATATGTGAGTAGTTGTTTTATAAAGAAGTCGGTTAAATAGACATTCGATTATAGATATTATTATCTGAAGGAGTAAGCTGTACGTAACATTTATACCTTTGTTAAATTATCGTTATCCCTAGCTATAATATTATGATTAAACGTGAGAAGAATAATGGGGATACTTGCAAAATATTTACTAAGAAGTATATGGCTAGATGTATGAATGTATTAAACGTGTGAAATAAATCCAACAAAACACTAACACACGTATCTTCTCGTATAATTTCAGAAAAGATGTATGTGTAGAGTTACTAGTTATAAAACTAAATCAGTGTGTCAATATAGTCCTAGTTCCTAGCACAAGAGTCAACATCAGGAACAAACTGTTTCAGTACTAGTGGGCAGTGGGCCAACGAGGTACCTCCTTATTACTAATCCTGTACAATCATAGTAATAGTAATAGCCAGCGTTTGTTACTAGGCCATCGTAAACCAGAGAGCGGTCGCTCCGCAATTGGTTCTCAAAGATTATTTAATATATTTGATCTGTCCTTCATTGTATTTCTACCTGTTTGATTTACTGGTTACGACTGGCAAATAGCCTTGTGTGTGATTCCCTCCAATGTCTTTTTTTTAGGGGGGAATATCATCGTATGACTGCTCCCGCCTGGGTGAGGCGGGAGGGAGTGTCAGACTCTTACTGACTAAAAACCACCCCGTTCCTTCTCCTGCACGTCGAGTCGCAGCCCCGGTTACTCGTTAGGTTGTCCGCGACCACTCCAATGTCTAGTTTTATTTTATTGATGTTTTCGATTCTATGTTTCTTTTCAATGGTTTTAGGTTAAAATCGTGTCCCTAGTGATTAACATCAAAAACATAAGTAAAGTAGATACCTACTTTTCATGTGGAAAATTATAGAACTTAATCTAAATATGGCCACGCAATAACAAAAAACATTTTACCACATTTCGTAATCTACAAAATACAAATAACTAATGCGTCCACCTGAACTGTGAAATGGTTTATTGGGGACTGTTAAACGGAATTATTCATAACATAATTAATGAGAAACGGTTTATAGTTCAAAGCATCTCACACATACAGTCATAATCTAGTGACGTGAAGAGAGGAAAACTAATTCAGCGGTTTTCACGTAGGTATATGAAGACGCCAGCATGTCAAAGTACACTAATACTTTTTTTAAATTTTCAACGCTACCATCTTGTAACTAAGGCGAAATTCTTTTGGAGTCTTAAGATTGTTTTGGGTAGGTTGATATGCGTTACTTCAGGCACAGATTACTCACTATTGCGTGTACGTCATCGTCTGTCCAATTTCTTCGTAAACAGCTTATTTATGGAGAAGGTAATAAATTATTATAGGCGATTATTTCTATAGTGGTTTATGAGTAGTTTGTAATTATTATTGCAAATGTGAATATGAAAATCGTACCTTTTACTTCCCGAAGGCGGTAAACGCGAAAAGCTACGAATGTCGTGATGCACAATATGTAATTTTTATTTACTCTAACACTATCTAATATGAATCCTATGTGGTGGTTTACATCATTGCAAAACACGAAACTGTATTGCAACCTTTATGAAACTAACACTAACACAAAAATCACAAAAAACATTTTCCTTAATTGGGAAATCGAATCTGAAACACCGTGCTCAGTACCTAATTGCACTATGTTCTTTCAGATTCACAGTTTAAGAAAAAACAGTAATACATTGTGATATTTTAGTTCTAAGTCGTATCGGCGTACTCTGACCCAGTGTAGTCACCGCAGCGACGAGCGTGGGCGCATCGGCGCCGTCCCTAGAGTAAATATTCTCAGAACTTTATCGCGTCTACGTAACCATTCATTCATGAGCCGTAACTCACTATACATCCATACAGATACATTCCGCTCTCACAAATTACAGAAAAGTCGCATAGGTCAAAGAAAACTGGTTACTATTACTGTTTTGTCGCGTCACTAAAATGCATGGAAAGGAAAATTATAAACCTTAGTTAAATAGAGCAAATGGTGACGTAATGTCTATACACATATCTATAAAGTTTATAATACAATATCATAATGTTATGTTTAGAACTTCCCGGAAATCCAAACACGAGTCGGAAATTTTCTTTCAACAGAATAAAATAATGAGTGTTAGACTCGCACAGGAAGGGTTCCGTACTATTATCTAGTATACGTAAAATATACGTAAAATGGCAAAGAAACATCGTCGTTTTCTTGCATAAACATTTATTTTGTTCTGTTTTAATGGAAACAAAAATACACTATCCCTGACTCAACTGTCTAGCTATCACGGTTCATGAGATACAGTTCGGTGATAATCAGACAGAAAGTGAACGATTTTAAACCTTTGCGTACGGAACCCTAAAAGACGTTTTTGAATTACAGCTTCTACAATTAAAGTGTAAAAAGAAAAAAATGTGTCTCGACTGGATTATTTTATATAAACTATTTGTTTTAATAGTAAAGTTCTAAAACAATGATACCAACGTGTATTAGGGCTCCTAGATCTATCCAGGGCTCCACCGATGACGTCACACGGCAGACACGATCTATTGTGCAGGTACAGAACTTAATTAACTAATGACTAATTAATCTAGCATGTATTGATGTACTAACATTGATTTACGAGTTAGTACTAGATTTATGGTTATAAAGTGAAAGTTCGATGAACTGTTGAAGTTAGTTCCAGTGACGTAGTTGTAATATGTGGGTTATAAAGACTTCGGCGTGTGTGGGTATATATTTTAATTGGAATTGGATTATCTATGTACCTCTAGTTAAGAACAAAATATTAAATCTAACTTAATTCCTTAAGTGTGGGCGAGTCATGCTTCGGCACGAATGGGCCCGCTCGACCGAAGTGATACCACGGCCTCACAGCAAACCGACGTGAAACAACGCTTGCGTTGTATTACCTCCCCAGTCTCCTCAATCCTCAACAATCCTCAAATTCCCAATTCTCAAAAGGCCGGTAATTAATGCCTTTGTAACGCCTCTGGTGTTCCAGAGATGGACGGCGCCGATTGCTTACCATCAGGTGATCTGTCTGCTCGTTTACCGGCTTCTGCCATAATAAAAAAATATATATTATAAATGCGAAAGTTTGTGTGGATGTGTGTATGTTTGTTACTCAATAACGTCAAAACGGCTGAAGGGATTGAGATGACATTTGAAACTGGGTTAGATTATGATCTGGAGTAAGACATAGTTACTTTTTAACATACGGGCACACAGGCCAAGACGCGAGCAGAAACTAGTGAGGTAAGTAAAGTGACTAAAGAGAAATTAGGTTATTATGCATTTCATCATCATCATCATACTATATCATCCAAAAGTTGTCTACTGTTGAACATAGGCTCTCCTCCTTTTCGTGCTTCGTCGTCGTCTTTCATAGCGGCCGGTTAATACTGAAAGAATTTTTATTTCAAACCTTTTTGTTTTTTATTCTCCGTAGAAGATCGTAATGTAATGCCATAGTTATTAATGACGTCCCAAAAAGGAGGAGGTTATCAATTCAGCTGTATATTTTTTTAATCTTTAGCTTAAATAGAGGTACACTACTTTTCTTAAACAAAGGCTATCAACACACCGTTCCTAGATAATTTTTCTTGGAACTTACTTTCTGTCTTCATAATGTCTGACCTCGATGCGATATTCTTTTGTTTGACAGTGAAAGATGCCTTGAGGAGTCATTCAGAACATTATCCGCTAATAGTACTTTCTATGAAAAATTTACTTAGTCACGCGACCTGATAAATACTTTCCCCCTTTGACATGGTTAAAATTAATTCCAAATAACGTTGAACTTGTTCTTCAATGAAATGAGTAAAATGGGTAAAAAGTCGATGAATTTTATCATCGACGTATGATGTAGTCAAAAAATAAAAGAAGCAATCCTAGGGCAACCAACTCTAAATTTATTCAAATTTGATTTAGGTTGTACAGGAATTGACAAGGTTGATAATGTTCTCAAAACAAAAATGAAGGTCATTACCATTGGTAATGAACATGATATTTCAGATATTTTTTTGGAAAGTGAGACTTTATGCAACAACAAACATAATTTCCTCAACTGAAGGTAACAGTTCCTTCAACGGCATTTCATTTTTAGTATAGTTCATTTGTCTCAATGTTTCCAAATTCAAAACAGTTCTGTTTTTAAAATGATAACTTCAAAGAAGATCATAGTGTTGCGACGCACCTCAGTCGCACCCCAGCTACGATATTAAAAGCCACGCGACCTCATTTCGCTTCCGTACTAAACGCTTATAAACTCACACCTAACGCCCGTGACGAACTATCGATATTACTATGTCGATAAAATGTTATGTACCGTTTAGAATACTACAACCCTATTTATCTTTATGGTTTTGTTTTAGGCTTGTAATAAACAGAGGATCTTTATATTTTTCTGAGGGTTCAGCATACATTTTGGAGATTATGGTATTATTTAAAGTCTGATCTAACTGGAATAGAATAAAAGCATCCAATACCAAAGTACTGGTACATAACATACTTTTGGATACTATTTTTTTACGATTACATCATAAATATTACGAATTGAGGGTTTTACTCTTAGATGGCGCCTCTGAGTCACCCAAAAAGACTATGCTTATCCCGATCACATAAAACTATAGCAAGTAAATGCATTTCCAGAGTGAACTTTGAACTCTAAAATTACCATTGTAGTCCAAGACTGCCAAATGCGTTTCACAGCGATAACAATATAGGTGCCCTGAAGTGCACCTTTCTATTTCCTAACGCGGTGAGACCTGAGAGTTATACTTCTGGCCAGCCCGTTAAGGATAAGGGATTGATATGAAGCACAAACAACGAGGTTCTATTTCATCATAAATTTCACCCTTGTTATCCGGAAAGGGTACAATAGAGACGTAATTTACTACAATCGATGTTTCACTTCATCCAGATGCTGAGTTCATAGTTGGAAATTCCCAAACATTAAACCCTGAGGCAGTTAACTTTTCCTAGAAATTTGCTCTGGACTTTTGTACAAACCACTGTTTGTTCAAACAAGAATGATTCATAAGAACAAAAGCCATTGCAACGCATTCTCATTACATTGAACAGATAAAACATATTGACTACATTTATCATAGACAATGAGATAAATGTGAAAATTATAAAAACTCTTTGGTTCGTGTTAAACGTCGCCGTGAGAGGTGTTAGAAAAAATAAGATTTTATTCATGGCACATTAGTCATTCGAATTTCAAATTTATTCGTGAGCAGATGATAGGTATACGCCTATCTGTCTTTATTTAAATCTTTGTAGAGCTTGTTGAGTCAACATGACATGTAATTGACCCTCGAACACGGGTCAAAATATGCAAATGGCTCCATCCACCATCATTAAGTCTTAGCCTCAATTAATTCGTATTGGCTCAATTGAGAGTATATTTTTGATTGCACATATTAATTTCTCAGTAACATATCATTTTCAATAAAAACATACAGCCACGCCCGGTTATGTTAAAGTAATAAGCGTGGTTACGCCTTATCAATTAAATTTTATATTTTTATGGTGTAATTTATTAAGCACTTATTAAGACTGTAGTAAAAATATTTGAGACATCATTTTTGATCGTATGCAATTACTCTGCAAAATTTAAAACTGAGCTACGGAACGAGTTTAATTACAATGAAAAATGTCCCATATTTATACAAGTATAAGATTTAATTTTCTACGCACACGACTTTTCCAACAAAATACTATACATATTTTCTCCTGCATGTTCATATAATGCTGGTTCTAGCAGAGATCCGCATTTCTCTATCGCAATATTACATCCTAGATGGTCAGAACATTACGTATGACATATCTCAAGCAAAATGAGATATCACACAATCGTGACCATAGGAACGGAATATTACGTACTTTCTATTGAAGATACCCATTGACTACAATGTCATTAGAATAATGATAAATCTAGAGAAAACAAACGATTTTGTGGCACTGTATTCTGATGGAAAACAATATGTTTCTATGTTTCTACATTGTATCATGAATAATTTCATTTCATTCATTTGCACTCTTGAAATTATCATAGTTATTTACCACAGCATCAGCCTCAAAACACTCACTGTAGGTTCCTACTATTAAAAATCACTGATGAAACTAAAAACCCATCTGCATGAAACTTCTACAAAGAAACTAAATAGGCTGTCAACTAACCATTAACTTGGGACTTCAGTAGTTCACTACATCAATGCCAAAATCATCAGCTTCAAGGAATGATTAATCTCGGTTCATCAAGCCCAGTTTATAGGCAGTAAACTCAAACTTTACGATGGCTTCGTTCATGGAAGTAGCATTCAAAAATTTATTCAGCGTGCAGGTTTTACGAAAACAATCGAAGCGGGGTTCGGGGAGAGAGGGGGCATGCTACACACAGTGAATGGGAACGAATTTGATTTGTTTATTTTGGTCCAGCTCCCGGTTTAGGGACGGACAAACTTACGAAGCCACATTGTGAGCGTAAATTACGTTTGTTCAACGCAAATAAAGTTTTACAGTGTGTTATGATAGCTTGCGCGGGTGAAAGGATTAATTACCGGCGCATGTCAGCACGGGAGTCATTGCTGTACTATGTATTAAAATAACTCTTATTCGTAATGCAATAAAGGCCTGCAACTAGCCAAATTGTTGGTGATTGGTATAATTATTTTATGGCAAATGATTAGATACAAATGCTGCAAATTCCTATTATATTTGATCAGTGAGTGGTCCTCAAAAAAAAGTTAATTAATTAATAGGTTGTATCCATTTTATTTTGTCTTTTAGTAATGTAAGGCTTTTAGGTTCAAAACAAAACAGTATTAGAACTAAAGTTTCAAAAGAAGCTAGACTCGAGTACCAGCTGTTTGAGAGCTTTGAGCAATAAAATTATATGAGAACTAGCTCCCTGCCGGACACTGGCCACATATACATTTATAAAATGAAACAGTCAGTTGTTTCGAACTTAAACTTTTGAAAAAATTGCTATGTAATAAAAACTTTAGTTCATTTACGTTTACCATGTCAGGAGTTTAAAAGGACAAAGAAGCGACTAGTAGAATCTAGATGTGAGATTTTTATTATGTTCTTATAAAAACTGCTGTACTGCCAGTTGCAACTAAATTCATTAACTCGACATTATTAAGACAAAGATCTCCATAAGCGATGTACTCTAATTTGAATTAAACCCTTTCACACTCCACAGAGTAATGTCATTAACATCTCTCTAATAACATGGACAGCGTCCATCAGCCGCCACTCGCCAGTTCACCGCCCTACGTCAATGGAACAAAACTTGAACCCGCGACCTTACAAACAGTTAACACCAGTCCGTCAGTCTATCAATTAATTGAGATTTATTTTCTTTCATTGCAACTACAACATAAAAAACTAAACAAATATATCTCTTGAAAATGTTTGTGCAATACATCAGAGATATTCTTCGAACAAACATGACTGTCATGTCGGCATCGCAAAGAAAACCAAGTCTACATGACAGGAGCGGATACAAGTTATTCCCGATATAGCATCTACAAGGCGATAAAAATGTCCGGCCAACTAGATTTATTACAATCGAAAGCTATTCAGGCCGATTTGAATAAACAGCCGTGTGATAACACGAATTGAGACCAACTGCACTATCCCCACACCTTCCAATATATCTTGTCATGATTATTCTATTAACGTGTACGATTAACTGATAACATCTAGGAATATTGATTTATGATAATGGCTTTTTAGTACTGGAGCTATCTACCATCAGTACACTAGCGGGTTTTTATTGTGTAAGGGCACGTATTGTCACTTGGATGACTGTAAGTGTACACACTGCGAGTAAAGTTTAACGCACCATGTAGATAGAATTAATTTACTGCGTACACTTGGTGTAAAGAAAATGTGTTCGCGAGCCAATTACGAGCTGATTACGCGTTTTCGCGTCGAGGCAAGGCTCCAAAAGATAACGTTACATGCATAATCAAATTACAACGGAATGTCTTTTATTGTTGCCGTCAATGTAAATCTGCTGTTTCATTTTCCTCAGGTATTACATGCATTTTTGTATCCTCGATAAAGATCGAAACCCTTGACACAGTATGACACGGGTCGATTTCTCTGATTATTCCGTAAGCGTCCCAGAACTGGAGACACAACATATGCATCTATAAATTCTCATTGAGAATGCGTCTTGTTTAAATCTAATGGGCGTATTAGGATTTAAGTGGCCACATATTTCTAATTGGAGTTGTAATCGAGAAAGCAATAACAGTCATTAAACAGACCACCCTCAAAAAGCATTAGAGTGTTACGAGTGTGTGGTACATCACATGTAGGTATTATCCAGTGGCGGAGGCCGAGAGGCCCCGAGCCGGCGACGCAGCGTCGCGTCTGCGCCACTTGTCCCCATTCTCCTGCAAATTGACTCGAATATGACTAAATCCTTTTAAGAATTCATAGCGCTGAGCATAACACTCACTTATTAACTTATGTGTATGACCTCATGCCGTAAACTCGAGTATAATAGATTTTTTCTGCACTGTTCCTAAAGTTAACTTAAAAATCTGTCATAAAACTTTTTGTAAAATGGAGGGTGATTCAAGTTCTACAGAGTATTGTGAGTGTTCTTTGTTATATTGTCATGGACAGGAGTATTTATGATGCTCATATAAACAGACACGTTGGAGGACCGTGTGTGAAATTGTCGTTAAGATTTTAGTAGCAATTTTACATCTGATGGCTTGTAAAACGTTATCTACGTCTTTGTTAGTCATCTTTTACCCGTTGTTTACCTGAAGTTGAGTAAACCGACATTTAATTCCCGTGTAAAGTTCATCTTATGATTGTACCTCTATAGGTATCTACTTTTTGCTCCCCACAAATTCGTTCAATGAATTTTTGCATCCTCGTAATTACAGTTCTTTGATGTACCTGCCTGATTCGATACGTACAAAAACTTAATTTGATTACCTCTAATAATATTGTGGAACGAAAAGGGCGTGAAATTTTTAAATTTGATATTTCATTAAAATGTCAATCAGTTACCTTGATGCGTTTTCTGTCATTTTATCCTCTTTCCAAATTGACGTAGTGTACAATGTATAACTGTAACCACAATGATGTAATGCTAATAAATACATGATTTTGTTATTGACAAAGTCTGGTTTCATCATCGTAACCTGACCTATATAGATAGGTGCGTGGCGGGATGAGCTCCGGCGCGATCTCATGGCGGAATGGCAGCAGCGACTGTCGCAACCGAGGGCTGGGCTCGCTGCCATCGCAGCGGTAAGTCCCCTCTTTGAGGAGTGGCTTGAGAGACGCCACGGCGTCCTCACCTACCGCCTGACGCAGGTCCTCACCGGACATGGCAGTTTCGGGAGGTACCTGTGTCTGATGGGGCGGGAGGAAACGCCCGGGTGTCATCACTGCGAGGACCGCCCTGAGGACACGGTGGAACACACTGTGGCGGAATGCCCTGCGTGGGCTGAGCACCGCCGTGTCCTTAGGGAAGTGATCGGCGATGGCGACCTTTCGCGTCCGGGCCTAGTGCAGGCCATGATGCGGAGCGAGGGGGATTGGGATGCCGTCTCCTCCTTTTGCGAAGCAGTCATGCTAGCTAGCTAAGGAGGAGGCGGGACGCGTGAGGCAGCGAAGCGCTGCCTCCTCGCAACCCAGCCATCGCGAAGGACACACCGGGCGTCGGGGATCGCGGGACGATCTCCGGCCACCGTAAGCGCGGGCCTGCGGACGGCGAGCACGGGTGGCTCCCCGTCCGACCAGAAACAGACCCGAGCGTACGGCGCGTCGCGTTCCGCGCGCGCCTCAAAGAACCATCAGACCACCACAGATGAGGCCCAATACGGCCGATGCCGATTCGGAGTCGCGGAGAACCTAACGGGTAACCGGGGCTCCGGCTCGACGTGCAGGAGCAAGAACGGGGTGGTTTTTAGTCAGTAAGAGTCTGACACTCCCTTCCGCCTCACCCAGGCGGGAGCAGTCATTCGATGATTTTCCCCCCTTATAAAAAAAAAAAAAAACCTGACCTATATTTTTCCTCAGCAAATATTAACAAATGCTTTTGTTTACAGATCTACACAGACTGGGCGAACCACTACCTGGAGCGGGCCCGGTCTAGAAGACGCGCGGGTGCTTCAGGCGGTGGGCTCGCTCGGGACTGCGCTGATGGACTGTTGCTGGCCGATGTGCTGGAAGGTGTGACTGGCTTGAAGGTGCACCGCGCGCATCGCAAGCCGCGGAACCCACAACAAATGGTAAGTACCTATGTTCTTAGTATAAAATTTTAAAGGCTAAAGCGAAATGAAAAAGAACACGTTGTATAGTTTCTCTTTAAGTAATTGATGACAAATAATCAGCAGTTGTCCTTAAAACCTACAGCATGTCTTATATTTAGGAGATGGATGTAAAACGCCTGTAGCACATCAACCCTATCAGTAAAAATGAAGAAGAGTTGCTTTTCTTCGTTATTTAAGCAGACATTCTTCTGCAGTTACCAATACGTACCACACATATCCGAATGAACCCAAAATTTCTACACCTTGGATTGTATACAGGATGATAGCAAACATATAATATAGGTGTCCATGTACATCGATGACGTCAGTGTCAATAACCCATAGAATCCTTTGGCGTCAGTTGAAATTAATTACTCGTGTAATCGTGCCTATAGTGACTAGACAATTTGCTTGGCACTAATTAATTTAGTGACTACATCGGGCACATTCTTGCACATCTCTAGTGGTTATTGTTCAGAGTATAAATGAATAGTGAATTAGCATGGTACATTTTGTATATAATGCAGTCTGGTTGTTTGAATTGTGTAATAACTCGTTTATGAAACGAATGGAAAATTTTGGGAGCACCTATCGCATTTTCTATATTTGTCGATCATTTAATAAGTTGACAGTGAGATTTTATTAATGAATATACATGATAAATACTAAGATAAGAACTAAGATTAAATATTTACAACTTAATAATAAATATATTTCTATGATAAGATTAAATTTAAACTAATATTATAAATACAAATAACTAAAATATTTACACCTTAAAATTTACTTTAAAAAAAATAATAAAAATCAGCTTAAGGCATCAAACAAGGCTTCCTCGTCGTATAGCTTTTAGAAGTAATTTTTGATCTAGCTACTAGGCTCTTTTTATATTATGGGTAGTCTTAGGAAAGTTTACTGAGCCCTAGGTTTTGCAATTAAATCTGTCTTTATACCACAATATCTTAGATGATTATCCCAAAGAAGAATGGAATAGATCAAGGAATGATACTCTGAGAATTGCAAGCATCACAAGAACTCAGAACGTACAATAGCCCACATAATATCATAATGTAAGTGTTATTCTTATTTCCAGGTACATGTAATTGATACAAAAAACTAAAATCGAATTAATAAATCAACAAAAGATATGAACCCAACATCAATTTAACGGCCCTCTTAATAATTTCCCGATAACCAATAAAATCAATCATTTTACGTCCAAACAGAACTTTCAAATATCCGCCGCGTTATATTTATTATTATTCACGAACAAAAATGAAAGCTGTGCGGGAATATTTGGTTTACCTATCCGAAATAGCTATCGGTTCACAAATCATTGAGGCAGGTACACATGAGAGGGTACCGGCGTTATGTCGACGGGTCGCCATACTCGGCGAGTATTGATAGGTAGCACAGAAACCCGAATCCTGTTGGGTAAACGACGCCCAGTTTCCGGCGAGTGTGAAAGTGGGCTTACAATTTTTGACTGCAGGCATGCAGTGTTAATTTTAGTAGTACGACTATTTGCGAATTCGGTGCACGGTTGGAGGGTTATGGATTAGCAGTTTTAAAGGATATGAAAGTTTTATTGTATAATAGGCCAAATTTAGCACACATGTACCTGACAAACGAATTTTGACAGGTGCACTGTAACGATAACAAAATCAAATTACAATACAGAGTTTTATCCTTACTTTTATAAGTTCCATTCATATTTAAAAATAATTTTAGCACCACACCTATTTAAAGTTTAAATATTAAGATCTTATCCATACCTCGTTAGCAAAACCCTCGAAAGACAAAACAATAGTCGGTAGCAAATAATTACTTCATAAACTATATACTTATTACAACTTACGTAAACCAGGCAATAAAGGCGTAAACCTAATAGATTTTGTTTACAGTAGTAACATGATATGTTGCGGTGTAGAGGCCAAGCAGTGTTGACCACATCCGTCTATATACGTCACTATATCAATTCCCATTACATAACCTAAGGCCAACAAGGACATTCAGATAAGATAAAACTAGATTTTTTTACAAAAAAGTATCATTAAAAGGGCTTATCAAAAAGGTAATCTAGACTGTCATATTTCTAAGTAACAAGGTGCAATGTCAGGTAGTAAATGTTCTAACATAGAACTGTGTCTAAGTAATTTAATTTAGAAAGTAACGCTGATAAACTCACCTCTTTTGTCACAACATGGAGAAAATTATATTAAACTATACGCATTATTGGTATATTATTGGTCTATTCATAAATTATGTCGGAGGACTTAACGTGTTGCCGGGGCTCCGGCTCGAAGGGCAGGAGTAGGAACGGGGTGGTTTTTAGTCAGTAAGAGTCTGACACCCCCTCCCGCCTCACCTAGGCAGGAGAAGTCGTTCGATGATTTTCCCCCCTTAAAAAAATTCATCAATATCAAACCGATAACCGAGAGAGGGTTGGCCAAAATACATCGTGTGCCAGGTTTACCAGATCGCAATTTCAAACTCAAACTCTAAAGCATTTATTTCAATTAAATCATAATTTGATACTTTTGAAACGCCAACAAATATAAAATAAATAATAGTCTGTCAGTATGTCCGTTAGTGAAGCTAGGCGGTCGTTCCAAAATGTAGATTCGAGTGGAGAAGAACGAGTAAGAAACTCCATTCGTTACTCTTTTAAAGTTCAGCTTTATCAGAGACCTCTGCTGCCTCATCTCTGTCAATTTCTAATTCATTGATCTGTTCTTACGAGACTCTTACGATCACAAGTGTAGGTATTTAATTTCTGCGTTTATTTTAATTTAATAGTTTTGCTCAAAAGCTAAAGACAAAAATGCTGCATAATGCTAGACCTTTCTTACGCCATTTCTCTTTTATTCAACAAGCAGTTTAAGATTTGTAGCCACAACATTATAAAATCAATGGAATCGTTGATTTTATAATGGGTGCAATGTTAAATATGCATTTGAACACGAACATACAACATAGGTGTAAAGAATAAGTCGTAAAGTTGGGTCTACGATAAGCTGACAGCTTGTTCAACATGAACTAACGAATCGGTAAATGCCCCAACTATTGTACTATTGTGTGTTTTATGTAATCCAATTGTTATGGGGTCAATGCACTGCTTTTTTATACACGGAAATTATAAGTTTTAATAATAATCCTGACCAAGGGGATGGTGAAACAGTGATGTTGATTTTATCATCTCAAACTATCGTTCAAAATATTAATTTCTACTTTAGGTAAATTGGTTATAAATAAATTTTAATAAACATATCCAACGAAACTAATTAGGTAATGCACAACTTAGGTATTCCGTGTTATTAATTACCCACAATTTGAGTAAGTAGTACCTAAATGAGGCGATGAGAACCTATTTAAAATACACAAAAGGAATACCTCCTAATGTTATTATAGGTATGTATCAAACTGCCTCGTTAGCCGAGTGGTCGCGAGTGCGACTGCCGGGCAAGGGGTCTCGGGTTCGATTCCCGGGTCGGGCAAAGTATTACTGGGTTTTTAAAAAATTCTCAGTAGTAGCACGGAGTCTGGAAATGTGCCCGGTATATGGCAATAGGCTCACCCCTATTACATGGGACTCATAACATAAATAGTGAAAAGTGGGTGTTACTTCTGTGTACACCTCTGCCTACCCCTTCGGGGATAAAAAGGCGTGATGTTATGTTATGTTATGTATGTATCAAACTATCAACGTATTTTCCACAATTCGTAAAATAAACAAGTATTGAGTTCGTAATTAGCAGGTAAGTACATAACAGGAAAACTAGAAATATACTGAATTAGGACACAATGAGGACACCTCGTCTCAGTAAATATCTATTTGCATTACAATTCAACGAATAATGAAGCATTAAACCGCATCTATTTTTACACTAATTACGAACTAAATTGAACTAGTCAATGGAATATTTTTAGTAAGTACAGAATATGCAATCAAGGCTTCAATAAATAAATGTGTAGCTTCTAGCTTTAAAGCGTTGAAAAAGTCGGTGGGCGTATTGATTTTGAATCTATATTCAGGCTTGCCAAATTGATAGAACAAATAAATTAACGTGTGTTATTGGAAAACGTCTTCTAACCTATTCGTATTAAGTTGCACATCTGTTCGTGTTTACCTTATTGCCACAGCAGCAAGAATTAAAAATAGTGTTATTTTGAAATGAAACCTAATAAATAAATCCTAGAGTACAATTTATTTGAGCAGGCTGGAATTTCTTGGGCTTTTGTTTGCATTCATTAGATCGGGAGTAGAGCATTGTTTGAGCAAGTGTGGAAAGAAATGAAACAGTGGCTAGGCAACGCACGCGCCGCACAAAGTACAGACGCCAGCAGATAAACCTCCTCCAATCCGTCAATTAACTTCATTGAATTCTCGACTTTAGATGAAAACAATAAAGTTGAAAATCTAGAAAGGATTAGGTTAACTTACTGGCTGTAAGTACATATTGATTGTGTTGTGCTATTGAACTCACATTTGTCCAGGAACAATCGCTATGAAATATTAGCACTATGGGAAACGAGATCCGTGGCAAGCTATTAGAATATTAGAAAATAAAGCTTTTACACTCAAGCTAACCCGTGTTTATGGCTTAACGCATGCACCAAAGGAACATTACTTTCCATTCTTCGGCAGCAAAAAAATTAAAAGAAAATAAATCAATACTTTAGTTTAAAAAAGGAACAACATTAAAACGATGTTTAAAGATTATTGTTAGTATTAATAACAAACTGTCAATAAAAGGTTTTAATCAAACAACAAATTATACTTTTTATTTTCCTTAAAGACACCCTTTTAAGTGGTTAATGAGCTGGTTAAGTCGGCCCTCCCAGGGTGCTTTCATCGCTCGCAACATGTGGAGGCAAAAAGTTAAATAGTTATACGCATAAAGGCGTTTTTTGCGAAGCGCCTGATGATAGATCGTTAACGGAGATGACTGGTATCTGACAAACAAACCGATTGTTTGCTTGTACAACATCGTGTGATTTATTACGGGTTAACGGGTATAACATATAGACAGGTACAACGTATTTAATTATTAGAACATTGTTTAGTGAAGCTTGTTTTTCGAAATAGGTTGTGGCCTACATTCATTTTACGTAACATCATTTTTATTCTAAAAAATGGGAATATGTAAATTTGATGATTAAAAACCCAAATCGGTTGCTTTGAAGATCGCACGTTTTGAACAGCAATCGAATTTACGATCTTTCTAAAGTTAATATCACTAACAATTAGTACTTATAACAATTATGTATGTAAGTATTATTAGTTTACTAAAAATTACGAGTTACTCACGTAAATATATTGAGAAAGGCTCTATTAGTTTCGAGTCACAGCGGGACTCTTCCTCATGAGCAGCGTGCGCGGTCGCGCAACAACCAACAACCTATGTCGTGCAACCTACAGTCACGGTAGTATGTGTATTACGGTAGTTATTATAAAAAACGAATATGAAGTTCTATGAATGTTTCCATAAATTCGACTGCAGTTATACCTCTACATTATGTGTTTTATAGACCACTCGTCTTGACAACGAAATATCGAACTTATGAACACAGCCCAAGGAATGCTTTTTCAACAAGTCTAGAAAATAGCCAAAGCAATAATAAGTTTCCAGATACCTATAGGTAGTGCTAACAAAGAGCCTAGATATAAGTTTTGTACCTAATATTTCACTCAGTCGAACATGAAATTGTTCCATAGTAAGTTAGATAAACTTTTGTGCTCTCACTACAATAACAAGTCAGGTCATAAAAACTTTGATAAGATACATATACATTACTTATTATCTGCATATAGGAACGTTCTGTGAAGTCGTTACCTATACTTATAGGTAAGTTCAATAAAATAATACAATATAATTACAATAAAATGTACATGTCCAGTGAAATAACATTGATTTTATACTAACCTAATTTCACTCAATCATCATCAGTAGAAATACTTCCACGGCTGGTTTTATGGACCCTTGGCTTCTTTGGTTTTGTCCTTCCTGACTTTCATTGAGGTGTTACTCTACTCCTCTCGCATCTGGCTTGGGGTTGCAGTTAGGTTTCTTAAATATAAAGGGATGTTTCTGCACAACCTTCAGTGGTGAGTCGCCGTTTTAGGACGATCAACTTGGGTATGTAACTGGAGATATACTTATCAATATCAATGTATTTTATTTCATTTCTTCCATAATTCAGACATCAAAATTGCATTGTCTGTCAGTCTCGTTCCAAATATTCTCGAACGATACGTAAGTAGGTACATAACATACCATGTCATCATAAACATAAAAATAAATAACTAAATCACAAAATAAATAATCAAGCTATCAAAAAATGTATAATCTAGATCGTAAATTATAGGAGACCTAGTTTGGCTAATCCTTAATTCTGATCTAGTTTATAATGAGGAAGCTGGCAGAAAACTGGTATTGTTACAATCATTGGGAGCATGTTGCGGGTGTTGCCTCGTAGATCGAGATTTCATCGGTACTTGTATATCCTGGTACTTGCTATTATCCAATTCTGTCTTAAAACATAATAATGCTTCATCGGATTATTATGGAACTAATAACAAATATAGTTGCCCAATTGAGATCATCAGGTATTGTTGAGGTATTAACTTAATTTTAAAATTTGACTAAAGGATAAGAGACTTGGAAAAGTTTCAAACTTCCTCAATATCTTCTGCACGGTGTTTTGTTATAGATGTTATTTATTTCGTAGTATAAAGAAAACAAGCTGAATGGAAACTATTGTAGGTATGTACTACAATTCGCTACTGAGCATTATTGGGTCTGGAAACTGAGTGCAAGATTGTTCTCATCAGCGTTTATGAATCTTGGCAGTCTACCAGTAGCACATAATCTTATAACAATAAAATATGGATGGAACCGTTTGATTAGACAATTATTATTATTGTCTCCAGTTCACATGAACATCTGTGACTGCAGAATATAATCTTCCATCTTTATTGAGCTTTTGCTGAGCCATATTTGCACAATCGTTTACCGGCCGTGACCCACCCGGACGCGGCTTCCAGATAATCATCTCATCTGATCTTTGAGATGACGATGCACAAGTGCGCTATTGTTCAGGGACCTTAAACCGTTTCGGTTATGGGACATTTTCCTTATAATAAGGTTATGAAGTTTACTCGCCAATTTCGCCTGCTAATTAGCCGGGTAAAAGGTTTCCCGTACGTTTAACCAGCTCTTCGGTCCCGCTGTCTTGGAGGCTCGAGTTCGACACATCTCGATACCATTGCTCGGCCATAGCATTCATTCGCGCGCGCGCTTTGCTCTGTGACGGGTGCGTCCAACGACTCGAACCTTACACTCGTGATACAACGACGTATCGATGTTATTTTTTTACAATCGATTAATATTTTGACCGCTCACATTGAAGTGTTAAAGTGATACTCTATCAGTGATTGTGAGATGATGATGTAGTGAACTGTGGTGAATTTTTGAAGTGGATTTTTTTTACTTTTTTTCAAGTTTAGTTCTTTATACAGGTCAGTGTTTTTTATTTAATATTTCAATATGGTCTGATTAAATTACCGTTTAGCGAATTAGACTCGAAGTAACGAGTTATGTCTACAAATTATACGTTTTGTTGTCCGTCTAGCTACTTAATACATCTTTTGAATCTTCCGGCGTGTACCGGTTTCTTGAATAATCTTTTGATTTTAAGATCGTACGATGTATTTACGACTTTATGACAAATTGCCCGTTGTGGTAGGTATTTTAAAAAAGTCGTGATTCGGTAATTAAAATAGAGAGAAATAAGCGTTCAATTTTTATTACATTGAAGGTAGTTAGCAGTAAATTAGTTTAAAAGTTTCTTTAAACGAATTTACAAGCATTTAGTTAATGAATGGTTTTCGAATTGGATTCGTATAGAGGTTGACTTTGGCTAAGTAATTGGACTAGCTAGACCAGGATTTCAATGTAGATCTTTAGATTAATGCTTCTTAGAGCAGTCTGTTGGGACACAATAGATAATTATCTTAGTACCTAACTTTAATTAACACGATGTTTTGTAACTTTTTTACTTCAAGTTTAACTTTAAACTTTGGTCTTAGGTAACGTTTTTTCTGTTGTTGTTTTTTCTACAAGTAACACCTATCATTCCTTAAACAAAACAAATACGTTACATAGAATCTTATCACAGTGGTTTTCTTCTGGAAGGGTAAACAGAGATGACCAGTTACACACCAAATTAATGTTTTAAAGTTAATGTAATTTTCTCTCTATCTTTATTTTTAATCTTTGCTTACCCTGAAGATCGAGACAGTCATATACTTTTAAGATTAAATAAATTGTCTTTATAATCAAAGCGGACCGTTAACCTACGATGACCTTTGTGTATGTACGTATTATGTAGGTAGGTACCTATGGGTAGTTTTTATGTAGCTTTCGATGTGGATAGATAGTTTTATATGACAGTTACCTAATTGATGTAGGTATGTAGGTACTTATTTGTGCTTTGAGTAAGTTCTTAGTGACTTCTTTGTTAGATACTTAAGCTTTCTAGTCAAAAAATGTTTCTTACTTTCATGTTATAAATGTGAAAGTGTGTTTGTTTGTTTGTCTATATTTCTTCTTTACGGTAAATAGGTTTATTATTATGCTTAGGTTAACTGTTTAGGGTCGATTTTTCAATCATCAGTTAATTGTCAACTGTAGAATAAGATTGACTTTTAATAGTTTTTAGTATGGATGGATTGTTAAATATTCAAAGTTATTTCTTAGTTAAAATTTATCTGGCGTTGGAAAAATCAGCCCTTGAGATATTATTCTTCTTAAATGGTCATTTAAATTTTTAATTTTATCTAATTGAATGTCGAAGGTTTTTGCTAAGTGCTCATTTGAAACATAATCAAAATTGTCTCTGATATTATGTAGAGATTTCTTAACAAACCATCTAAGTATTTAATTTGTCCGTGTTAGTAAGTGTTTATTATTATTACACACATGTAGTCAGGTATAAAACCTTAGTCCTATCTTTGAAGGCATAAAAATACTTATATTACTAAAATACCTATACATTAGTAGGTAAAAGCCCTGGCTAGGCCTTGTAATGTCATCTGATTGCTGGCTATAAAATTACCCAACCTCCATTTTACGATGTTTATTTCTGGCAATGAGCCAATGTCTTTGCTTAGAGCCTAATAAGGTACCTAGATAGACTATTAGGCTTAGAATCCTCTAACGTTCCCGTCTCTGTACTTCCTGTAAACTAGCCTTGGTTTGTATTTCCAGAACTTGAAAAATATACCTTATTTGTTTTGGTGAAATGCTGCCAGATACCTACATAGTTTCGTCTGGTGATTGATTATTCTTTTATATGGGTCAGCGATCATTTATTCTGTAGATACTTAAATACCAACAATACAATACAATAATATAAATAAATTTTACTTTTTTTGATGGACTGAAAATAAAGTAAAAAGAAAGCTGATCGAATCCACACGTGATATTAAGGAGATAACCACTCGAAAGATCAGGGTGTCTGCGTCCATAAAAATGTCAGACTATCACGCCTCGAACTCGGTATTCAACCTCTCAACTTCCTTAACAAAATAGGAAGGAAACTCAAAAAACTAAAACACGGACAGCTTAGAACATAAACCCGTCAATTTAATAAAAAACCAAAACAAATTCTGTTCCACATCTAATAACAATAACAAGACTTGTTTATCGTTTGTGATACAACAAATCACACTTAATCGTTCATACAGCTGTAAAAATCATCCAATAAAATGTCTCCCCCCGTGTATGGGTGATGCGCGGGCGCCACTCATACAGACCGCCTTGAACTGTCACACTGACGTTTAAGAATGGCAGATTTAATGTCAGGGCCCGAACACACCGGATAGCTTTTTGTTCATAGTTTAAACAATAGACAAGCTATAATGCTGTCTGTCAAAATTGACAGTAGTGGGAATTTTATTATTTTTTTTATTGCATACTAATGTTTGATTATTAAAGGATTAATAAACTGTATGTGTAAGTACGAAAAAACTCTTTACCATATTGGCATGTCTTGTAAGTTATTGCTTAGAATTATAGAGAACTGTGATATATCACTACATCGTATAAAACAAAGTCGCTATTCGCCGTTTGTCTGTCCCTATGTAGGTATGCTTTGATCTTTAAAACTACGCAACAGATTTTGATGCGGTGTTTTTCAATAGATATAGTGATTCCTAAGGAACTTTTATATGTATTATTATACATGCATATTGTACCCGTGCAAAACCGGGCCGGGTCACTAGTCTTTAAAATAATTTAAAAGAAATGGCTAATATGAGTTTCTGAATCCAATCTTGAAAAGTTTAAATCTAATAAATAAATACTTCAGATTTTTAGAAGTGGCACTTTACACTAAGTCTTGAATTGTGATGATGCAAGTATGGCAATTAATTGCTCTATTTCATGTCACTCATTAATCCATGAGGTAACTGGCTTAAAATACAGTAACTATTCTGCCCACCCCTTGGGCGAACAACAAACGTAACATTACACTATATGATTGATACTCTACTACGGCACGCGTCGTTGCTCTAATCACAACTAACAATTAGTTAACGGTCTGTCTGTTACTACGACATACAAGTGAAGACTCCAGTGTGCACTTGGCTTATTAAATATTCATAATTGCTAAAAGCAGACATAAGTCGGCCACGCTGATTAATGTCAACGTTTTACGATATTTTTTATAGTCTCTGTTCGTACCTATGTAAGTAGTGATGTAGGAACCGTTAAACTTTATCAATTTGTTATTAAAAACTATTATTATGCTGAAATGATAACCTGAACGTTGAACCGAGATTTATTAATTGGTATACTATTTTAAATGGTGTCTCGTTTTGTCTAGTACATAATCGTAAACTTAAATGTTTTTTAGGAACTTTCGTGTTCGATGCCGAAAATGCACAGTTGGGGCGTTGGCTGGGTAATTGGCTGACGAGCAGTGTTGCGGGTTCGATTACCGCACGGAACAACTCCTTTGTGTGATCCACAAATTGTTGTTCCAAGTCTGGGTGTCATTTGTATGTGAACTTGTATGTTTGTAAACGAACTCACGATACAGGAGAAGATCCTTGTGTGAGGCAACGTGTTGTTTTTTTTAAGTGAGTACATAAAATATAAATAGACTTAATATTAATTTTAGTGATGTGATTAGTTCCATCCAATGGTCGAATAATTACAATAATGTTTTGAAAAGAGCGCAAAAAACAGGTCATCAATATAGGCCATCACAATATATCCAGGCTCAAAACAAAAATCTCATGACATAGGTATTACGAACAGTTATTATATGATGTCTTTTCCTTATGTTTTATAAAGCTAGTAGTTTACTCAGAAATTACATTTACTATTCTACTGCAAAACCACAAAAAATAAATAAAGGAAAACATTTCATTCATTAATGTCCAAGGTTTAAAAATAACCTTAATAGAAGTATTCAATTAATATCTAGCACGTCGTCATAACTATTTTCCTTATTTTTAGAAACTTAACATGCACAATAAAACGTATAACGTCACGTGTTTGTTTCTGTACTAGCTGTTGCCTGCGACTCCGTTCACGAGGAATATTGATTCACAGCTCCTCCCCCGTAGGTGATAGTGTAATAATATCTAGCCTATATGTTGATCCGACTTGTTAGTAATATTCATGCAAAATTTGAAATAACTCCATGGTAGTTCTTTTTGAGTTTAGCCCGGACATACATACAGACTGACAAACAGAAAAAAAATCTATAAACCATATTCTTAGCTTCGGTGCCGTTTGTAAATCATACCCCAAGCATTATTTGTACAAAATATCCAATGTACCTACAGTTTGCACTTTCCTACGATTTTATTATATGTTTAGATAGATATAGATGATTTGGCAGAAATGGACATAACATATCCCATATCCCATTTCTCATCAATTGAAACTCCAGTATAGTTACCTCATTTTGGGCGAAGACACAAAGAACGCCAACCTCCATATTATAGTACTACGAAAACCGTAAAACAATCCGGGAATCCAACTTTGCCTCCACTCGATCAACGACGAAGGTTTTAATGCAACTTCATTTTAAAATGCCATGAATAAACTACTACCTCTGAAAGTATGAGTCAGCTTCAAAAGCCAGTTACTCAACGCATTGCTCATACAATCTGTTCGTTTGCTTGTCAGGTCGTGTTTTTGCTGAGCGCAATTATAGGTCCATATTCCTCGAACCTTACATTCAACAATGTACCTAACCGAATAATCTGTGTTCTAAGAATTCACAGTCATTGAACTACAAAAATAGATCAACAATTACTACTTGAATTATCTGGTGATATGATTCATCAGTTCTTAATGTTGTTAATAACATAATGTAGCTGTTAATCATAATAGTTATTATAGTTAAATACACACATATACATAATATCACTCGTTTTATCCCTGAAGGGGTAGGCAGAGGTGCACATTACGGCACCTAATGCCACTGTACAATGTAACACCCACTTTTCACTATTTATGTTATGAGTCCCATGTAATAGAGGGGTGAGCCTATTGCCATATATGTACCGGGCAAATTTCCAGACTCCGTGCTACTACTTAGGATTTTTAAAAAACCCAGTAGTACTTTGCCCGACCCGGGAATCGAACCCGAAACCCCTTGCTTGCAGTCCCACTTGCGACCTCTCGGCCAATTAGGCAGTCAGGATTATTTGTTTATTTGGTCGATACAGGGTATACCGTATACCCTATATCACGGTGATATTATCTATTATTACCATGCCTATCCACTCTCTAGTCTCTAGTCTATAGGCTACATACTCTTTATTTTAAATTTGACCACGCAGACGAAGTCAAGGTTGGAGATCTAGCAAGTAATATTTCGCCCGATCAAACCTTTGACCCTGTCGCTTAACAGATACACTAACAACCACTCGAAAACAAAGCGGTCTTCTGTTACCAAGTAGGTATTAATAGTTCATCGATATTTTAATACTATAAATAATACTATTAAGCGAATGAATTATTAAATTATGCCACATAATTCTAGACAGATAATATTTTATGAATGATATGAACATGTGTGACGCCGTCTGAAATCAGTCACTTTATTGGGACTATCGTGTTGTGTGGCACTGATCAGTGACGTCACTTGTATTAACAGCATGTCCATAAAATATTGCTTTCTTCCAATCAGCCATAGTTTGGTTAAACACAATTTATATGATACCTACACACAATGCTATTTTCGTATTGAAATACTTGCAGACATTTCTGATAAAAGACAGGCATGCTGTTATTTATAGAATAGAGTTAATTTATTTTAAAAAGATGACAAAATATTGTTGATGTACCGATCCTAGATACATATGAGCTTTAGTTAGGGACCAGGCATATTTCTAATCACTACATAGATTTAGTAGCTTAGACCTAGCAGCTATAGTAGCCTAATTATTAAGTCCTAGTTATTGTTTAAAATGTTGGTAGGTACGTAGACAGCTTTTGGTTTTCCACACCTCGGTCGTCCATTGTTTTCAAATCACCATCCAAAAATTATTCCATCTGACAATTTATTAATCTGCCATGACACGAATTTATAATGGCAGACGTCATAAAAACAATAGACGGGATCAATAAGTCTAGTCTCGTATCCTGTTTTCGCGATCATCAGCAATTGGGTTAAAGTTTTAAGACAGCCCTGGATTTTATCTCGGGACAAGATAGTTGTCAATTCCTTAGAGCTAGTGGTGAGATCACAACGTCGGTGTCACGTCGCCAGCACAATTGTCACGTCCGCCGCGAAATCCTATTCTGCCCACAATTATCACGAGAGCAGACGAAACACAATATGGGACAACCCGATTGTTTTGTGGATACAAAATTTCACATCCCTATTATTTATCAGTGCACGATCTGATACGCCTTGATCGATTCTATTGTGGTGTTGATGACATTTGACAAGATCTTTTTCCTCATTTTGACATTAATACACAATAGATAGACAAGATTAAAGCTAAGTTATAATTATAGTTTCGTTCAGATAAACTACTTCGGAAATCTTAGCTGTTGCATGTGCGTTATAACTTTGACGTCACACAGCCTTGTTTGTTCTACGGAAATTAGGCCTGATGTCATGTTTCATGGCAATAACAAACTGCAACAAACAGTTGCACAGGTGAACGCCACCGAATTTGAAGGAAAAATCAATAAAAAATTAACATTAAATTACTACGTGTGACTTTTAAGAGCATTAATATTAATTGATATTGTTACATAAATTGTCTGCCAATTTAATTTTGCAATGTCATAAAAATTATCATTCTTATAAAATTCTGGTGAACGTGTCAGACCGTTGTCGGTCGGATAAAAAAATAAAATGTAATTATTTCACATGAAATTCGGCACTGGCAGCTGTCGAGTCAAAGAAAACGTACACATTCTATAAGCATATGTTAGTGTTAGTGAATTAGTACGGCTGAAGTAATACGCAGCATCTGCGAGACCGAGTGCGACCCTGAACTTCAACAAGGTCGAATCGATACATCAGAATCGTGTCAATCACTAAACATCGATAACTGAGATGATTCTCCGTTTTCCGGCGAAGTAAGTGAACGAGTTCTTTGTTTTTGAAGTCAACGGACAACGGATGTACGCACAGTCGATCAATTGTCTGTATACATTGTTGTTTCTTGCAGTTACGTCAATTTTTAAGATAATGGCCACTCTCAATAACTTGTTTGTCGGCAGATTTAAACACGAAGACAGACATTGCACTATTTTCTTAGCTGCATATCGAATTACTTGGCTGAGTGTACACGAAAAATCAACTTACGAAAAATGCGTAACATAATTCCTAAGTATAAGCCTGTTCAAAGAAAAGTGGCGTGATGCAATATAATTACTCGTATGTTAGACGGCCAAAGCAACAATGTACCACATGAGCATTTAAATGGTCGTTCTTAGCGTTCATAACACAGATGTTCTTTAAAATAATGGCTCCATTAATTTTATTTATTCGTAGAAATAAAGCCAAAACATACGTTTGTGGGTGAATTAGGTATTTTAATGTTAGTTCGTTGTTTGAAACTTAAAAGTTATTAATATTCCACAATTCAATTGTTACCTTCATGCTTATTTATTTTATTGGATTGTTTTTGTTTATTTGATTGTTGTATGTTATGTGTACTAAAAGATAAATGTACCTCTATAGTTTATACTTTTAAGACTTCCTATTTGTTTGACTAGTGACAGTGTGACCCCCAAGTGTGGCTATAGAGTACCTCTACCTTACTAAAGGAGATTTAGTTTGATATAATACTAGGATAATTAAGCTGCATATGCCTCAATTAATCGTGCTGTGACTCTGTTTTATATAGGAATAGAAAAGGATTTATAAATTATACATAATTATTAGTCTATGATGTTACTTTACATCTATTTACTCGAGTAAGCAGTTGTTGTTTTGCAGTACCTAAGCCAGATACCAGTACCTACAATTAAATCTAATTATATATTTATATGTACAAGTAAATAACCTACAATTATGTGGACTTTTCAAGGTGGAAAACATTATTATGTATTAAAAAGTTGTAGTTATGTAAGTACCTACGACATTTTTGTTTAGTTCAACCTGTTTGGTGACATTGGATTTTATTTTTTAGGTCTATAATTTACTTTTACGTTAATTTAGATTAAAGTTCTGCGTAGTTTTATTATTTATTAATTCTGTTTTGAGGAAAAATTTAAGAATGTTATAGTTTTTTAATAAGCTAAACGTTTAAAGGTAGGCGAAACTGGAATTGGTTATTGTTTGTCGGGTCATGTATTCCAGAAGTTTTATTTACCTAATATACATGTACTTTAATATGCAGTAATGGGGATGTTGACAGGGTATAAAAATTAAAAATATAATTAGTCCGTAAGTTAGGTAATAAAAAAATATTAGACACGTATTTTTTTATTTTGTCGTATAATAAAACAATACTTAGATAAAACGAGTTAAAGTTTAGGAGTGGGGGGTAAAACGTCATTTCTTAGTATAAAATGTACTGAGAAGTGACGTCACGCGACATTTCAAATCAATATATCTTCAAAACTATTCATTTCCGTGAGAAAATAAAAAATACGTGTCTAATATTTTTAAATAATCTACCAGACGGACATTAAAATAAAAATTAGTCGTCTACCCCATTCATTAAAAGAAATAACTCAACTTGTTACAAACTAAAATCGAAGCACATACGTTTATATTTGCTTAAAGCAATAACAAAATAAATGTTTTTACAAATGGGATGATGACAAGTTATGAAAATTAAAAATATAATTATTCTGTAATTAAGGTGATGAAAAATATTAGACACGTATTTTTTTATTTTGACGTACCTACATATAATAAAACAATACTTAGATAAAACGAATTAAAGTTTAGGAGTGGGGTCTAAAAATTCATTTGTACGTATAAAATGTACATAGAAGTGACGTCACGCGACATTTCAAATCAATATATCGTCGAAAGTATACGTTTCTGTAAAAAAAAATAAAATACGTGTGTAATGTTTTTAAATAATTTACCAGACGAACATTATAATAGAAATTAGGCATCTACCCTATTTGATATTTCGCTTATTGATTTAGGTACTTATGTATTAAAACTCACAACAATATAAAGTTACTAGACTAGAAAGAAATTCATTAAATAGAGTATATAAATAATCTAGAACAGTAGCAAAAGTTTTGTGTTTTTTCCTATCTTTGTACGACTCAAAGTAGAAATTGTACGCGAATTTATTGTGTACACTGCGATAATAAAATAAAATAAATATAGAAGTACTTAACCTAATTTATTAAAACTATTTCAAGTAGGTGACTTCAAATTATCTTTTCCGTTACATAGAGATATGAAAAAATATTTTTCGTGTTGCCATATTAACTGGGGCACAGTCATAAATGAAATGCAACACCTAAATAGCAAAACAAATGAAGCCTTGTGTTGCATTCAATTGTTTAGAAATTAGCGTTAGTGCTAGACCTAAATGGAGGTGAAACTTTGTGCCTAGGTATAGCCTGCATTTCCTGCACTACTCATATAGAATTATTTACTACTATTATTTGTTTCCGAGCCGTATATTTTAAAGTATTAACTTTTACCATAATGAAGAATGTAAAAACAACAATAGGGCGCAGCTACTTAAAATATTTGAATAACTAAACATGTCAAAATTGTTCCACAAACGTATGAAAAATGAATACATTTCTCACGGTACTTCAATATTACATTGTTGAGTTGTACTTGAAACAAAACAAGTCGCTCGAACGATTTGTTCCGGAGCCGGCGTCGTTCGGATTTGACGCACCTCGCTCCAAATGTAAGTGGGCTAATTTGTTACATACGACAGATTTATGAGTGAGGCAATAACACTGTAAGTACGTGTAAGCGAGAATAAGGGAAAGCAGTTAATGGGTGAGACTTGGTGCGCATACCTGCGGTTGTAACAAACGTAATTTACCATTTAGATGAGTCCGGACATGTAACTGTCCAGCGAGGTCGCCAACTCATTATTACGTCTTCATGCGCATTCTACTAATTGTTTTTTACTTTCTAATGTGGTGAAAAACACGACATTTCTACGATTCTACTTTCAAGGTAAAATGATGTTTAAATAAATTCTTATTGTCAAACCAATTCACTATTCTTCTTCACTACAGCAAAATTCAGCTAATATCATTTGTATTTGGTATTGCAGATCGCAATACAATTTCTTTATTTGCTTGATTTATTTCGCACAGTTGATATATTCATTGTATCTCTCATTAGATTGTTTCTGCTCGTTATTCCACGTTCTATTTATCCTAAGGACTATCCTTAAGAATACAAGGAAGCCATAATGTCACCAAAGATTCTAAGATTTCGTAATATTTAAATCATTTCATAGTAAGCTCGTGGACTTGCCTTACTTTTGATGTTAATCTTGTTTTAGGAACTGCTTTGAAGTGCACGCTGGACTTACGTAACATTGCAACCGTATAAAATGTATCATTAACGGTACATATGAGATTATTTGTTGTATACCTTTAGAGGAAAATGTTCCAAAATCTTCTGCAGATGGTAATGATATGTTATTACAAAAATGATAGATCATTATACGGTTCCTTCACCTTTACTTCATTTAATTGCATTTGCGTCAGAATTATACCGATGCGCAGATTTTTTCTTCTATTTCGCCTGTAATGTATACCTATATCACCTTTAATTTGCTTTAGTTCATTGACAGCCAAAATGCACTTATACTCTTAATCTTTGTGTGTAAAATTCTACATAACAATACAGAAAACAAAAGATATTTAGGCAACTCGGTGCTTCTTGCATGTAGATGACAAAATATATTTGAGTTGAAGATTATTCAGACGCGTGCCACATTCAAGAAGGTCTAATTTGACAAGTGAGTGCTAATCAACGATTCTCCAATATGTACTCGAGTCAGCTGTCAGCTTCTGAACATGTTGGAAACTGGGACATGTTCACATGTTCAGCCGTGACAGGTGGTTCACCTACAACATGTCGCGTGTCGTTCGCGTGACCGTTTGTCGTGACACCACTAAATTGTTATCTACGCACTTTTAGGAGGCCCAACTGTTTATCATGATTTATAGAGCTCTGTAATAGCTTGTCTTGACTCTTTATGAGTTGTAGTTGACAAATCGTTTGCAATATTGAATAGCAGTGATATCTTGCTCGTAATCGTGATTAGGTTTTTTCTATCTCGCTTCTTGTTGAATTGTTAATTGAGTTGTTCACTGTTTCTGCTTACAGTAGAAGATAGAATACCTACTTCTCTTTATGTGTTTAAAAGTTGGAAATGAATAGGAATCAAACTGCAATCAATAATTGTTATCAACATCAAAATTAGGGATTTATGGTTTATAAAATTAAACTGCAGTAAAATCAATCGTCGTGATCGTGCTAAGCTTCTCTGTTGCTTTGCGAGACTGTGATGACACATTCGCACCTAATAAGATCACTTAACACACTGTAACACGGATACCCAACATCAACATCTTAATTGCCTCTATTTTTAAGAAACTATACACTCAATTATCATCTGAAATCTTAACAAACCTCCTTTAGGTGAACTTGAAGACTGGCACAAAAAATATAAATAAACAAAAGCCAGTCGTCGAATTTAAAAAAAGAAAACTTGTCTTTAACTTTTGGTCTCATCTTCATTTTATTGCAATTTACATTCATTGCTCACTCACCTTTATACCGACATGCGTTATGTCGAAGGTGGAAGGTGCAAACGGTTGCGCGTACGCAGATATGGCGCGTTCCAGTTGTCGCGCAGTACAAGACCTCGACACACATGCGCTTCGGTGTTGCCAGAATGTAACTAGTTTTGGCAATGTATTTTTGGCTTGTATTTTATGCATTTATGGCAACTTGCATAGCACGTTCCGGAATTATTATTGTTTCGGTAAGAGAACAATCGAAATGTTGGTGTTATGTTTGAATCTATGCACTTTCGTTGCCTCTTCATCATTATATCATCATCGTATTATCTGTTTCCGACTTCAGACCTCCAAGATCAACGAATTGGAAGCGATTTTAATACCACAGAATATTATTTCTTTCTTCACCTTTGAGAACCTCTTTTGAAACTCCAATACATTCTCCTACATCGCTACTCTTTGAAGTCAAAACTCAAAGAGGTCATTAACCATTCAATGCAAATAATTTTAATATCATTTCAATATAAATAAAATAGCAACACCATCATCCGGTGTGCCATGACCTACCATCGTATAACGGGATGCACTTGACTTTTAGTGTTTATTTGCTTTTAAAATCCACCAGCGACCACAAAATTAATGAGCTATTTGCATATCGCAATGTGCTGTTCACCTAACTGTATTGCCATTAGGAATTACTTATAGGTAAGCTATTACAGACTAATGCCCGAATACTGAAATACCACTGAATTTTAAGTCGTGCTTAAATAAAGTTTTGTTATCTCTTTTTATCATCATCATCAACAGCCTATAAATGCCCACTGCTGAGTAAAGCCTCTTCTCACACGGAGAAGGTTAGAGCGTTAATCACCACGCTTGCTCAATGCGGGTTGGCGGTTTCAAACTTATAATTAGAAATTTTAAGTCCAGGTTTCCTCACGATGTTTTTCCTTCACCGTTTGTCAGTGGTGTCTAAATAATCTTCGAAAGTACATAAAACTCGGAAAAAGTCACATTGGTACTTGCCGTTGGTAGGTTTCGAACCCGCACCCTCATGCATGAGAAGTGGGCGTCTTAAACCTTCGGGCCACCGCGACATTTATCTCTTTTTATACTAACAAATTTAATTGTTTTTTCTGAAGGAATTAAAAGGCTTTTTTTATTTATTTATAGCTTTTGCTTTTGTTCTTTTCCATAAAAATAGTCAAAGTCCGATCTATCTATCTCTGCATCATAATCGATTTAGCAGTTTTGTCACCTATGTGTCACATACATAGTAATAAAATAAATTAAAAAAAAATAAAATAAAAAAGCCTTCATTTCCATAACCTTAAATTACAAACAGTTCAAATGTTGGTATTTTCTTGGTTAGTATATTTTACAAGTTGATAGTTTTGCTTATACCTAGGTGTTAGTAAGGGTTATCTTAGTTATTGGGTATGGACCCCTCCTCGGGTGAAGGCCTCCTCCAGCCCTTTCCACTCATCTCTATCCCTGCCGATTGCTAACCAGTCCTTTCCAGTAAGTTCGGTTATATCGTCAGCCCATCTTCTTTTTGGTCTTCCTGCCTTTCTTTTACCGACTTGTCCTTTCCACTTTGTAGTTTTGATTGTCCACCTGTTGTCTGTGTATCTTTATACATGGCCTGCCCATTGCCATTTCAGTTTTAGTGCTTGTGTAAGGGCATCTGTTACCTTTGTTTTTTGTCTTATTTTTTGGTTTCTGACTTTATGTATTTTCCTTATGTTTAGGACGCTTCTCTCCATAGCTCTTTGGGTTGTTGTGATCTTTTGTTTTGTTTTTGCCGTGTATATCCAAGTTTGGCAGCCATACAGCAGGGAAGGCAATATACAAGTGTCTAGTACCGTTTTCTTCAGGTTTATAGAATAATCTCCACATACATAGTACGAACCTGTAAGTATGTTACGGTGTGAATTTACTCATCGTGCCTTATAATTTTATAAAGATTACGCTTAATTTAATAACTGTTCAGGACTTAGAAGTTATTACATAGGTAAATTTAACTGACTGTTATTAGGAAGTATAACTCTTAAAACAATATACCATAATGTTAACAAAACCTTTGTTAAACAGTTCTCATAACAAATGATCGACATTAATCATCAATCATAGGTATTTATCCAACAAATCTGCATTCTATTAATAAAGCCTTGGGAACTAATCTAGATAATAATAGAGGTAGACTGAAACAGTTCTAGAATTATTATTTAGAGGTATATAGCAAAGACGTCCACATCGCGAGGGTGGTAGTTTCGCAGGAAATAACAATTTATTGGGTCGATGGTCGATCGATGTAGGTGACTTAGGAAATGGCCAATTTTAGACTGAATTAGGTCATATTCCAAATTACTGTTGCAAGCTAAAGCCGATTAAGATTCAGGGTAAATATAAGTATTGATTCAAATGTGAAATAGTAATGATTACCCACACGAGAGTTCTTATTACAGCCAAGATTTGATTAAAGGTACCTTCATCTGGAACGATGTCAACAAGAACTTTTAATTAGTTGTCCGACTATCTACCTAGATTAATTATTAGACTAGCTAGGCTTTCAGATCTAAGAAAATAAAAGTTAGATAATTATTTCTTCTTACTAGCCTAACTAATATAGTCTGTGTCTAGTGTTTAGGTTAGCTTCGTAATAGAAACAGAAGTCTGATTATACATATATGTATTACAGTCAATAACATTTATTTGGATGTCCTATGGCTGATATGATGATCTTCTTCCTGCTTCACCTGATACCAAGTTGTTCAGAATTCAGTTCAGGTACTATATCTATGTCTTCTTTTATATTTTTTCCATCAGTTGTCATACTATTACTTTCTCTGTTATATTGTTTATCAAAATAATGATGACAATGAACACCCTCACTTGTATATAAGTGTCGGAGATCTATGCTTCGGCACGAATGGGCCGGCTCGACCGTAGTGATACCACGGCCTCACAGGAAACCAACATGAAACAACACTTGTGTTGTGTTTCGTCTTGTGAGTGAGGTTACCTAAGGCCCAAATTACTCCCCCTCTTCCTCAATCCCTGAATTACCAACAATCCTCAAATTCCTAAAAGACCGGTAATGCACTTGTGACCCCTCTGTGTTCCAGGTGTCCATGGGCATGGGCGACGCTGATTGCTTACCATCAGGTGATCCGTCTGCTAGTTTACCGGCTTATCCCATAGAAAAAATAATGGAATTATTACTTTTAAAACTTTTCCTAATAATATTTTTATTTTTCCATTTCTATAATGGAAAAATAAGGGAAAAATAAACTACCCAATATCTTTCACAACTCACTTACCCATAATTATAAACCAATTTCACGATCCTGTTTACATTTTGAGACCTACATAACCTAGATTTAATATTAAGGTTTGTGAAACTAGTTTGTTCAGTTTTTACGCCTATCTGGTGTATTGAAGGGCAAAGGTCTCACCTTGTTGCGTGCCGATCAGGCCGGCACGTGCTTCTGTAGCCGCATGGTGGATTTAAATACTTTCCACCACATAAAATAGGGACGCACTACCTGAGATTAATATAGTTGTATTTATGAGATGGTTGCAGTTGATATTAGATACAATAATATGTGAATAAGAATGTCATGTCCATATTATAACTTATGTGAGACATACTAAATGAATTATCAGGTATTTCGACTTACTCATTTAATTATTTGACGAGGAACTCGACTCGTTTCAAGCCTTACAAGAGGCTCATATTCATGTGCAATTATCGTATACCTAACAAGCACAGCTAAAGCACGGCTCTGGCATTGCGTTTCTTGCTTTGGTTTGTCAAAAATGTTTTTTATATTGAAGGTATAAAATATGTCATACGACATACGATTTAAAGTTCATATTTAATTGTTATTATTCATGTTTATTTAATATTTTGTTCATATTTTGGAGCCGTGCCGGTGCCGTGCTTGATGACCTTTACGCGACATACAACGCGGTGAATGTCGCGCTGCCACTGCCAAGTTAATCCAAAAGCACTTTCAATTGATGAGCATGCATGAAGAACTTGATGGGTGTATGTAAATGAAGCGAAAGATGTAGGTATACCGAAATAAATTATATTCTTTAGCCTTTGCTGCCTCATTCGCCGAGTGATCGCAAGTGCGACTGCCGGGGCAAGGGGTCTCATTATTTACACAATCCAGTTTACGTGATCCGGATTACAAGTTATATGATAACAATAAACAAGTTTGTTTACTATATCACTGTTTTATTTATTTATCATATTGTATTTAACGTATATTGGTTTTTAATTTATAAATCGACTGCCTCGTTGGCCGAGTAGTCGCAAGTGCGACTGCCGGGCAAGGGGTCTCGGGTTCGATACCCGGGTCGGGCAAAGTATTACTGGGTTTTTAAAAAAAAACACAGTAGTAGCACGGAGTCTGGAATTGTGCCCGATATATGGCAATAGGCTCACCCCCTATTACATGGGAATCATAACATAAATAGTGAAAAGTGGGTATTACATTGCACAGTGGCATAATGTACACCTACCCCTTAGGGGATAAAAGGCGTGATGTTATGTTATGTTATGTCTTTGGCCTTTTATTGTCTCCGTCTACCTCAATGGAAGTCTAACGTGAGGATATCGATCGTGGGTTGAAGACTATTTGTATTTTATTATTCATAATAATTAGCACTAATTTGACGTAATACTTAGATAGTGGGAACTAGGTCTAATTCAATGTCTAACTAAAGTTTCTATAGTTATTAATATCTATTTTTGTAAACAACCTTGGTAATTTCTATTATTTTAAATGTAATTTCCCATACTGCCTCGTTGACCGAGTGGTCGCAATTGCGACTGCCGGGCAAGGGGTCTCGGGTTCGATTCCTGAGTCGGGCAAAGTATTACTGGGTTTTTAAAAAAAATTCTTAGTAGTGGCATGGGGTCTGGAATTGTGCCCGGTATATGGCAATAGGATGACCCCTATTACATGGGACCCATAACATAAATAGGGAAAAGTGGGTGTTACATGTGACAGTGGTATAAAGTGCACCTCTACCTACCCCTTGGAGGATAAAAGGCGTGATGTTATGTTATAATTTCCCATATTAATAAATATAATAACGTTTATATTATAAGTATTATAAAATACAACTTTCATGACAATAGGGCAACTAACTTCTCTAAATATCGTTTCAATTCTGAACATGTTCGATGATAATTCTTAAAAAACTAAATTTCGACTATAATAACAATTAATGTTAATACAAATAGCTTTAATAAAACATTATGGGCATAATAACAAAAGATAAAGTGTCTATAAAGTTGAAATTTCCAAAATACAGCTCATTCTAAGAAAAATAAACAATCGAACATCAAATTTTATTGGTATCATTATATTTATATGTAGTTTCTATTTCAATCACGACAAGATTCATTTGCCTAGAAGGACGTTGAAAAAATGGCGGACATAGTCTCTTGAAACAACGACTGTGGCACCTTGGTACTATAGACTTACACGCGGAACACACACACATTGACACGAGGGACATCTGTCGCGCGACATTGCCCGTCATAACAATTCATACATTACTGTGTTGCAAGTACTTACGCACACATAAATATTTTTTCACCATTGACATTTTAGTGCTTCAATCATTTCTAAGTGACATTACGTCCGCCCTTTTTTTCAACATCCTTATTTGCTTATATTTATTTTTTTATAAAATACTAGCTTCTGCCCGCGACTTCGTACGGGCAGTCCCGTTTTCTCCCGGACCCGTAGTATTTTCAGGACTTTTTTCTGTCTTAAGAACCTTCTCCTGACAATAACAAACACAATGAAAAAAAGATCAGCCAAATCGGTCCAACCATTATCAAGTTATGGTGTGACAACGGGAAATGGGTTTCATTTTTATATATATAGATAGGAAGGAAAGTGTTATAGGACGAGAACAATCAAATTTTATTCCCTAGAGAAGTACTAGCTGTTTTCTACGGCTTCGTCCGTGTGGTCAAAGGAAAGCTATATGACGTGTTTCTTTTTCTTTTAAATAATTAGGGACTTGGAGCCAAACTGATCTCCATACTGACTTTCGCATTTAGGTATAATATTAGTAAAGATATGGTATTATTATTAGGTACTAGCTGTTGCCTACGACACCGTCCGCGTAAAGGATGATTCCTCTGGATCATATTCTACGCGGGATAAAAATCCTATCACCTAAGTCGGCCCATACCCTGCCATACCAAATTTCATCAAAAACCGTTCAGTAGTTTCAGTGTGTTTTAGACAAACATCCAAAAAATCAACTTTCACATTTATTATAATAGTATTAGTGTGATACGCACTCGAAAGTGTTGTGTAAGTTGGTTCGTCTTTATCGTAAAAATACAATGTCATTTTCAATGAACAAAATGTGTCTTGTTCCTTACAATGTAAAAGCAATCAATAAGAGTTATTTCTGCATAATTATACTGTCGCTCGGGTATGATAATTTTATCTTATTTTACCTATATATATACTTAACCAAGAAACTCTTATTTGGTTTTCATTTCTTCGTGGCTCGAGGCTTCTCCTTCCTTCTAAAGTTTGTCGTAAAAATAGTATCCAATACGTAAACTTATAACTTAAACTCATCTGGAAGACTATCTAAAACTCTTTTCAAAAAACATGAACATCAATTAAATTAATTACAAATCGCGGGCGTCGATGTCGGGCAGCCTACTCAGACAGACCGCGACCGCGCACGCTGCTCATGAGGAAGCCCCTTTGTAGTTCGAAACTAGCAGAACTTTTTTCAGTATTTTCACGTGAGTAACCCGGGACTGCCTCGTTACCCGAGTGGTCGCAAGTGCGACTGCCGGGCAAGGGGTCTCGGGTTCGATTCCCGGGTCGGGCAAAGTATTACTAGGTTTTTAAAATCTCAGTAGTAGCACAGAGTCTGGAAATGTGCCCAGTATATGGCAATAGGGTCACCCCCTATTACATGGCAATCATAACATAAATGTTGTGTGCTAAGAAATTCGCGGTAACCGACCACCGCAATGTGACAACATGGTCAACCACATGTATGATAAAATTGATACGATTTTAAAATGATTAATGATTATGTCAGTGCACGTTTTGACTTGCCTGTGAAAATACAGATAATAAATACAAATAATAAAAATAGGTAGGTACTGCATGATTACCATCTGCATGATTGGCCGCGGAACCTTCGGTTTTCGGTCTATAAACATTTTTTTAACATTAATTTAATTAGGCTTCGTAGTCTTGTTATAAGTTGTTTTTTAATGATCTTAATCGATATCTAGTTGCATCAAGTTTATAAATTGTGTTCAGTCTACAATAAGCTCAACCCCAAATAATAAGCATTTGCACTTCCGTCTACCTCTCTAGGCGATAGGAGTTGTGTTACGTTATATTCAGTTCCATCACCACGCTGCCGAAGAAACTGTCACCAGTTTCACAATTTTCAGTTTTATTTCGAAACACCGTAAAGCTATTCTCGTACGAAAACAAAACCTTGTACCTCGTTCTGAATGAGGTATTAATATAAATGTCTAACTAACTAAATAAATTAGAACCTTACGACTGTTGATTTTAATAAATCAATTTACTTTATTTAGTAATACAATACAAAGTTGGAGATTATGTTTTTGTTTATTGTCTGTTCCTCTAGCGCCTGGATTACAAAATCGAAAATGGAAATTGCCAAATAGACAAGATACTTTAACAAAACCACTCAAACCAAAAAACATTTTAAAATAAATGAACTGCTAACAACTGCTAACTTACAATGATATCTGTTCGTTCAAAAAGTTTGTGTCACATAGCTATATTTATTAACCTGTAGTACATTCATTTCATTAAACCTTCAACGTGTTTACTTCAGTGTCAAATAAAATTTAGAAACAACCACACGCCTTTCAATAGTAAATAAGCACAAGCAAACTGCAACCTTATCGCCACAACAATATCTTTATTCAGAAAAAGAGTACAACATCATTCACATTTTTGGCAAAAACAAAGACAATAAATAAAGAAACTCTGTAATCCTTATTCCATTTAAATCTAGCCTTAGCCTAGAAACGTGACAAATCTGCCAAACAGATCACAAACAATCGTGCTTCGATCGATGGAGCAATTCGTAATTGGTTCTAATTCCTATCGCAATTAGATTTCACTTGGGACCACAATACCTGACCTATTGTGTAAACAAATTGTTGTGTGTTACAATAAGTAAATCATACACATCAAAGTTGCTACAATCATGACTGACATTATCAATAAATTTGTAGAAGTGTGATTTGAACGCTTCGGGGTAAAAATGAAGGCTGAGGATTATATGTATTCATTGAGACCGTTCTGATATTTGCAGTGTTCTATTTGGATATCTAGTCAAAACTAAAATAGTTTATTTAAAAAACACCCACTTTTCACCAGTTATTTGTTGTACTGACTTTAGAGAGGCTTTTGTTCAACAGTGGACGCTAGTTATGAAGATAATAATGAATAAATTGGTCCAGTTTTTTTAGAATAAAATGTCAATAAGTTCAACAATAAAGCTTCAATAAGACACTTCCTCTGCCGATTCCCAGTTTCCTACGTAATTGTACCAGCAGTGGTATAATTGAGACAATCTTCTCGTTCTATTTTTGTACCTAAGTCAGGTCCATTCCTGTCGGCTGTCGGGTACTTGTTCCATACTTGCAATTTACTAATTCTGACAGCTTCATAAATTGTGCCCTCGTTGGCCTCATGCTTTGTCACTCGAATAGGCACAAGGACTTCATTTGGTTTATTTTAGTTTAGAAAAGAAAATATAGGTCGCAAATTGATATCAGTAAAAATAGTTTGCTGTACAGTTGTATTTGAAATTCGTCTCTATTTGGAATCCCAAAGTGAAAAAAATATCAAAATAAAACTTATCCAACCACAATCGTACCTATCATCAATATCAGAAAAGAAAGTTCTGAGAAAATTAACACCAAAATATAAAAAATTAAAAGGATTCCCTTACTGTTTGTGACAAGTACATAATTAATGACAGGACAGTAACTGGGGCGTGTGATTGCAATTCAAAAACATTTACCAGCTGACTTAAAATGTCAGCTCAAGGACAATTTCTTTGCCAAATTTTGACACTCCATATATTCACCGTCAATCATAATGTGTGTGTGTGTGTCTTCATTTCTTTCTTTTAAGCAAACTGAAGTCGTATTCTCGTCGCATAAGGAGTCACCCCAACGAGCTTGCTAGTGAGCTTATGAAGTCTGCCAGCACCTTTAAGCGCATCAAAAGGAGAGCTCCACAGGACCTACTCCTGTCTCAGTAAAAACATCCAACTTGAGGGATGCAAAAATTGAAGACGGGTACACCATTGGGCGTTCTCCGTACATGTCACAATACATGAACCTCTTAACCACCAGTTAAATGCCCAACTGGGCAGATTGCAGGCAAATAAGGAGATAAAAAAAAATTCTTTCTTTCTTTCTTTCTTTGCCACGACACGTCAACAGTTTGTCTTTTTTGAAAGTTTTGTCACGACTCGACGGGTACTCACGGGAGGGCGCCATTAGTTCCTCCGGGAAGCGAGAAGACACACAAAAGGTACAAAATATCAGTTTGTAAGACATGACCATAGACCATATAGGTAAAAAGTATTACAGATTTGTGTCTAGGGCTGACCAAACAGGATGTTTGGTGATGATATTTGATTATAATACGAATAGATCAAAATCTAATAATAGAAGAGCAGAATTACAAACAATACCTACTTAACAGATTGTCAAAACAATATTAAGTTTTTCCTAATGTTATATTTGTTACCATGAAAAAGGCAAAACATCCAGAAGTGCTCATAACAAGTGAAACAAAAAACAATTACCTAACAAACTATAAGACATCTCCTCATACTAAAAATGTTTTCAATAAAATGCCACTAAATTAAAACCCCCAAAACACTAACTTCATTAATTACATTGCTATAATGAACTAACCAACCTCCATTTACATTTTACCTGTAGGAATTCCAACACAGGAACACTACCAGACAGGTACCTATGTTCTACACCAGACTATTCCAAACTCGTTACAAGTCCATTGTGATGCAAACTTAGTGCTGCACCCATTAATTATCACACCTCGTGTCGACAAACTAAACCTCGGCATAGTAATTACAAGATGGTAACTTTCTGTATAACCTATACACGTACGTATGCCTGGAAAATAAACAGTTAATTTTAAGTTGGATATACTTTTTATAATTTACAAAATAAATAAATATGCATAGATACTGACGAAATAATTATTTGCTTGACATTTTCACTAAATATCGGATGATGAAAGACGAAAGTTTATTTAAAGTGGAATAATTTATGTAGTTATTTTATTGCATTGGGGAAAATTTCCGATTCCCGGGTCGGGCAAAGTATAATTGATTTTTTTTTAAGATCTCAATAGTAGCACGCGGAGTCTGAATTTGTGCCCGGTATATGGCAATAGGCTCACCCCCTATTACATGGGACTCGTAACATAAATATTGAAAAATGGGTGTTACATTATACAGAGGCATTAAGTGCACCTCTGACTACCACTTCGGGGATGTCGCGGAGAACCTAACGGGTAACCGGGGCTTCGGCTCGACGTGCAGGAGAAGGAACGGGGTGGTTTTTAGTCAGTAAGAGTCTGACACTCCCTCTCGCCTCACCCAGGCGGAAGCAGTCATTCGATGATTTTCCCCCCTTAAAAAAAACCCCTTCGGGGATAAAAAGGCTTGGTGTTGGTTATTTTCTATAAATAAGTATTGACATTGGGGAAAATAATAAACGTGATTTTAGAACTTAAGTTTGACAGACCGTTTATCTTAAAAGAACAGCCATGCACTAGTGAAGATAATTATTATAATCTGTGCTGAAAAGAAAACTTGTATAAAAAGTCCTGGTTTGTCAGAACGCAGATCTAAGCGCTAAACAGTGAAATTACTATGTCTGTCTCATAATCATACCGCATTAATTAATATTGAAGTCCCGTCCACGGAAACATTGGTGCATAGCAAAAAAAACATGATCAAATTCAACCGAATCTTTCGTCAATCAACCCTGATCTTTAAGCAACCGGGGTAGCACAAAGCTGGTCGTCCGGGACCGGGTTGTGCCGGTGACCTATGAGCTCAGGAGACTAGCCTTATAAGGGCCGGCGCCGGCTGCAGCCGTGTCGCAAGACTCAAGAGCCGCAATGTACGCAGCCATGCATGCTTCTTACCTGTTCAACATGTCATATTGAGGTCACCTATTCATTCTGGAAGCCGTAAAAACATGTGTTTTGAGGCATTTTTAAGCTTAACAGTCTGATAGGTCATCATTGTAATAATGACGCTGTGATGTAAGTCTCTGTTCTGATTCATCAAAATAAATCTTATTAAGGTATTGTGTGAATGTGAACAAATTGAACTGTTCGTAGTTCAGTGATTTAGTTATTCATGGTTTAGGGTCCAGGTAACATTGATATTTACAAGTTGTTTTTTACAAAACAAAAGGCTACACTGAACACCTACTACCGCGATACCAATGGTAAAATAGGATAGAATTTGTGCAGTGGTACCTTAAAGTATTTATAAGCGTAAAACCACGTGTAACAAAGATATACAAAAAGAACCACTACTTTGTAATCAGTGGATATCCAAATCATGATAAATAAGTGCACGTAGTATCCAAACGCCTATTTGATATTTCAAGGACTATTGTAAAGCGATAAACTCATTGGCACGCTCCTCGTGTAATATCGGAAGCGAATGCGCACGCGCATGACAATAGCAACAACACACGTAAAAGCTTCGTGTTATTAATTATTAATAGTGTTAATAATACGGTCACTTTGGGAGCTTGTGCAGTCATGTGATACCATTTTTGTATTTAACGAGGTGATCTTTATGATATTTTACGAGCGAATTATGCTTAGACTTCATGAGGATTGATGAGGTATTAAGTAGTCATAGGTATAGACATAGGTACAGAAACCTAAATAATAATGAATGCTAGAAGTTTTGATTTACGAAACTATATTATAAATAGGAGTATCCATGAAGATAACTTCGTCTAGGTGTGGATAACTCGATTCTGGGTTGTAGAAGAACTATCAACTACCTAACTGCGAGGCAAAAATTTCACGTACTTGCGTACGATCAGCAATTGTATTTATTAAATGCTCCTATGGCCCGCTTTACCACACTTTTTCAAATGCTTAGTAAGGGTAGCATGTTTCAAATTTTTAATTCATTGTATCTCTTGTTACAGTTGGAGAACGTTCAATGTTGTTTGGATTTCCTTCACGCGCAAAAAGTCCAAGGATTAGAACAAGTGACAGCTGCGGACATCCGGGATGCTAAATTAAAAGCAGTCTTAGCATTATTTTTTGCGCTCAGCCGACACAAACAAGCAACAAAACAAAGAACAGCGCCATCTACCGGTAGCGGTACGAACGCAAGCAAGAACTCTAGCGAAGATGTTTCATTAAATGCAGTACAACGTATAACAGGTGGCAGCAGTTGCGATGAAATTTTAACAGCGTGTGGCAACAACGTCGAGATGACGACGTTAACAGCAAATAGGTAAGCAAATTTAATTATTTTTGGATATATTTAGTGGATCAAATGTATAAAAATAAACACTAAAATGTAAAACAGTAGAATGCTGATTTTAGCGCCATCTGTGTAACGTTATGGTACTAACTACTACAGACAAAGATAAAGTGTTGCGACTACTTGACGCTAGATGGCTCTTTCGTTATTTAAATAAAGTTTTTGATTAAGCTTTCTACTTTTTCGTTTTTAATTTTGTGTGTCTTAATTCTTTCGACGTTAGAAACCAAGGGATTTTAGTTGATAGTAAATTAACATACCACTTGTTACATTACCATTATTGAAAATCTAATGTTCTTCAAAGCGGATATTTTGTGGTTTACATTATATTATTAATTTGATTTAAAGATTTGTCAATGCTCAATGAAATTGCGAATTCTTGACGAGATGAATGGTCAAAATTGTGTAATTGTAGTGATGTGTTTGCTGTTTATTGTTTGTGAATCCGTGTCAAATCCTTGTTTTTATTAAGTATATTGCATGTATTGTACGCCCTAGAGGCAAAACATAGCGCTCTCAACATATTACATAAGAACTTATAATGTACCTATGTTTTACAATGAATAAATGAATCTTGAATCTTGAATCTTGAATCTTGTTGATTCAACTATATTCATAAAATTAACTATCCTCGATGAACAAGGAGTGCTCGTCTCGTTAGGTATCTACTTACCTGCCTTAAAATATTTAAAGTTAAAGACTATATCCAAAAATACTCAAATGCTACACAATTTTAACATAAATTAACATAACATCACACCTTTTATCCCCGAAGGGGTAGGCAGAGGTGCACACAGTTGTAACACCCACTTTTCACTATTTATGTTATTAGTCCCATGTAATAGGGGGTTAGCCTATTGCCATATACCGGGCACATTTCCAGACTCCGTGCCACTACTGAGAATTTTTTTAAAACCCAGTAATACTTTGCCCGACCCGGGAATCGAACCCGAGACCCCTTGCCCGGCAGTCGCACTCGCGACCACTCGGCCAACGAGGCAGTCTTTTTTGACACAATTTTAAGTCGCACTTAAGTTTTTTTTTTTTTTTTTTTTCCTCTTTGGCAAACGAGTCTCCAAAATGATCTTGTCGACTATACTGCCAGTGTCCAGTGGTGACGGTAGTTTAATGAACCGTCGAAATTAACTTTGTGGTAGTTTTTAGTTGTTAGTAGCTGAAAGGACAAAACATTTGGGTTAGTGACATATAGTTATTATCAACTATTTTACTGTATATATACAGAGGTGTAGAAAACAGTTGAGGGGACATACACAATACAGACAGATAAGTATGTACATCATTTACATTATTGAACACCGTCATATCTTAATCTCATTTTCATTGATGAATTTACTTAAACAATGGATTAGTTTATGGGAAAAGTGAGTAAAAAGGAGGTGGAAATTGATTGGAAGCGGGATTTGGATACTGGGGAGTTTTTGATAAAGGTCAAAGGATTGGGAGTTTAAGGGGCACGAAAAAAACATATGATCTAAAGTTCCCTCGTCAAGGCCGCATTCGCACAGTGAGCTGTCGCGGACGCGGATCTTGCTGAGGAAAACCGGACTACTACAGTGGCCGAGTCTGAGCCTACACAAGGATGAAATAGTGTGACGGGTAAGCTTAGGGTACTTGGAAAACCAAGGCTTCCGTCGGATGCCAGGCTGGACACCAGCATAGTAGGATCCTTTATGCTTGGAAGATTCTACCCACACTGCAGTCCATGACTCAAACAGCTTGTGTTTGGTATCGGCACGTATGTCATACCCGTACACAACGTAGTGTTGACGTTCGACATCGTTAGAGGCCGCAAATTTGGCCAACGAATCCGCACACTCGTTACCACGTATGCCAGAGTGGCCAGGGATCCAAGCGATCTCGATATTTATGCCATCATTGTAACAGGAAAAAGAAGCGCCTTTATCTCTACAACCAAACTGCTATGGGTTCGGGTATGGAGCTGGTCTTGGTTGAGAGATTGTAGGCAACTTCGGGAGTCAGAGAAAATAATGGAATTCTTAAGGTTGTGCGCTCTAATAAATTTGACTGATTCCAGAATGCCAATGCATTCTCCCGTGAAGACAGATGTTTCCGGGGGCACTTGGAAAGAAGGGCGATCTTCGAATTTTGGAAGTATGCTGCTACTCCTGTACATCCGTTTCGGGATAGTTTAGACGCGTCCGTGAAGAAAACATTCCAGCCCTTCCAGAATCTGCTCAAAGCGCGTCCAAACTCGCCCGCAGCATCCACCGAGTATTTCGAGATGCCAAGTCCTAGAATCAGCTTTGGCCTGAAGTGAATAACCTCATATATGGAAGAGAAAACCGGGAGTACAGGATATTGACTGATAGGTGCAGAGAGGTTTTTAAGTTCTCTGTACCTGACGATCACGGGAGGGACGGGTTTATTATTCCAATATGAAGAGGAGCTAAAAGAACAGTGGATTTGTTCCAGGATAGGAAGCAGAGGATGTGATGAGAGGGAGAGAACTTTTGAAATGAAACGGTCTGCCAGGTATTGTCTTCGAAGGTTGAGGGGAGGCTCTACACATTCAACTTGAAGAGCATTTATGGGGGATGATTTCATAGCTCCGATAATTATTCTAAGGCATTTGGCCTGAATGGAGTCTAGTTTTTTTAATGCACCCTTATTGCAAGGAACAATAAGGAAGCAACAATAGTCCATTACGCTTCTGACCAATGCATTGTAGATGAGCTTCAATGAGTAAGAGTGGGCACCCCACCAAACCCCGGCCAAGGCTCTGAGTAAGGATACTGAGCGTTCACACCTTCCAACCACGGTGTTTATGTGGTCCACCCCAGACATCTTTGAGTCGAGATAAACTCCCAAAAATCTAACACTGCTTTTGATCGGGATAGCCTGACCGTCTATCTCTATACAAACATCCGGAGTGCGTCGTTTGCGTGTAAAAATGATAGCTGAGCTTTTTGGGGCGCTTAAAGATAACCCGTGATTAAGTAGCCATTGGTGTAATGAGGCCAAAGAGACATTGATGGAGTGAGCAGCGTCTGTTATAGAGCTGTTGGTAACCATTAGTGCGATATCGTCGGCATACTGAAGGACATTACAGTTAAAATTTAAACAGGAGGGGAGGTCATATGTATAAATATTATAAAGGATGGGACTAAGGACTGACCCCTGAGGTAAACCTTTCCAGGAGGACCTCTGTACTGGGTTATCCTCAGGAGTTCTCAATTGGAGGGTACGATCGGAAAGGATGCAGCCTATTATTCGGCAGATTCTACTCGGGATTCTCAGCTGTTGCAGTTTCTGCCTGAGAAGGGGTAAGAGGACAGAATCATAGGCCGCTGAGATGTCCAAGAAAACCGCGACCAGCGACTCCTGCCTGCTAAGGGCCAGTCGGATGGCTGACGTGAGAGTACCTACACTGTCAGCCGTACCCAGACCTTTCCTGAAGCCGAACTGAGTCGCCGGAAGCAGCCTCTGGCTTTCTACCAACCATTCAAGGCGGTTTTTGATGAGGTGTTCAAATGATTTAATGAGTATGGACGATAAGGCAATAGGTCTGTACGACGAATGGTCACCAGGATCTTTGCCAGGTTTTAACAGCGGCATAATAACCTGAACCTTCCATGTAGGAGGAATATAGCCTGACGCAAAGCAAAAATTGACTAAGTCAAGGTAGTACTGTTTCGTTTTGGTTCCTGCCTTAGTTAAGAAGGAGTAGGGGAACCCATCAATTCCTGGTGCCGAGTCCTTTACACGATTGAGCACAGTTTGGAGTTCTTCAAATGAAAACTCCAAATCGAGCGTATCATGAATCTCGTGTCTCTCGATCTCATAAGAACTCAGGCAGCATTCATCTGCACTAGGAACGTATGTTGGGGCAATACTATTAAGAAAATTGTTATTCAGAGATTCGGGTAAAGTGGAGATAGAGGGAGGTTTGGTGGAGTTCCTAAAATTTTTTACTCTCTGCCAAACTGTGGATATTGGTGTGGATGGGCTTAGGGAACCACAAAATCTCTGCCACCCTTGTCTTTTCTTTTTTTTGAACAATTTTCTTGACTTAGCCAAAATTCGCTTGAAACTTAGGAGATTTTCCAGGTTCATACCTTGGTTATATGTCTTTTCAGCTTCATTCCTAGCTCTTATCATGGCAGTGCATTCACTATCCCACCATGGAGGGGAAGGAATTTTGCCTTTTGGTGTGCTTTTCACCGGAAAGCAGTCTTCACCTGTAGAAGCTATCAGGTCCGAAAATTTAGAAAAGCACTCCAAAGCATTCTCGGTATTTACTGGTGGAAGGAAAGAAATACGGTGGTCTAATAGTTTTGAAAAAAGATCCCAGTCTGCTGAATTTAAACGATATTTTAGTAGGGGGGAAGGGGTTTATCTGGAATGGATTTTGAAGGATTTTTAATTATGATGGGATAGTGGTCACTACCATAGGACAAATTTAAACAACTCCAGTTTAGCATGCCAGCCATAGCAGGCGAGCAGAAGGTCAAGTCAACACAGCTGTTTCTTTGACCAAATGCAGACCTACGAGTAGGGCTGCCATCATTAATGACACACAAGTCGAGCTCGTCCAGCATCTCCACTAATTCATTACCCATTAGATCGCATATATCTGAACCCCATCTATAATGGTGGCAGTTGAAGTCACCCATTACAAGCAATGGGCCACTTACCACGGATAGCAAATTTTTAATTAACCTAATGTGATCAACATGAGGGTGTGCAATATAAAATACAAATATATTTATGTCCTCAGCCTTAACAGCGACAACATTGATGTCATCGCCAACGAAGGGTAGAGGGATCTGGGTGAAGGGCACTTTGTTATTAACTAACAAAGCACAACCTCCATAACCATCAGATCTGTCATGTCTGACAACACTGAAACACGGGATCCCGAAATTAATATTGGGTCGAAGCCATGTCTCAGCAATGCCACAAATCGATGGTTTAAATTTATTAATCAAGTGGAGTAAGTCACTCTTCCTGGGAAGAGTACTCCTCACGTTCCACTGAAGCAGTGTTAGAGGTAGGAATTTTACAAATATAGTCTAAGATTGTAGAAAGCTTGTGTGCCACGTGGTCAGGTACATTTTGGGCAGGGTTTGATAGAACTGCCATGAGCATATCAGAAACTATATTTAGTATGTGTTTGGAGCTACGAATGTTGGTTCCGGATTCCATAGGGAAAGCGCAACCATTTTTGGATGGGGAGTAAGAGTAATCCTGGATAAGGGCCTGATGGGCCTTCTTATCATAGCTGGGGGAAGGGGAGCATGTGACTTAGGTTTGAGATGAACTGTTTTTTTATAGGACACTCTTTGTTGGGATGGTGATTTATTAGGAGACGAATCTATAAGGTTGACTGATCTTGAAACCTCAGCATAAGACCTTTTAACCATAGGGAAAACCTGGCTTGCTTCCATATACGAAATAGATTTCTCTGCCATCAAAGCTTTGATGCTCTTCTGGCGTCCTAATTCAGGGCAAGCTTTGTCATTGGCAAAGTGGTTGCCATTACAATTGATACAATGGGCAGTATCGGCTGAAGTCTGGCATCCATCACCTGGATGGTCCTGCCCACACCTGAAACAACGCGGCTTCGAGCGGCAGAGAGTGCGAGTGTGTCCAAAACGACAACAGTGATAACATTGTATGGTGGGATATGCATACAGTTCTACTGGAAGTGCTGAGTAAAAGCAAAATACCTTTTTGGGTAGGGTTTGACCATCAAAGGTAAGCACTACAGTTTGGGTAGGTTTCCATTCGGTTCCGTTGATTGAAGTGATTCTACGATTCATCCTCCTTGCCTTTATCACTGCCCCACAGCCGGTGGGAACCTTGATATTTCCAATGATCTCGTCCTCTGTCCATTCAACAGGGACGTCCCTCACAATACCCATTCGTGTTACATTGAATTGAGGGATTGAGGTAACATAGCTTTGAGCCACCATACCATTGACCAAGAAACTATTTGCATCCTGGTGCGACACAAACTCAACTGAAACTCGGTTCCTTCCCAGCCGTTTAACACCACCGCTCTTAACATTGTTAATGTTTTGTTTCATCAGAAACATTCCGAACTTAACCGGGTGTAGTGTGGTGCCAGACGTCTGAGAGTCCTTAAGGGACACATATACTACATAAGGAGGGTTATCCCTGGCCGTATAACACTGTCTACCATATACACTTTTCGCCAGTTTTGGAGGGTTATTCATGGAGATAGGAGGGGAGCCTGCATGTCGTTTCCGACTGTTGGTGGGTTCTAAGTCCATTCTTTCAAAATTTGGTGTATTGGGAGGAAGGGTAATGGTCACAATTGTTTCTGTTTCGTATTCCGGCGACTTATCGGGAGGATCGGGTGGCTTCTCTTCGTCCATTTTGGGGATAAAAAGTAGGAAGAGGAAACAAGTGGAAAAACTTACTTAAAACTACCAATACCGAGATAAAACTTACGGACACAGTTAATTAGACAACACGACAACACAGAACTTAAAAGATTTCAGTTCACACTGAGGGGGATCACTAAAATAGTCAACAAACGTAGGAAAACGACAAAAGCACGTGCGTAACCTTCACCGCTACCAACGAAAAAAAAACCGCACTTAAGTTATTACTCTGTGCTTAAGTATAGTTCTGTCACTCCAAATTCTTTGTAGAATGACAGTGACGGCACGATATTTAAGTACTTACCTACTTAACTTAAAATTGAGTAACTTTTTAGTATTCAGGCGTTAAGTCTTCATTTGCCTATAAGCTTGAAATAACTTGTTCGTAGGTAACTTGAAGTTCTCCGTATGTAAATATTTACATTCAACTTATTTCAAAGCTTCTCCAACTGTTTAAAATTATTTTCGTGTTCGGTCCCGAAGTTAGACGCCCGATCTTCGGAGCTAGCATTTATAAATAAATGTTTTCGAGCTTATCCACTTTGGAAATTGTTTGATTATTTAAGAAGTTGGATATTCTACTTTAGTTATCTACGTTATTATAAATTTTATTATTCTTATATTAGTCTTTAAATATATCTACCTAATTTAGGTACCTAGTTTAAAAATGTTGACTAGGTATTTCTAGGTAAAAACTTTTTCCTCTTCTATAGACTTGCAATTTTATTTATTTATTTTTATTTATTTACACTTTTTGCACAATGGGTATACAATGGCGGTCATAATTACAGTCAACCTTAGGATGATGCAGAGAGACACAATAGTGGGTGTAAAAGTTTAACATTGTTGTGAGTATTTATTTGAACATATTTTTTAATTTGGTAGGTATGTTGTGGAAATTGTACTAACATATATTCAGACATCGACATTTTTTATTTTTCGACCTTCTTTCTAGCTTTTTTTACTTCGGAACTACTTGAGCATTAAGTGTTTATTATGCTGTTTAGTTGCCTCACCTAAAATTAATATTTTAATATTTTTGTCATAAAAACATAAACGATAAATATAGCCATTCACTTATGCAATAGTTAATAGGTAAAGGAAGATTTCCATCAGCGTTAAACTTATTCTAACTCATAAATTACATAAAAGACGAAGAAAACAAACAAAACCACATTGTGAAATACAGAAATACGGAATATTCAAAACTGAATTACGTCGAGTTTTAGTTTAGTCGGAAGATCGGAAATGCCTGCCACAGTGAAAGCTATAATTCTTGCGTACAGGCCGCCCAGTGACACGTCTATTTCTGTCTAGCGCCCTCTGTTGGCGAGTTGCCGAGATAATCTGATGCAGGTTTACTCATGTTCTATGTTAGTAAACAAAGACTGCACTTGGCAACGCGAACTTGAAAGATATCACCTTTGGCAACGTTGTTGTAGTGAAATTGTAGTTTACTTTTGTTCAAAATATCGTCTTAGGTAACTATTTTGAATTTGAACTGCAGTTTTAGTTAGGTACGATACCTACTTCCGAAAATAGTTTACTTACTTCGGTCATTTATATTCTCTCCACCCACAAAAAAAACTGAAGTGATATTGACATAATGATGTTCTGCTTACCCCACATCATCGTCTCTTATAATCAATGAATCACATCAACATAAAAATAACATAAATAAAAACATTAGCTACCAATTTACTACCAAAAACCAACACTCAAACTTGATCTTAAACCGCTCAAAATGAGCAATAATAAAACACTGAAACAAGTCATAAACACAACAGGTATAGCCACCGAAACATAAAAAGCTATTTACATATTAATAAACGTACTGTGGTTGACGTCTCTCAACCCTCTTGACACCGGTCAATGCTTCCCTGATTGCAAGCACAATGCAAGGATGTCACGTCAGAAGCCGAACTTGACTCACGACAAAGACGCTAACAAGCCATTGTTTGTCATTTGTTGCATCGCTCGGGTGACTAGCACGTGCTTTGTAAGGGTAAAAATTGGTTTTATAATAGCTCTTTTAAGTTTAAGTTGCTTTTTGTTAGTTTTATTGCTATTGCGTTGAAAAACATCCGAGTAGTAACTTTAACAGTGCTTTGGGTCAAAATAGAAAAAATTTCTGAAGTCACAATTTGCGTACGAAATTTTTATTAGCTTTCTGTAGTGATTTAAGGAAATGACACAACGTAGGTGATAATTTCTTTTCTAATTTAGCTTTCTGATAATATTGATAAGTTGTCCAGTTAAAACCCGTGCCGACAGCAGTTAATTACCATCGCCATTATAGTAACGCAGTGTTAAGCTTTCGACTAAATTGTTACTCAAATGGTTTACCGTTTTACCAACGCCTGTTTAGCTATGTTTGAACTTATTCTGTTATTCTGTTTAAACTACTGTATTTGAAATAGGAATACACTGAATATGGTCAATCACGACTTAATATAAGTTTCTAGAAAAAAGGTTTTGTAAAATAGAAGTCGTCTCACTTTTGCAACCTCAAAGCAAAAGTGAGTGCATTCCAGTGCCCAAAGGAACCGGTCTACATTTAGAATTCCGCCAGTTTTTCACATAGGTGAACAACCGAGGGCGCACGTGTATACAATGGGACCACTTTCTTTACCGGGGCCTACCATGTAAGGGCCCTGGCCCGTCGAGAGTCCAACTGAATACCTTTTATGCGCCCTGAGTAAACACTCAAACAGATCATTAAGTATAATGATATAGATTGTGTAACACGTCAAAATGTCGTCGTGACATTCAACGTGATGCAATCGTTCCTCCGGTGGAAGTACTTATCACGTTTGTACTCAATATTTTGGACATTCCCGAACATTCAATACTCATAAACGTTAAAGTTAATTTCAAAAACTATTACGAAAATGTTGGAATAAATCTAAAAGAAGAAAAAGAAAAATATCACCCGCATTACGTATGATAAGCCGCAGACATCTGACATTTTTCTCGTATCATGGTAATGCCAGGATTCTCCGGGGAGTAGGCAAAGTATTCGGTTTTTCATTTTATTCGTAAAGGCTTTCGTATCTACAGAGACACGAATCGATAACGTTGACCTCCATTTAATCTGAATCCAAAAATAAGCTGTAATACTTTTTAAAATAAACGAAACAAAAACGTAAAAAGCATTGTATGAACCCATCAGACTTAATTACCACAATTCGCGCGGACCGCGACCTGACACCCCGATCAATCGTAATCGACGCGAAAATTCTTCAAAACTTAATTCTCCAGATAACGGTGCCCTGACAGCTGACAGAATCATCGCTCATTTTAAATAACAAGACGGCTCAGTCTCATGCCGCGATAAGTGTACAATTACTGGGGGCTGAGGGGCCCAGGGTTCGAATAGCCAATTACAGAAGTTAGGAACGGAACGGTGCGGTGGTGTGAATTTAAGAGCTCATATCGAATTTCTCGTTGAGTCGTCAACATAAACAACGCCGCAAGGCTAATTGCTGCCTAGTGCTTTACTCCCCTAGAGCGAGCACGGCCATTTTAATCGCCTTACGTGCGCTTATTTTCTTGCAAAACATTCATCCTTTTTACAAGCTTGCAATGTAATCCTTTGAAGAAACAAGTTCCTTGTAAAGTGCATAGCATATGTGCACGTTGAAATCCTTCCGTTCTCATAGCAAGTTCGGTATGCTTGTGGGTAGCAGCCGCGCCGTGTCATGGCCTGTTTGTTTACATATCGCTCGCGCCGCTCGTCACTATCGCCTGTCTATTCCGTCAAGAAACATAATTCTCTTACTTCCACGCTCCTTAATGGTAATGGGATACACAAATACCCGCTGTGGGCTTAGAGATGTGGTGTCTGTTCCTTTAAAGTTTACATTGACCGTGATGTAAAAGAATTTATTTCTTGTAATTATTTTATTAAAGCAATAATTAGCCCGGATAACTATTGCTTTAATAAAAATGAACAAATCCATAATTTATTCTCTCACCCTAAACGATTCTAATACAAGCGTTTACGGAAACTTTCAAATCTTGGTATCCGAAATTGATTTAAAGTAAACCCGTCAAAAACAGGGAACACAATGGTGAATTTTTGTAATAGAAAAATGTCTCGAGCAGACTCGAGGCGGACGGTTCGTTTTACGATCGTCGGAGAGTTGGAGCTCGAGCTGAGCCGGGGTGGCTGACGGGCCCCTGTTGAAATATCCACTTATTAAACTGCACTCTTTATTGCTCGTAAATTACGCCTTATGAGTTCAATGCTTCGTTTAATCCGACTGTTGTTACGGATGGACAATACGTGCTACTCGAAGACTCGCTGTCTACTCACTGAAAGGATTCTTGGAGCTGTAATTGTTAGAGTGGTAGTGATGAAAGCAGACAGTAATATGTATTGACAGGAACACGCCATACGCATATGCATAGAAAATAAATGTGGATTGGATTTAATGTTAAAAACATTCACTAATTTAATTTCAATCTTTTATAACCTGAATTTTAGTAAAAATAAATTACTCCGTAGATAAAAATGATAGAATATAAGAATGTAAAGTGACTACAAACAGACAAAATCATGCAAATACAGAAAATTTTGCCAAACAATTTAAAACCTTGCAATTCTCATGTTCAATATTATTTTTGAAATGTAACAACCCGCATCCGAATGGAAGCAAACTTGGAACTTTTGCGTGTAAATTACGATAGGGATCGTGTCTCCAAAAATATATCTTCTCAAATTGATGTACTACTTTACCAAAGCGACAGTATAATGGTGGGGTACAAGCGTCCCATGCCATCGACACCGCTTCAAAAATATAATTCATATTTTCTCACGTTCGTATTATAAATCACTGGTTGCTTTTAGATGTTCCACGAATAGTTTAATCCGTTTTCCAAGCGAAAGGGGGAATTAGTTGATCCTTAGCCGAGCCGACACAGTTCCGCGTTGTTTCGACACTTATTTGAACGTCAGTTATTTTAATTGAATTTATTACGAATTGAGGAAATAGAGTTTTAATCTTATGTTGTTTTGTGGAATAGTTGTGACATGTTGGCGAAGTTAGTTGTGCGTTTCGCTGAAGTTCGTTTGTGGGCCGCACTGCAGTAAATTCCTGTGACGTGGGGTGAAATGTGTCCCCATTTACATTTTGTTTGTATTTCGCATGTTACTCGCAGTTCCACGCATCACTTGAAACATTTAGACCAGTAACGTTCTGCGGTAATGTTCTTCCACATTTAAGCTTTTGTTGATTAAAACAAAGTAGTGACTGTTGTAGGTACTCCCTAGTGCAGCTACATTTAGTTTATCTCAAATCTTTGATGTTGATTTTCCACAGCGAGAGTTCAGGATTTGTAACACAGAGTCTGAAGCTGGTTCTATAAATACAGCTGTTTATAATTCCACTGAAAGTTCTGTAATAAATAATACGAATTGTTTATAATTAAAGTTATGGGGGATCAGCTATAGCTGTTGATGAAAGTAACCTTATGAAATAGAGTCGTTTGTTTTGTTTTCTACAGGCTGTACTGACATAACATAACATCACGCCTTTTATCCCCGAAGGGGTAGGCAGACGTGCACACAGAAGTAACACCCACTTTTCACTATTTATGTTATGAGTCCCATGTAATAGGGGGTGAGCCTATTGCCATATACCGGGCACATTTCCAGACTCCGTGCTACTACTGAGATTTTTAAAATCCCAGTAATACTTTGCCCGACCCGGGAATCGAACCCGAGACCCCTTGCCCGGTAGTCGCACTTGCGACCGCTCGGCCAACGAGGCAGTCAAGCTGTACTGAAATGTATGATTATTTCGAATTATTTTTTAAAGATAGTACAGTGGCTTCGATGGTAGGTAGTATAAAGTCTTGATCGTATTGGAAAAGTATCAATGCTTTTATTAGGCATTTTATTTGACCCGAACTTCCTAATTCTAACCTTATGTCTGTCTTGTTTTAACTAGACTAACAAAACAACAAATTTGAAAATGGGTGTGCAAACTACAAATAACTATACTTCTTGAGAAATAAACTACTAGAGGATCTTACAAATGCTTCTGTTGTTGTGTTTAATGGGGCTACGTAACATTGTCAACGGTTTATTTATCTTTTTAGAGTTTGTTCTTTCAAACCGCCCTTCGCTCCGTCGCCAACACATGTAAACAGCGAAAACAATACAAGCATTCATACTTTTTCATTCATTTTTTACTAGCAACACCGAGTTTTATGACATTTTTAACAACAGAAAATATTTACTCATGTTCCACTGTGGTTGATTATTGTACTTTTAAAGTTTAAAACATAGAATATTTATTACTTAAAGCTTTTCGAGATTTGTAGTAAAATCTTTTAAAAGGAAATCGCTTTGACTGTTTGAAATTATTAAAATCATATAATCTGAAGGCATCTATAATTAATCTATTTGAAAGTTGTCCACTGTTCCTTCATTGTTTTTATTCATTTTCTAATGTTAGGTACGTGTATGTGTCGCTATGTTCGTAGTAAAAAGCATTAGAATTAGTTTAGAGATTTAGGTGTTATAGCGTAACAAACAATTCACTTTTGCATTATTAAACACATTAGTAAGCAATAGAAACGAGAGGAAATCAATAATATGAAGTCCCTAATAGACAGTTTGAATTATAGCCGTTTATGTCATTAGAATCGATAAGTATGAATACGTATTGACTAGTGACGCAATATCCATAGGGCAGTGACGCACCCTTCCGATTATTACAATGCGATCTACAAAGTACTATGCGAGATGTAGTCAACAGATTAATATTGCATTAAATTTATCGATTTATTATTGGAATTTTATTTTTATTCGAATGTTTGTATGTTTGGCTGTACCAATATATCAAGAGGAAAATTCATAGGCATAATAAATTCACCGATACGAATGCTCAAAATGTATGTGCACAACACTTCCTCATCCTATCTCGTATAAAATTCAATCCGTGGTCATAATTCCGGACCCTTCTCAACAAACGTCGACAAGTAACGGACATAAGCGGACATAAAACCATGTCTGCCGAAAGGTAATCGCAGTTATCTGGTGAGTAGGAAACTGTTTACCGCACACCTCTGTAAATTATTTCGCGGCCCAACTCGAGTGATTTAACGAGATAAGCCGCGAACCCTTCTGGGAGTGCATAACGTCATCCCGCTAATGCAAGGGTCCCCTCCCTAGCGCAGATGGCACCCGTGCCGTCAGTTTTTCATACATCTTCTAGCCAGGGCTGTGCGTGCGGAACTAGGAATACTATTTCGCCATAACTTCTCTAGACTTTAACTTAAATAACTTATTGGCTAAGTTTGAGTACTGGAGTCTCATTGCATGAATGAAACATTCAAAGCTCTATCTCCTCGAGAAGGCAACAAACAAGTTCCGTCATTACCACTTTAATGGTCAGCACGACTGTAAATCAATGAGGATGGTGCAATTTAACGGTTTCCCATAATCCGAAGCATCGGACACCATGGCGTAAGTTGAGCTTAACGAGCGGGCCATGCGGGCTTGACGACCGACGGACAGCCCTGCCTAGTATTAGCATTTGCTGCATCCCGCCGCGCGATCACGGATTCGGAAGGGGCGAAGGCCCTTGCGCTTTCGACGACTGTTTTGTCTGTCGTGCGGACGCGATGGTCGCGCGTGCACGCTTTCGTGCGCCGGCAGTCGCACGCGCCCGCGCCGCGCATCGCTGAACCGCCGCGAGTGCGCCTCCACTGTGACAAATCGTGTTAAGGATTATTGTTTATGGTGTGCAAAGCTCGCTGCTGTGTATTTATAGCTTGAGTAAAGCGGTGTTCTAATCGGAGTTGTTTAAGTGGACGCAATACACCAGAGATGAATTTCATGTTTACGTTTTCTGCCGTATTTGTAGTTAATTCGAGCGGTTAGTCGTTTTGTTTACACGCGTGAATCACTTCTCCGTATTCTGACTTAACAAGAACTTAAGATATTGTGAATTTATCTTGAATGGCATGAGCATCAAGCATGAGTTCATAAATTAGTCAACCTTTCAAGAGGATTCAAATGAATGGTAGAGGCTTTTGAATCCAGAACTGCACTGTATTAATGTCACATCAGACGGTTTGAACTCTGTTAAGTTACCAATGTTGACTCCTAATGCATACTTAGGACCGAATTATACGAAAAACAACAGGCCAAGCGCTTAACTTAACTCGGTTACGTGGTACTTAGAATAAATTTTAAGGTTTTTAAGTCTCCTTAAAGTATTAAAGGTAAACATTTGAGCTTGTTATCTTAATATTAAATCGTTTTCGTTTTATGGGTGCGGTGTGTCATCGATTTCGATCGTGAAATGTAATAAGATTCGCGTTTTAAGTTATTACTGTGTAGTGGAGGCTGCGCGGGAGTGTGCGAGTGAAGGACCGGGTTATCTCGGTCTGGATGCCGCCCACGGGCCGAGCCTTACCGACTGGTCTCAAACCCACACCGATAACATTTCGAAATTAAGTGCTTCAAATTGATATGAAATTTACTTGCATTACCCAAGTTATGATTTAGAAAAAAAGTTTTTGTTTTACTCCGATCCTTTGCTATTACTGTGGACGTCGCGTGTCACTAATACATGGGTGTACTGTGATTGACAAGATAATATTAGCTACCTACAATCAATCATTTCATTGACAGCTTGAGAATTTACTCACTGAAACGCTCTTTTGTATAGATTTTTGTGACAAACATTAATTTGTTTGTTTACGATTTTTTTGACATTACTTTGGGTCTGTGTAAACAATCATTGCTCTATGTTTTACATGATAACCCTCCGGATTTTACCTATTTCTACATTTTTAGAAGCTTCCTCATTCCATTCCACTTTACTTTGATCACGAAATGACCACAAACATCCAAACGTACTTGAATAGACCTCCTAATACAACCAATATACTACCTCCACTTTATACTTAATTTTATCATAAGCATCACTTTCTACTCGTTACCGGCCCACGTTCAAAATGCTAGGTTAACTAACCAACTCCAAGTTTCAATGCACAACTTGTTCTAAATAAATTTTCATCAGTAACCAGAACTATCAATCATAGTATGTCGACAATAACTTTACAAAGGCATTTGCAACAGGACGATGTAACATTTAATGCATGATAAATATAAAATAATTAGACATATTTCGTATGAAACTTACTTAGACTGTGCTTCTGCCTTTTACATAAGTATCAACAAAGCTTTAAGTAGTAATGTGCTAAACTAGTGTTAGCTACTGATTTAGTGTTTTGGTCTGTAGCGAAGGAAAACTATGGACAATAACTAATAAACACGTGGCTTTGTCTAGGGTAAAGGAAAACTATAATTTATACATCAAAGTAAAATGTACTATGATTCAGAAATAACTCATACACATAGACACATATAGTAACAGCACATAGAATGATTTTTCACGAAAACATAAAACAGATCTGAAATAGGTTTATGATTACAATTCATGAATAGGTCCTTAACTATCAACCCATAATTTTATCCGTATTTTAATACAAGAGAATAATAATATAATACGGCAATTGAACAGGTATCCTACAAAGCTGGTTGTGCACCATTAAAGTCCAGTGTAAACGTGATTAATGTATCTGCAGGCAGTCGCTTTGAAATAGCATCGCAATACAAAAAGGTGGAGTCGTGGGCAGACTAATATGAACTGCTAAGTTTAAGTTACAACGAGTTGACGTTGAGATTTTGCAAGTGGAAACTGGTAATGGTGTCTGAATTTTAATCGATTCAGGGCCGATTTCTATTCAGTTAATTCTTAACTGGAGAGTAAAATTTACATACGACAGTTTTTAGTATAGAAAAATTGACAAATATTCAATATTATTTCTCGATTAAATTTATTTAGCGTCCGAAAATTTGTCCTTATTAGAGTAATAAAATATGTACTATTTTTAAACTCAATCGTTTTTCAATGATAATTATAAATTAATGCCTGATAAATTCGATCACATTTGAATAAGTGAAGTGCTTCTTTCTAGCATTTCTTTCATTGAAGTTCGATAAAACAGTCTTGACCAAACCACCAACAAAAAATCTTGTTTGCTTAGACATTCGTATAAGTATACAATTTTACTTATCCTCTTCTGCCCTTAACAGAAATAGATGCTACTTTCTTTTCTCAAAAATCTGTGGCTACTCTAAAATGTCACCAAAACGTACGTACGGTCATTAAGCATTGCTCGTAAAACGTCAAGATTAGAGTTAGAAGACAAGGCACCTACAATGAAGGATGTAGTAAAAGTTGTAGGGGCAGAAATTTTTCATAACAAACTCTAATTAAAAACAGGTGTGAGTGACGACTTTAATAACAAATGAGTGAATACAGAAACAACAAACAAACTAGGAGTAATACTTGATGCTTTTGAAATAACACTTGAACATCGGAATACAATCTAAGCAAATTGTACTAAGCTAAGACTAGTCTTTGTTACTTATACTCGTGTTAATCAATTTTCAAATTTAAACATTTGAAATAAGGTTAGAAGTCTATGAAAAATGTTCGATATAACTTGATATGCAGCTGTGTATGTAAACGTAGAATTCAAAGTTCCAGCCGCTGTAGCGCTTGAAGCCAGTTATACAACATCTTGATTAGTTTCCGATAAAATACTCGCAGCTATCCATTAGGCAAATAGAAATACATAATTTGAAATTTATTGATCCTTATTTGCATTTTATTTCAAAACTATATGAATTATGTTCAAGTAATGTTTTAAACATGGTTTTCTTGAGCTTGCTAACAAAATAGTAAATGGAAACATTGATGGTTTAAGTGCTTTAAGTTCCAAATAGTAAGTAGCGTTCCATGTAATATGAGAGAGACTGTTTGACTGATCATAAAAATGTTATTTCTGTGACATGGCCGCGGTACACGCTGTTTTTTTTCTGTAAACACCGGCGACCTGTTGACTGAATACACGTTTGCTCTCTGTACTTTTGTGGCTACAGTTTTCTATTACTGCGAAAATGGACTTTCAAGACGTACTTTGTCATTAACTTTTTCGTACAAAAGCGCTTTGCATGAAAGACGAATATCGCCTACACGTTGGCTTAAATTAAGGACAAAGTTATTGCCAACACGTAAATTAATGGTAAGTTCATATAAACTTAGTTCATTAGCGAAGAATATCAAATGACACTTATGTTAACAACATTTAATTACGCCAGACAGTTCAGAAGGTTCGTGTATTAGAATGGATAATGGGGTTGATTGGAATTTGTGATTTCTGTAGAAATTGTTCGTTCGCTTTAAATGTGTGTGAGTGTTTATCGCGAAACCAGTTCCACGGAGCGTCTGTAGGCGTGCAAACTTGCTGCAGTTCACTGCAATGCAACACTCGAATATATTTCAATACAAAAACCTTAATGTAAGAGGAGTGCTATGGCGAATATTTAACGCGCTCATGCTTTTATTGATTAGTTCTGTATCTTTCAAACTTAGTTGTTGTTAATAGATTTTCCGTTAAATTGATTTCGATTTAGTTTAGTAATTCATATTTGTGCTTATAAAGATTCATGTAAATGTCACGCTACAGAATATAACGCTTCAGAAATACAGCTTTAGTACCAACAAATATTTTGTTTGGGTTTTTTTATTAACTTTTTTTTGTTAAGTTATAAGTGTGCGCTGGTCAAGATCCAAGCGGTCACCGGTGACCACTCTACACTTACACCATTATAGACCTTATTTTCGATACTTAGATACTACTTTTGTATGAACAAATGTTGATTTTTCATAATCCGGCATTACGAAGAAGTTCGTAATCGTACCCACGTTTATTAGTGTTCTAGAAGTTAAATAGTTAATTTAATTGAACAAAAAGAATAACTTTAACAGGCTGAATAGTAAATAAATGTGTAGTTGTCACGCTAAAACGAATTACCCTCTAAATTCGCCCGTATTTCCTGCATCCACAGGAACTAGGAGAATAGGGAACATAAAACGAATTTGAATTTTACGATACATATCTTTAACGTGTAAATTTCAACTATCTCGAACTATTTCCTTAAGTAATAAATTCTTTAAAGTTGAACTAAATATTTTAATGTGTCCTTAACACAATATTGGATAGTATAGTTTGGCTGTTTCGTTTCGATTGAGAAGTGATGAGGGGTCGCTCTCCCCTAAAGATTCTGGGTGCCCCTGTTTTACAATAGTTCACATTCACACGAATAATCGATAATAGCGTGGCCGTGGTGATCGAGCCCTTGTATGAATCGTGCGCGTGCACTGGACGTTAGGTCGCGTTTCGTTTACCCCAAATTTTCAAACTATTGTTATCACCTTCATTATGTAATGTGAGTCAATATTGTTCCCTGATCGTTATTCTAGATTGTACTGTTTGTTTAGCTACCATATTTTGAACACGTGTGCAATATTACTACGAAAGTTGTTCTGTCAACATTTACCTAAATTTCAACAATGACAGACTATTAACACTTGTGATAGCTTGATAATAAATAATGATAAACAATGATTAACACGTGCGTGCGAGTATCGATATGAAGAATCGAATATTGCATTCGATTTATGACATGTCTACAACGTACTGCGTGTTTATAATTAAAATGAATTAATTAAGTGACACATCGGTGATAGGCGACGGAGCGTTATGCGAAAGCTTTTATAGTGGCATCGCTGTTACTTACCAAGAGGTCATTGCGTTTAACAGTAAGATTCTGATTTGTAACTATTTCAATAGCAACCTTACTATATTGTGGTAAAGTTAAAAATCTAATAACAAGTTTTGATAAACAGGGGTAGCTAGATCTTCCAGCTGCAACTACATATTTGGTTGAGCCTCGCCATTTTGTTAACAAAATATTTATTTTCTACAATCTTGCAGGCGGCCCCATTTTAGGACACGTGTCTGCTTAATCGTAAAGAAAATATTATCACACTGTAGAGTTGGAAAAGTAGGTATCATGTAGTGACATTTTTGTAGTGTGATTTTTCTGAAGATAGGTACTAGTAATTTGTTTACATCAGAGTATTGGACAGAATATTTTAATAAGTAAAATGACTGAAACATCACTTCAAAATGTCAACAACATTTTTGGGAGCAAAAAGTACAAACTTCACTGAGTATTCGCGAAGTAAACGGTAAAATCTTTCAATAAATCGTTTGAAATGACTTTCTTTTCCGCGAAAACAATAATTCATTGAGAAAGTAAGCTCCATGGATGAAGTTTTGGAAAGTTTCTCGTCTCATGAATGACAGTAGAAAAGGGCAGAGGGTGGGTCGTGATAAATCTGACTTAGTGTCATGAACAGGCACTTTGAGCCCACAGGTACTGTGGTACATCCCTAATGAATATATATGATACTCCGCACTTCCTGCATTTCGTTAAAACTCGCTTTATTGCGAGTAATGAAAAAATATTACGTTTTAATGACTGCTCGGTTAATGCTTATTCCAATTTCATATTTTATGTCATTAAAGGGAAAGCTCTTTTTTTGTAATTATTTTGTAATATGTGATTATTTGCGAATAGGCTAAATACTTAAGTTGCTTATTCGATTTCAATTAATAGAATTACAAATTCTACGTCTTTACGAAATAAAATCTTCTTTTCTATTTGTTACCCAAGCCACATAAAACAGAATCCGTAATACCAAAGTTCTACTATAGTAAATGTTCAGCATTTTATTTCTTTCTGCAATAAAGGGCATCTGTTAAAGCCTCCGATCCAAGCCTGCCATAAATCCAACCTTTCCTAAATATGAAAGCAAATTTTAAATAAAATTGCGCTCATTTCTTTTACACTGTCTGCCTTTGAATAAATAATGTAATCTCAAAGTAAATAATGGCAGATATTTTATTGCAAATTGTGTTCTCTTCTCTTTATAAGATGGTATCTTTTTCAACGACTGAACACTTATCTTGAAACATTGGCTTGGAGAGCGGTTGTAAATATAAACTGATTATTGTATTGTCCAGTTTGAAGTATTGGATGTGTATTCTTTGTTCCATGAGATCTTTATGGGTTTGTTTTTCATTGGAATGCAAAGCAGTTACTAACAAAGTTGTTAGCTTAACAAAATTCTAAAATAAATAATAGTTTACTGTATAAACGATGACATAGTAGCTGGGTATAGCGGTGGCCAGAAAATGGACTACTGGTGCCCCTTACATACTTCGGTACGAATTTCATCTGTATCTAAATGTAGTGGTACACACTGCACTTTATAAATGCCCCCCCGCCCCCTCCCTTCCCCAATCCCTGAATCCCCAACAATCCTCAATTCATAATCCCAAAAGGCTGGTAACGTACTTGCAACGCCTCTGGTGTTCCAGATGTCCATGGGCGACGCCGATTGCTTACCAACAGGTGATTCGTCTGCTCGTTTACCGGCTTATACCTTAAAAATAGTTTATTGTATTTACTCTAGTGTTGCGGGCGTCTATAGCCGGCGCTTACCATCAAGTAACCTGTCTGCTTTTCCATAAAATACCTTAGTATTTTTGATTTCAATGACCCACCCCAATGTTTGAAAACGAACACATACCAGCAAAAATTGTCCTGACCTGGATTTATAAGACGAGGCTCATGATCCGTTCATCAATTACCCTGATGTGCGAATGTATGCCAAAAAGACTGAATTCAGCGTAAACGTTCAGCAATAAATATTTTAACACATGCATTATGAAGGCAGGCGTGAGCGCGTCTGCCGAGATTTTTCGCATTGGAATTTCACACAAAAGGCTTTACGTTATTAACGGCACTCAGATGATATTAAAAGCTGATTTTGCTGCGTAAGGTTTGGTGTGATGCATGAGTGGCAGCGATTTATTTATTAACTACTTTATCGGCACCTACCATATTGAACTTTTCAAGCATGCGGTCCGTTGTTAGACAGCTACAAAAAATCTGGTTGCAACTTTAAATACGACAGTGAGTTCAATTATTTTAAATATAGTTCAATTATATAAATTAATTTAAAAAAATATACTTTGCTATTTTATTTCATTCCATTCTGAGGCTTTTGATAAAGGCAAGTAAAAGAGATGACAGTCAAGATTCTACCGAAACTCATCTAATCTTACGTTACCTACCTTAGTATTTCATTCCATTACGTAAGCCCATATAGTCTTGATTAAAATTAAATATTGAATTTGAAACGATACAACATAACACAGTTGCATCTTGGTCACGCCATGCAACCAAGTTATAACAAACTTACAAGTCTCTCCGCTAGTTTCTCACGACTTGTGATAAGCAAAGCAGTGCCCCAACTCACGCCCCCATCCGCTGCTCACAAACAAACACCCTGTTTATAGCAGCTATTGTATGGGCTTAATTAATTTGCTTTTATGTGAGCAGTCTTTACGTTTTCGTTGAATCATGATCAGCACAAACATTTTTGCGACTTTTTCAGTCCTTTTTATAGGGATCCTGCTTCATTGGACGAGTTTGAAGCATTCTTGGGTTTAAAAATTAAGTTTCATATTTCGATATTAACAGGAGTAGTATGGTGTTCGGATTTGTATCTGAGGTTTGTGCGTGATTATGATACTTTGATCTGAAGAATGAAGTAAAATTAATTATTATGGTTTTAGGCGTTACTCGTGTAATTATTTGACGAGGAACTCGACTAGTTTCAAGTCTTGCAAGAGGCTCATTTTCATGAGCAGCATTCCGTAACTCGCGACGCAGCGTCAGTCGTGCTGCTACTAAAAGTAGTCGATTTCCTTATCAAATAATTAGGTACGTGAGTAAGCCAAACATAATAATTAATTTAGTATGTCTCACGAAAGTTATTACATGAACTAAAATTGTTAAGTTAAGTTATAGTAGTAACTTAGTTAATTTAGAAGTATGTAGGTATAAATGTATCTATAAGTTGCATATTGTTCATTATTGGAGCTCAAATTCTGATAGCCGACGCCAATATATTATCGGATTGAAATATTTCTTATAATTATTATTATTATTACAAGTAGACTTATGATTTACATGATATTATAAAATACACATGTATCAAATAATAAAGTATTAAATGGACGTAAGAGCAGCTGTTTATTGGACGATGAAAACATAAATTTCTAACACTAAGAGGAGGCGGTAAATTTAAATGAATTAATGCGCTACACCGGCCATTACTAAGCTAATTTGACGCTATTTATAGTTGATTGTACGTTTTAATTATACGGGAATAGTTAAACTGATTGTACGGTACTATACTGAGCTACAAAAGAGGTCTACTCAAGCTGAGGATTGAATTCAAGACCGTTCTTACGTGGGGCTTCTGTTTCAGCGAGAGCATTAATTAATAATATTTGACCAACTTTTACAATACGTCCGATTAAGTTAAGATTTTTAAATTAGTAGTTATTTAACCTGACGAATGTTTTGACATATTTTTCATACAAACTGTGGTATGTAAGCTAACAGCAATTTAATAAAACTTTGTGAAGTATGCTCTGATAAACACTCAAAATAAACTCTATTCAATTTAAAGGTCCAAAAGGTTTATTTTATCTCGTTAATTTTAAAACAAAGCTCAAATACGTCCTGTTTGATGACCCATCAGTGTACACATGCGGTCAGTTGACCGAACACAAAAAACAAACATTTGAATTTGGTACACAGAAACGTAATTTGAATTAAGCGCATTTCCCATAGCAACAACATGGCGGGAAAATAACTATGTTTAATGAAAACCAAATGTTAAAAAATGCCATAAAAATCCTTAATTTATTTCTGTACTAAACGAAACTCACCCTATGACGAACGTTGACACTATTAATCCTAAAAATGGCGCGTATCTACCTCTATAAATGTCACTATACTGAGCATAGCTAATAGACTGAATGTCACACCAAATCACTTTTATGATATTATCTCTGGAAACAAGAGCCATTGGTGGTGTTACACAGATAATATAAATCTGTCCCCACCAGCGTATACTTACCTTGGACTTGAGTTATTTATGGGCCTGAATATCTGAACATCGGGGAATAGTACCCGATCATTACTTTGGACGGAATCATATGATTCACTTTGAATACTCTCGGAAATAATTTGCTAGATTCATCACTTCTATTTTTAAATAAGTTCATGTTCTTTCTTTTTTTATATGTGTCAGATAGAATATGACTGTGAAAGATGGCGTGCTATTTTCGTTGTGGTTAGCTGTTTTATGTAATGTTTGAGATATAATAGAATTTGAAAGGCAATTACTTTACTATGGTGCATTCTTACCTTACAATATTATGACTCCAACATGGTCTATTTTAAACTATATGTGAACTTACAACGTATTTGCAATAAGGATAGATTAGCAACTTCGAAACACTTCTTCTATCTTTTTTCAGAGGTTTTGAAATCGATTATAAGGAATCTTAATCGAATCCTAAGCGACGTCAATATTTTATACGTCGTGGCTATTACAGGGAACGCACTACCATTAAAAATAATCCCAGATAAGTACTTAATATAAAATTGCAGTACTTTATCATCTCATTTTTATAGCTTTCCATTCATAACTTAATAGTGAATATATAAGTCAGCTGTTTATCCATTTATCACACGATCTGTCACTAAGACCGATCATTAAGTAGTTGACGTATTCATTATAAAAGTACGTTTCTAAAGTGTTATAAAATAAATCAATGGATTTATTAGATTTATTACACGATTACTTCGTTTATTTCTAGGTTTAACAGTACAGTGTATAATAACAACAGTTAATAATATAACGTTGCGTGTTGTTAATAATTAGTCTTTAGTGTGTTTCCCAGAAAACTTATTTCTCACTTACAATGTTTTTTGTTGTATGTAAAAAGAACATTGAAGCAAGTGTGAGTCGACGATAACTGTTTTCTCAAACATTCTTCTTTCGTTTTATGACTAATTTTGTATCTGTGAACGACAATGTAAGTCCACTCATCCACCGCGAACGCTTTGATCAAAGCAAACATTATAAAAGAAGGTCGTATAGGTATGAAAAAAAAGAATCAAAGAGTTTTTTTGACAGCTGTCAAATTCACAAAATGACCATCTACATATATTTGAAAATAGAATCCTCAGCCACAGATTCTAATTGAACTGCATAACTAATTGCAAACTGCACACATCGTGAGAATGTTAGACACGCTCAATTTATGTGGTTCAATTTAGCCACGTGAACTTAGTGAATCGTTAAAGGGCGATCCAATGTGTAGTTACGTGCATAAATTTGCATAAAACTATGTACAGTGCAGGCCCTGTCCATGTTGGTTCCTGTGAAAACAGATTCTGTTTACTAGTTACCTACATATTATAGAGTTAGCTATTTGTAAACTAGGATTCTATGTCTGAGATTTTACAGCAAAATGCTTTACATAAAAATTTGGAATGCACTATTAGGATTTGAAATGGTATTTAACGTTTATTAGGTACTATATAATATTACTAAACGTTCTTATTAATTCGATGTCGTTCGAACTAAATTCTGCGACATTTTACGAAAAACAAAGATCGCTTTAAGCCTGGAATCGCATTACTCATCAAAATGAGATGGGGCTTGCTTGTTATGGATGCTATCAACCTTAGTAACAAGATAGGCGCATTGTTCAGAGGCGCTAAGCTATTACTATTAAGCACAGTGTACAAAGCCAGTTTACTTCGCAGATACTAGGTACTTAGATGCATAATGCATGCTACTTCCAGTCCATGAGTGTACGCGACTGTATTTACTTTACAAAAAAGACGACTGACTTTAAGGAATTCCCCAAAGGTACTGCACAGGTTGAATTAATTGTAATGACTTAATCTCCTCGTCTTTTATGACTTCGATACGAAAATGAATAAATCAAATCAAAGCATATTACAAATGCAACGCGACGGTAAAAGAGGAACAAAACAATAGCAGCAATTAGTTTACCCTAAAACAAAAACGCATCAATGGAACCAACATGATTGATACAAGCAGCAAATGGTACCTACGTTTTGTTCGTAAACCAAATGCAGTTCATGCTCATTATGGACGTTAAACAAACCAGTCGAACATCGAACACTCACTGGGAATTCTTGGAACATCGCGCACATCGAAAATCACGAAAGATGTTCGAATTTAACCAAGTGAAGCTATGCATCACCCACCAATCTAGATTTATTCCTCACGAACGACATCTGACATCTCACGCTCCCCGCTCCTTTTACGTGATTTGTCCATTGTCATTATGTGAAGTGGGCGTTAGGCTTATAGGCGTCGGGTTTAAGTGAAGTGCTCATGAATTATTTACCTTCGTACCTTCGCATATCACAATATCGTCTGGATACCCTTGCGATGTTTATTTGCTCGTAATGTGTTGTAAGTATCGTCCACAAAAATACAATCGTCAATCGTCACTGATAAAATCGTGGATTCGTTTCCTAACTAATATTCATTTTGTAAACGATGTTTCAAAAGACGAAAGAAGCTATTGAACGTGTCACGAAAACAATAAATCTAAACGCGCCGGCGTGTCATAACGGCGTCATAACAATCGTCGTATAAATTAGTCACAAAAGCTTCGTAGGGCGCACCATGAATAAAGATCACGACTAAGCGACTTGACTCGTTACGCCCGCTTATGTAAAGTACCTAAGTACTCAGTTAATTTTATAAACTAAATACGATACGCTAGGAAAGGTAACATTTTTACACAGAATCCAGAGTTCAATCTAAACTTTCTCGTTACGTTCGAATTGAAATAGTGCAAGTTGTGCAGTAGCTGGTATCTAAGCTCGGAACAGGAGCACATTGCTCGGACCAGCGCTCGGTGCCACTCTGCACTCGCTATGATAATTTCGATAACATGCTCGAAACTCCGCAATGGCGTTCATTTCCAGTTACAACTCACAATAGTCTATTTGTAGAGAAATTCACTCGATGGCTAGACCATTCTACTTCACCCATTATTCCTGCTCTAGTTCCATTTTCTAGCTCGTACCTATTCTAGCGGAGATTACATTAGATAATTTTTTACAAAAAGTTTCAGCTTCAAAGAAGGTTAATGTACCTTGAACTCTGTCGGAGCGACACTCGTAATTAGACCCTTTTCTCCATTGTCCTTAGTTCTTGGAACAAAGAGACGATAATAACTAATCGTTCGGTCCCCTCCTATCCCACTATTAACTAAATTGATGATTGTCGAGGATCATTCCCTTATAAGAAATCACACGTGTATGTGCTCTTTATTTACTCCTAATAAAATGCAGTTTGTGAGTAGATTTTGCGAATAATAAAAGGAATGTTTGTGGTCGTGCGCCGTGGTCAGTGCCTAAGTTATGGCTTGGGGGTTCAACCGAACTGACCTTTGAAATTCCAGCAATGCTCAGAGCGCCGGCGAACATTGGCATTTGTGGTCCTCGGCTCTCTGAATTATAGACAGGTATTGAGTCACGCCGAACCCATAACAGTGATCAGAAATTTGGTCCTAAACCGAGGACATTCGAACAGTTATGATAAAATAAAGACTTTTAATACTAGTCATTAGTAGGTTTATGATAAGTATTATTTTCCCGTGCAGTCGACCACAGTACATACAGTAACGTGTATAGAAATATTTCCAGCTAGCGAGGGTAGACTACACAAAGGCTTTTCGCGTGACAACTCCGCTTGGGATGCCGCCGGTTATTATAGAAAAACGTTATAATGGAAAAATGGGAACAGTGTCATTCGTGAAATGTGCAAAATGTGTGCTTATTGCAACTACAGTGTATTGTGTTCTTTGTACTGTGATATTGTGATATATTGTTTGATATAAACGAGCCATGGGGAACACGAACTCGGGTCACGGCCATCACCGGCAGCATGCCAAGAGCAGGAAATCTAGAAGCCTTCCAACATCGCCCGAAGTCAGGAGGTATGTGTGTGTATTGTTATGGAAACATTATAGAAACATCCTATAGTCACTTACAGGTACCAGCAGGTCAACCTACTCGAACTGTAATTTTTTGACTTTCAACTTTACATTGAAACAATAGAGTTGAAAGTTTATTAAAGGAATTTGACAGAAACTTTGATCTATTGGTGTCTGTGGTAACATAGGTACAGTACATCACGATATAGTTGGGTTACATACATATATTCAATACCACTATAATAGTCTTGTTGCCAAGGACTGAGGCTTCATTGGAAGTTTCTTGGCAACAGAAATGTAATAGGGTTGTTTCTCTGGTGAAAAATGGTGTTTCAATATTTTATCTTATTTTATGAATCGTTTTATATAAGAGTCTGGTTTTTCGTTAGCTTACACTATATTTCTACTGTCGTATAGATTTCAAAAAATGATACGAACAGCGAAATACGAACGTTTTGCTTAATTTACTTTTATTGATTTTTCACAGAAAGAAAATTATTTACCCTCGACGTCTTTAGGGATATTTATTTGATCAGTTTACCGAGATACCGATCTAATTTCATATATTTCAACGAACTTCAATAATGAGGACCTATTTTAAACATTATTACCTCTTACTCCCACTATGAAACCTCTTTGTTTCATAGCCCCACATTTTAAAGGCTCACTTAGGAAACGTGTCTATAAACACACGAGTTTCAAGTCACGTGGAACGTTTTACTGCAGTATTTCATCAATATCGTAAAAGTGGTGTGGAGTACTTAATCTTTGATCTCGTCTGAAATGCGGAGGTGCGTAAACAATGAAGGGACGTACATCGCCCTGACTCGCCCTTTGTACTCGATATTAATCGATGTTGTGCCGGCTATGAGATTATAGGTAGGTACTTACGTAGATATAGTATAGTATGTGTGTAGAAGTGTTGAGTTGAATGTCTAAGAGATATTTGAAACGAAGCATTAATCTTAAAACTACTCAAAAATTTGTTCGGTTTTATGGCATTTACCAGACAATGTTGACCTCTGTTAGATAATGGTAATTTAAAACCCCTGGCGAGAAAAATGAATATATCATATTGAACTAAAACATATGCTTTATATATTTTTGTATTCGTCGAGTACCGTCTATGTAGACACAATTATAGAACAATAGGTTGCGGTCACCGGTGACGGTGACCGCTTGGTGTTTGACAGTTTAAATTAAATCAACTAACTCTGACACTCCTACCTTCATAAAACTAAAATTCAAAAAGAAAGAGAATGGTTCTAATTTCAAAGAGGCACTCAATATACTGGCGTGTGAAATGGTGGGACGTGACGTCACGTGGTCCGGGTCCCACGACAGCCTCTATTTCCGAACGAGCCGCCCGCTCCGGAAGCCTCGACACGCGCCACGTTCCTATTTTGAAAGCGTCACGCCCTAAAATGTTGACACCTGTACCTATACGATGCTATGGATGTGATACTCCTGTGAATTTATAACCGCCTGGTACATCAAATAGGTGCAACAGTTTGTAAATTATCTGTTGTAGTTAATGTAATTACAAATTAATATGTTTCTCTAACCTAAAAATAATATTATCTTATTTTTAAGACTGGGAGATTTGGGTTTTCGTAATTTTCATTTAATTTTAATAATTATATAAAAACAAAGTCGCAGTAGGCTGTTCCGTGATTACTGTATCGCAATAGTTTTACCCTTATCCCATAAGTCCCATGTATGGGCTTATCCTATTTGGTGAAAAGTTCTACCATGATCATAACTATATCGTTTATTCAAAGTGGGAAAGAGAGAGAACATTTCCGCTCAAACAATTTAGGGGTGTTCTAAGATTTTGTTGTTTATCTTGTGGGTAGCGTAGTTTGTAAACTTGCCTTGTACCTAAGTAGTACGGAGTCAGTCATTTGGAAATGATTGTCGCACTTCCGTGGACTAGAGTTCTCATGTGTAGTGCTACTTTCATTTTTGTTGAATTTGTTCTTAGATATAGGGTGTGTTGTATTGTGTGTAGTCACGCCATATTTTGTATCGGCGCAGGTGATGAAAAGGAACTTATTGTTTGTGAAGGAGCTATCTTTGTCTTGAAGTGAAGGCATGTAATTAATCGTAGTCTGATTATGCTCGGTAACAATAACCATGAGATTGCCTTTTGCCATAGGATAGGACTATTAACGTAACTAGACAAATTAAAGTAGAATAAGTTCACCTTCATGCTGATATGATTAAAATTTGAAAGCATTGACACAAACTGTAAACAACACTAAAATCAAGCAGCCATGCTCACCAAACCGATTGGGGTTCGTGTCAAATATCTGTTACGCAAAGCATAGCGGCGCGGGCGCTCGTCAAATGACACGGGCGTTGAGTTGCATGCTCTCGCGCAGGCGACGCCATATGTTCATTGTTTGTATGTCGCCCTCATTATCGATCGTAGCTTTGATCGGACAAAGGGCCAGCACTTAGCTGTGTTCTAAACAAGCTCTGCATTCTACTAGATCGTAAATTGTTATTATTGTAACTTAACATACCTCTAGATTTGTTTCGTAACAAGTTTGTTACGTGAATTGTTTGGTTTAGTGTGAGGCTGTAGTATTTTTTAATACTTCATGGGTAGGGTATAGGATGGTTAGGACTATTTATAAAAGGGTAATATCTTAAATTTAATTTTAATGTCCGTTTGGTACATTATTTTAAAACAAATTAAATTCTTTCAACGTTAAATTGATTTGAAATATCGTGTTACGTCACAATTTACTACATTTTATAGGGTAGCGTGACGCAACGACCTCTCACTTCTAAACTGAACTCTATTTTATTTATGTATTGTTTACTTATACGACAAACTAAAAAAATATATGTCTAATATTTTTTCATTATCTAGCTGACGGACTAATTACTCCACTACTACCCTATTGATGGAGAAATGACCGAGGTAAACTGAATCCGCAGTTAGACACAGATTTGGAAAAAATAGAGTGATTTTGTTTCTTGACTTGTAGAATAACCAAGCAGCTAAGATAAAATTTGCCAATTCTGTTATCCATGTTATTTTCTAAGCACATATTAAAGTATGAAGGTATTATTTTCTAATGACATGTAATACGTACAAAACTTGTTTTATGTGTTTTTTTCTATCGTGGTATCTATGAGAACGATAGGGTGTGCAAAAAGAGCGATCCTCGTCTAGACCGCAGACTTATTGGATTAAGATGTATCGCAGGGCAACTTTACACCACAGCAAGGAATCTGAACTTGAAAGAGATTTAATGCTGTTCCTATTGTTACATTGTCCGTTTGTATTTTCAGTTTGTGAATAAAGATTATCCGTAGCTTTGCTTTGTGTACAATTTTTTCTTCTGAAACACTTCTTTCTAGTGTATTTGGTTATTGTTCTTTTCATTGTGTAAATATTGTCAAGTCTTAAGTCCAAGTCTGAAATGTGTCTTTAAAAAATAGTTACTTTTCTTGAATAAACTTTTCAAACTATATCTAAGTGCAACTAGCGACATCTAGCGGGCAGTAGCAGTAGTAAAGTAGTGTACGCAATGCAACCAGTATGTTGGTTATGCCATTCTTTTTTGAATCGAGTTATTGGATTATGTTAAATTATATTTCAACTGAATTTTGACGAATAATTGAATATCAAAGCACACTTAATCCGTCATAAACTTTTTACTTACAAATTATTAGAAGTTTAAAAATCACATTAAAACTTGAAACTGTTACACCGAACAAAGGTCCAAACACCACAAAAGAAAGTAAATATTTATAACAAGACTTACATAACAATAACTATACTTATTGTTTTAAAATGCTATGCTAAAAGGGCTCTTAAGAGCTTCCTAGCCAGTGGTTTATGATAAATTCGTGACCTGAGCGCATGGCTAGACGCAATCCAAATGAGCGTATCGTGTTTTCCTGTACAACTAGTCTTGGATATCTCTTGCACAGTGACCATATCAACCTACTCCTTTCTTTATTACATTTCCAATTTTATTGTTTTAAGTTAAAGTCGAAATTTCAATGAAAATAATAGACAGCTTGATGTGCTATACTGACCCATCGGGCTTATAGGTCCTTTTTTACAGTAATGTCATTCCCTTAAAAAGGTTTTCTATTTATAGTTGGCTGATAGTAATCTTGGGCATAAGGTCCCTATGTAGGTAGTAGGGTTATTGGCTTTATTGTGTACTTAGGTACGGGTTTGTTGAGTAGACTAAAAGTCAATTAATGTAATATATAAGGGCCTAATAAATGTAGATTTAGGCGGTGGCCTGCCGAGCAACGTGTCACGGATTCGATTCCCGCACGGAACCACTCTTTGTGTGATCCACAGTTTTTGTTTCGGGTCTGAGTGTCATATGTAAGTATGTGAACTTACAAGTATTTAAACGCACCCATGACACAGGAGAAAACCCTAGTATGGAGCAACGTTAAAAGTTAAAAAATAGGTTTACATCTACAACCATAGTTCTTAGTAATATGAATAATCTAGAGGTAATTAGAGGTAGAGCCTGTTTCACAATGTCAGTATAACCACTATATGCCACATTTTAAAATAACGACGTAATTTGTATGAACTATAAGTCACATAGGTAGCTACCTAAGTTTATCGGGTACTTATATAAAGTGTTGAGTATCGTATACGTATAAATAGAACGCATGTAATAAATTCTATTGCAAAACATATTGTGTTATTAATAAATAATAAAAAATGATGCATAAAATACGAAGTCAGCGATGCATCTAATTAAAAATATGAGGAAGAATTTAAGATGACAGAGAAATAAAACCGCAGACATTTTTGATCTTTTTTTGATGTTAAAAATATACGATATTTTATGGCGTCTGCCTGTGCTGTGTTACGGAACATTACTTATGAAATACTACGACAATGTTGAATATCTTTGTCCTCAGCAGTATCTTGGCAAAACTTTCTTATAGTTCGAACTATTTATTAAATAAAGAGCTACTAAAACTACCATTGTTTTTTCTAAATAATGGTGTCTTATTTGCGTTAAACTATGAATTAATTAAGTACCTTATTTCATTTTATCACATGCGCATTTACGTACCTACCTTCAGAGTTTGTGTTTTAACTGCTTGAATGCTATAATATGAGTCACAGTAGAAAATACATGGTGTCTCACGTGGATCCACGTTCAGACACACGACGGGTTAAATGTTGGTTCGCCCTCTTTGGCTACTTATTTTATTCGCTCCTTTCACCGAGCATTATGTTTAGCTGCGAACTTCTCAAACAGCTTTAGCAGAAGTGAGATATTAAAATGGCGAATAGGGTGTACTTTAATGATACTACGGGTGTTAAAAGCCGGAAACCTACTAAAGTATATCATCATCTACCCCTAGTATTGCGAAAGGGACTGAATAAATTAAGCCCCATAAACGTTGTACAAGGAAATCTGGAGCCATTTTTGTAAAATATTGGTGTAAATTGCGCGAAGCACTTTTTCCTGTTTTAATGTAAGAGTTAAGATTGCCTTACCTCCGAATACTGAAAGACTACTCAATTTTTAATTGTACTTCAATATTTATTTTTTTATTTATTAAACTTTATTGCACATATAGTGAAAATGGTGGACTTAATGCCGTATGCATATCCTAACAGTCGACCATTGGGTGGTGCAGAATGTTAAAGCGGTACGTGCAAATTTATAAAAAAGAAAGTATGAAGTAGTAGAGGTAGATAACGAAGATAAGGTAATAAAATATTAAAGAGGGTCTTCCCTCTAGATCTCAAGATTGTTATAAACATCATGCCATCTCTTTCATTTTACAAAGAATATATAGAGACAGAGCTATACTTAGCGCAACTTAAAATTGAGTAGCGTTTCAGTAGTAAGGCTGTAAGATTTGAATGTGCGTGTTAGTCATGGAAGTAGGTGCCTTAATATAGGCAGATACTGGTACAATCTAAGAACAATCTAAGTTGCATTTTTCACCTGTATATCTTACTTACCATTCTATATTCAGTTTGTTATAGGTTCTCACAGACAATAGACTACACAAATATATTTTTATACAGGGTTATTTACTACATTCTGAAAGCAGGATTTACTGAAGAAATTGCAACAAACTTAGATTATACTTACATAATTTCATTCTCATTCCTGACATAGAGTGTACCAGAAACCATTAGAACCTGAATTGAAACTATAATAGTTATAGCATTAGTAACTTTTCGATTTTATTACCTACTGACCCTTTAGAACATTTCATTTGAACTTCTGAACCCAATATTCGTTGCTCAATGGAGCAGATCGTGTTACAATCGTAAAACCATTGAATACTTTACGCTGGGACGCATGAATGAAATCAAATAATAATAAATAATTAGTGATTTCTATGTATGTTAAAACCTTCATGTATAGATTCATGAAGATAGTGAATGACTGATTAAGTGATTATGCTGCGACATGTGTAGTGAAATTTATATTAGTCAATTTATATGCTATGGGAATATTTAGTGCTAAAGGCGACAGGTTATCCATTGAAGTATAGTGTTGTTTCTATAATATGATAGTTGCGAAATATCTATACGTGTTCTTCCTGCTTGATTGAAACCAATTGGAGTTTCAATAGGACTGTCATTTCAGCTGGTCCCCTACAATTTTCTGTGTGAATTCTCCTCATATCTTCCACACAGACGCATTAAATGACAATGACCTATCAGTAAACTTTTGTTTATATACTATAAAAATCATTATTTTTTTATTCTATTTTTAATCTTTAGGATTAGGATTTTCTCCTGTGTCATGTGTGCAAACATACAAGTTCACATACACATGACACCCAGACCCGGGAATCTAACCCGCGACACGTTGCGCGGCAGCCAGTTGCCCAACCACCGCGCCAACTGTCAATTAATTCTCTTAAATGTATACCTATACCTATTTATAAATTTTATTTATTTTGTTGCAGGCAAGTGTCGGTGTTGCAGACGTCGATCCCGCTACCAGCATCCGCAGCCGCTGTCCGCCGCGCCCCGCCTGACAAGCGACCACTGCCGGCCACACCATCGCATACAGGTTAGCGCACACCTCCTTGCATTCTATGCTACCTTGGTACTTGTATCTTTTATCGTATTGTTTTTATATTATGACAAAAGCCGGTAAACAGACGGATCACCTGATTGATGGTAAGCAACCGGGTTCGCCCATGGACACCTGGAACACCAGGGCGTTACAAGTGCGTTATGATTTTGGGGATTGTTGGAGATTCATGGATTGGGGAGATTGGGGAAGGGGGGATTGGGCCTCACTTACACGAAGAAACACAACGCAAGCGTTACTTCACGTTGGTTTTCTATGAGGCCGTGGTATCACTCCGGTCGAGCCGGCCCATTCGTGCCCAAGCATGGCTGTGCCACACTCACATATAGGGCAAACAGTCTTCTCCCTTTATTCTATGTTCTCCTGGTACCTATATTTGAAGTCGTGCTTAAGCTTAATTAATGTAAATGTACCTATCAGAAAAGGTATCTGCTAATTAATTATGATGGAAATGCAAATTACCTAAATTTACTCACGTAAATGTACTGAGAATAGCTCTACTAGTTTCGAGTCATAGAGGGACTCTTCCTCACGAGCAGCGGCGACGTCACGCCACCTAGTGTAAAGTTTAGTTAATTTAATATGTCTCGCGATAGTTGAAAGTTAATAAATATCGCCTGGACTTTGGAGGCGCAAATTCTTTTCAGTGTCTTCTAATCAGCCTTCTTGTGAGGTTTGTAACGGTTGCGTCATAATAATTTATATTACAACGAAAATATATTTTTTGAACTAGTAGATAGTCCCGTGTCTGACATCGATTGTTCCTAAATTAAGCCGACCTATTAGTAAACGAAATACACAATAGAACTGGCGATCGAATAAAATCAATAACGAGTAATGCCGTGAGCCAAACCAATTATTGTTCGATGTCAATTGTAAGCTGGATAGTAGTAGGTACTTAAAGTAAATTAAACGTCCGACTATATTGTAAGTAACTTTTGTTACTTACTGTTATTATATTTAACGAAGACAATTCACCCATTGGGGGTACTTCGTCATCGGATTCTTCGTAAACGCGGTAAGTTCGGTACGGGCTGGCAGAACAACCGCTCACCCTCGTGTCCAACTCAAAAGTGACGCCTTTCAAATGCCAACATGCCACGCCCCGTACCGACCATCACCCAAGCACACTGCTTGACGTTTCCGACAAATGATAACAGATGGCGTTGTTCTAAAATAACGATACTCGATAGTTGTGCATCTTTGTTGATTCTGCGACATATTTTATTATTTGGCTTTCTACTTGGTGTAGATTAATTAGTGAATTTGAGATCTTTGATAATATTGTTAAAGATGATTGTCTTTTTTGATTTCATTCTCCTTTCTTTGTAGGTGTCTATTTATAGGGGGTATGACATTGATAAGGTTTGTAACTACTGATTTCAACGATAAAATATATGGTGCCTCCACAGTTATCTGTACTTTCCTAGATAATTAAGTAAAGATGTATAATTGTTGAAATGTCGTAGTGGCCCGGAGGTTTGTGACGCCCGCTTCTCATGCATACAGCATAAGGATGCTTGTTCGAAATGTTCCTTTTTCCAATTACCATTACCAAATTACGATTACATTCTAATATTATTTAGACACCACTGACAAACGTTGAAGGAAAACATCGTGAGGAGGCCTGGGCTTATAAGCCCATTTCTAAATATATATTTGAAATCGCCAGTCCGCATTGAGCAAGTGTGGTGATTAATGCTCTAACCTTCTCCGTGCGAGAAGAGGCCTTTGATCAACAGTGGTCACTTATGGGCTGTTCATAGTGTTCATGTATAATTTTTCCTATTTAGGTATACCATATTTATTTACCATAGGTTTATGGAAAAAATAAAAGAAAATTTACCTACTCGTTGCTACACTCGAAAACGTGTGTCTATGTTCTATAACAAATAATAGACAAATTACTTCTAACATCTGCTATCTATGAGAAACCAGTCTTAGTAAACAGGTCACTGAATATTATTAACTGCTTACTTTGAATATCGTTTACAACTTCCTTTTCATAAAAGTAATTTAAATATAAAGTGGCTATTTAATTCATGTATTGTCAACGCATGTTACTTCTAGGTATTCTAGGTTACTCACTAGTCGGCTAGGATACTATCTAACCATCGTTTTGTTTGGTATTACATTGTTTTGAAAGGTATAGTTTATAAACAGGTAGTGCTGTTTATTTTTGGTAGGTACTCATTTTGTGTTGTTTGATTGTTTATTTGGATTTATTGTTTGGAGGTACGTGTTGGCATTTTTTGGTTTGTTAATGGGTACTTACGAAATAGTAGTTTCAGCATTTATATCTACTTAGTATACGTAAGCCGTAACTTATTGTAAGATCCAAGTTTTTTATTTCGAGTTGAGTTAGTCTTTCAAAATTTCAATAAAGGGAGTGCTATTTATAATGAATCGTGCTTAGGTAAAATGAACACTAAGATCATAAATATCATAGAAGTAGATACAGGACCTTATTCAGTATTAAACCAAGTCAAATACCCTCTGGTTACTGATAAAGTCCACTTTATGCCTACGTTCTTAGGCGAGAGATCCTTACTTAGCTACTTTCTATTTCATAACCAACTGGGCACTAGACCCGACCCCACAAGTGCTGTAAAAGTCTTATGAAGTAATCAGCGAAATAGACCTTATTAACGGTTAATACAGTTATTATACCGTAACAATCGGGTGTTTTTCATCTTTATTACATAATCTTGTATTTAATCCCTAATAGGATCATATTCCTAGACATGTCATTAATAACTATAGAAAAATACAGTGGTACTAACAGTTAAACTGATTATTGTTTAATTAAACATATTTTTCTGTTATCTTTACAATTTGTCATTTAAGAACTATTTCTCCATTTTTTTAAAATAGAGATGTGTGTACCTATAATAGAGAATGACAGGGACAGGGGCAATTAAAAATCTAATTAGTCCGTCAGATAAGAAATGAAAAAATATTAGACACGAATTTATTTTATTTTGTCGTATAAGAAAACTACACTTAGATAAAACGAATCAAAATCAAATGACTTCACGTGATATTCAAATCAATACATCTTTGAAACTATTCGTTTCCGTAAGAAAATAAAAAATACGTGTCTAATGTTTTTGAATAATCTACCATATGGGCATTAAAATAAAAATTAGTCATCTTGGTTTAATTACTGTAATGTTATACTATTTTAATTATAATAAATATGTAGGTAATTATGCGAACTAGATAGCAAGTACTGCCTACCAACCTAAGAAATTGTTTTCTTAAGCACATATGACACATGAATTATTATAGACATTCGTAAGACCAACCAACTTGTCAAACTAGGTAGACAAAAGCAGCACAAATAAATCTTAATATCAATCAAATACAAAAACTTTTACCGAGAAAATGATAAAAACATAAACAATGAAATCACTAATTGAAATGGAAACCTTTTAAACGGTTCAAACAAAATATTGAATCAAAAGCCTTAGAAGAAAATATACTTCTCAAAACAATCGTTAACCTTTTACAAAACAATGAATTTATTGGTTTACAAAACAAAAGAATGTCTACCAGACCATTTGTAAGATTTATTCATTAACTTAAATAAAGAGCAAATAGAACATTACTTAGTTCATTGTACAGACACCAGCACGTCAAGCTATCCCAATTTGTCTTTATTTTATAGATTTTACACTTTATATCGACATAATAAGTCTGGTATTTGTAAGTTTAGGTATCTACGTAAGCAATAATTTATGAGGAGAATACTTCGCAGTCCAGACGTCGGTATAAAGTGCAGCTTGTGAGTGAGAACTGTTCCTCTAATTAATTAAATCCAATTACTTATTTAGCGCTCCCGTCGATATCTAGCCTCTGCACTCGGTGGGAGGCGTCTGTGCGTCTGTTTGTCTCAACACTGCAACGCCTCGATACACATAAACAAAGTAAATTGAGACTAATGACAGAAGGAACACGCTGACGCCAACAAAGGAAACGTTTCTTCTACTAAGTAATAAGTAAAAATAGAGGTAGAATCCTATCTGTCAATTATTTTCTATCCTTCCTCACAGAATAGCAACAGCATAAAATTCAACACCAAATTGCCAATCAACTCAAGTAAATAAGATTGCAACACTTTACTCACGAACCATCTTCTACAAAGCGTTCTGCGTCTTGATTTTGTTCAGCGGGCCTTAAATATTTAACACAATCAGCCTCCTCGAATGTACATTACGTACAACACGTACTTCCATCTCAAAAATTCGCAGTACACGTCGAATATGAATTTGCGGACGACCTTTAGCTTTCATTTCCACAACCCGTCGCCGCAAGCCAATTTAAGTAAACTCACCTGAGGACTGGGAGGTCCCTAAAATAAACACCGAATGCCATACCTAAGGGTTTACACGAAGTATATTCACTTACTCTCCCTGATAAGTGCTCTAACGCCATCCGTTTTATATCTTGCCCACATGCTGATGAATTCTGGTCAGCACACGTGTGATGAATCGTCCCCCTTCTTATCTTCAGATTTTTTGTCACATTCCTTATCAAGGATCGTAGTCATAAACGTTTGATATTGGATCACTTTCTTTCATGTTTATTTTGAATGATTCAATCGGCTTTAATTTTGTTCTGAGAAATCCGTTATAACATTTATTTTTTGTTTCCATAAGTACGTATGAAGTATGAATGCGTGTGGTGTATGTTTGTGTTATTTAAATAATATATCCTCATGTTGCCCTCTTGTTATTCAAGGGCATCTTGGCGAGGGAACGAAAGGGTGGCCAACATTGGGGCCCGAGGGCATAGTAAAGTCTCGCTCGGCTGGATTATTGGATTTAGTTGTTTTCATTTAGAGATTTATTGTTATTTGTTTAGGAACAAGATTTTTGTGTCTCCTTTAATTGATATTTATCCACAAAATTAATTGTTTCCCGGACGTGAGTAAAAATGATGCCTCTTTAAACATTTGATTGAGTTTATCAAAAGATCATTTATAGATACTATCTATCTAAACTAAAAACTTCTACTCAAATTATTCCGGGCATTGTGAAAATGTTGCGACACGAATTCATTATGTCAACACGATTGTTATGATTCTCACGCGGGTCGAGTTATCTTGAGACTTGCCGTGGCCCGCTGATATCGCGTAGATGTTGAACCGAGCTTGATGCAGATGCATCAGTTGACGGCCACGACTCATGCTGGCCGCTCATTGACGTTCTAATTTTAAAATTACTTCGGAACAATAGAATGTTATGATTATTTTTTCGTGAGTGTCTGTGATTATTATTAGTTTATGGTGGTATCGGCCAATTTCTTTTTATTAGTGCTAAATTATGTGGGTAACTTGAAGATTTTTGTGAGTATCATAAAAACTTTTTTGTTTAGTTTTTATTGCGTTGCTTGAAGTTAGTGGGCACTTGATTCTTTTTTCAATTATTGTGATTTATTCTTGACCAGACATTATTCTTCATAAAAAATTGTATAGCATTGTAAGGAAAATAAAATAGTGGCTATACAACATACATAGTAAAGTGCTATCGTCCTAGCTAAAGTGATGGATAGTCTCGGCCTGAATAAATAACGGATGTAGTCCACAGTTGATTGACAATGTTATTTGGCACACTACAACGATGTGCTTCCTTCGAACTATGCACCTGAATGTAGCCATTGTTAGTTGTGTCTATTCAAAGTTTATGTTGCATACTAAGTAATGATTACTAGTCAGGGAACTAAATTAAACTAGCTTTAGTGAATGGAGATGATCAGATGAGGGCAGTTATTCAAATAAAGATAAGTGCTTCATTTGTCTTTTTTGGATATAAAACTTTCTATCTGCAGCGTTTAGGGGGCCGCACTTAGATCTGTATAAACGTGAGTTTTTTTATAGGTTCAAAGTCCGAGTCCTGATTTAGTGGATATCGTATCATTTTTTAAGTTTACCTCTATCACCCAGTAGGACAATAACACATACTCAAAAAGGGAATGGGTGGCACTGGCAATACACGACACCTTAGCTTACCGCTTCAGGGAAAACAGACTTAATATTATATTTTATGCTATGATAATTAGTAGTTACTTACATTCGTACACACCTACGTACACTTGTAATGACTGCCATAAAACTATACTGTCTTAACGAAGCATTTCCTTACGTAATTATAGTGCTACAAGAGACAGCAATAATTACAAAACTAATTTCCTTGTGTGTCATCAGTATTAGACTGGTTCTAAGTCTGTAACATGTAGATGTCCATAGTATATTTTCGCCAACGAATACGGCAAGTATCATAACATTTATAACACTATTACCTAGTGCCAAAACAAACAGTTTAGTTACAGCTGGGAACCTATAATGTGGACTATTTATAGCCTCTATTGACTCATTAATGTCCCTTTTTAGGGTAAGTTTACGCACACGCATACATTTCAAAAGTAATGTAATGACATCACGAATTATTATTTTGGTCGGCGTTATTGATTAGTAGCAGACCAGTGTTAGGTGATCTGCTGCATTGAATCGAAGTTCCCTTGCGTGTGAACACAGTGTGTGGAGTAGAAGGGGTGTTAGGTTTCATTTATTTTTGGTGGGTGCCTTGCCTATAGCGCATGCACTGTTCGCGTTGCAGCTTAATACTAGTCGCGCGCGCACCACGGACCACCCGTGTATTTGATAAAAGCTCAGACTTATGCAGTGAATATTTGGTCTTCATTGATAATATTTGCTCAGCTTGGTGTGCTAGATAAGTTTGTAAATATAGGCCGGATAAAAGTGACGTCATCCCTGTAGGTGTATGTGAGTTAGACAGTTTATAGGACGGTGTCGTTAGTTATAATGTAATCATTGACGGAATGCTATTGTTTTATTGCAGGTGGCAAAAGCGGTTTGTCTGCGAGTTCCAGTCGTTCGACTAGCCCGCTGGGACAGGGAGCTGTCAGCTTTATACCGCGAGCGCCAACTTCTTCATCTGGGTAACTTTGCCTGTTTATCTACCTCTAATATGCTGGTTTTAAACTTTTAAGTGGTTTTCGTCCGTATACTGCCGGTGTTTTGTTTGACGGTGGATGCTATTTAGAATTAATTAACTGTACATAATTTGTTTACACTCTTCTGTAAGGTCGGTGGAGCATTAATATTGGTAACTAAGTTTACATTAATAATGTACCTATCATAATGATATTATCAATATTATCATACAAAAACATCTTTGTACAAATGGTGTATGTAATATTAATGTTTTTTTTTAATAGAGTTTTTCCATTGTAAGCGATGTCCCCTAAAGGATGAATTGCAGATACACGCTTCTATCAGAAATGTATAAGTCCCATACGACGTAGTGCTTTCCTGGCGTATTAAAATAAATAATTATCGCTGGTATAGGTAGTTTACGACTACCGGACGTATTTGCCATCAGGACAAATTAGAATTTTGATAGTATACCTCTATAAAAATGAGTAAAATGTCTTCTTTGGTTGCAGGTCTCGACCCAACTCCTCGCTCCTAGCACCCGGAAGTAAAATCCCATCGACATTGTCGCAAACTCAGCAGCACCAACAATCACCGTCCAGTCAAAATGGAACACCCACAAAGCATTCCATGCTCGACAAACTGAAGCTTTTCAATAAAGACAAAATAAGTAATGAGAAACAAAACAGCAAGAGTACTGCAGTATCAAAACGAACCAGTTCATCCAGTGGCTTCTCATCAGCCAAAAGTGAAAGATCCGACTCCAGTCTCAGTCTCAATGAGTCTTCCAATACACCCAACTCACATATCAAATCTTCTAATCTAGTAGGACCCAAAATACGGCAACAAAGCGATACTTTATCAAAAGACAAGTCTGGTAAAAATGTTAAATCTAAGTTAGTTAGTTCCAAATCCCCTAAAGAATCTTCAACGAATTTGAGCAAGAGCAGCAGTAAAACGAGCAGCAGTGACAAATCGAGAAATAGCCCGAAGCTTCCTGCTCGTGACAAAGAGTCCAAACTGGCTGCTCCGAAATCTATTAGTAACACCAAACTAAACCAAATCGATGACCATTCAAGGAATTCTAACTCGAAGATGGTGAAACTTTCCGGTAGTCAAATGAGACTCAGTGAAAAGCGATCTGATAGCAGATCAGACATTAAGAACCACCAGAGCAACGAAAATGTGTCACCACCATCAAGTCAGGGAAGCCAGAACCAAGCAGCTGCACAAAACTTTGGACCGCAAACTGGAATTCCAAAACCAACAGCTGCTGTGAAAGGAACTTTCAAAATAGCAAAAGATGATAGACATATTATACACAAAAGTACAAATAGTCAATTAAGTCCTATACAAAGCAATTCTAGTTTAAATTCTACAAATAACGTAAGTGCACTTCCATTTAGTAGAGAACAGTCTAATCTAAGTAAAGATACAACACAGAAACAGACTTTGGCTGTATCACCGATGCCTGTTAATACGGGAAGTCATACTCACACTTCGCAAATGTCTGAAAGTTCCCATTCCAACTCCACTCACAGTACTACAGGGCAACATTCTAATTCCAGTGACAGTAGCGTTATATACCGTCCTTCCAGTGAATCTGGTTCAGAAATATCTAAAACTGCTACTAGCAACGTGAACAAAAGACTGGACATGAATACGACTTATATAAATGAAGTTATAAATGAAGCAGAAATATCAGAAAAAGAAGCAGCACAGAGGAGACCTTTGGACAAGTCCGTTCCAAAACCTACATTTGATCATAACAGAACTTTGACTGAGTTGAATAAAAGGATGGACGACAGTCGGTCTAGCACGCCATCTCATTGTCGTGACAATTCACTTGGCGACGACGAAAATCCAATGATGAATGTATTACCCATGAGACCATTGTTACGAGGATACAACAGTCATCTGACGTTGCCCATGAGAACTTCAGGCTTAACGCAAAAAAATATTCCCGGTTATCCTCATCACGCTAACACGGTGAAAGCGAATTTTGGCAGAGAAAATATGGGATTGCGTGACCGTATTAATTATGGTCCCGGATTTTCCAACCCGGATTATTGTGATCTTGAAATAGCTTCAGGGTACATGTCAGACGGTGATTGTTTACGACGGATAAATCTTGGAGAAATGGAGTGTGCGAGAAATAACGATATGATGGATGGATACATGTCGGAAGGAGGCGCTTCGCTGTACGGTCGTCGTATGAACTACCAGCAGCCTTCGCAGCTACAGCAACTTGATGAAAGGTTAGTCCTTAGAGCATTTAGTTTTACTTATAGTTTCTGAATATTTTTCTGTGACAATTTATTCCAATGTAGCATTTCTAATGGTCTAAGTAGTCTTAATAGGATAGTACATTGTTGTTGTGTTAGGCATTCGGTTAAATTCTTGAACGTGATGGCTCTCGTCGAGGTGCAATAAAACACAAATTAAAAGGCCCCTCAGGGCGTGAGATTCATTGCTGTGGTAGAATTGTGCCGGTAATGGCTGTGCTTTTTAAGGTTTTTAGGGGTGCAGAGTTAGCTAAGCCTTGCTATTGAAAGCCTTGGAAGCAATGTATTCACTGTCATTAAACTACAAGATAAGAGTTCCACTGTATTTAAGCCCCAGTAGGTTTAGAAACGTAACGACCTTTTAAAGCTTAAGTTGAAACTAAGCTAGTTGTTCCTCCATTCTAGATTTTATGTAACAGAGTTTATGTAACCAGTCAGGTAGAAAGATGTATCGATTCGACCCTTTTACAATATGATGTCTGGCAATACAAATGGGTTCTTGAAATACTTTATTTCCAAAATATAAAATGAAAAAATAACAAAACGTGTCACGCCGAAAAAATTGGCTGGCGAGGGAATTAGGAACTTTCGGAACATGCGACCTTCGTTTGTGTTTTGTTGGAGGTTTTTTGGCTTGAAATGGTCAGGTTTATTGTAAAGGCGATTCTTTAGGGTTATTATAGGGTTATTTAAGTTGTTTAACTGTTAAGGAAATCCATTTTCCAATAGCGTCGGCTGAGCCTCTCAATCCACAAGTGGTCGGCCCGCCTTCCGTCACTCTCGACATAATGTAACGATGGTCTAACGCGTGTGTCACTTCTTACGTCTCGGTTAATTGATTCCCGGTAATGTAAATCTAGCCAAAACTGCTATTGTAGGGATGATATTGACAAGAATAATAAACATAAACAATAAAAAATATTAGATGTTATTAAAAAAACTGTTTTCTGCACGTAACCAAAAACGTTACTTATAGTCAGATGCATTCTAAATAAGAAATAGGTACAAAAATCGAGTACCAAATTTTCTGGTAGTGCCTTATGCAGCGCATTGATATGACTCACCATTCAAAAATCAAAGGCAAGTAAATGTTCTGGTTGCGACAGTTAGTGAAGTGTTAGTACTGTTAGCAGTCTGGTAGTGTGAACAAAGCGTTTTGTTAATATTTGGACGCTGCTTCCCGCGGTGTGCAACCAACGATCTCGCAGTGACGACTATATGGCTCACTCACACTGTCGCAACGTTAGGGGAGAGGGCGGGGTGACCAAAATCGATACTCCTACGTCTCACGCCGCCCCTGCCCCGCACGTCACCTCTGTACCACCGCCGCGACCCTAACCACCCCTAACAGCACCGCACCATTCGGTACCTTAACGATCTTGACATAAAACTGTACTTTCGATGCGGCGCTCAATGACATCCTACGTTTTTAGGCACAGATTCCTTCAGAATGCTATCATGGTTTTTCTGCGTTTTCCTATAATATTGTCAATCGATTACACCATAATGAGTTTAGAGGTAGAACAAAATTATTTACGCTCTATTTTTCACTTCGAGGGCTAATCGTGCTTAAAACACTGGAGGTATTAACGTGTGTGGTTTAAGCTGTTGGGATAGAAGGTTTCAATGTCATATAGTGAGTAGTGTCGGTGTGGCTGTGTGGCTGTGTGTGGCGTACGGCGGTGGCCGCGCGGCGGCGGCGGCAGGGCGGGCGGCACTCGGCGCCGCGCACTATCGGCGTGCGGGCGCGCCGTACTCGCCGCCCGCGCTCACACACGCACGTGACAAACTTTCCCGATTTCCTCGACGGAAAATGTAAATCTGTTGCCGGCATCGATCGTTCCGTCGCCAGACGCGCGCTCGTCGAACCGAGCACGCCGATCACAGCTGGCGCCATGGAGCTGGACCGCACTTAACAAAGGATCGCGGAAGCAACGCGCCACACGCTAATCTCGTGGACTGTTATTATTCCATTTAAACATTGGTGTTAGTTAATAAGTGTATCTTAGACGATGTAGTGGACCATATGCGTTGTGCCTTCTGTCACTTGATCTCGCGTACCGGTCGCTTGACGGACAAAATTTAATTTGCTGTAATTTTGTATGCCAACAATGATAATAATTTCGCGGACACTAATATAAGATCAGTGTTGCCTTGCTACGTGTCTTTGCTTTTCGCGTTAGACGTTGTAACTGTAAGCTTACGGTGCTTTAGAGATAATAAACATTAGAAAAGTAATAAGTTGTCAACAATTTGTATCAACTGTGCTGAATATGGATAAAACGAATTTGGTGAGACATACTTCATATTTATTATGATCTACTCTATTGTTAGTTCACTTAACTTATTATTATGATAAAGTTAATTGTCGTAATGGCAATAACCGTCCAAACATGTGGCGGTTGGCGAGTCAATGTATCGCTAGTTTGTCACATGTGGCTACCATTCCTGGCACAATATCGCATACATACTTATCATTTATGGCTTGGCCAAACAATGCATAAAGTGTAATGAATTCAGTAATGTTCGTCAATAGTATTATGTAAATGTCTTTAATGTAGGCAATAAGTGAACGGTTAGTAACCCGGCGGATTGATCCGTGTAAGGTTATTACCTCGGCATCTGCAGGGTTATGGGTCGGGACGGGAATCCCTTAGCCTGATCCCCCGGACCGGGTTCCTCAATTTCATAGAATTTCCAATATTATTACAGATTTCAGAGTAAATAGGTATAGAGGTATATGCACCGTGCACCCTTACACATGCCATGTCTACAGTTTCTCGTACCACTTACTGTGAAGTTTTAAGTGCAAACTATATCTTTTTATACACTTTCCAATATATTTAGAGTTGGCGTTTACTTCATAGTAGCCAAACTTAAAAGAGTATCCAAAGTATTTAACTGATAAAGTCGTAAAACAGTAAGAGTCGGCGTATAACTGCTTACTCGCGTATAAAGTTAAAGCGATCAGAAAAATTTAAATCCACGACATTAAATTTTGGTCCCCTATTTAAATGGCGGCTAACCAACCGAATCGGGACGTATGTTGGCAATATAGATATTCCGTAAATGCAGAGACTTTTGAATTCGGTGGGGTATTAATTTGTTTAGATCTAAGTCCTCGTGTTTATGCGGGTTCATAAAGACTAAAATTCATTGGCACACACTTATTTAGAATTTTAGAGGGGTTATATTGGCCATGTGTGAGTGTTGTGTGTGTAGTGTGAGTGTCGTGGTGGCCTGGAGGTTTAAGACGCTCGCTTCTCATGCATGAGGGTGCGGGTTCGAAACCTACCAACGGCAAGTACCAATGTGACTTTTTCTGAGTTATATGTACTTTCTAAGATTATTTAGACACCACTGACAAACGGTGAAGGAAAAACATCGTGAGGAAACCTGGACTTATAATTTCTAATTATAAGTTTGAAATCGCCAACCCGCATTGAGCAAGCGTGGTGATTAACGCTCTAACCTTCTCCGTGTGAGAAGAGGCTTTGCTCAGCAGTGGGCATTTATAGGCTGTTGATGATGATGATGATATTGGCCATGAATCATGAACTGGGAATTTTTATTCGTTCGTTTTATTCACGATACACTATCAATAAATGCACATTGATTGCAGATCACTAAAGCTGATTGCCTATATTAGCGAAATTGATGTTTCGTTTATGTATGTCTGATTGATCACATTGTACTCTATTTCTATTCCAAAGTTTGATACCAACATGTATATTTCATGAACCATTTTGTATGACCGTAATGAATAGTAAATCTACGAGTAGATACAGTAAACACTTCGAGTACCTACAGAAATTAAAATAACTTCACAAACTTAAAAAGTTACGAAGCGGAAATATCATTGTTCTTTTTCCTCTCATAACAGCTGGAAAACGGCGAGCGAAAAATCGAGAAAAACGTTACAAAAAGGCCTAACAATATGGCAACTATTCTCGCTGCAAAACTTTTAAATTCCGCGTTCGGATATTGCAAAGCGAATGCCGTTTTGTTTGTTCCGCTCCTTGAAATTTTAATGAGACGAAGTCGAGCTTTCGAAATAACTTGTTATCTTCCACGGCAGGTATTTCACAAGTACATAATTAACACCATGCAATCGACTTTCTACAGTTCCTCGTTGCTAATTCAATTCAATTGTATCTAGGGTATTAGAAATTAGGAAATAATGTGGGTAATGCAACTTGAAGGGTTTAAAGTAGATTCACTTCAGTATTATATTATTATACACTTTTTATGATGTAGGTGAATGATAGTTTATTACAATAAACTATAAAAAAAATCAAATTGTCGATGAACACTTTTTTTACGTAAAAATTATTATAGTAGTAATATTAACTTCTTAGTGCCGATTTTTTGATCGTTAGAAAAATCTTAACTGTAAAATAAAATTGATATTTCACAGTTTTTAGTGTTTTAGTAGTAGTGGAAGGATTGTGAAATATTCAAAGTTATTCCTCAGTTAAAATTTATCTGGCGTCGGAAAAATCAGCCCTTATTAATGTCGAGTTAACGAAATACTGAAGTATATACTACTTTTTTAAATAGAAACATGAAAGCATCTCCTTTACAAAACAACATATTCAATATAAAACACGTTTCCTTCCGACGTGTGAGTTTTACATATGTTTCAATGAAACTAGAAGAGTAACAAGTCCTGTATTTTGACAAGGGTAAGCCTCGAGGCAGGGACATATTGAACCTCTCCTATACCGAACCGAATTAATGAAACGATATACAATACTGAAGGCCTTTTTATGGCTTAAATATAAGATAAAATATCAGGTACCTATACATACGCACCTAAATATATTTAGGTTTGTAGACTTAAGTATGTAAATCCATGGTCAAAATAAAGATAAAAAGAGAACATTTTTTAAAATGTACAAATGTACTAAAATATTTCAGTTTTACTCACGTTTTAATGTTAAGTAAACGTTGTGAATTCGAAAAACCTGCCTTTGCATTCGTAGCTCGCCTACAAAATCGTGCTACGACGTAGTCACGGCTACGTCATAAACGTTTTTTTTGCGTACGAGTTTTAAATGAAAAACTCGTAGCTAGTCGGTAACATGTCACAAAAATATTTTGTTATTTGTCCCTTTATTTCTATGGTAAACATACAAAGTATTTACCTTCTATAGTTAATAGTAATCTTTAACACAATTTCTCTAACATTCTCAGATAAATGCAAATTAATGTTGTGGATCAACAAGGTAAACTTACCTACCTACCTGACCCAGGTCATTGAACCCGTACCTTAAGTTTTTATTACGAAGATACCTACATTACGTTTTGCAAAAGTAGGTAAGGGACCTAGGGAACTTTAAAAAAACCTTTTGTTTTTTAACAACACTTCCAAATTAGTTAGACTATTGACAAAATAAGATATTCATGTTTCGATTGCCCGTGATACTTTCCAGTCAAGTCAATAAATCGTCAAACCTAATGCTAATAACAAAAACCACACATCATATATACCAACAATCGAACATAAAAGCATTGAAGAACCTTCTGATAAAGTGAATTCAAGTTGAAATAGGTACGCCGAGAGGAAATCCGGTTAGGTTTGAATAGCTTTCAGCGATCCATTCCTCGTGTTTGCAGAACTTTCGTTATCGACATTTCTGTATACTCCTTTACAACATGATTCAGTTATGGAACAAGTATAAAGCTGATAGTTGCATAGTCAGTTCGTACTGAGTTTGATATCGAAACTGCAGTCAGTTGTAACTTGGTTAAAGATATTTGTTTTAATACATTTCAAAGTTGTCTGTTTCGATAGTGTAGTGGTTGATATTTAATTTGAATGTTATGGTTTTTTGGTTAATTAGTGTCCATTGATTTGGTTGTGTAAGTGCTTGATGACACAAATCGCTATTGTAACACGTTAAACGCCATGGGGGTCACCGGTGACCGGCGTTAGCGGAGGATTTACCTTCAACAGTTTTTATTGGCAGTCAAAGTCTTAACTATAGTTAAACAGTCCCCAAATTCCCATAAATATTTTTGACCCGTTCTCACAAACGAGCTTTCATCTCACGTTTTGTAATTACAAGTTCCTAGTTGGTAGATAGGTACTTTTGGCTGACCTAAGCATTACCTGGGGTTTACCTTCGTCGAAAACTTAGTTACTAATGTCTTTTTCGAGAAAGGAAAGGTGTTTGGACTCTCATTTGTGTCCATTGGGACATTACGGTGTAAGGGCAAAATACGCATTACGTATCTATGTTCGAATTTGTTTATTTATTAATTGACTTCAGAAAAGAAGCAGGTTCTCAATGTGTACAATTATCTCGCGATTGGCTGAATCGATTTTGATACCAACCTTTGTTGTGTAACAAACACTTTCATGAAAACCGTAATTAGGAAAAGGTTCAAAAAGCGGGGTTTGAAGTCGGTTTTTTAAACGTATAGTATATTTTTTATATGGGCCGGCTCGACCGGAGTCGGTTTTCTGTGAGACCACGGCCTCGCAGAAAACCAACGTGAAGCAACGCTTGCGTTGTGTTTCGTCGTGTGAATGAGATAACCGGAGGCCCAACTCCCTCCCCCCTTCCCCAATCTCCCCAATCCCCGAATCCCCAACAATCCTCAAACTCCTAATCCCCAAAAGGTCGGTAACGCACTTGTAACGCTTCTGGTGTTCCAGATGTCCATGGGCGACGCCGATTGCTTACCATCAGGTGATCCGTCTGCTCGTTTAGCATATGCCATAAAAAAGTATAGTTTATAAAACAATTATTTTGTCATACTTGTACCGATATTTCAGAACTACTTTATACCTCTTCAGTTTCTCATTAAAATATGATTTTACCATTATGGAACGGATTTTAATGAGGCCGTAGCTTGTTAATGATGTTCGAAAGCTATTATTTGTACTATACCTCTATAGATAGTTGTTTTTATGTATTGTAATGGACGGACTACAGCGGTTGTTATCATTGAACACACTCGATACGCTGTACTATGGATTATGTTGAATTAAAATTGTAAAAACTGTTTACTTTGTGTTTCATCGTCGTGTATGAGAGAAGAATTTCCGTTTGGGTGTAGTGTTTACTAACACTTTTATTAGTTTCGGTGCAAAGTGCATTTATGTTGACATCAGCTGAATCGGACTACTTTTTTGTTTGTAGTAATTTTACTAGTGTTTCCTTTTGGCTTTCGTTTATTGGCATACGCCGACGACACGCTGGTGCTAGCGCACGGGAGGTCACACCAGGCGGCGGCCGACTTAATGGCGACAGCGGTTGCGACAGTCGTTGAGAGAATCCGGTAGTTGGGACTCGAGGTGGCGCTCCACAAGTCCGAGGCCATGTGTTTTTATGGCCGCGGGAACGCGCCACCTCCGGGTGAGTCCCAAATAACGGCGGGAGGAGTTACCATCGGCGTCGAGACGACGATGAAGTACCTAGGACTCGTCCTCGACAGTCGGTGGAACTTCATTGAGCACTTCCGACGTTTGGCTCCAAAGTTGGAGAGGACGGGGGCTGCGTTCAAACGCATCCTCCCCAACCTCGGGGGGCCAAACGCCTCCTGCCGGAGGATATACGCCGGGGTCGTGCGGTCCATGGCCCTCTACGGCGCCCCTGTTTGGGCGCCAAACCTGTTGCGGCGTCCCGCTCGGACGCTGCTCATGGCACAGAGGGTCATGTCGATCCGAATGATCCGCGGATTCCGCACGATCTCTGGGGAGTCGGCGAACCTCCTTGCCGGATTACCGCCGTGGGATCTGGAGGCGAAGGTGCTCGCGCGCGTGCACAGCATGCGCGCGGAGGCACGTCGCCGGGGCGAAACTCCGCTGCCGCGCCAGATAAGTGCGTGGCGGGATGAGCTCCGGCGCGATCTCATGGCGGAATGGCAGCAACAACTGTCGCAACCGAGGGCTGAGCTCGCTGCCATCGCAGCGGTAAGTCCCCTCTTTGAGGAGTGGCTTGAGAGACGCTACGGCATCCTCACCTACCGCCTGACGCAGGTCCTCACCGGACATGGGAGTTTCGGGAGGTACCTGTGTCTGATGGGGCGGGAGGAAACGCCCGGGTGTCATCAATGCGAGACCGCCCTGAGGACACAGTGGGAAAATGCCCTGCGTGGGCTGAGCACCGCCGTGCCCTCAGGGAAGTGATCGGCGATGGCGACCTCTCGCGTCCGGGCCTATTGCAGGCCATGTTGCGGAGCGAGGGGGATTGGGATGCCGTCTCCTCCTTTTGCGAAGCAGTCATGCCAGCCATCGCGAAGGACACACCGGGCGTCGGGGATCGCGAGACGATCTCGGGCCACCGTAAGCGCGGGCCTGCGGACGGCGAGCATGGGTGGCTCCCCGTCCGACCAGAAACAGACCCGAGCGTACGGCGCGTCGCGTTCCGCGCGCGCCTCAAAGAGCCATCAGACCACCACAGATGGGGCTCAACAGGGCCGATGCCGATTCGGAGTCGCGAAGAACCTAACGGGTAACCGGGGCTCCGGCTCGACGTGCAGGAGAAGGAAGGGTGGTTTTTAGTCAGTAAGAGTCTAACACTCCCTCCCGCCTCACCCAGGCGGGAGCAGTCATTCGATGATTTTCCCCCCATAAAAAAAAAGTGTCGTCATTCCTTGAAAAATAGCCTAAAGTAAATGTGATGTGGATACTTTAGAATTTCAAAGATGGAAAAAGTTATTATCGATTTTTTTTTAATATAGATCCTTTAACATTTGAAGTGTCGGGATGCAGATCTACGCGAAACACAATGTGTTTTCTATTGTATCGAGAGACAAGAGGTTGAAAACAAAGTATTTTCAATTAAGCCACATCACTGTATTTCAATTACATACACTTTTCGTACCAATAAAAGTGGCATAACCACAAACAAAACACAAGAGGAACACTTACATTCAAATTACACAAAAGAGCATTCATCATTTCAGTGAAAATAATGATGAGATGAACGAAGGAATAATGAGAGAGACTGCTCGGCTCATAGATAATGAGGAACGTGGGAGACTGCGCCTTTCAGGAGATCCGTCATCATTAGTACGAGGCTTCGGGCGCTCAGTTTTCATTAAGACGCCAATGTTTCGAATGACAACCACGACCACCAAAGGACTGGGGACGTATTGATGCATCCTTATGATTATTGTCTACTTACATACATACCTCTATCAGGACTAATTGTGAAAGAAACCCCCTGTTCTCTCTTCATGCCGTCTGATTACAATTTTATCTCCCCCCGTGTATAGCGAGTTGTCGTTGTTCTCCCTCGGGTTTAATCCACGAAGTGTTGCTATCCAGATCTACAGAGTGTCTTTTAGGTCGTATCGTTTTAATAGAGTTTACAGAGAAAATGTTTCGTTATAGTGGTTGATACCGGAATTGAGTGTAACATAATATTACGTTAAGTAGGGTTGGTTTTTCCGTTTTTCCTCGTAGTGATAAGCGTTGTTGTGTATATGTGCGCACACATCCCTTAATTTGTACCCCTAGGTTGTATTGATTGTAGATGTTCCGTAATGTTAACAAATAAATCGATTTGAGGATAAAAATAAACGTCATATTTAGTTTGTCCTCGTTTCTATTCGATAGAATTGTCTCAAAGTTTTCGTAATAATGTTGATGAACTTTTTGAGTTCAATGACATTTATATTATACTTATAAGTTGTATGTAGGGAGTATTGATTATAGATGCTCCATACTGTTAACAAATTAATCCATTTGGAGATAAAATACAGGACCTCATAGTTATGCTCGTTTCCTTATATCATACCTCTAGAATCGTGTGATAGAATAAATTTAAGAGTAACAATTTTGAGGAAAGTTCAATGACATTCATAATTTTATACCATTTGTGATACAGGCACACAAAACCTGGCAGCGTTCTAGGCCCTTGTGTGTGCCACATTAAAATCTTTTTCTCGAGAAAAAACCGCTCCACTTTACGATCTTGAATCTTAAATCATGTGTGAAGAATACATGAAACGGGAACGCTTTTACTCAACGAATTCGTTAAGGCTAAATAATTCAAAACTCCGTTCTGTTACACCATTTTGCCATTAAATGTTTTAATGTAGTGAAATGAGTGTTCATACAGGTGCCTTACTGTTTTACATACGTACAATAAACTATATAGGCGTTTGGGTATTATTTGTAGGCCTGTATCCAATCCGTATTTATGATAATAAATCATCACGCCTTTTATCCTCGAAAGGGTAGGTAGAAGAGCACATTACTACACTTAAACAACCACTGTTCACTATTTGTGTTATGAGTCCCATGTAATAGTGTGTGAGCCTATTGCCATATACCGGGCACAGCTTCAGACTCCATGCTACTAATGAGATTTTTTTAAAAGTCCAGTTATACTTTGTTTGACTCGGGAATCGAACCTGAGACCCTTTAACATCACGCCTACCCCTTCGGGGATAAAAGGCGTGATGTTATTTTATGTTATGTTATGGATATTCTATTTGAGAGGATACTTTGGGTAACTAGCGAACAATGTTTCCATTCATTTGGTTGATTCAGATATCAAGGCCAAGGGAATAAGTGAGGTCACATCTGTACTGCGATTCAATTATGTGATGTTACGAAAAAATCATTTTTAAAAGGGTTCCTTCTTAAATAGTTTTAGTCAATTTCAAAACATTTAAGTGATTAGATAAAGTGAAATGAACCTTATTATCAAAATGTTATTGTTGTTAATGTGTAGTAAAAGTTAACATGTGATTAAACCATGGTTTATGAGTTGGCAAGTGGCCATTACTAAAGGTAAACAAGGTAACAGAATGGCTTACTGCCAGATAAACTTGGGGTTTCAAACTTGGCACATTACATTTTTCACTGCGGACTTTCATAAATACTTTTTTGACTAATTGCTTTGTATAGTAACCATAAGAGGTTATAGGAAGTTGTGTAGGAGTCAATAAGCATTTTTTTCGTAGATTCACTCCTTGCCTTGTTTGTGGCTTAAATTCGCTTCATTTTTTCGATGGAATAGTTTTAGTCTTTATAAAACTTTTAAACGTTATCTACATAACACCACGCCTTTTATCCCCGAAGGAGTAGGCAGAAGTGCACATTACGGCACTTAATGCCACTGTACAATGTAACATTCACTTCACTATTTATGCTATGAGTCACATGTCCGCACATTTCTAAACTCCGTGCTAATAATGAAATTTTTTTAAAAACCCAGTACTACTTTGCCTGACCCGTGAATCGAACCCTAAACCAATTGTCCAGCGAGTGCACATGCGACCACTCGGCCAATGAGGTAGTAAAGAGGTATCTTGGTAGAAAATTTCTACCATGATAAGTTTTAACTACCTTTACTACCTTTCTACTAGAAATATTACAAAATATTATATTATCGAATGTACCGATCCATTTATATTTAGATATAACATAAATTTAAACAACTAAAGTTAAATCTCCTTGTTCCATTCAGCGCATTCCATTCCTCTTTTCGGATTAAGTCCAAAAAGTAAAGTCCAATATCATTTCGTTCGAAAATCTAATATAGCAAATAGCGTACGAAGGGCTCTCGAAAATTACAGCATTTTTTCCAAAAATACAGCATTATAATACAGCATTTTTTCCAAAAATAGAATACATAATGGATTACTGCATCTCGTTAGCAATAAACTAGGACACTGCGGCATTGGTAACCGCAAAGGCTTGGTTCTGTCTGTAATAGATTACAGTTTGCTTAACCTGCCTTCAAGAAAGAAGAACAATTTTCTCGACACCATTTTCTTCTTCTGACAGCCATATCTCTCCATGTAATTATGGTACTTAGATAGCTGTAAGTGGAACACGAAGCAACTTCCAAGTTTAAAAAGTTGGCGAACTTTTTTTTTTCTTTTCTTGTCGTAATCTTTATAGCAAAGCGTTTTATGTCATGTCGTATAAAATTGTTGGAAATCTCTGGAGTGTAGGATGGAAAAGATATCTGATTTCGAAATGTTTTTAAAAGTTATTAACAATTAGGTGCGTCGCGTGTTTTTTGCAAAAGGGTTGATGGAGGTGACTACGTTGTGATGTAGGGTGAGATTATCATAAATACACCAATCACAATAATAATATTACTGACTTTATAAGAATAACAAACTTACTTAACAGTGTAACTGACGAAAGATACGCGAAAAATGCGATATTCATATTCGATTTTTCACATTTATAAGCATATTTATTAGCATGCACTGTAATAACATAAGACTCCTCATAATAACAGATCATTTCTACGGAAGTAATGGCCGAACCATTACCACTGTACTTCAGTTTGATTAAAATTGCCCTTTCACTTATCACAGTACTGCGGTATCGACCTCCTTACCCGAGTTAAAAATAAACGAACACTATGCTTCACATAAAGACTCCATTGATCCTAAATGAGTGCAATAAAGAGTGATTAATGATCATACTGAATACACCCGTTCTTTCGCAGCTTTAGGTGGCTCACACATAATGTTATAATCATGTTTAGTCTTGATATTTTTTTCTATAAGGAATTATATCAGCCGCATTGCGTAAAAGCAAACCAATTTATAAGTAGGTGAGATAAGTATCGAAAACAAAGTTCACTGGCATTACAAATATGATTGATTTAGTTTGTAAATTATGGTATGTTTTGAGTAACTTCGAAGCGACAAGGTTTTTTCGATCGTAGGTACTGTAATGAGTTTATATACTGTGGTACTCAGGTACATTTGTAGCTCTGAATTTAATTAGAGTACCCGAGTGACATGCGACGTTGTAATGTGACAGCTTTTATTCCTTTTAGGGGTATCATATCATTGTATGTATACACACATATTTAAAACTAGGTCGCAACGACATGTTGCTCGTCTGTAAGAGAATACAGCTCCCCTTCTATCAGTTGCCATCAATTCAATCCCTTTGTTCAGACCAGCCGCTCTTGTATGCCGCCCTGCGTTCAATCTGCTTTGATCTCCTATGTATATTGTATCGTACTAATAAGTCAATGCTATGTATAATAAAAAGTACTGGTAATTGAAACGGTTAATGCGTAAGTTTTTAAATCCATCACAATGTAGAAATTAAAAAAAAGAACGTACGTAACTTATTTTTAAAAGATCTTGATTTAAAACTCTTCTGAGTTCTGGTGTTATTAATTTTAATAGACAATATAGACACTGCTAATAGGCGGATATGGCTATAAGGTATTTCATCTGCTCGTTGCAATCAAACCCATAAAAAATTAGATTTAAAACAAATGCTGCGAACAAAGGTAAACAAATTAAAGTTGGATTGGAAAAGTCCCTTCCACAAGAAATGCATCGTAATAGGGCTGTAGGTACAGCGAATGGAAACAAAACAAGTGACTAATGAAGTCAAGGATATCTAATTAGACTGGCGACTAACGCCGTTCAAGAAAAATAAGACTGAACCGTTGAACTGTTGATTAAAAATAACGCTATTAGTAAGCGTTGTAAACTCAAGCTTCACAAAGAAGGTTAAGTCGAGTTAAGTAGTAATAATGGGTGTTTTTCTTCATCAGTTAAGCCTATTATGAGTTAGAAGTAAATATAAGAACTGTTTTAATTTCGTAATATGACTGTAGTGGAATTTGTAGGTGGGGTACGTTTTAGGTGGTTCTACACTGGGATATTCTCTTATGCGTTGGGTGCACATAAACACATGATTTCACATTACATACCTACACATCACATCCAGAGCTGAAACAACAATAATTTGTGAATAAATGTGATGTTACACCCAAGCCGCTACAACTGTGGAGTCAATAGTAACTACTTAGTAATAAAAGGGAACTCTTGGACATAATAGTTAATATTAACAACTCCTATACTCTTTTAAGGCTTTTAACCCTGAGTCATGCGAAGGGGAAATGCGGTGGACACCCTTTAATGCCATTTCTAAGCAGAGGGATTGTACCTACTCAGATATAATGGGACCCTTTTCATTTATAGGTAAATGAAATGGTACTTGAGGCAGCATATTGATTAGGAGATTGATGTAAGCTTCTGTAATTGTGTATTAACTGTAAAATTTGTCACGTTGTGTTCTCATGTGTATGTATATGTTATTGGATTGAGTATCTACTTATAATTTGATTAGTTTCATTGGTACGAATCAGTGGCGGATTAATCCAGCTTGAGCTTCTAGCAAATTCTAATGAGGGGCCCTCGATCTTATACAGGGTGTCCCTGGAAGTATCTTTTAACTGAATAGGATGTGGAAGTTCTCGTTCACAAAAAAATACCTACTCTAAAGCAGAGATGTGTTTGGTTACGCGGGGCGTTTAGCATTAATGTTACGTGGTTAATTCGTCACTGGTTCGAATATGTGTTATTTTGTGATAAGTCAATGTTCTTTTCATTGTCATTATGTACCATAGCTCTGAGTTCAAATTATGTAAATACATTTCGATTTATAAATTACCATTTAAAATCATTTACTATGTTTCCTCAGACGCGGTGGTCGCAATAGAGGCATGGAAGGAGGTAGCGGTGTGGTATACCGTGTGGTGGGGCGCACGCGCAGTAAGGCGGACTGCGGCCAACAGACTGAACGACAGCCGCCGGCGCCGCGGCAACAGGACACCACTTGGAAGAAGTACACCGACTCGCCTGGAGTTGGTGCTCCGCCACTGGTAACTACTTTTATGTTTCTTTAAACAAATGGAAATTATGAAAATGCTGCCTCGTTGGCCGAGTGGTCGCAAGTGCGACTGCCGGGCAAGGGGTCTCGGGTTCGATTCCCGGGTCGGGCAAAGTACTACTGGGTTTTTATAAATTCTCAGTAGTAGCACGGAGTCTGGAAATGTGCCCGGTATATGGCAATAGGCTCACCCCCTATTACATGGGACTCATAACATAAATAGTGAAAAGTGGGTCTTACATTGTCCAGTGGCATAATGTACACCTCTGCCTACCCCTTCGGGGATAAAAGGCGTGATGTTATGTTATGTCATATAATTTGAAATGACGCACGCTTTGCGAAATATTTTACCAATTCGTATATTCGTAAGAGCATACTAGCAGTCTTTTGACTTCATCCCAACTAGTTGAAGCTAATCTTACTCTGAATTTGAAAAGTACTCTACTGAATTTCAATATTTGATATAGAAAAATTATTTCGCCCTATTCAACTGCAATTTAAGACGCCCGCTTCTCATACATGATGGTGCGAGTTCGAAACCTACCCACGACAAGTACCAATGTGACTTTTCACGAGTTATATGTACCTACTTTCTAAGATAATTCAGACACCACTGACAAACGTTGAAGGAAAACATCGTGAGGAAACCTGGGCTTATAATTTCTAATTATTAGTTTGTAATCGCCAACCCGCATTGAGCAAGCGCGGTGATTAATGCTCAAACCTTCTCCGTGCGGAAAGACGCTTGGCTCAGCAGTAGGCACTTATAGGCTGTGGATGATGAACTGCAAAGGTTAAGTTACTAATAGAATCCAAAACTTTCGTTTCAATGTAAGTTTGTCATGGTTTCTATAATTCTTGTCACATCTTGCATGTATTAACTCGTGGAGTACCGTCATTATAGACACAATTATAGAACATACTTCATAACATAACATAACATCACGCCTTTTTATCCCCGAAGGGGTAGGCAGAGGTGCACATTACGGCACTTAATGCCACTGTACAATGTAACACCCACTTTTCACTATTTATGTTACAAGTCCCATGTAATAGGGGGTGAGCCTATTGCCATATACCGGGCACATTTCCAGACTCCGTGCTATTACTGAGAATTTTTAAAAACCCAGTAATACTTTGCCCGACCCGGGATTCGAACCCGAGACCCCTTGCCCGGCAGTCGCACTTGCGACCACTCGGCCAACGAGGCAGTCTCAGGCAACATACTTCACTTAATGAATTACCTTTCAATTTCAGAACCAGCCAGCACCTGCACCACCCAGCCCATCACATGGCAGGAAGGGAGAAAGACGTGCTGGCCACCACTCGCCTCAGCACCACAAGCGGGAGAAGCTGACTGCAGCCCAGCAGCTTGGCATTGCACCGCATCCACAGGTAAAATAAAAAAAAAACACTTTTTATTTGCGTCTAACATAATCAACGTACCTAAATACTACATCGCTATAATATTAACTTGACCAGTGTCAAAAAACGCACACAGGTGGCGTATTATGACGTCTTAAAGCCAGAGTGGTTTCGTTCAGGGAACGAGATCTCGCTAGACGACTTGTAAGGCTCTGTTTCTTTCCCCTAATGGAACTATTCTGACGTCATAATAATTATAAAAAGCTTAGTTTAGCAAAAGCTGAAAATCTCGGGTTTTAGTACTCTAATCAATCGTAAAATACTGTAGATTTGACAAAAAATACTTCAATAATTCAACCGTAGAAATCGAACGAAAGAGCCAGTAGATACGGAAAACAACATTCTACTTACATTTATAATTATTTAAACCATTTAATCCGTTGTTTGTTAGATATTTGATACATATATTAGGTACTTACCTAATTAACGCCCTTGAGGGAAACCATACGACTGTTTCATTCGATATTGCTACAAAACATGGGCGTTAATTCAACCTTGATCTAATGTTTCGATATTTTATTTTCAGTATGCTGCATCGAATTCTGGGCAACATCCTTCAAGAAGTGGCGGATCACAGGTATTGTATTCAGACATTATTATAAAAAAAGTGATGAAAGAAAATCTCCTATTGAATGAGTCTAAGTTTTGAATACTAATTAGTTGCAAACGCAGCTGCCCATCAAGGCTTTGTTTCTAGCTCAGTTAAGTTAAGAAAAAAATAAAATTGTGATCAGTATGCCACAAGCCTTAATTAACTGCACAGTTAGTGCGGTGGCTGGGCAACTGGCTGCCGTGCAACGTGTCGCGGGTTCGATTCCCGCACGAGACAACACTTTGTGTGATCCACAAATTGTTATTTCGGGTCTGGGTGTCATTGTGTATGTGAACTTGTATGTTTGTAAACGCACCCACGACACAGGAGAAAATCCTAGTGTGAGGCAACGTTTTTTTAAAAAAAAAAAAAACTCGTGCAAAGTAAATATAATGTTTGCCAATATTTTTATTTAACGAAATAAAATATTGTTTTAGCAGCTCCAGTCTCCTGGAGGTGGATCCCGGCCATCTAGTGTGTCAAGTGGGGGCAATGGTAGCACTTGTTCTTCAAGTAAAGCGAAAGTGCCACAAAGCTTCGGCTACGTGAAGAGACAGAATGGTGTTCAACAACCAGTACCGCAGTCCAATGGGCCACCACAACATGGTACGTACGTTTACAAATTCTTATAAAGCCTAAAATGAATGCTTGCAAAGTAAAAAAAAAAGAAAAAAGGTCGAACCTCTTTAAATTTTAAATTTAGAATTATCAATTGGCCAGAATTAGAACTGGCTGAATAGTAAGAAATTAGCTGGTTGAAAAACCGAATGTGCTGATTGTTTTTGGTTTTCGAAAATGGCGGGAATTTAAAATTTAGAAACATAAAATAATTTCTAAACAGATAATTAATGGCTAAAATAGTTTGTTTTATAAAATTATCAACATTAATAAATATTATGTATTACTTTTTGTAGGTGGACGGACAGCTCAAGTTTCTGCTGTGCCAAGGACGAAAGTCAAAGTATCGGGTGGTACACAGACGTGTACACAGGATCTCCAAATTCATAGTAAGTTATTTTGACGTATTTTTGTTCCCATGTTCTGCACCATTTACTTCACTTGGCTTTATTAACGCTACTAGAATCGGTAACAATAACAATCAATTGACAATTGATAGGTATTTGAAATTATTTCTATGGTGATAATTATACTTCTGTAATTTCACTTTTGCATGCACTCTACCTCATTAATTTACCTAAATATCTCATATTGTCACATGCATGCTCTCCGAAATCTTTTTCATGTATATAGGAAAATTTTATTTAGGTACGAAATTTTTAATTAATTTTTGCTTATCAAACGCCTTTCGTTCATTTTTCATTTCCACGCCTACGCAGAGAATGGAATCGGTCCGAAATCATTTTCTTTGGGTGGCACAGCGGCCGCGCAGCTCTCAGCTTCGGTTCGGGAGAGGTTGCTGGGGTCACAGTCCCTGCCCAAACCGGGAACACATGAGTTTGCTGCCCTCTTCCATCATCATAGGTAAATATACCATTTTTTATATAAAACATGTATTTTTGACAAATGGAGTGTTCGCACCGTGTTGTGTGTTTCGAATTTAAACAAATTGCATGATCTTTAATAAGTCATGTTTGCTTGTGCAGTTTGAAAACTAACTGTGTGAAACAAATAATACAAATATGTAGGATCAGACTATTAATCATAGAAAATTAAATTCTAAAGCTATTTCATTTAGGTTCAAAATTGTATAAAATTAAGAGCCGTCTAGTCTTGTGATGATATTACCTCGCAGACTCACAGCTGACTCCCAAACTCATACAAATCAACAGTTAGTACAGGACAATTGTTTCGTTGACATCAGCAATTAAACAGTTTAAGTAATGGACTGGGATACCCGTTGTAAGTGAGAGTGAGATAAACATATCTCTTGCTCTTTCTTTTGGGGCTAGAAGATGACTATGATCTTGGAATTAAAAATGCAGAGCAGGATTTGACGGTTAATCCGTGACCTAATATTTTTATTTGTACGGTATTAAATAAAGTAAACAATTAACCTAAACGTTATAAATCTTCCTCGTCGTTATCAACGTACCTATTTAATATCGTCGAATGAAAGGAAATATTATTGTATTTGTATTTTGTATTTTTATAAAGTAGCACATCAATATTTGACCTCTGAGCTCCATTAATCCTACACAGATAACACAATATTTACTTACTTAACAAATATTTAAATTGGAAACGCAAACAAAGATTGAATTATAATCCGAGAATGTGGAGACAGCTTTCATTTGTTTGGTTCACGAATCAATGGCAACTTGTGTAAAAAAAGATGACGTGTTTTATTAATAAAAGTCTGAATACGTCTCTGTACTGGCCATTGACACGTATAATTGAGTAAATCTCATTGCAAAGAAGTATTTCGTGATGTACAGACGATAAACATTCATATTTTGGTCGTACATCGACATGTTATCAAAGTTTTGAGTGTTAAAAAACTAGTACATAAAGTCGGTTGCAATCATGAGTGTTGACAAGTAAGCAAATAAATTCTTATCGATATATTTCTGTATAACATCTTGGGAAATTTGAATCAGTGTTCATTCGTTCTGGTTTGAGAAACATCCTCTTAGCAGTTTGAAGTGCTTTTACTTGTATATAATTATTCTTTGGTTGATTTATTTATTTATTTAGGGTTTGTCTTCTTTAACTTGTAGTAGTATAGTAAGATCGTAGATATACGCGACACAGTGTCTTCTATTGTGTCTAATATATCGGCATACAAGAGGTGAATTGAATTATAGTGATTATAGGACATTTAGTAGTAAATAAAAAAAGAAATCAATAAGTAGCAGATACTCAGAGGGTTAACTTATGAATAAAATCGGTATGTGCGAATATTATCAAGACAAAATTTTACACGAGAAGTTATAGTGTAAAGGAATACAGACAGTTATTGTGAAAATTCTCCCAATGTCTCCTCTATGTGCTCATATATTTGGTTAACAAACCCAATGGCTTCCAGGATCGCACCTAGAGGTGGCATTAAGATTAGTGACGGCAGTCTTTCTGATACCCAAACTTATTCCGAAGTAAAGTCTGACTACGGGATCCCGTATGCACCTTGGCTAAGACACAGGTAAATATTCTAATAACTTACAATGTATGTGAATGGATGTTCTGTGGATATGTCCGAAAAATTATAACCAGCTAAATTTAAATTGTTTTATGTTTGTTGTGACAGTTGTACTATTATGTATTATTAATGTTTGTATCATTTTCATTACCATTCTCCCTCATCATTCTTGTGTGCTTATTTTGTGTCGTTATTTTTTATGTGTCATACAATGGGCCTTGGTCTACACTACACGTAACAATATTAAGTCTTCTTTTCACCCGTACCCTAAAACTATCATCAATTTTAAATTATTCGGATTACTGGAAAAAACATCTAAGACACGTAAAACTCTTCTATCATAATTTCATGCTTATGTCAGCCCTATTTTCAATGGCCAGTTGTAGGACACGACAGTTTTGTTTGATTAGATTTTATTTTTGATTTATTAGTTTTTTTTTCTTTAACGTAAATGGAATATTATTATGTCAATCGAGGTACAGCTGGCCATTACGTGCCGTCATCACTCTTCCCCTTTTCAGCAATACATATTCGGCGAGTGGTCGCCTGTCGGAGGGCGAGTCGATGGAGTCGCTCACGTCGCTGCACTCTGCGCAGGCGCACAACCACACCTCCTCCCCTAACTCACACCACCGCAGCTCACTCACACACAATAAGCTCATCATGCACCGAGACGCACAGGGCTCCCGGTTAAACAGGAGCAACAGTATTAGGTGGGTTCCCCAATTTCTATAAAGTAGAAAAGAGAAAATTATTTTACACTCTGGGGTATCAAGAAACAATAACCTATATGTATAACGTGAGAATAGAGAACTGATTAACTTATTGATGAGCAAAATCTTATTTGAATCTAATAATTCGATTTGATTATCTAACTTACCTTTGGTGGATTGATTATACCTCTATAAAAACATAAAAAAATCTTAATTATTGAACCAAACCGTTCAAAATGGAGTTGACTAATCATAAACAATTAGCTTACTTCTTCCCTTTTCATTAATCATGCTTAAAACTCTTTGTCCTGATACTCATTGATGCTTATCTATAAACCTACTTACTATCATTGTTATGTGTTATTAATATTACTTCATACAGCTGTTGGTTACTAAAATGTCTTGACTGTTGGTTAAATTTTTAGCTACCTCAGAGATAGGACATTTCCAAGGTATGCCACACGGTTGGGAGTTTGTTCATGTTTTGGCTTCAAGGTGGCACGCTTCATTTAAACAATAAATTTTGCATGATTTTAATAAGGCACGGCTTATCTACTTATTTTTACACTATATTGACGCCATTTATTATAAATTTGAATAATCACTTTCATTGAATTATGTTGGTTAAAATACACCGATTGTTCATGACACTTCATGATCAAAATCATTTCATAAACATTTTCTCGGAAGTGTGTGAAAAATTTTAAGAAGAAATTGACAATGGTTATATACATTTAATTTTCTGCAAAATGAGGATAAATCATAAAATGGAGGATATAAATATATAGAAATAAAAACATTCAACGGGCTTTTGTCGCAAAACGCTGAATTGTGCCATTTTGTACTGTACGCTACTCAAGGGCTTTCACGATATACTGAAGTGCTTTTCAGCAAGCTTGGAATGACTGACAAATTTTTGCAATGTATTGACCAATTTATCATTACTGTGATAATTATGAACCAGTCCCATATTCATTTCTATGATGATTTTTCATGATCTCAAAGTAGATATCATAGTATCTACTTAAAATCACAAAGTAGACATCAATCACTGCACTCACATAAATCAAAAATAAAACATCGAACATATAAAGTCACATAAACGGCAAACCATTCATTCCTAGCTTGAAAGCACTGACAGAAACAAGCAATGTATCACACAAGACGTGTTTCATCGTAGAAAAACATAATCCTTTTGAAGAAAACGAAGATTTAATGAAATACATTCTTACAGGTCAACAAAATCGGAGAAACTTTACCCTTCGATGCTGCAAAGATCTTCGGAGAGTGACTACGAGCCGTATTATTGTTTACCTGTGCAATATGGACCATCTGGACAAGGTAGGACTTTATTACTCATACAATGACTCATTTATCTAAGCATTGTTCCATTATGACACTCAAACATAGTATAGAATACCTCACGGATACCTATATTTATGTTCTTCAAAAGTTCAGAGACCTTATAATCAAGATGATTTTGTATTTCATTTATTAACATTTATTCTTCAGTCGGGGTTGTGCGGTCGAAGCAAGAGTAGGAACGGAGTACTTTTTAGTCAATTAGAGTCTATCTGACCCTCTCTCGCGCTACACCCAGGGTACGAGAAGTCATTTGATGATATTCCACGCTCAAAAAGGCATATTCATTCCAAGATGAACTTTTAGAAATACATCTAAAGTAGCTAAAATTCAGTAACGTTTCAGTGTTTCTTTGTCATCGTTTAATGTTGCAACTGTAACATTTTATGTATTTACAAACAATGTCCGAGACTAAGGTTCTATTGATTGTCTCGCATCGATTTTACTACGAATATATATACATCATTTATGCTACAACTGTACATAAATACTTGGTTTTATAGTAAGTACAAATACAGGTTTTAATATTAATGGATCTGGGAGCGTCCTTGCAATAAATATTCAGTACTGCACGTGGCTTTGAGCGATGCCAATGAGCATCTAACTCATACCATACATTCTTACATATAATTCATCTTAATCAGTGTAAATACTACAATTAGTGGGCAAGTCAGTATTGTCTCTTCGTAGAACAAATGGTACGGTAAATCAAAACAAAATTATTTCTCCTAGAATCTATCTCTGACTAATGATATTATTCTATAAACAATTGCTTCAAGTCATTGCCATCTTGACTTTTGATTGGAACTATAGTTAATTGGGGTGTACTTTGAGTAATGTCATACATAAGAAGAAGTTTGAGTAAGAATTGCCTTTCAACCTAAATTAATAACAAATTGGAATCTAAAATCATTAAATTAAGATCGAGTTTTGACATTTTACACATAGGTCGATCTAGATATTTTGGATAAAGGTCGCTTACTGATTTCCAGAAATAGTCACTCGTTTATTAAGATCTTTCTGTGGAGAAGAATTTAGTTTTTACCGTGTATGCGATGGTAGGTCTGAACTACGGCGTGTCAGAGCCACCGTCGCCGTCTCCGAGGTCAGCTCTAAGTCCGACGCACCAGCCTGGCAATGTGATGCACACGCCTCGACACTCACACCACTATCCTAAAAAGAATGATGATGGTAAGTGAAATTATTGTAATATTATACTTACTTTTAATTCTATTAAGTGGCAATTTGATTCATAGGATTGTTATAAATCTATGTTATTATTATGTTAACAGTGAGGAATAATCTAGTTATATAACACAGTAGACTCTACTTTAAGTAACATAATAAATATAATAACGTATTATAGCTTATAAATTGAACCTAATGGTTATGCATCAGGGTTCAAATTTTGTCATAAGAAAATAATGGTTTCAATTAGGTAAGTAAGTTGTAATAGTACCAAAAATGGTAGTCATTAATACATAGACATATTTAAAAGAAAACGTCAAAGAAGAAAAAGAAAGATTTACGCAAGCAAGTGAAGTATCGTTCCCCAATACTTTAATTAGAGTGTTCTATATAACGGGTATCGTCCGGTCATTGGTATCATTTATACGAAACAGATGTCCGCGATGCGGCATAATGTCGCAACCGCAAACATGTGGCTTGCATCGGAGACAGAATTCAAACATAAAACATTTATTTACGGTAATGTTTGGGAAATATCTCTATGCTGATAAATACCGAGGTTTAAGTACATCGAACTATCAACTCGTTATCTTCTAAAGTACATAATGCATTCAACTATTAATTGATGCGTGTAATGTAGCTAAGTAATATAATGTGTTATAAGACTCCAAAACGTCTGGAATTGTAAAGATTAATTGATTGCGTAAACTTGTACAATTTGTATCATTAATCTTACATAGGAAACTCCTTTGAAGTAAAGGGAACATGTGCTAGGAGTAGGTCTTCAAACTGACCTACAATAGGGTAGATGCCTAATTTTTATTTTAATGACTGTCTGGTAGATTATTTTAAATCATTAGACACGAATTTTTTATTTTCTTACAGAAATAAATACTTTCGACGATATATTGATTTGAAATGTCGCGTGACGTTACTTCTATGTACCTACATTTTATACGTAGAAATCAATGACGTTTTAGCCCCCACTCCTAAACTTTGATTCTTTTTATCTAAGTATTGTTTTATTATACGACAAAATAAAAAAATATTTGTCTAATATTTTTTCATTACCTACGTAACTTACGGACTAAATTTTTTATTTTTCATACCCTGTCATCATCCCAATTATGGAGGTATCTTTTGTTTCTTTGATTAATATCCCCATCAACCATCAACGCACCACTCACCTATAGGTTGCCTGGTAGGTATCGATTTTAGCGACAAGGCTGCCCTTGTTATTATGTGTATGTTATTATGTTATTAGGCTGCTTATTCTGTGTAAATTATGATTTAGTAAAATTAATTAGGTACTTGGTGTACAATACAGTTTATATCTATCTATAAAAACGATCTCATTTGCAGTAGTTAAAATACAGTCTTCTATGGAAAATTAATGTGACCTCTATATCTATCTATGTATAAACTAAACAAACTTACTTCTAAACGTGGGAATAATCAATCAAGTGATCTAATTACAAAACCGCAAAACAGCTAGACGCGGCATTCATGTATGTAGATATTATTAATACTGGTACTACTACCTATGTATCTACTAGAACTAAGTAATTATTTATCACTCGTTCAATATTTTGTAAAGCTACAATCTACCAGGTTTTTCTTACTGAACCTCTAAGAAAATATTTTATTTTCATTTCTTCTAAATCATACTCTTTTCACGGAGAGATCGTAGTCATGAATCACTATTAAATTACATTATTATTCTCTATTCTATCGGATAAGTAGACAATAATAACGACCTAAATTTTAATGCCAAGTTTGTTTGTCTGTAGTGCACGGATCTACTGCGTCGTTGGTGTCGACAGCGTCGTCATTGGCTGCTGGCGCAGGATCGGAGGAGAGGCAGGCACACGAAGTAAGTGGGGTACTGTTCATTTTTATATCTTTTTACTAAACATACTAACTTACTAGTATCTAAGTACTATTTTTAATAATCTTACACTAATGTATGTATTTGTTTAAATGTCTAAGCAAGAAGTATCTCAGAAATGATCTAATTCATGAATTCTAGATAATGACTTACATCATACTTTTCTCTTCCAAAGTCTAGTTAGAAAAATATCACACCTCATTTTTAATAACAATTTCTATCTGGTCATTACCGTTTAGAAAGTGTAAGAAAAATAATTAAACGAAAGCGAGCCAATTATGACCGAGCTCACGGAAAATTAAACCTGCCATTTTGTTTAGGTCCGGAAACTGCGGAGGGAACTAGCTGACGCCAAAGAAAAAGTGCACACGCTGACGACGCAACTAACAACTAATGTGAGTACTTTATTTTTATATACAAAATTAATCAAGAAACTTCATTATTGTGATGATAGGTACACCGACAGTAACTGCATAAAACATAATAATAATACCAAAGATATTATAAAAAGCATAAATTAAATGCGACATCTTCGTGGGTGTTCTGCCAATTGTCATTAAAATGTAGTTACCTACGTTACATTCAATTTATCATTTTATGTTCTGTATTCGTACTGCTACCACGCAATTTCCACACAATCAACTACCCTAAAAACTTTTGTTCGACACACAAAACATACGGAAGCTCCAAACAATATAATGTAACATGAGACCGTTTTGTAACGATTCTTTGTATGTCAACATAGAACAGGCTGTCACATTGCGTTTTCTACCACACCTACAGAATTGAAATCCGATATTATCTGCGTAGACAAAATAATGACTACTCGCCACCTTGTCAACCTATCTAGTGATGATATGCCCACTGATGCTTAGCTGCTCAGCTTGTTTTTATTTAGTCACAGAGTAATTCATACCGATCCAATTTTGTGGTCATCGTATTTCATACACTGCGGTTAACAGATCTCCCTAAGAACACAGACTTTCACTCCATGGTCATATTACCCGTTTCGAAATATGGAGTTTTTGTGCCGACCATCACTTTGTAAGGGTATTCCTATCGCATTACTTTTGGATATCGCTGTCGATAACCTAGCACCTCTGAGGCAGAAAGTTTGAGATGGAATGTCACAAGTTAGGGGTCAGTAAATAATATCAGAGGTCCGTGCGGCCGTGAGACGAACGTTTGCCCGTTTCCTTCCATATCGGGCGCTAAGAATGTATGCCAACTGCCACCGCCGCTATCTACTGTATCATACGCTGTCCAAGTCAACAGAGAATAAATCACTAACTACTAATAAAATACATACGATTTTTTTTTAATGTACGATAAAATAAAGAAAATAATATGAAAACTGAATTAATATCAACGTATAACTCAAAATTCGACGTAAATTAGAGCAATATATCGCTATCCTGTTACACCTTGACTACCAATGACAAAGCGCCTATAAATGCGTGCGAATATGGCAAGTGACAACTTTGAACTTGGTGCCGCCGATGTAGACCAGATAAATAAATAAATAAAATACGAATGTATTTTATATATAGCTCCTGTAACTACCATAAAAGAATTTGTATATTATTCGACAACCAATAAAAAGCCAGCATCATCGGCAAAAAGAAAAAAACAGCGCTAAAAGTGCTTTTTATCTGTTTTGGTGACTAAAATCGATTTTTCTTAAGCCTGTGTGCTGTACCTTGGCATTATTTTTTACTAAAATGTCAATGTTAACGCGCTATTGTCCAGACCAGACCATTATTTTTATCTCCACGTCCAATATGTCACAAAACTATTCAGTTCCTTTATTAGAGCCAAGATTGAAGTGAGCACTCATTAAAGTACCTAATTGCATTCAAAATTATGTAGCTATACTTGCTTTAAATTATTAAGAAGTCCTCTAATTAGCATCTGACACATTTATCAGCGAGCTTTATCTATAAAGCTGTCATAATAATCTTGACGATGATAGGAATGTAATTGACATATCAATTAGATTATTTCATTCTACACTTTTATTAACTGGTTACCAAACTTCGGTACATTATTGATTTTTTATATAGCATTTTAGGTATGCATAGATTACTTTGTTAATTATGTAATAGTAATTAGGAACTTCTAATTTGCAATTAAACGGCCTACCAACGCGTAGTTATTTATAATTATTAAAAGTAGCTTCGATTTTAATTACCAATTTGATTGATGGACAGATACTGCACTCTAAATCATCGTTATGCAATATAAGTATGCAACATGCATTAATACATTTTTTAAACACGTCCTGATTCAAAACGTCTGATTATCATAAAAGCCTTTTAATTGAGGACAAGTTAGTAAGAACATGTAGCTAATTTAAATTTCGTGATTGATTGATTCTTAAAAGAAATCTTTAAGAAATTCATACAAAACGATCATCACTAAGCGAAAGGCAGACGAATAAATAATTTTTCTTCGGATGCTCTCCAGACAAGTAACGGTTATATCTCATTAATGTTTCTACATGTGTTCGTTTAATTCGTCTGGACAAAGAAAACACAGACTTTTCAATGAGTAGAGTATTTTTTCTCGTTTCTAATTTACTGGTCACTGAAGCATCGCAAACATGCATAATTCAAGACGAAAGACGTCCAATGTTCTTGTGTCGCCATTGTTTAGTTTTGTACCGATTGTGTCGAACGAGACTTGGCCACAGTGGATGATGTCGCGTCTCAATGCCATATCATTGACTTTGAATTGCCTACCCGTACCTATATGACTAAAAAATATAATAACGTCATGAAAGTACTTTGTGTCATTGAGAACACTATTTCCTTTAGTGGCTATTTCAGCATCCTGCCGTCATTAATGGCTGCGCTATTGACATTAATTACTACACTTTAGAGTTGAGCAATGAGATTTTTTCTTGGTCGTCTCACATTAGAGTCAAAAGCGCGACAATGTGGACGGTCACATACGAGATACCAATTGTGCTCAATGGCGATTTAATTTGATATATCGGCCGTTCATGCCCTGTTTGCCTTCACGTAGCAGTTTGTAGTTATTGGGTACTATCATACCAATATTTTACCGAAACTATATTAGGTATACTTGCTTAACTGCTTTAAACGTTACTACGATATACAAATAAATGCTTTGATTAAGTTATCAGATTAAGTTATTATTAGAATGTGAATAGAGACAAGTTTTATTTGTCAGATTCAGGCGTCCCTGCAGTATCTTGTCCACGTTCATTTAAATGTTTATAATTACCTCGTTTATATTTCCGTTCTTTACTGACTTTGCGTGTGATTTCGTGAGTTTCTCTGCCTTCTCTACAGTAATGATTCTTATCATTCATTTTCAAATTGACATTTAATAAATAGTGGGTGTGACAAATAGCAGTTTGTTGGCACGTAGCCAAGTTAGTCAAAGAACATCTTTATTTGCCTCGAATAATAGTTAACTAGACATATACAGCGGAATTGTTCATTTCAAAGTTAATTGTTCGCAATGAGTTTTAAGTGTTTAGTACCTACTTCGGAAACAGGTCATGTTTTGAATAAAGGTTACAATCATAACTTCTTATTTGACTGGCATTCTTCTTCATTGTTTCTTAACTTATGTAGAATGTTACAGATTGTAGGAAAGTATGGTTTTTAAAATGAAGGTTCTTTCTACTAGATACCGGAACTCTGTTAGTGGTCTCCCTTTCCACCTAACTACTACAACCCAATAAATTATTTTCCGTGTGAAATCTAGATTGTATAGATCTTTTGTCATTCGTTTTAGAAAATTTAAACATGTTTGTATCGTAGTCGCCGCGTGCTCAGAGACGTTATCAAGTGTAACTCGAGCCCGTGGCCCATAAATCCTCAGAAGTGCCTGCCGCACTTGCGCAACAAGTGGCCCGCGTATAGATAATGTTCGTGTCCCGCCTTCTTTTCTGCTCTATCTTTAATATTGATATCTTTATTCAATTTTGTACAAACAATTTACTTTGTAAAAATTAAACAGGAATTACTTCCAAGAATTCATTTGCAAGTGTAAGAATACATCCCTTGTTACAGTTATCGACACAATTGACATTGTATTTGGCACCTTCGTCGGTATTTCCCCGCACCCTAAAACTATCCCTCGTCCCCATCCTGTCTGTAATCAATAGACCGTGTGTTACTGGTCTGATCAGTGATCCGGGTTCCTTGGGTTCCGTGACTCAGTTATATTCAATGCAGTCGGTCACAAACACCGTACCATCAGTCAAGCCAGTGTAGACGGAGCCTCGTTAGAGTGCGGTCGTGCGCGTGTTGGCTCCACGCCTTTATACACGTTTACTTTACTACGGACCTTATAAACAAACTGTTGCTTTATGTTGTGAACTATTGTGATACCAGTGAAAAGTGGTTAATGCTGATTAGTTTTAGTGATTCTCTACGAGTTTTGGTACTTACTTATACTGGATCATTGTACTTTCAGTCATCTTTTGAACTCCATATGAGCGAAACACGTTTGATTATAGTTTGTTGTTTTGTTACCAAGACATCCGGGTCTAACATTTGTATCAGTTGCCCATATTTGATGATTCTAATGATACATTACGTTCTATGGATTGTTAATATAAAGATGATCTTCGCATTATTGTAATGAAAATCATTGGCGGGTTTATAATTGGTTTTCACTTGTTAGCCGACATCAATTCATTCACTGGCATTATTAAACAATTATTATTATTCGTAGGTATTAACATAATATTAAACAGATACCAAGTTTATTGTAGCATCTTCCTTAATTTTTGGGATATATTGATAAATTAAACTTTTTCGTTTCAACTTTCTGGGTTTGTTGGAGCAGGTAACTGCGTCCCTTTTTTACGCCCGGCTTGTAAGAAACCTATTGAGAGTTCCTGCTTGCACGAACAATATCCCTTTGATGATTTTGTTTACGTCTACTATTGTGGATGTCCTTGGGTTTTACTCGTAAAGTAACAACAGACGTTTACTATGCTACTAGATTGACTACAAAATGTTAGTTGGATACTAATTTTAACTGCACGAACGTTAAACATTTTGTAGCAGTAACTATAATATTTTTAGATATCACAACTATGCGAATCGTTGTTTATTTAGCAATACGCATAAATTGTGTATTGATGACCATGAGACTTGTCAATTGGGAAGAGTTGCGTATGTCTCAACCTGACGATAAAAGCTAACATCAAACGTGGACCGAAATCTGTTTATAGACGATCTGGTTCTATTTGGGGTCAAACGTTTGATATTCCAACTCTTTTGATGTGTTTTACGGGGATATTATAACATGCAGTTTTGTAGTACCGCGTTGACTGCACTTTTACGTTAAACGACATGAAACATTGGACTTTAATGTTCTCGTTTAATATTTGTTATTCCAATTTTCATATTGCTATTAGTAACGGATGTTTTGCACCTGGAAAGTTAAAGGCCACTCAAGTTTCTCTGTCGTAAAAATAATATGTATTATTTATTTTAATATAGACCCCAGGTTCACTTAAATTAAACTAATAATATACCATTAATTATCTAGTCTATTTACTTCAAATATTACTCACAAGATTGAGCAATGTCTCTAATTTTAATCTGACGTATATAGATAAAATGTTATCATGCTTGTGTCATACGCTCGCACCCATTACAAAAGTTTAACTACAAAACATTAAATACTATAAATTATTAGTTTATTGGCAGTACGCGAGCGAGTGTCTTTGTTCTTTATATGGGAGGCTTTTAAACTTATATTGTTATGTCTGTTTGTTCTTAGCCTTTTTATGGTTATAATAAATCAATGATGTATATTACACGTTGGCTGCGGTGGGCCACCGGGCCTGGCGCACATGTCACCGCAGGACAACGCTGCTCGTCCTATTTACGCAACCGTGTGGCTATGGCTTGCAGCATCCCTATGTAATCTAAACTAATCTATGCAAACATGTCTACCTCTTTTACTTCGTTCTACTTAACATATCAGAGTATACTGTACTGATAAGGACTATGCTCTACTTCTTAGACGGACACCATATTCTCAAGTCTCTTCCTTATTACTAAAACTGTTGAATTCTGTGAAAACTAAGTTATATTTGTTCCATCTTTTGTGTTTACCAACTGATACCATTTTTGGGTCGTGAGGTAAAATTTCAGTAAAGAATGGTTACATTAAACAAATGTAGCAATTAACACATATCTAAGTAGGTGCATGTGCGATATTAGATGTTATTATTTGTTTCATCATAAAATTTAAATAACTAAAATACCTTTATGATAACATGTGATAGCAATGTCTAACAGCAATGCATATCTACAGAAACTGGCAGTTTTAGTTCTCTATCTAATCAATAGTTGTATGTGACTCTACTGGACACTAAATACGATACCGATACAGCGTCTTATTTGTTTCAATATTAAATACAAAGACAAGCCGGCTTCATGTTGCAAATATAGAATTATTTATTCAAATATCGAACTCAGAGAGCGGCACTCACTGGCCGCTACAGTTCGCTGTCTTCAATCAGCGAAGCGCCTCCTCGACACTGTCAATTGAGGTTAATTCGTATGGAGACTGGCCAGGGATCTCTTGATAGTGCCCCTACATTACTTATTTCTTCAATAAGCTAAACGGCCTAGTAAATAACCTTCATTTAAATAAACAAATTGTTATTTTATTAACTAAGTGCTTGTACTTTCTTCCTATTTGAAATTTTATTTCAATAAGGAAATGGTATTGACCATTGTTAGAGAATGAAATCTTTGCTAGTAAAAGTTACATAGGTATATTATGTCACTTATACGAGGTTCGATGTTACCATAATCTTTTAATGTTTTACACATACCTACTATTTAAACGCAACTGAAAACAGTGTTTATAGAACAAAGACAAGGAACTCGTAAAATGTTTGTTAAATAACTCGAACTTGCTTACGTCTGCTTTTTCAGCTACTGTTTTAGATGTCGATAAAACAAAATATCTTGCTAACACTATATAAAAATAAAGAAAGTGAATGAGACAATTAATATTCAGATTAATTAATGTAATCGAAAGTATTAAATCCGCTGTGATACCTGTCAAGAAATTATATCGGAAATATAAATCGTTCAGCACTTATCTGTATTAGGAAGGAACGTGTTACATAAGAGATATTAATTGTTCGCTATTTAATTAATGTCTACTATTAAAAGTTCGCAACAGTTCAAGACGTGTACGTAATTACAAGCCTCAGGCCACAGGAAAGGGAAAGAAATCGTGTTTTCAACAGTCAAACCCTATATCCTTTTAAACGTAGTGTTCATGTGTTTTGAACACGTTATATTCGAAATCTATAGCTTTTTGTCACGCCATTTGTTCTTGTTAGTTCCCATTTATTTATGCACCACTTTGTCTTACAAAGAAACATAATATTGCAACTAAAAGCGTTAATTGATTAGCAAATACAAATAAATCTTAGTAAAATTCGTGACTGGAACGACTAATAAAATTCACAAAAGTTATAAAGCTTTTAAATTAGGTCTTATGTCTTAAGCGCAGTTGTTTTACTTAGAAATAATTAGTTTTCCAAAATGGAACTGTCAATTTACAAACCGTATTTGTATCCTATTTGTTCTTAATTGCAACTACATTGTCATGACTCGAGTATTTATTGAGCGTTTCTAACATGCTGTTGTAATGTCGAACCACGGGCTACGCAATCTTTCGACCATTTAGAGATAATCGAAACTTGTTCTGAATACCATACAATATTATTTATTTAAATATTTAACTACTTAAACCATTTTATACGAGAATTAACACCATTAGCAGCTCAACATATAGTTATGTTATAGCTTTTATTCAATTGATACGACAATCTTCTTGAATACATAATGTTAGCTACCTATCCTAAAACATAGTAATATAATAAATATTTTAATCCTCTTAAATATTTAATTTTCTTCCACAGATAATGTTTTTTGTTAGATAAATACAAATCACCAATAAAACTTTTTCTAGACTCGGTGATTTTAAAAGCCAATATAATTTTTTGCCGCCAATAATTTCACCTCGACAAGGATTTTATCAATGAATTACGCGTGTTAATACAAAACCCGTTCAGAGATGGTTGCGTCACCACCATCGGCTGACGACCTTGACAGGAAAGACGGTTACAATCTTCCAAAATATACGTAGGTATCTACATACCTACTCGTAGTGTGACTTGTACGAGATCTTTAATCATCCTTAACTTGTAAAAAATAATGTATACTTCGAGTCATTTTCGAAACTGGTTTGTAGCATTCTCAGAACAGTACTATACCTTTTTTTTTTTTTTTTTTTTTTTTTTTTTTTTTTGTTTTTTGAGGGGGGAAAATCATCCAATGACTTCTCCCGCCCGGGTGAGGCGGGAGGGAGTGTCAGACTCTTACTGACTAAAAACCACCCCGTTCCTACTCCTGCACTTCGAGCCGGAGCCCCGGCAACCCGTTAAGTCTTCCGCGGCTCCGTATCGGCGTCAGCCCTGTTAGGCCCCATCTGTGGTGGTCTGATGGCTCCTTGAGGCGCGCGCGGAACGCGACGCGCCGTACGCTCGGGCCTGGTTCTGGTCGGGCGGCGAGTCACCCGTGCTCGCCGTCCGCAGGCCCGTACTTACGGTGGCCGGAGATCGTCTCGCGATCCCCGACGCCCGGAGTGTCTCTCGCGACGGCCGGGTCGTGAGGAGGTTCGTTCCCTCACGCGCTCCGCCTCCTCCTTAGCTAGCATGACTGCTTCGCAGAAGGAGGAGACGGCATCCCAGTGCCCCTCGCTCCGTACCATGGTCTGAACCAGAGCCGGACGCGAGAGGTCGCCGTCGCCGATCACATTCCTGAGGACACGGCGGTGCTCAGTCCACGCAGGACACACCGCCACCGTATGCTCCACCGTGTCCTCCGGGCGATCCTCGCAGTGATGACACCCGGGCGTTTCCTCCCGCCCAATCCGAAACAGGAACCTACCGAAACTTCCGTGTCCGGTAAGCACCTGCGTCAGGCGGTAGGTGAGGACGCCGTAGCGTCTCTCAAGCCACTCCTCAAAGAGGGGACTTACCGCTGCAATGACAGCGAGCCCAGCCTTCGGTTGCGACAGTCGTTGCTGCCATTCCGCCATGAGATCACGCCGGAGCTCATCCCGCCACGCATTAATCTGGCGCGGCAGCGGAGATTCGCCCCGGCGACGTGCCTCCGCGCGCAAACAAAACACGCGCGCGAGCACCTTCGCTTCCAGATCCCACGGCGGTACTCCGGCAAGGAGGTTCGCCGCCTCCCCGGAGATCGTGCGATATCCGCGTATTAATCGGATCGCCATGACCCTCTGTGATGTAAGCAGCGCCCGAGCGGGCCGCCGCATCAGGTTCGGCGCCCACATAGGGGCGCCGTAGAGGGCCATGGACCGCACGACCCCGGCGTATAACCTCCGGCAGGAGGCGTTTGGCCCCCCGAGGTTGGGTAAGAGGCGCTTAAGCGCCGCCCCCGTCCTTTCCAACTTAGGAGCCAAACGTCGGAAATGCTCCACGAAGTTCCACCGACTGTCGAGGACGAGTCCTAGGTACTTCATCGTCGTCTCGACGCCGATGGTAACTCCTCCCGCCGTTAATTGAGACTCACCCGGAGGTGGCGCGTTCCCGCGGCCATAAAAACACATGGCCTCGGACTTGTGGAGCGCCACCTCGAGGTACTATACCTACCTCTGACATCAGTAGCTACTTCCCTAAGTGGTTTATCCGTTATCCTGTGCATATAGTTCAATAGCACGCGCGGAAGGAAGCTCTACAAGACAGGATTGTACCGTATCTAGTCAGGAAACGACCGTAGCAAGCACATCTAAAGTGGATTAGCTAGGCTCAGGCTCAGGTTACAGTAAACTGTAAACATCTTTGAGCTTAAACACAAAACATAATGTAAACATGTTTTCTGCTTAGGAAACATTTAAGGCGACATGGTGGTCTCGACTCAACAAAAAAATGAGATAATGTTGACGAATGACTGCTGGCTATGAGTCAACTGTAAGACTGCCTCATTCGCTGCTTACCTTAATGACAGGCCAGTAGATTTTGTTATCAGCCACAATAATGTAAAATATGATAACATGTTCCATTCACCCAACAATAATGACAGCTCTTTTCTATTGTAATCGATTTTGCTTCATCGTTTTTGTTTGATTCTCGTCACAGTTGATTAATAACTGTGGTTATCATTAGCATGACAATAGCTGAGAATGGAGGTCGGAGGTCATGCCGGCGCCCTTAAAATCCAGTGCTGCGCTGCGCTGTGGCACCTAGTTTAACATATCTACGTATAGGTACATGTATATGTACGCCTATAGGCTTACAGGAGAGGCAAACAATGCGCCCAACCCACGCAGTATATTTGCTTGTTACGGTCGTCGTCTGTGAAATTTGCTCTTGTATTGTGTACCTACTTCTGATTGTGGTAGTAAGAATACGTCTCATATACCGATCAGAATTTATAGCCTACTTTATTTGAAGCCAGTCGTCCGTTCATTTTATTTTTGTCGATATGGCGCTGTTGTTGTGTTTAGAAATCACATATTTATGATAATTAGAACATAATAATATTAAAATCTGACAATGAATTTTCGTAATCTACGCGACTACGTTAGAATTTGGAAACCTATTTCATGTTTTAGTATAATTTACTCATACGTTATCTCGATGTCATGTTAAGCGCAACAAGCAATTTTTGAATTGTTGTCACAACCTAGTTTGTGGAATATGCCTGCATCTACGATGATAGATAACCATGTTGGTTTATTTCAGGTCCTTGACCGCATTTTGAGACTAATTAAAAATCTTACAGATGACTGGGTGATGTCGATGTTCATTCCATTCTTGTAGGTAGATATCGAATGTCTTCCCATCAAGCATGCTCTTATAATGGCTTGCTACTGAGCCATGTGCACGACAGATGCTTCGCTTGAACCTTCAGACCGTTGGATCACTCCGTATAGGTACGCACACTAGAGAATCTGTCGTAACATTATTGTCTTTAAATTAGCCTTTATTATTATTTAATACTGATCCAACATAATATGAGTAGGTTATGTTATTCTGATTACAGATCAGTTATGTTTTCCTTATTACTTCTAGAGAGAATTACGTAGAGACACTGTTTAGAGTCTGGCATAACGATTACTTCAACTAGTTGAGATCATCACTATTAACATTATTGTCCTTTTTGCGCGCGATTTGCTCCAACATTGATGGTATAAATTTTAATGTCTATTGGACATACGCGATTAGAATTTAACGTTAGAATATTTTTCCGCTTATTTTTATGCAAAAACAATTTAAATTCTTATAATAAACGTTTTTACGATCGAAACGTGTGATTCTAGTATTCGTTGATTGTTTAATAACAATCAACGAATACTAGAATCACACGTTATGTAATCATAAGACCGGATTATAACACATCATTACCATCAGAAACTTGTTTAACGTACTTTCTACGTCGCGTTTTTTATAATAAGTTGAATTAATATTTTCAATTCCATTCTAAGACCTTCCTTGGTTTTCGATGACGACTTGTCCGTAATCTTCAGATAACCCCTAACGATTTAGTTTGTGTCAATGACAAAGATAATTTTTTTCCTTGTCTTAAGAAAAAAAATTGAATAGCTTCATGTTAATAACAAATAATCTCACTGCTCCGGTTTAAAAGTATAGTTTTGTTCGTGAAATTGCTTTAAATTACTAGATAATTTGTCTTACGTAACAATTTGTGTGCCTTCCCGCGAGGAATGGTATATACTTATTACTAAATAAGTTATGCTTGAGACAAAACGAAAACCGCTTTGTTTAGTGGAGTTCACTCGCCACGTAATAGCTCAGACAGTGAGTAAGTACAAAGTAACTCCTTTCATAATAATAAAAGAAAATATTATGTATTCTAGTAGGAACTTTGACCCTTAAAGAAAGAGTTGGACTAACGGCCAATTTCCACACATCTCATTAAGGCCATAAGCATTGCCATGTTTTCTTTGAAGGCAATCACCGGTATCCAGTTCAAGTACTGTTAACAATCACGATATTATTGCTTTTCTAAACAATCGATTCTCATATTTCTCATATGTTCTACCGGGCGCCAATAAGACTCGTTTTAGGAACCGTTAGGGTCATGATCTCATTGCTTCGTGTTTTTCGTACCTTCACTATATCACGTAGAAACTTGAAGGGAAAGCCGTATAGTTTGGCCAGTAATTAAGTTTTGTGAGCAAACAGAATAACATCAATTAAAATGCCATAGCAGACAGATGTTCATGTGTAAAACACAAATATGTATTCTTTAAATCAACATCATTGCTTATGGAAGGGTGATTCTAATTATTGTCTCTACTCTGGGCAAAACTTCACTTTCTTTCTACAACTGTTTGCTTTACGTTTATAAAAAGCTTGGTTAGCTAACCCAAAACGCATTAACATAAGACGAACTCTTTATGGCTTTATGAGTACTCGGTAACAACTCAACCGAAAGCGGTTTCCACAAACAACAAACCATTTCAACCATTCTACACCAGTCGAGAATTCACGTATGACAGAATATATGCAAGAGTGTACAATGGATTATTGTCGATAATTTCTATGCCAAATCGAACCGTGTAGTACCGTTATCAATACAAAAGTACTACAATCACGACTATTGTTACATTACGTACGTACAGAGTAAGTTTATTTACCAACGTCAGTCATCAAGCACTAGGGCAGCATTATTGAAATGTTACGAAATGACCATGAAATGAAAATAAGTATTGTACTGAGCACTGTTACTACGGCGTGCTACGGCCTCAGCCAGGAAAGGCTACACACCACAACAAACAGGTCGTTGATACGCGGACGAGAGTCAAGCCATGCATTAGCGGAAAAGAGAAAGATATATAAACATTTTGTTGTCTTACTCGCTGGTGTACCTGGCGATGTTTCTCAAAATTTTGATAAAAGAAAGGAAGTATTGCTTTTTCAATGGCACATCAATTTACTAAGAGTAACCCACTTATGACTCAGTGTCAAGTGAATGAGTCATAAAGCTTTATTTATTGCTAATAAATACTAATAACTTTCAACTACTTTGTCTGAACTTAGGAACACTTGTATTGGACATATTATACAACTTCACATTAATTTCTCACAACCTGTTTGGCATAGTTTTTGTGAGCCAAAGTTAAGGCAGAGAAGGTAAAGTTTGAGAACTTTGGGTAAAAAAACGCATTGGATGATGCAAAGCTGCAGGGACGGTACTCGGTGCTCCCCTCCGTCTGAGACGTCCGCTTGTTGGATTGGCGCCCGCGATCGCCCCCCACATAATTCATGACTTAACCCGTATAACGACATGACCTATCATTATTTATTTGAACACGGCTTATACAAGCAGCGTAAGACCGGACCCGAGCGGCCTTTTTTATAAAGCAACACGTAATACTTTGTCATGAGCGGTTTAGAAGTCACTTACAAATAAATTACCTATGTCTATAGCCTTTTTAAAAATACACTTTTTACTAACAGGCAGTCTTACATCGATATTACATTGATGGTGTCCCTGATGGGCACTGTTTGTCTTACTACTGAACTCTGATGTCCTGTAAGGATATGCACTTTAGACAACATTAGCTTAAACCACTAAAAACCGTAACTATATTATCTCCGAGATTATATTACAAAACCTGTACCTTACTGTATCTTTCAACAAATTGCGGACGTCGTAACATTTAACACTATTTTCAGTTTTAATACAAAACAAAAATGTAAACAGCTTGGGTGGTTGCTTATCGTAAAAAAATGTACTTTCTCGATAATGTAACTGTTCATTTTACGCGTGATATTTACCTTTCATTTGAATAACGAATTTTATATTACTTAATTTTGATAAAATATATGAATATTCAACTTTACTGTACTTTTTGGATAACCTTTCAAAGTACCTACAAGGAAAATAAAATATTATACTCTATTTAAAATAAATTCGGAAAATAAATTGATTTATGACCGTAGAACGATAAAAATGTATGATTTATTGTAACTAATTACCAGCCAGCTATGGTTGGTGACCACGTCTACTTGATATGTGTAAGCATTACTCCGTATATAGGCAGTCGGTTACGCTATTGTGTTGTGATGCAGATGAATAATGCAGTACTCGTAACTCTGGCTTTTATGATCTAACTCATCGCCTATAAATCACTGCACTACACCGTCGTTTATAGATAAATATTTTACTTCGAGGTTCAAGTTCATTGAAACTTGCATCATTAATGTTTACTCAATAATCAATAAATATGTGATTTCTAACTGCCCAGTTTCTCCAGTCGCTGTAAAATCTATTGTTAAATACGAGACGAATTTAATTTCTCTGTTGTGCGTAGGTAGTATTTCCTATTAGGTGTTCCAGTTTCATTTTGTCACCGTTACATGTCAATTTCTGCCACTCTCTTGTTGTCACGGGATTACTTTCAAACATATTTGTTATCCAGTAGAAAATAAGATAACAACACGACTTTTATCCCCGAAGGGATAGGCAGAGGTGCACATTATGCCACTGTACAGTGTTTTTTTTTTTTTTTTTAAGGGGGGAAAATCATCGAATGACTTCTCCCGCCTGGGTGAGGCGGGAGGGAGTGTCAGACTCTTACTGACTAAAAACCACCCCGTTCCTTCTCCTGCACGTCGAGCCGGAGCCCCGGTTACCCGTTAGGTTCTCCGCGACGCCACTGTACAGTGTAACACCCGCTTTTCGCTATTTATGTTATGAGTCCCATGTAATAGGGAGTGAGCCTATTGCCATATACCGGGCACAATTCCAGACTCCGTGCTACTACTGAGATTTAAAAAAAAAACCCAGTAATACTTGGCCCGACCCGGGAATCGAACCCGAGACCCCTTGCCCGGCAGTCGCAATTGCGACCACTCGGCTAACGAGGCAGTCATCATTATTAGAAAATAAGACTGAATTTATATTGCAAAATTACGAAAATTACCTTCAATGAAATGAATCTGATGTAAGATCGCTATTATATATGCATGTGTTATACAATGTACGCATCTTTGGAATGTTATTAGAATAAACTTACAACAAAGACAAGAATGACTGCAACCATAAAATAGATAATACCTAACGCGGTACAGTAAATTATGCAACTGAAGATAAAATGTTATTCGCGCACTTAACTCGCTGTTATTAGACCCCCCAGGATCCGTCGTGCATACAGACTTAGGTAATTACATATTACAAATACATAATTTCCCAGACTAATTGCAGTTGTACATAAGAAAAGTATTCATTTAAGCTATAATAAGCGATTTAAGATAGAATAAGCGAGCCATAGATGTCGTCATTGAAACAAAGATGCGTTTGCTAACTTATACATTAATGTATATATGTAGGTATTAGATTAGAGAATCCATAAATATTCGATTTCGAGACGAGAAAACGATCCATATTTTTTATTGCCCGCTGTATCTTATCAAGTGCGCAAGAGTACGTACGCGCGTGTATTATTATTGAGTTAGAAAGTCGATAGATATCATAAAAGGCATCTTGCCTTTACAACTGATAAGTGCGTAGTACAACGTAAACAGAAACTGTAAATATAAAACTACACAACTCTTATTGCTTGTTTAACCAGTCTAATTGCAGTATCATAAGTTCGTGCGTGTTAGGTAATCTCGGCACTACACTACCTACTTGTATTTTTTAATATTCAACATTCATATGCTTTGTTGAGTGGATATCTACAAAGATTTTATTGAGCCGGACGTTGAAGCAGCTTAATGGATTACCAAAAATAAATCCCATTCAAATTTATTTCGGTTTCTTTACGGGTCAAGTGTTTTAGATATGACATGAACACTTTGACTCAAATGTTCTATCTGATTAGCCGTCGTTAAAAATACCCAGACACGAATACATTTACCCTTTAAAGTTTTCCACCGCCAATGATTTCGATTACATGCATTATGGCTATGAAAGTACCAAGACTCGATAGATGCCAGTTAGACGTGTATTTTGAAATTTTGCGCTTTCCAGGTAATAAGGAGGAAGAATTGCAGTGCTCAATATATCATCTCGCATTGTGTTGGTATTTATCTTGAAGCAATTACTTAGTTGTGAAAATTAATGTGTGTCAAAAACCATGGAGGCGCCTAAATTGAGAATAGAGACATGAAAAATATACCCGACATGGCCGTGACCACCTCACCCACATACCATGGCTCTCCAATACATGACGGATTTGCAACCATACGAGCACCTAGAAGCCGAATAAAGATAAGAAATTTAGTTGAACCAAATCAAAGTATTAACCTACCTCAAAGACACTCCGAGTATTTCACGTTAAACAGGACACCTAAAAATAATTTCTTAGATAGCAGCTGTGGAGTCCAATATGTAAACAATGAATCAACCAGCAATAGGTTTGTTGATAAACCGTCACGGCTCAGTTTCACAGAACCCATTTATGCCAAAGTGACTCCACCACATTCGAAAAGCAATTCTCCAGTGAAATGTTTAAATGGCAAACAAGAAAGTCATTATGATTCTATAGACACAAAGCCACGTAGACGTTTAAAAAGCTTGGACCTATCAACAGAGCAGGACGCTAGCGGCAGCGAAAAAATTGGAATCTCGAACTTGAGTAACGGCGAGCGTCAGTCGTATGAACAGCACGTAGGCAACCAGGATGGCGGCGAGCTGCATTCCGTACGCACGGACTTTACTGGTTCCTCTATCGACTGTAGAAGGAGTCACAGCGATCGAGATAATTGTTCGGAATCGTCGTCATACTTCACGGACAACGACAGGCCTATTTCAAGTTACAGTGATAATTCCACGATACCGTCAACAGATACGGAAGATGTTTTGAAGGACTTGCCAAATAAATCAAAATTTCACAGATCTCCTCAAAAATATGCCACATTAAACTTGAGGAGACCAAAATTTATAGATCTTAAATCGTCTAATATGAAAGAAAATCCTATGTACGGAAGTTTACAACGGAACAGAATAGGTTATCACTCTGAACCAAATACTCCACTGACAGACGAACATATAAGCTTTCAAGATGATCCCACTATTCTCAGTGAAGTTAAACAAATACCCAGAATGCCCCTGCAAAATAATAGAAACGGTTTCAAGAGATCAGTAAGCGAAACAAACGGGTTTTCAAAACGACTTAACTATAGGCATTCCTTCAGTGCTGACTTTAGACCACAAAGAAGGCCCCATAAATGCTGTGAGTGTATAACTGGAATTCCAGCTGACGAAAATTCTGAACAAACATCATCGCGTCCATTATCAAGAACATTAGGAACTCTATACGAATCACAGGATCCAAAAGTTGGATGCCAAACCATACTGCGATCTAAGCCACCAGTGCCGTGGTGGGAATTGGCTATCAAAAAGTCCCGTTATAAAAGCTGTCCAATTTTAGAAGAGGTGAGTTTTTTTTATCTATTAATTTGTGAATATCAGTTGTTGTAGAGAGATATTCTGTTCTGTTAAAGCGTGATTATGTTATGTTATGTTATGGGAAATAACAAGGTACCTACACAATGTCACACAATTATTAGTTTCAACAATTATCTCAATGGGAAAGCAGAAAACCGAGGTGCGGTTTTTATTCCCTGGTATTCAATGGAATGGAATGGTATAATAGTTTGCAATAGAAGTGTAAAACCGTATCACATCGAAAAATCAGCTAGGGGAGAATACTAATGAGTGACGTAGCGTGTTCACCTGACATCTCATGGGTGGGGTGTAACGTCCCCTTAAATAGATTAAGCAGGGAGTGTCATGTCGTATTTCAATTTAAAGTTTAAAAAAAATTACACCGTTTTCGGCTTTCATTTTCTCTTATCTACAACATTTAAGTACGATATGAGTTTTATAATCATGACATAGACACTTTTCTACCTCTATAAGCGTAAATGAAAGCAAGATATTCATGCTTAGATTTGAATAGCTTTCGAAAACGATCTTCCTTAAAGGTTAACAGGTGTTTTGAATAGAAAAAAGTCTTGCTCAGCATCGCTGAGAACCTTTTGCTATACTGCCATTATAAAGTATAATCGTCCAAAAAAACCTTACCTGACTACCGGAGGATTTATCAAAAAGGTCCATTCTCATACTGACTGACGGTCAGGTGTTGACTTAATCGTTCACCAAATCCCATTCATTGGGTCCATAATAATATCCTTTCTCACGATCCCGAAATAATAGTATCATGGCAAGGTCAGATTTTTTAAAGTATCTCCTATAATTAAGAGACGTGGGATACATAATCGAATAAATATGTCAAATTCCTATTTTACGATAAAATAAGTACCTATTTATTGCAGACGGGAAAAAAAAAATATTTTCTTGCGCTTTGGATCTTAGCTAACTACTAGGAAAATTGCCGGTGTAGTTAAAGAAAACACTGCGATTAATATTAACGAGCATTCGTTACAGTAGTTTGTAGGTAGCACGTATAAGTACATTGGGATCGAGCGTGAAATAACTATCGTTCCAAACGCCTGCGCGTCGCAACTTCAGATGTCCGCGAAGGTGGTGGCCACTGCTACGGCACACTTTCCTAACGCAACTGCATCCGCTTATACCATTTCTCTCAGGACTTGTTTTATGGGGTTATTGTTTAAAAACTTACGCTATCTTCAATTCAAGAATTTATAAAGGCAACAATGTCCCATTTTAATTGAAATGTCAGAGCTATAACTGAAGCTTTAGTAGAAATATAGTCGATCATAAAATATTTGATGCAACCTTATGGTGATAAAGCATGTTGTATCAATATGGTATCTTTCATATATGATCCTTTTTATTTTTAAAAAAGTGCATCTATCTTTAACAATCTGAAAGTAACAACTGAACCAACAGTACTTCCAATACAGCCTTTTTAATTTTTGACGGTGCGGTACTGAATGCCGTACACATAAATTGACCGCCGACATGCAGCCCAGATATGTCCAAACCGAATAAGGAAGAGTGCACTTGAACAAATAATATCTCCTGTCTTGGACCAATGTCTCTCGTAAAACACAGCAGTGGGATGTAGTGTGGGTCTTAAATATCAACAGAGGGACGTGTGGCTAACACCTACTCAATCTTGATTTTGTTATCGAATGTATTGTGCCCGCTTACATGTTTTCTGGAATTATGTTGTCATTTACTAGGATTATCTTAACCGTATGCATACGTCTTAATACTGTTGTAAGAACCGTACTTTAGAACGTTTTTATTGTTAATAAAATCTCTTCGTTTGTATTGTTATTGGGTATCGAAAACTTACGAAAGATGTTCGGTGTTATTTATTAATCGTAAATTTTCGTATCTTCAGCTTTTATATCGATATTGCTTCTTGATATTGGCGTGAATTTGGTTTTTATTTTATTTTTCACAAATAAATAAACCAGTTTAACATGGAGTTCAGCGGTTACAGAATTCTTATTAATACAATAAAATTCACTTCAGCTAATTTCTTTTTTTGTGCATTCCAATAGAAACGCAGATATTAAAATATCAGAAGCTCAAAGAAGTTCCGGACAAAGAAGTTATTATAATGAGACTAGGACTTGTTCTAAGTCAAGATATTTTTTTCAAATTAAATTCAGACCATTTGCCCATCAGTGGATTAGAATTTCCAACGGCATAAACCTCCTGTAATATTCACCTGCGTCTATAAGAAGATAATTTCAATGTCCTTTTGCGAAAACACCAAGACCGTCGGACGCATTAAATATTTCGCAGTAAAAACTCTCCCGGGCACACTCGACATAATTCTTTCCTTACAGAGGACTAGCAACTATTTGATCGTGTCATTAAGTTCTTAAAGCGCGGCTGTTTCCGCAGCTGTTGATTAATAATTAGTTTCCACCTGTCTTGTACACTTTTATGGTTCCATGATTGAGAAACTTATTGCTTTATTTGAACAAACGTTGTCAATGCTATTGAGTGCGTAGATAGTCTTTTTAATATCTGGTTATGATAACATTATATCTAGTATCCGGTACTGAAACATATCTAATATCTTTTGTACCTAGATAACGTAACCTACGGATAGGATGTTATCAGACATTCTTGTTCTGTAAATTTTGAATACATCGAGATGAATCATTAGGTAACCTATCTCATATTCGTAAATCTGATAATCTTCAAAAGGAAACGTAGGTAATATTTTACTATCTGATAAATGCAATTTAAATGATCTTTATTAACATTTAAAATCTGATAAAATTCTAAAGCATGCAGTTAATGATCTTGAGCACTAATGCAAAATCGTTATAGTGGATAGATATTAGAAATTATATTATCAGCGAAGGCCCTGATCATCGGAGTTTCACGAACCGTAATTGCAGACAGTAATGTTAACTCGTTAACTTCGGCACGTGTACAAGGTGTCTCGTGGAGAGATCTATCAATAACGCTCCAGCACTGTAATTGGCTAAGCAGCGTGCGCTGTGGCAGGTGTATACTCCTATTAAACGATGCATTTAAATTGAATTTATTTTTATTCAAGTTAAACGACGGAATGAACAAAAGGAAGTAGTCTTCGCATTTAATTTCTGAACAAAAGAATTTATACGTGTAGATAGCCATCGTAGGTGTGTTTACATACATATTTTCTTTAGGGACCGGGGACGTTACCCCTGTTTTAATTTCGCTGAGTGCGTTCCCGCTACGCAGCAAACAAAGGGTCCCGTGACCAGCTACACCCACGACAACCGTCCACTAATACTGTAACCGTCCTATAAAGCTATTTATTTCGATGAGTCACTTTTACAGTTCATAAAATGTTTATATCCAATATTTACATCGACGTAACTAAGGTAAAATGTGATGTAAGTAATTATTTTGTCGTCAAGGTGGTACATTTAACCGGTTTCTTGTGACTGGAGAGCAATTGGTGTCATTATCGAGCTAAGGATGTCGAGCTGGATACATAATAATCTCACCACGCAACTAACCGAAGTTAGGAGAGATCTATGTCGGCAGTCGGGCTGTGGTCGCTTCTGATTACAAACTAAACTGAATAGAAATTACAGTTATAATGCGGTTGAACTGCCTGGAGGAAGCTTTAGGGCAACCGTTAATTAGCCCAGAGTTTAATGAACTCACCTACCTATTTAGTTTTTAAATAAAAATAATAAAAATATTAACGAATATCGTAGATGTTTGATTTACGAAAACTTATGCAGTTTTATGATATCTTTGGTGAAAGGTCTGTGGTTGTAAAGCAATAGTCAGGAATCAGGATGCATCAAACCTCAAGGTAAACAATGTGTGTATATTGTTGCAGGCTCACGTGGTGTCCGCCTTCGAACAGAGTCTGTCCAACATGACGCAACGCCTGCAGCAGCTCACGGCAACCGCAGAGAGAAAGGTAATAAACGAAATTTCCGTCGTTAAATCACACATCCTTTAATTTTGTTTTATTGCTCATTAAAACTTTACTACCGCTGTTAGATAATTTGAATATCTACACAAGATTTCCGAGTTAACGATACAACGAATTAAAGATCTTAGCATCAATGTATGGGAACGCTCAAAGCTACTAAGTATAGCTGTTCCGATGGCAGACTAACCGGTTCCAACGGATACAAATTACTTTCTTTTAATTATATGTTTTATTGTTGTTTTAAGTACTTCGGATGTGATCTGAAACTTTTTATTTGTTTTAGGATTCGGAGCTAACGGAGTTACGTCAAACTATTGAACTGCTGAGGAAGCAATCAATTCAAGCTGGGCTGACGACGGCTCATATGCAGTCCATGGGTATTCGGGCGGACGGCGTTAATGTCACCGGACCGGTAAATATGATCTTAGCACTAACATTTATGTAAACACATATAGTAGCTATACAGGTGCTTAAAATAAAAATAAAACAAACAGAGCGGAGATACAGAATTAAACAAGTAACACTGTTGTCTTCTTCTTCATTACAATATTATGAAAACTTATTAATATTCTAAAAACAGCCTATGAAATAAAACATTTTAGTCACATATTAGTGTACCGTGATTAACCTTTTATCATGTCTTTAACCACAAAAAAATAAACGATTGTTTGAATATTTAATTGCGTTCTATGTTGCAACGTCTTCATTTACATTCGTATTCTAATGTTGTAACTTGGTACGGTGTCCAATGTCATCTATCAATCAATGTACATTATGCCAGGCATGAGTTGCAATAAGACTAGCATCATTAGCATATAGTCAAACATCACATACGGGATGTAAAGTCTGCGTAGAAATACTTGTACTAATATCAGAATCGGGACGTTCGAGGTCCAATAAGCAGAAACAAATAAGGCAACGATAGCATTTGCATTAAATTGACCGTCAATAGATCCGTCCCTGTTCTACATTTGAGACGCGCCGAGAATAGACAAGTGACATGACTTACTACCTCCTTAATATTGTACTTTCTTAAAGTACAGTCGTAGTGATAATACCTACGTGAGTCATTGTAAGGGCTATTTTTGTTCAATTAGTGATGTGTACACGCAGTTCGCTTCGTTCGCTTAGGACAGAATTAGAAAATTAAGATTCAATTTTAATAGCGAATGTTTATACAGGTTATATTTAAGGAAATTGTATTTATAGTTATATTATTTATGTTAGAAATTTGACCAGCAGTCTCCATGTAAGCCGTAGTTACAAAAGGTGTGTCATAATAAGAACTTGTCATGTCATTATAAAAGAATTCGTAAATTGACAAATGTATTTCTATCGTGACTGTACATCGTGAACTATTCAAATTGATACAAGTATGTATTATGATGTGGTTGTGAAACCTATTAATGATAATTAGAGAGAGTGATAAATATAGCGGAGGTTCTGAATGCACACAAAAGCTTGCTGCCAATGTTTGGCTTACAGTACGTTTACCGTGTTTGCATCAAACATTGCACTATCGGTTTTTAATCGTTTTGAAATATCCATATGTATATAAACATTGATATGAGTACGCATAGACACTATTTATAAATAAATATTAACATTTAAACAGGTTTCGTGCTACAGTAGAACCTCTGTAGAACTTAAAGGTTTCGTGCGAAGTCAATGCTATTTCTGTCGAAATATCTAAAGTTCAGGGACACAGATTAAACTTTTTAACGGTATAATATAACAAAATAAAAAGTTACTTAAATTTTACTTAGCGGATAAGTGCATAAAGTCGTGTAAGTAAGTACCTACTTATGCGCAGTGTAGATGACCTCAAATTACATATGCGTTCCGTAGTAAACTTTATAAGCAGTGTAGTTTGGTCTGCATATGATGCGTCATTTTCTACCGTGGAATAACTTACTATGTTTATGAGAGCATTTTATGAAACTCCTGCCCTGCTACTTTCGCAGTAGGCTATTTGCAATCATAGCACTTAGATTACCCCGGAAAGCAAATATAAATAATATAAATTTTGTTAATAGGAACCAAATAGTCAAACGCAATCGTCTCCTCAGCGTACAGCGCAGACGGGCAATGGAGCAATAACGCGACATCTGTCCACCGACAGTGTCTCAAGTATCAACAGTCTCAGCAGTGGCTCGTCTGCGCCGCACGACAAGAAACACAAGAAAAAAGGATGGGTGAGTCTCTTATTCAAACTAGTTTTATCGTAACTTTTGTCATTAGTTAAAGTTTCGAATCGTGTCTGGTGTTCGGCAATAGGCTTTTCCTCTATTACAAGGGACTTACAAGTGTAGATAACTGTGAAAAACGTGTGTTTGCACCTAATGTGTATGTACCTCTACACTTCTCGATGAATAGAAGGAGTGATTTTAAATTATTATTCGTGTTAAAAGAATTGCTTACATCCTTTAAAAACTCATTTCTACAACTTTTTAACCGACTTCAAAAAAAGGACGTTCTCAATCTGACTTGTTGTATTTGTGCGCGATTTTCTCGCAATTGACTGAGCTGATTTTGATGTGGTTTTCAGAAAAGTGTTTCTTACACTTAAGAGAAGGTTTTAGAACCTAAATTAAAAAGAGGGAGGTAGTTTATAAAAGAAATATTATCGTGATATTCGTTTTCATAGTTATAACTATTTTATTGACGTTATAGTCATAACTATGAAGATGAATATTACTATTTTGTAAACGTTTTAATAAATACCCATTGTCTACGACAAGCTGAATAAACTTCGGTATTCATAATAAGTGTACCAGTAGCCTACATTAGAAAGACATGTCTTGATTTGTCCAAGTAGGTAATATTATGTTGTAGACATTTTAATAAGAACATACAAGTGTTTCATAGAAAATAATGTTTCGTAAAACTACACGCAACGCCTTGCGTATCTAATTCTGTAGCACACTTTTATTATTATATTTTGTTGCTTAATATCTACTACATACAAGTATTTGTACGTAGTTTCATATATGCTCATAAAATAATATAATTATCTACCAGGCATGCTACATAAGTACAATTTCATTGTAGTAGGGACGAGCATTTTGCCAAACACCAAACAATATTCTCATATCTAATTTAGAAATTCTGCATTAGAAATAGCAATCTATTTTAATGAACCTGTCTTCTATCCCTAACCAAACCAATTACACAACAGCTCCGCTCATCGTTCACGAAAGCTTTCTCGCGGAACGCCAAGATATCAAAGACAGCGAAGCACTCCTCCCTCGGGCAGTTGTCGTCACAAGACAGCTCCTCGGGATCCCATCACTATGACGACCCGCACACGATCCGAGAGGGAAGCAACGAGAACAGTCTCGAACATTCCCATGAGACGCTCGACGTTAAGGACAAGCCATGCCCCCCGGCCAAGACGGAAGACCAGACCAAAGGTGAGACTATAAAGGAAATTTGTGTGCAAACAATGAATGGCCTGCGTTGAATCAGGTTGAGAGAAAGTTAGGGTTACCTGAGACACATAGGAAAGTTGCTTGTAGGTATCTAATTGAATATTTACATCGTTTGTTTGTATATATGGTAACTGACATAGTATCTTACATACTCTCAGTCTCTCAAGTCTATAATTTATTTTCCAAATATTTATTACCTTTTTGTACTTTACACGGTTGTGTGCTGAAATGTCAAACGAATAATTTTGTACACATAAAACAAATAATGATTTGTCTTAGCTCTATTTGCTTGATGAGCTTTATTATTTTCTAATAGCAAGAGCCTACGGAAAAAGCTTAAATTAGATAGCCGTGGATTGTAATTGAAGTTATAATTAGTTTATTACTATGGAACCACTTCAATCTGTAATGAGCCCCGGCTTTTATAACTCTATGTACGTTAAGAAGATTCCAATTAAGTTTACATCGTAATTAATTAAGTTTACCACTGGATGTGGCTTATGTTGCTGTTTATTTTCAGATAAACCAGACGACTCTGGGCTAGTTGATGAGTTGAAGCGGCAATTAAGAGAAAAAGATTTGGTGCTAACAGATATTCGATTAGAAGCTCTCAGCTCAGCGCATCAACTTGAAAGTCTTAAAGACACCGTCATCAAAATGAGGGTAAGAACATTATGTTTTAATTGAATCGCTTTTTATTATAACAACTCGTAACTATAAGATTGATATCATTAATTGCGGAACCACCCCAGGGCATTGTCGGTATCCACTTACTTATTAAGTAGGTAGTACCTACTATGCAGTAAGTATTTATTAGGGGATCGGTAGTAGTCCATTATACAGATTAAACGCGCTATTTGGTGCTGATTATAGTTTGTGTCGAACAAAATAGTCATAAACGGCCCCTTGTATATAATTATTCTGTTCCGTACATTAAGTATTGATACAGTTTTTAGACAGGCTGTATAAAAAATGTACGCAATAATTGCTTATGGGTACGCATAAATTTTTTTGCATGTTATGTTTCAATCTGTTAAATGACCTAAAGGCTTGTTTGACGTCTCATTAACATTATTGATTGAGAGATATAATACAGTACAGCTGTAACTTTTTGACTAATTATAGCTTCTGAAATCTATTTATTTATATGAACAAGTTGAAATGTCCTTCTCAAATAAAGGTACACTTCCAGAACGAGATGTTGAACCTCAAACAGAACAATGAGCGACTGCAGAGGCTTGTGACGTCACGATCACTGGCTGGCAGTCAGAGTTCGCTTGGTACTGGAGGATCCGCTGTTGAGGATCCAAGAAGGTTCAGTCTCGCTGACCAGGCTACCATGCATCAGGTAAGATACCTATTTATATTCAAATGTAATTCACATGTGTCCCTGAGTTTTGGTTTTGGACTAGATTTAAATGACAGTCGTTTAGTTGAGTTATTATAAAAATATGTTAGGTCAACAAAAACAGCAACTATCATATGTTAATGACGTTTATTTTGATCGGTTTACATGCAACATGACTTTGTATTAGCTCACATGTTTACAAGAGGGATAAAACACCTGCCGGAATTTATTCTACTTCCCCTTCAACATTAATTACATTTTAATTCCGGTTAATAACAATGTATAAAATACTTTCTATAGTTTCACACGAGTGCACACACAAATATGTGACCGTAACAATTTTATAGAGAGTCGCAGACAAAATTCAGCGTAGCGTTTAAAATTAGTAGAAAATGTCAATTTGGTGATTTCCATGCGCTCGTTGGAGTCACTAATGATAAAACGAGAACAAATTGTCAATTGATCAGTCTTGTATACTAATAGCAATTTAATGAAATAATACCTCAATATGGGCTGTATAGCTTTAATTTGTCTCTGAGTAACCACATGTTCTACTTTCAGGCGACGCTAGACATGCACTCGCAACCTCTAGACCTAGACTTCAACTGTATGTCATCGACCCCCACCATGGATTTCTCCAAAAAAGGCTCGCCTAAATCGGGCATGGTCGAACCCATATATGGCAATAAGGCCGCATGCGAGCTTAATGAAAACAGCGAGACCCTATTAGTAGCGCTGAATGGCAGCAGTGATTTATTCGCGAACGGACTCAACGCGACAGAGCGGCTCAGCGGAGACTACGACATTAACAGCGTGCTCCCGCCACCGAAGACACGAGAGCTAGCGATAGGGGAAAGCTATTCCGATATCGGTAAGTCTATTTTAAAACACCGCCTTTGTTTACTTCGGGGAAAAAGGATTAATTTAACGACTCATTGCGTTTGTTTAACAGGTGTTGCAGACAGCCAGGGCGATACGACTGATGGAAAGAAGATAGCTATAGCCGTTTACTTGGGACAGCCCGAAACATTCCAAAGATATTTCGAAGAAGTTCAAGATACGCTGACAGAGTCAGAATGCAGATTCTACGCCAAACAATCAGCGAGCTCATACAACAATCACTTTGAGAAGCAGTCCAGTTTCGACTCACCGCGACTATCACAAAACCGCAGCCCCGAAACTGAGACACAAGACTACTCACAAATAAATAAGTCTAACACAAATAGCCTTAAAAGCAATAAATCTACGCACAGTAGTTCGTATAAGAACGTTTATAATAGTGATTCGACAATAAACTGTAACGAATTCACCATAGCTTACACTTATATATCTGGCAAGACTACTTGGCAGAACTTAGATTATATAGTTAGGAAGACTTTTAAAGATTACTTGTCTAGAATAGACTTGGGAACGAATCTCGGTTTGAACACTGATTCGATAACATCGTATCACTTGGGCGAAGCGACACGAGGCCCTGAAATAGGTTTCCCTGAGTTGTTGCCGTGTGGATATATTATTGGCACTGTCAATACGCTGTACATCTGCTTAGAAGGAGTTGGAAGCTTGGCGTTCGATAGTCTTATACCAAAAAATATTGTATATAGGTAAGTGTGCTTTCAAAAAATGTTCTTTACACAAACGACATAAGGTTGGGAATGTTTCTGACTTATTTATGTCTTACAGATATGTTTCACTGCTATCGGAACACCGGCGAATAATTTTATGCGGACCGAGCGGCACGGGGAAATCGTATCTAGCGGCAAAATTAGCAGAGTTCTACGTACAGAAGACGCAACGTAGAGGCAACCCTGCTGAAGCCGTCGCTACTTTTAAGTGGGTTCAATTAATTTAATTTCCTGCACATTTTAACTGTGGATCTGAGAAGCTAAACAACATTGTTGGTCGTAAAGTTTTTATATCAACTAATAAGTTTTATTGAATTGAATAAATAGTACCTAATTTGTTGAACTATTCACCACAATCATTACAATAGACAATCAAAACAAACATATTTATGTACAATCAATCAACTAAACTATTTTGTATGCAGTGTTTGTACTGAATTTTGACTGCACAGTTGGTGCGGCGTCTGGGCAACCGGCTGCCGAGCAACGTGTCGCGGGTTCGATTCCCGCACGGAACAACACTTTGTGTGATCCACAAATTGTTGTTTCGGGTCTGGGTGTGATGTGTATGTGAACTTGTATGTTTGTAAACGCACACACGACACAGGAGAAAATCCTAGTGTGAGGCAATGTTTTTGTAAAAAAAAAAATTAAACATTGTTTTGACTGACTGACTGCTATTTAGTTTAGCTGACTGTACTACTTATATGCTAATTCGTGGATACTAAATAACTACAGTAATTTAGAACTTAATGAACTCCTATTAGGCAAGTTTTACAAACGTTACATAACAATGAGACACCTACCTAACATTACAGAAAATTTCAAATGTAGAAAAAAATATCTAAATTACCTTTACAGCGTTGATCGCAAATCCTGCAACGAGCTTCGCGCCTATTTGGCTAACATCGCAGAACAGTGCGGCGCTGCAGCGGCTGGTGAGGAAGCTGCTTTACCTTCGGTGGTCATATTAGACAACCTCCAACATGCCTCGGCTCTGGGAGACGCCTTCGCTGGTCTTCTACCTCCTGATAACAGAAATATGCCTGTTATTATCGGTAAGTTTACTAACAATTTTTATAATTTTACTTATTAAGAACTATTTCTGGGTAGCTAAGTTTTAACCCCCTTACGCAATAGCAGAGCAGTTCATATGATCTGATGCGGTTGCTATTGCTATTGAGTCCGGTTTGACCGAGGAGGCGACTAGCCGCGCGATCAACCGCCAGTACGTTATACTCAATAGTCTATTTGACTTTAGATTTACTTACTAAACATAGAATTTTGATATAAACTCTGCATAGGGTGTGTCAATATAATTCTATATTCTCTAGTAAGCTTATACTAGCTACAGATAGATTGGTTACTTAAACTGACTGTTAGTAAGAACTTACGTAACATACGCCGTTGATAAAAAAATATTATGTACACACGCACAAATGGCCTATTCAACCTTGAGTTCAACCACAGAATCGTCCAAAAAATGAGTCCATATCAAAACGTAACCTTAATAGCCATACATTTCGACCGCTTTTTTGTCTCATCATTTCATGCCTTCTGTATTTATATGTTACGTTTATTTTTCTTATCATGGTCAATGATCTTCCTCAAATTCTACTTCATGCAAAATGCCTCTTATACGCAGATGATCTGAAACTATACTTGGAAATAAACTCTGAGCGTGACAGCTTGGCACTTCAGCAAGATATTGATGCAGTATACAAGTGGAGTGTGGATAATAAGATGGAATCTAACTCATCCAAGTGCTATGCTATGACGTTTTGTCGAAAGCGGAACCCAATTAACTTCGATTACAGATTAAATAATTGCAGTATTACAAAGTCGACAATCATGAAAGACCTGGGAGTCACATTTGACCAAAAACTAACTTTCCATGACCATATAACCACTATAGCAAAGCAATCCTTCCAAAGGTTAGGTTTTGTTTTGCGTAATTGTCGTGATTTTCGCACCGCTCATGCCATTAAGATCATATTTAATGCTCTGGTTCGTAGTAAGTTGGAAACCAGCTCGTGTGTGTGGAATCCTCACGAAAGTACCTACGCCCTACTCTTAGAGAAAGTTCAAAAAGCTTTTCTTAGGAATTTGTACAAGCGAATGCACGGTTACTATCCCTACCTCTATCCGACAAAATTTTTATTGGGTAGTCTTGGATATAACTCACTAGAGGTAAGGAGAGCAAGAAACCAACTTGTAGTAGCCTGTAAAACCCTCCGTGGCGCTATTGACGCTCCGGACATACTGGAGTCACTATCACGTTTTTACGTTCCAGACAATTACTGCCGGGGTAAAAAGCACAGATTGTTTGCCGTGCCCTCATGTCGTACCGTAGCACGTGCTAAAGCACCGACTCCTCGCACTCTGGCCGCGCTCAATGGTCTCTTGGATTCCAATCCAACTAGTGATCTGTTTGCGGATGGATGGAAGGAAATTTTATCGGAATGCCTGAAGTACTGCGAGAGGAACTTATGAATGCTACCATTTTTTAAATAAGTTTTACGCTTCTGGTTCGTTATGTATGTTTTGTTCTAGTTTTATTATTTCATCGTTTATTTTATTAATGTGTCCAGTTACTTTAATTGGTTTTTGTTATAAACCGTTGTGACTGTAATAAATAAATAAATAAATAGATAACCATCAAATAATTCGTTTGTTATGCGGATATTATTTACCATTATTATAAAATGTTAATGTCTACAGAATGTCATTTTTAGTCAGTCAATACAAATGCGTCACAAAGATCGTGAGAAACTGATTGGCAAAACAGTAAATCATATAATATTAAAATTATAATATCAATAATAGTTTTTCTTCCTCATACTTTCCATAAAAAGGAACTTGATTGACAAGATAAAGAAATTATTGAATATAAAGAATGTAACTGTGTAGTAGTTAGCTCACCTTTACGGAAAATCAATTAGCTTGGTATAAGATTACATGAATTATCTGTACTTGTCATTTGTTTTGGTGTGAAATAAAGTTTCTTTCTTTCTTTTTTTTTCTAGTTTATCTTTCATACTGGAGTTGTAAGACTGCTTTACTGATGTCTGTTTTACTGTCCTTGAATCAGTTCTGTATAGATACAGTGGTTACAATCTAGTAGAAATGAATAAAAAGTAGGAGTTTTCATAATTTACGAATTTGTTTTAGGCACAATGTCCCAAGCAACATGCAACACGACGAACCTGCAACTCCATCACAACTTCAGATGGCTGCTGACAGCCAATCACATGGAACCTGTCAAAGGATTCTTAGCTAGGTAAGTGATATTTAACCGTTTTAAGAAACATTGTACTTGCCTCACACTAGGATTTTCTCCTGTATCGTGGGTGCGTTTACGAACATATAAGTTCACATACACATCACACCCAGAACCGTACAACAATTTGGATGGCACAATAAGATGTTATGAACCAACCAATAAGAGCGCCAGACGCCGCCGTCTCGTTTCGATTAGGTGCTTTAAACGTAAAATAAACTCGTGCTAAGGCCACAGGTATTGAACCCGCAACACGTTGCGCAATAGCCGGGAACTCATTGTCAAACTTCAAAAATGTAATGTCACCGTTTATTCTCAGGTACCTCCGTCGCAAGTTATTCACACTGGAACTCCGACTGGGTCGTCGGGAACCAGCATTAGCTGCCGTCTTGGAATGGCTGCCGGGAGTCTGGTCCACGTTGAACGCCTTCTTAGAAGCTCACTCCTCCAGTGACGTCACTGTAGGCCCGAGGCTCTTCCTCGCCTGCCCCATGGATCTGGAGGCTAGTCAGGTAAGAAACAAATACATATTAATGTGTAGGTATGCTCAAAGCTCAAGTTGCTTAGGTGGACGCAACTCATTGTCGACCAAAGGGGCTATACTCTGTATGCTTCATCTATGTATGTGCTGCTCTGTCTAACCCATAGGGATACAAAAGACATACATACATAACCTCACGCCTGTCACCTATGGGAGTAGGCAGACTATGGAAGGCCAATTGCTACTATTCTTGCATACAAAAAAGACATGAAGTTACATTGCTTAACCTCTTTTTAAACATAACATAACACAAAAGGCATACTTTTCTGTCCCAAATAATCGGCATAGAAGAACATATCATTTAATAGGAGGCAAATCTATTAATTACCAGAACATTGGGTTTCACGTTATTACAGACATTTGCAAGAATACTCAATAATTAATCGACTCAAAAATCGAACCCGAGAAAGTTTTCGGGTTCGATTCAATAGGTATTGAAATCGACAAAAAATAATTAATAGCTACAATCATACAATTTATTAATCTTACCTTGGTGTTCTCCAGGCGTGGTTCGCAGACGTATGGAACTACAGCATCGTCCCATACGCGTCGGAAGCAGTTCGTGAAGGCATCGCCCTCTACGGCAGACGACGACACGCCGCCATCGACCCGCTGCAGCACATCAAGTCCTCGTACCCCTGGAGAGAACCCAACCATTCACATGTAAGTATAATACTAATCACACTTATATTATAAATCTGAAAGATTTCTTTGTTTGGATGTTTGTCCGTCAATAACGCTGATACTACTGAACGGATTTTGACGGGATGACTTAGGTGATAGGACTTTTCATCCCTATTAAATGCTCCCATGGGATACAACAGGAATCATATTTACGAGGACGAAGTCTCGAGCAACAGCTAGTAATTCATAAACATTAAGAATTATTTATTTCGAAGAGGTTAATTACTTACCTTTTTAAACTGCGATTCCCAACTCACCTTGCCCCATTATAGAGATTATGGCAAACCCGTCTCAAGCAGGGGAGGCTCATAGTCCAACAATGGACTGTGACGAGTTGTACATGATGATATCACCCATCCCAATCTGTTTTATTGTAGCCAATTAATTTTCAACCCTAAACTTTTGTCATAAAGTTGAAAATGTGTTGAAGAAATTGATAGCCTGTTTATTAAACTTAATATGCTAGTCCCTGCATATTAGGGTTGTGTTACTAAGAACATTTATTCATTAAGAGAAAGAATTTTAGTTCATTTCATAAAGGCAGACTGAAATGAATTTAGAACTGTAGCTGATACTATCAATTTACTCAATTTATACCATCATCTCTAAGCATTTAAAAGTTAAGAATAAATAAAATATGGTGTTTATTCTGTTTGTCATACAAGAATAAAAATGGCTAATAAATAAATCTATTTTCCAGACCCTAAGAGCGATTACGGTGGAGGATATTGGTATTGAAGAATCAAATCAAGATTCCACCACAAATAATAACCAGGATCCCTTGGTAAGTATTATAGAGGTAAATACAGATTTATGTATTGCCTAATACCGATTTTTTTCATATTATGGAACCACAAACAAGTTTACAATTCACTTTAACATAGACCTTAACTAATACAATTTTACTCATTGCAAACTCAACATTAATGGTCACCTAAAACATTAATGATTTACAAAACGATGAACCTGCATCGCAATATAATTATAACTAGCGAACCCGACAGACGTTGTCCTGCATATCCACTTGAATATATAAACAAAAATTCACTCAAATTAGTTCAGCCGTTTAGGATAACTAACCTAGACACCGACTGCGTCGCGGAGAACCTAGCGGGTAACCGGGCTCTGACTCGACGTGTAGGAGAAGGAACGGGGTGGTTTTTAGTCAATAAGAGTCTGACACTCCCTCCCGCCTCACCCAGGCGGGAGAAGTCATTTGATGATTTTCCCCGCTAAAAAAAAAAAAAGACACCGACTGCAGCGCCATCTGCCGGGCTGATTTGTGAATCTAAACCATTCCCAGATCCCCTTGAACACACACAAAAATTTCATCAAAATCGGTCCAGTCGTTTGAGAGAAGTTCAGTGACATACACACTCACAGAAGAATTATATATATAGATATGTAGTTTCATAAACTGCCTCATTGGCTGAGTGGTCGCTAGTGCGGGCAAGGGGTCTCGGGTTCGATTCCCGGGTCGGGCAAAGTAGTACTGGGTTTTTAAGAAAAACTCAGTAGTAGCACGGAGTCTGTAAAATTGTGCTCGGTATATGGCAATAGGCTCACCCCCTATTACATGGGACTCATAACATAAGTAGTGAAAAGTGGGTGTTACATTGTACAATGGCATTAAGTGCCGTAATGTGCACCTCTGCCTACCCCTTCGGGAACAAAAGGCGTGATATTATGTTAGTTTCATAAAAAATGTTACAGTTTGTGAACAGTACGATGTAAAAACTCATGGTATTAGAGAGAATAGTGTAGTTTATGTATGTAAGTGTTCTTAACCGTCCTTTATTTATTTGTTACAGTTGAACATGTTAATGCGACTACAAGAAGCGGCGAACTACAGCGGAAACCAAAGTCAGGACTCTGACAACGCGAGCATGGATTCGAATCTCACGCACGACAGTTCGATGGGCAACGAGCTATAACGAGCAACTCCACGCCCCGACTGTATTGTGACGTCACTATACTCTAAGATTTTATACTACCCGCTGATATTCTGTGATATTGCTTGTCAACGTATTGTAGTTGAACATAAAGTAATACCAGCAGTAATTCCATGCAGTGTATGAACTAAACTGACGATCCTTACATGTGGATTATAAATATGAATATAAAGCCAAATATTTGCCATATGTACATTATTGATATTTATTATTTACTTATTATAAGTGTTAATTTAGTTGCGATTCTATTAATATTTTTAGTTGTTTTTTTTTCTATATTTTATCGCTAAAATTAATAGCGGTATTGTAAGTTAATTTTAAGGTTTTACTCGGCAATATTTGTGTGAATTAGCAAATATCAATAGCATGAGTATGTAAACCTTTTAATGAAGTCTGTTTTTGTTTCTTTTACATACGAGATAATATAATTCCACTCATAAGTGAATAAGAAATAATAACAGTGCCTGGAGCGATGATTTTTCCATTTTTTTACGACGTATTAATTACAATGTTAGATCTAATATTGTTTATATGAAGCAGTGTGGCTTTTACTATTGTTATATTTTTTCAAAGTTAGGATATGAACCGCATTTGTATTACTGAGTATGTAACATATGAAAGTGTAATTTTTATACCATTTTCATATTAAAATTTTCATGTACCTAATATAAAATATTTAAGTGTAAATATGTTTAATATATTTTCATTTTGTATGCGATTACACTAACCGCTATCTATCATAAACAGCGTTACTTTTGTATAGAAATGCGTAACAACTGTGTTACAGTGTTCGGTATGGATTGACTCGTGTGCATAAGTGAAACGTGATATCTACAATCTATGCTTTACAGAAAAATGTGAAATAAAAAATGATTAATAAAAATCATACCGTCTTTCATTTTGTTGTACACCCACATCAACAAAGCCTTGATTTTCAATTTCCACGAATTGCATTTCTTTCTGCATTAAGATGACAGGATCCCGGCACCTGTGTAAAAATAAAGTATAAATTTGAAAGTCCAATTATAGCAACTGTTAGTGCAATATAAAATATAGTAGTCTAGTCTACCTATACTACCTAGACTAGTAATAACTAGTCTACCTATATTTTATTTTGCACTCAATAGACCAACACCTGTATTTGCTTAGACAAGAATGAAAGAAAACAACAAATTAGTTCGAGGGATTTTATTGAAGTACATACTTAGTTACAGCAGTTTCATGTAACCTTAGCCAGAAACAGATATGATGGAGCAATTTGGACGGAACCAGTTTTATTTCATATAGGACTAGAACATTCATTTTACATGAGTGCTAAAAGGAACAATTGCATTAGTTTTGGTGAATCCAATATAAATAAGGCACAACCATTAAATTTCAACAATCTAGTATCTGTCACGGACATTTCAAAATAGGACTTATATGACTATATTTTTATCAGAAAGCATCAACAAGCAGGCAGCAATATCAAGGTATGGTGGCAGGAAAGTTATTAAACTAACTAGTTATGACTATTTCAACAGTAGACAGGCACATATTATACCTAGTCATCTACATTTTTTCATAATACACCTTGCAGTACATAAACATATTTTTTTTATATCATACAAACATGACAAAATAGTTACTTCAATTTCTAGTAGTTTTGTAATTAAACAATTAATGTGACAACATTTACAAAATAGATTTTGACAACACAGACTACATATTAGATACATAAATTCTACTATCTAATTTTATTCTACATAAGAATTGCAATGTTACTTAACAGAGACAAAAGTTGAATTACCTATATTTTTATCACAATTAAAATCACCACAGATGAATAATAAATATAAAAATACCTGATATCGAAATATTATCTATTATTTTAAATGCAAATGAGGTTTGTAAGTATTTAAAGTTTTCAATAAATAAGAATTTCCCACAATAGTCCAATAAAAAAATCTACGTCATTTAAGGAACTTACTTTGTATCATAAATAATTATTATTGCTGTATATCATTAAGTCAATAGTAAGACAAGGAGAATTTAGTCAATATGAACTTCAATCACTGTGAATGTCAAGACTTAAATTTGATAAAGAAGGTACAGGAGATTCAGTAAAGTCTCCCGAGTCATCACTTAAAACTTTACTTTGTTTCTGATCCGACATTCCCTTAGACTGATTATTTCCTGAAACCTTAGATTTATTATTAGAAATACTCAAAGAACTTTTTTCACTAATTAAATCTGCTACATCGGACAGTGAGACTGAACTTTGAGAACTCTGAGAAGTTTGATGCGGGCTTTCTATTGAAACATTTTTATTCAAACTTTTTTCTAATTCATCTTGGATAGATGCAGATGACTTTGTCTGTTTGTCAACATTTTCCTTGAACTTTGAAACTGGTGATGATGAGAAATCATCCCCATAACTGAACTCTGCAGTGTCCGTATCAGACTTGCCAGAATCTTGTGATTTTTTCTCACTGACTTCGGAAGCTTTAGTCTCAATTAATTGATTATTATTTATTAGTGAATCACTACTACTTAAAGTAACAGGGTTTGGTGATACTAAATTATTTTGTTTATTAGACACTGACAAAAAATTTGAGCTTTTTTGCTCATTATGACAATCTGTTTCAACAATTGGCAAACCAGCTGTATTAAGCATTTTTTCATCTAAATAATTAAATGGTTTTAATTCAACATATGAGGTAGAGTCACTGCTACTGTTAGTAGCCAATTTTAATTCACTCATTAATAAAGAAGTCTCATTTCTGGGTCTATTAAAAGTTGTTAACTTGTCATCTCCTCTAGCGTCTACACAATCACTGGATTTCTGTGTAATATAATTGGAACCGTTGTCTGCTGTTTGTAGTATATGGTCTCCAGGTATATACTCAGAACTTGTCTTGTCCCTCGCAGAGTCACTGGAGGTGTCTGTGTCCGAGTTATCAAGCTGTAGCCGCAAGTGTAGTTTGTTCTTTTCATCTGACGAGTTATCTGATTGAGAGTTACTTGTAGTACTACTCTGAGAATCTTCATGGAGAATGTAAGTACAATTTTGCTCTTCTCTGTAGTTTTTATCATCACATCTTTCATGATTGTAATTGGAGTTAGCATCTGAACCAAAATATTTCTTCTGAGAGTTTACCATATTTTTAACAAGTGTGAGAAGAATGGGCTCTTTCATATCAGATTTAGGTAAGTTCATCTTCTCAGCCAACTTCTTCTTTCCTTCATATTTGTATTCGGTGCCCTGTCGGGACTCTGGCTTGTAAACGAATAATGTGTTCTTCAGACAGCAAAATTCCAAAAACTCGTGGACCACTGATAGAGCCAAAAGACCTTCGGGAACTTTAATTATATTATCCAAATTCACATTCTGTTTCAAATTTTCACATTCATCTTCAAAAGCTAAAAAAATGTTAGCTCTTAGCAACGCGCGTATTTTGGCAAGCGAACCGTTTCTCTCCAAAGCTTCTATTACTAAATCACGAAGTTCAGTATCTTCTGCTTGCGCCATATTATAAATATAGTTTTAATTTGGAACTTTTACGGAGTAACACAGAAAAAGCACTAACAAACGTGTTTGGTTTGCTTGTTTTGCTTGTTGAAACTTGGGATGAAACATTGAGGGACGCGATTCGATGAAGTCGTCACCATTTCACTTCGTACAACTTTAAACATTACCGATATTGACAGCAGGTAATCGAAATAACCAATCCTGTTTGCTAAAGCAGGATCAACATAAAAATTATGCTAAACTTATGATCTTTTCCTGACAGGAACTGGAACATGCCCAGTGTCATTTTATGATTTTGTTGATTTCTTAATGGCGCTAGTGGCGGATTGGTTCCGTTCAGAAATAGCAAAAATTAGGTTTAAAAGCATACAAAATTAACGCGGCATATAAAGACGAGTATTAATAATAAAAAACATTAAAGATATTATAGAAAATGAAAAATCCAGAAATTATAGTTCAAATTAAACTTGGACGAACCTACATCACGATTAAATAAAAATGTAAACGGCATGAAAACGTAGATGTACAAAATGTAATTAATATCTCACCTCGAATTTTTAGTAAAATAAAATGTAAAAACTTTAAATTTTAAATTAAGCGCTTCTTCGTAATTAATTTTGTAGAGCCTAGACCTATTTAGCTATGTAGTGCCTATCTACCTACCCAAAATAAAAACTACTTAGCCCTCATTTCTTCGGTACCTACTTACCTAAAAAGAATTCTTTTGGAAATCACTAGGATTTAGAAAAGGAAGTACATTTATTTAAACTTTTACATAAGTGATAATAAAAAGTATGATATTAATAAGTTAATAAAAAATAAACCATCAATTCTAACTGGCGTAGGAATAATATGTCCAGTTTCTAGACCGAATGTGAATATCTAACGCACGTCAATATTAGATTTTGGGTAAAATGCTTCAGAGTAGCGTAAAAGAAACACAAAAAATATTTTAAATAAGTATGGGTACATCTAGACATTCGCTGTTATATCTTTGCGAACGTGCTCGATTACAAGGGGTGAAGGCTTGCGCCGGGAAATGTAGGAAATTCAGTCAGTCGGGTCGAGTGAGCGTGAGAGGTCGGTACGGTGCCCGCCTCGAAATTTAACGGCATAATGAAACTTTTAGTCCATTTTCCTATCAAATCCTGAGTAAAACATTGCAAAAAAACTAAAAAACAGTGTTTACATTGTTATGTTTGAGCATCGTGGGCAAAAATCCTAAGAATGGTTGTTTAATGTGTTGAAATACTAGTGGCGGGAAACCGTTTTGATATCTCGCTTGACGTGTTGTGTCCTATGTGTACGTAGAGCGAGAGGAGCCGTCTGCCCTAGAGGGCGGCCGACATGCTGGATTCGTCGTGAATCGATATTTTTGGAACGTTGTAGAGCAGAAACCATGAGGTTCGAGGCTCAATAAAGGTACGACAGGTTATAATATTAATAGTTTCCGTTCACCCGACTACACCCAACTCATTTAGCAAAATATAACTGCTGCGGTGAACGACGCTATCTGGGTCCCACGTTGGGCTCCAGTATCCCCCCTCCGTCTACAGCAGCTGCTCTCCCGATGTTTTAGTTATTATTGTGCAATTGAATGATTTTACAATCTATTTTTAATTTAATTTTGAATTTATATAGTACGTCCTTCGGCAGTCGGTATTATTTTTTTTAAATTCGGTGTACCTACCTGACTGGAATTTAGTTTCAAAAATTCAAATAACCGCAATTTTATAATTTGATATTTTTATAAATAAATCAAGAGTCTGTTGAGTGTACTTTAGTGATTACGTAACAATTTAACTTGTTGTTTGCATTCACGTGTAGGTAAATTACCATTTCAAAATACGGTGCCAGAACATGGAAAAGAATTTAGCGAAGAATTTATTCTTTAATCTGTCTTTATCAATGTGCTCGCCTGTCCATTATTTATTAAATAACGATTTTACTATGCCGTAGATAATTTTTTGTGTTATACAACTATTGATTATAAAAGTTGGTCTAAATAAGTATAGTGGTTACTTAACTATCTATGAATTAAAATGTTTTAAAAAACGTTACTAAAACTAATGCTTAGAATATATATAATACAGTTTTAAATATTCAGATTGAATTTTCGATACTAGAATTTTAGAGAATGTGTTGGCTTCTAAATTTCACGTGGTGACCCGAGTTGTCGCGTAAAAATCCCGGGAAAACCGTGTGTCGAATTTGGCGCCGTGCTCGCACGGGCTCGGGGGGATTAGGGCTGTGCATACCAGTCTCTTGTGGCAGATATCAAAGCTACAAACCAAACATACTTATGTTTGTGCATATTCATGATTGTGTTTAGCTAGAGTGGCAACTGTCTTAAATGAGAACAATACTAAGGGACCGCCAGAGGGCAAATACGTTGGTGTATAATTAAATTGATGGTTGACTGATGAATTAAAAAGCAACATGACATTATAATGTTTAGTCAAAATGAAAATTTTATTAGATTTTTTGTAGAAAGAATAATTATAAAAGTGAATACTTATCGGAACGTCGCCGTCATGGTATCAAAAGTAAGGTGCCATTCGTTTAATAATAAATACTCGATACCTATACCTATACATAGAGCGTAAAACAAAGTAAGGCCCAGTTAATGCCAGTGTGTAGGTGCCTAATTAGCTTAGGCAATCCTTTTCACTTTTGGCCTTTTTGGGACTTGCCAAATCGCTGTTATATTTCGCACATGCTCGTTATCTACTAATTATTATAAGGTATATACAACAAGATTATATTTTACTGTAACATTTTTAGGTACCTACATAAATAAGGTAGTTATTATTTTTTATTAAAATATGAAGGATTGATTAGATGAACTGATGTTAAATTGAGACACTTAAGGTTTGGCAGTTAAAGCCAATAGAAAACTCTTGAAGGCAAATCCTCCGTTAACGTCGGTCACCGTAGACCCCCATGGCGTTCAATGTGTTAAATTTTAATTCTAATTCATTACCGATTTTATCAAACCTTAGAACGTATTACATTTTTAAATTTGACATTTCGCTGTCACACATAAAGTCGAAAAACCATCTTTAAACAACTACCTACATCCCTAAAGACACAAATCCCGCAAACAAAATTTTATTATCATCGTTCAAAAACCTAAATATTCATCGTTAATTGTAGCTAATTTAATAAGTAAAAAATGAGTAATCTTCTCAGTCTTTGGACCCTTCCGAAATGTCGGCGGCATTATAGTCTAGGTCCAGATGTGGCTTATTGATTTCCAGTGTCCGACTGCTTTCTGACCTCCGCAACCCAATTTCTGAGATGTATTGCTGTCCTTCACTGTCCAACTATTCTTGAAACACCTGGAACAAAGATAATGAACTCGTTAGTTAGGTGGGTTAATTTAAATAGAACATTAGAAATTTAAGTAGTTACTTAGCTGTCACCCGTGACGTCGTTCGCGTAGAATAAGATTCCAGTTTTATCCTATGAGAGCTTTTAATCAGGAAAAAGTATCCTATCATATTGGAGGTGCATCACTGTGTTGGCCAAATTCTTACTGGCCACAGCAACTTTAAAAGCAAGTTGTTTTTATTTTAACGTGGTGATTCACCTTGGTGCCAATGTTCGACAGTGAAGTTGCAAAATGAGCAGTCCTTCCAACACATACTCTGGGAGTGTGATCTCTGGCAATATGAAGGCAACACTATGTTAAATAATGTAATTGTTTCGTCAGGTGTAGCTTATTATACGGAGCTTGTGGAATCTAGAACAAATTTTCGTGCGTTTAGGCGCTCTTGCCACACCTATTATTGGAAGCAAGTATAACAGCCCACACATAGGACCCACTTAGTTTTCGTCTTTCTGTGGTGCTCTTATAATATATTTTGATTTGTTTCTTAAACTTTCTATATTGTCTGTTTTCATAAATTAGTACAGGGGCTCCTTTTCTACTGGAAATGTAGCTAATAGCTGTATTTTGATAACTAAGACCGGGAACAGGCTCCATTTTTATAGTTTAATAAGCGTTAACTCGTCGAGTACCGGTTTTGTAGACACAATTATAGAACAATAGGTTGCGGTCACCGGTGACCGCTTGGTGTTTGACAGTTTCAATAAAAAAAAAACTTATCATACATTATGTGACAATGTCACATAACCACTGATATGATTTATATATCTATGCACATAACTAGTATTTGTTGATTTTCTAACCTTGACAGATTCGTTTTACAAAAATACTGAAGATATTGAAGAAAAGAGGTTTAATTAAGAGTATTAATATAAGAGAGGCAATGAATATGGTGAATAATGTCTACTTTTATAACCCCTCCACTGTCGACGCCGTAAACATTTTCCACGATACCAGACATGTCTATAGATTTTTTTACAAGTGACTTTGAAAAAGCTGCAGTTAGAGGAATTCTATCTGTATTTCCCAAAGTCGCAGTAAAAGGGTGTTACTTCCATTTTAAAAAGGAGCTACTAAAGAGACGTAAAGAGCTAGGCCTCAATAAAAATAGTATTTTCAGACAGGTGCCCCGTAGCACACGCATCCCAGGTATGTTGCTTATTATATGGTCCTGAGCATAAGAGAAAAGAGACCCACGGTGGATTTCGAAATTGGCGTAAGCGCTGTAGGGTAGGTACTGTTTATGTAATATAAATTATTAATGCATATGTATTATTTTTTATTTAACGTCCTGCTTACCAAATACGGGTGTATATATCACAGCACTACGGTTCTGAGTCGTAGGTGCCATTCGTGGATAAATACATACAAACAAATTTGAATCCACGAAGAGCACCTGCCAAATATTTTGATAGGTGCCCTTCGTGGACAAGGCTGGGTGCTATTCGTTCAGGTGCTATTCGCACAGGTGCTCTAAATGGACTACCTCGAAAAATAACCCTTTGACCGAACAACGGGCGGGAAACCGCCAAAGTAGTCTGGACGTCTATTTTAAGATTAAGCAGTACCTAACAAAAGAATTTTGGAACAACTTAGCCGGGTGTAGAGGGATTAAAACCGCAAACTGTTCGGACGAAGTCGCTAGCTCAAGCTAGCCCGAAATTGCGCAAAAGACTTTCTTTCTTTTCCTGAATAAGATTACTTACGTGATAAGTTCAATACAGTGAAATAGTTCAGGAGTGTGTGATTGTTATTTAACGCATGTGGACATGTTAGGTTGCCCACTTTGTACCTTAAACTATAATTGTAGAGCCGATGGTCGAAATTAGCTTGAACCGCTATTATAAATGGAAAAAATTGTGAGTTTGTGTGTAATTTTGTTACTCAGTCACATCAAAACGGCTGAAGGGACCGAGATGAAATTTTGAACAGAGTTAGATTACGGTCTGAAGTAATAAATAGGCTACTCCCCCCCCCTGAAATGCGGGCGAAGCCGATGGCAGAAGCTAGTCTTTCATAAAAAATTAAGTTGAAAATCGCAAAAAGAATTTAGTCAGAGAGCTTGTCGAATTATTGTACTGGTGTTTCCATCTATGACGTCACATGAGCAACACGTAAGTATTGCTAACCGTTACGGAGATTAGGTGTACCTATTCATTCCTTACAAGGGTTTAATTCTGATTTATTTCAATTGTTCAGCTGTAACGGTCTCTACACTTTGATTTACGTTCGTTTTAAATGAAACATTCAGTACTTAGTGTCTTTGCCATCGCTTGTAATTTTGGCGCTGAGTAAAATTTATATTGTCCGGGATACCTATTCATTTTGAGTGAAACTAGGTCGCTTATAAAAGAATTTTGAAGATCGGAACCGTTTTTTGGCAACAACTTTTTATAATATTATTCTCTTACAATTTTGGCAACATTAAAACTGACCAACTGCGTTTATTTTGCCTCAAAAATAGAATACAAAACATTCAACAAACATAAGGTAAATTAAACCTGAATAAACTCCCTGTTTATTTTTATAAAGAATCACTGGTCTACTTAAACACACTGAAACATTCATAACCAGTTTAATTTCCACACATTAATATAGCCACTAAAATATCTCATGCACTCAAGAGACTTGACCGAACAACTTGACTAACTCCAAGCTACATGTAGGTCCTGCGAGAATCCTTGAGTTTATCCTCCATCCAATAAAGGCGAGCGGCCATGATGGATGCCAGTTGTGAGCCTGACTAACTGAGAACAACTTTTATTATTAGTGACATTATCTACAAATCTCTAGTCACTGCCAATCTTTTTTCCCGTATACTCTCGACTGTTGGGAATAAAATTCTGTCGAGTTACCGAGGGTAGAAACAATAAAACCGTCGTTATTCTTGTTAATATTAGATAACACTATAGCTGCTAGATAAAAACAACAACTTCTTCAAAATAAACTAACTAACTCTCCTTTGTATTGTTGTATATTAGGGTATGGTTACACGAATTTCAATAAGAACATTATCGTAGTCCTCTTCGATTATGTTCTTATTGAAATTCGTGTAATTCCAAACTCGGTATTGAAACGAACGAAAAAAGTAAACTATAAATTATTTTGATGTTTAATTTGTATTGTGCTTAACACAAAACTGAAAGATACAGTCAGATATGGCCTAGTTTCATTATGAATCTAAACCTTCTTCTAGGTTACCGGGGCTCTGGCCTGACGTGTAGCAGCAGAAACGGGGTGGTTTTTATCAGTAAGATTCTGATACTCCCTCTCGTCTCGCCCGGGCGGGAGAAGTCATTCGATGATTTCCTCCATTCAACCTCCTTTTAAACACAAATGAAAACATAAGAGCCAAACAATAAGCAAACAAGCTTCGCAAGCAAGTATTAGCCGATCCCACGGAGAACAGCAGAAAATTATTCAACCACTGCACTAATAGCAGTTATTCTAAAACTAACCACTTAATATAAACATATTGGTTTTTCTCATACATAAATAGCTGATACGCAAAGCTTTTTCTCATTCCGCGACATTAACATAGAAATGGTTCATTTTGTATGCCAATTAAGACATGGGAACCCTGTCAGCAACTAATAAACATTTAGATAGGATCGCTTTGTCACGATTACCGTCCTTTTTTGGTAAACAAAATGTTAGCACAATATTTACAAACGTATAATTTCTGTGTAAGCATCTTTGTATTCAGGGGAAGTCGGAATGCAAAGAAATTTAGCTACGCGACGCGTAATTCCGAATAAATTCGTTTGATGTACTTTTAGATAGAATCAACAATGTCAATACAAAAGTTACAGTTAAGTGGAGCCAGTTGTGTGAGGTGGCAGAGCCGACAGTGCAGAGTGAGACAGAGCAGAGTTCATTACTCACCTAAGTACTAATTAATTTAACTCGTAAATGTCCGATTATGAAAAATCCACAATATTTGTTCATACAAAAGTAGTTTCTCAACATCGGAAATAAGGTCTATGGGTAATGGAGTTAGTGTAGAGCGGTCAACGGTAACCGCTCAGGGATTGATCAGTTTAGGAATGATTTCATTTTATAATTTATAATAACTATCGTGAGACATACTATATGAACGAAAAATCGTGGGTTACAAACGCGAACATACTGAGAAAAGTGACTCACGTAAAATCACGTGAAACGAGTTCCTCATGAGCGCACGCTGCTCATGACGAAGAGCCCCTCTGTGGCTCGAAACTAGCTCGAGCTTTTCTCTCAGTTTTTTCACATGCATAACCCGCCATGTTTAGTTAGTTAAGGAATGATTGTCACGTTTCTTATGTATGTTGAAATTATAATTTTAATTTGAAATCTACAATTTGAATATGTACTGAAATTCACCCACTAAAGACTATGTATGGGTAAAAATCCTCTCAAGTTACTTGGATATGAACCGCCATATCCGTCAGAGACCTATAAGAATAAAAAATTCTTAACACTCCAACCAAGTTATAATGAACAATTAAAATTGATGTTATTGCAATAAATATTATCTCATTTCGATTAAACCGATTAGATTCAAAGTTTATAATCGAAATCTTCAAAACCAGAATTCAATTTAACTACGATCAAAAGTTGTAAAGTAGGTAAAATTGTAAGAAAACAGTTTTATCTGCCTACTGGGTGTTTGTTCGCACAATAATACTGAATGGGCTCACAATAAGGTACAGAAACAGATATTGGCCATATTGACTTTTACTTTAGTAACGCATGGGGTCTTTGGGATGGCTCGGCTAGGTATCAGCTGGAAGCCCTTGAATCCATCGAGATGCGGGAAAAGAGGCTCATCAATGATGAGCTTCGAACACAAGCGTAAAGTAGCAAGTCTTTCGGCCTTCTATCGGATACATTACGGTGAATGTGCGTGGGGATTGCACAACCTTATTCCCCCTAGTTCGCTTCACCCTCGTACTATCAGACGAACGGCGGTGCGCCATCATTACATGGTGGACATTCCACCAATTCGCACGAAGCGTTTCGCATCAAGTTTTGTACGAACCGCTAAGGAACGGAATTCCTTGCTGGAATCTGTGTTTTCTGACAAATACAAATTAGGTGTCGTCAAGTCCCGAATGAACAGGTTGCTCATAGGTAGGCGTGCTCCATCGGCCACATCATTGCTTTCCACCAGGCGAGATGGTGGCCAAACTTCAACTTATCAAGTATAAAAATGACAGAAGATAGAAGGTCTCATTCTAACAGCCTGTGTCTACAAAAGGCCTCTTGCTTCAGACTCTTCTTGTACCGGTGTGTGCGCCCAATAAAATGATCAATACTTTTGTTTAATAACCAACTACAATTACCAAGTCTAATAAAATAAAAAACTTTCAGGGTAATATTATTAAAACTCCAGGAAAAAAAAAGAATAAACTTGTGTTGCCATCCGAGTTAAGCTGTAATTTATGTAACGAGTTTTATATAGTTTTGTCTGAAAAATCTTGTGTTTATTTTCGAAATAGATGTTTTGATTATGTTATTCTTTATAATGATGATAGGTAATGTTCATAATTTATAATATATGAACAAGACTAGTAAAAAAGTTAATGTTACAAAATAAAAAACGTATTTTGATGAAAATGAATACGTTGACTGATATCTATTAGAAAATAAATTAATTCATACATTCTTATTCTTTTCTTTGAACGGTAAAAACATAAAACATTTATTTGAACGAAAGTCTATTGTAGTGTTAACATACCAAGTAGATATGAAATAGGTACTATTGACATTGTCATTTTATAGCAGGATCAAAGTTTTAAAAACATTTAAAAACTCCCCACATACCTCCTATCAGGGAACGTTTAAGTTAAAAAGCTCATAAAATTGAAGTATGATAAAGTAAAGTGAAATTTAAGTGCAGGAAACTTTTAACTACTTTAGTAGTTCGAGAAGTAATAAATGAGGTTATCTTACGTTAAGTTTAAGTATAGGGCTCCTGATTTACTTCAGATGTTTATTAAAATGTGTATGTCTTTCTAATAATGCCAAGGAATGTCAATATCAACAGCCTATGGCAGTTTCTTCTTCATTAGGTTAAGGTCGGTATGATAGACAAAATGTATTGATATTTATTTAATTGTATTATGAGTGAGGTGATAGACAGTTGGCCTTAGCAATACACTAGGGGTCTTAAGATAGAATGTCTTAATAGATATTACTAACTTATTTACCTATTTAATAAAACCTATAGAATATTTGAGAAGGAAAATAAAACCTACTTTTTGAATAGGTAAATAATACAAACATTAATCAAACAAATGCAGATTCCTGATAATGATGGGTAATGAAGACAATATTTTCGTTCGCATTGAAGAATTTTTTGCCTAAATTATCTTACAAGGAGTAAATTCATACTTACTTGTCTGTATACTACTTACCTGTACCTGTACTACTTACCTGTACCTCGGTAATAGGTACCTATTCTATTTTTATGATAACCTAATTCACTGAGTACGCTACTAGCAGATATCGTGTGAAAATACATAGTTATCGCAATAATTCACACAATGTTGGCAATTCACATTTTTTATAACATGGACAGACATGAAACGTTACTTTGACATGCATGTCGTAAAAAATACTTTCGTAAAATGTGTCAATATTTTATTTTTTCGATCGTACTCTCGGCGATATTCGAGAATCATTTTGTTTTTAACAGTTGAATGTACACTACAATCGAATATAAAAAAATGTCATTGTAGACAAAGGACATTAATTCGAAACTCCAGTTGAAAGAGTGAACAGAAAAGTCAATGTATTTGATTGACATTCGACAATGTATGTCAAGTCCATAAAATATTGGGACTTTTGAGTATCTTTTTACTTCTAAATGTCGTGTAATATTATTTGTAACATTATAAAATATACCTGTATGATTACACACAAATTTAAACTATTATTAATATTGTATATGTATATAAATAACTAAAAACTAAAATATTTACACATTAATATTACAAAAAAACAATAGAAATGTCAACTATAAAAAAATTTCCACGTCGTTATTTTTAGGTATGGTGTCCAAAACACTGACACTAACAGTTACATTTTATACTGACAGAAAGCACATAAAAGACTGATACGGCATGGAAGCAGTTGAATCTGCTCAATAATACAGTAAATGTACTCTACTAGTACCTAGTATGTAATACATCTATGTATGTACTTGTGCAATAAATAAATAAAAGCCTGAAATACTTACTAGACAGTTACACTTAGTGTCACATTTAGAGACAATAAGACGGATTTACAAAGCATTTTGCACCTCAATGACGCAGTTTTCTCTTTATTTGGAAACTTTTAAGTGCTTTCTCACTGATATTAAACCTTGAACTTACTTTTTGGAATCGTTATCGCTTTTAAAACTTATTTTGTTCTACCATTTTTGTGTTTGTTTGATTTCAGATCAGATTATTGAGGTCATTCAGTGTTACTTACAAAGATTATAGAAAGATTTTGAAAAGATATTGAAGTGCCATTTTGTATTTGTGCATTTAGCGTTTAAAATTAATCAGATTATCGTGACGAACTGACAAGCCTGGGTAATACTTTTGCTTTTCTTCTGCTATGAGACCATATTAATAAAGGGTTAGTACGTAACCTATTACTATAAACCTGTATGAATTTGGACTCCATACTTTACAACTAGGGCCGATGTCTATTCGGAGTCGCGGAGAACCTAACGGGTTACCGCCTTACCGGGGCTCCGGCTCGAAGTGCAGGAGAAGGAACAGGGTGGTTTTTGGTCAGTAAGAGTCTGACACTCTCTCCCGCCTCACCAAGGCTGCAGTCATTCGATGATATTCCCCCATAAAAAATACTTTAGGTACAAACTGAAATGTTATGATGTAGAGAAATGCTCAAAAATATATTTACAAATGAAATTCGAAGACTGATTTTCCTGTACGGGTCGTAGCGGTTCGTTAACCAGAAGCAGTCACTCAAAACCAACTCTCATTTTTGTAAAAATATTAAACAGTAAGTGGTTTCCAATATAGGACGTAGAAGTTGTAGTAAATGTTTTAACATTTTCACAATAATAGCCGACTCCATTAGCCCTGGCCGCGCTCCGATGGTACCTATGCAAGTTATTTGTCGATTGTGACCTAATTTATTTATCAAAAGTTCACAGTTCGACTTGAAAGCTAGAGATACCGTATTGAGTTTCAATTATTCTATTTAATATTTCGAAAAAGATTTCTTCGTTACTATCCAGTTAGTTTATTATTTACAAGTGTAAGACTAACAAAACTTCAGAGGATCAATTTTTGGTTAGACAAAATATTGTTAGGTAAAACATTTCATTATCAAATTAATAGATCTATGGTTCTCTCTCAGCGCTTAACAATCTAAAATGATCACAAGTGGTGAAAAATGGCCACACGTACTCTAAGTACGTCTCTGCATAGATTAAAACTTTATTCCCAAAAAAGAAAAAGTCCATTTGGTGAATTATTCCAAGTTATCAACTCCCAAACCACATACAAACCAAACCAGAGCCAAAAACTGTTTATAGATAACAGTAATTAAAAACTTTTTGATGAAATCTAATATCTGATCGTTAGAACCTCTTTCAGTCAGCTGGCAAACTTTGTTTCAATATAAATGATCTTGTTAATAACTTTACCAACTGGCGTAGCTATTATTTGGTGCACGCCTCTTTTACAAAAATACCCTATTGTAAGTGCTTTACGCAAAGTATTTGGAGTTACATTAATTGCTGTCGAACAATATAGAGGTTCTGAAATGCAAAATCTGAGTGAAAGTGAGTTGGGGAGTAATGAATAGCTCGTTTTGCTATTCAGTTTAATTGTCCTGGATGCCTTGTTCGTCTAGTGGTCGCGGTTTTGGTCCTGATTTTGGATAATAGCACTGGCACTAGACATTGAGAGCCTTATTACGTGGGCCTGAAATACCATAATTCTTTGAAGAAGGTATATTTGTTACTATGTCATGTCTAATTCTCAAGCATTGTTTTTAGAGATGGCCTATAATTATCGAAACATAATAAAAATAGGTTTTGTATCGAGTGGCGCGGCACGAGCGGCGGTACGGTCGTTTTCAGGGTTTCACGTTGGTAGGGGCGTTATTCTTGGAGACAATCAATACGAGTGTCTGCATATTTAAATCAGCGGCGAGGTGAACGGCTTTCTATACGGAGTGTGCGATGATTGCGTACGTCACTACAATTAACATCGCTGATTGAGTTTCGCCGCAATGGGACGCCAACGCATTTGATATGCAATCCCTTTGCTTATGTACATATGTGGAATTCTTTCTAGAGAGCATTGACATCGTAGGAAAACGACATGGCTTTTCTTTTTAAGGTTTTTGGCAGTATTAAACCATTTTTTTATTAGCTACGACATCAGTACAATGTAAAATAGGTTGATCCTATTGTCGTTAACAATCACAATGCCAGAATTCATGTTGAAATAACAATGTACATAACCTTATAAAACTTTTCTTGACTCGGGAATTCGGCGTCCTTGTTCAGTAATCGCGCTTGCGATCACTCTCCAATGTGAATGTAGGATCCCGATTCCCGTTTAGCAGTAACATACACAAAAGAAAGTAAGATTTACTACCCAGAAACAACACCTGAGCATTCAGCACATAAAAACGACGGAGACGATATCTCGTTTGCAAAAATACACCTACACAGAATTAAATTTGATAACAATTTAAGGGAATGTGTAGAAAATGTAGCCTATCAGACAATTAGGAGACTGAATTACAAGAGCTTAAAAGGTTTTGGTAATAATACTTAAGTGTTACTTAGACCAAGTAAGTAAAATTGAACTTTAAGTACACACTAATTATTATTCAGTTCTTTGTTTTTCTCAGACCTGGGCCTTTAGCCAAACGCCACTTTAGCGCTTGTCTACAGACTCTGTACAGAGAGAGTAGAAATAAAAATGTATGGGGATGACACTGACAAGTGTCAAAATTAACGTCAATTCCATATAATTTGGTTTTCTATTCTATATGTAGACAAGCGCTAAATGGCATTTGGCTACAGGTGCTGTACCTAACGTTGACTGTTAGAGAATGCCACTAGGCATTAAGTCCGCGATTGTACCTCTATCTCTATATTGTACAAAAAGTGTAAATAAATGAATTAATAAATATTTTATTAAAAGGAACCTAAATTGAATTTAAAATAAACATTTTCTTTTTTTATTGAATCTTTGAAGTCAGTGACAAAGTTGTTTCAATAAACGCAGTTGTTGTCGCCGTCACCGCGATTGGTTCTCCATTTACGATTTGAATTTGGGATATGTTTCTATGTAGCAGACTGACAAAGTACCCGGTTATTGAATTTCGTACCGTAAATTACAACGTCGGCAGCTATGGAACTCACTCGCCTCTATTAAGGTAAAATAATTTGAATTCGCGCCGGGGCTTTAGCAACCTAATCCTGAATAACATAACACGCGATAACGTAAACACCTCAAAAGGGTGAACGAAGGATGTAATGCGAGGTGTTTAGCTAGCTCTCGAGCCCTGCCCGGCTTCTTATGAATAAATATGGAGCGGACTTGCTTGACACCCTCCGAGCACTTTTGAACATAAAAAGCTGAGTAGCGGTTCACCTACTTGAAAGCGACGTCTTTCAAGTATTTAATTTAGTTTCCAGTCACGTGTGAATTGAAAAATGGTAGGGCACTAGTTTGTTGTTGTGTGCAGAATATCAAAATATTGCGCAGAACGGATAGTGCATGAGCGCGGTGTCGCTGGCAGGCGAGCCGTTACGCGCGGCTTGTGATGTATCCGTAATGTCAGAGGTTATATTATCGATACTCGGGTACACACGTGGAGATGGCGGTAATCCATCACGTCTCCGTGTTTGATCGTATTTTTCATCGTATGATTGCACGACCGAGTTATTGGGTTTCCCGTGGAATCCAATCATCCTCGACTTACAACATTACTTACAAAGATCCACCATCCTACTTAGACGCTAATACAAGTTGATGGGCTCGGCACTGAGTTCGCTATTCAGATCAGGTTAAATCGAAATGCTTTTCATATTGGGACTCGATTCACATCGAGATAACGAAAGCCTTTTACAAGCGTAAAGTTGCCTAATTAAATTTTCGGCCAGCACTTGTTTTGAAGAGGTGGCACGTAATATTAAGCAGCTGACATAACAGAATCTTTCGAGTCCCGTGCTGACCTTTCTGTGTCGCTTAACTTTATGCTTACTTAACTATATTATGGTGGAGGTCGGACCTATTTGTAGAAGAGCTATACATGTACAGTCTGTATGTATGTATGTACGCGGCTACGGTTATGGCCTTCATGTATTTGTGATGTGGGTAATGAAACCAGTTTATGTCGGACGATAATGAAAGCCGTCAACATTGTTTCTGTGATATCTGAAGATTTAAAGATGAATGTTTATGGATGTCTATAAATTTGCATTTTAACTGCCTCGTTAGTCAAGTCAAGGTTGGAGTCCCGGGTCGGGTAAATTGCGGTGGGCGGCCAATTTATCACATAGGATCCAATATTGGTAAATGTCGGTACCTACATACCTATACGTTAGAGCGCTGCTAACCCTCTTCGGACTAGGGAGGTGACAGCTGTGTGTGCCTATAGTGTTGGGTACTTATTACGACAAAAAACGTTCGTAGCCTTTCATAATATGAGGAGGAGTGTCCTATTTGAAAAGCTGTCAAGTACGCGACCTAATAAGAACCGTTGAAGAAATAACTCAATACGAAGTAAAGCCAAGTAATGGAGTCTTAATATTGAAGTAGAAATAATTTATGTACTTATTTATTATTTGGAAACATATTAATGCTTTAGTGCTAGGTACTACTTAGGTGAGTGAGTTTGTTTAGCTGTAAAATGTGATATGTATTTGTGTATTGACATAGACATAGTTACTATTAGAGGCTCTATCTATTGTTCTATCTACTCCATGGTGACTTATTTTAATAAAATGAAATGTTACCTTTATTTATTATTTACGTACATACATACAACATAAAGGACAACACATATATAAATAAAAATGAAGTACAAAAGTATCATCTGTTCCTATTGGAATTTCTTACTATGTGGACCTATGGCAGGAACAGTAAGAATGATACAAGATACAGTGTGTGATAACAAACAGAAAATGGATATAGGATATAGACTTCAAATTATTAAAGCTATTACAATCATTTGATAAATTTTTTTCAGCCCTAAAAACTTTGTTAGTTATGTATTTACAATATAAGAAAAGGGAACACAAATACATATGTACAACTTAAGAGACACTAAAAGTAATTAATTCGTCGAGTACCGGTTTTGAACACAATTATAGAACAATAGGTTGCGGTCACCGGTGACCGCTTGGTGTTTGACAGTTTAAGAAAAAATAGGATCCAATATTTGCAAATGCTGCGGACGGCGAGTGCAGGAGTAGGAACGGGGTGGTTTTTAGTCAGTAAGAGTCTGACACTCCCTCCCGCCTCACCCAGGCGGGTGAAGTTATTCGATGATTTTCCTCCCTTAAAAAAAACTATTGGCAAATGTCGGTGCCTACATATACGTTTGAGTTTTCTAGTTGGTTAGCAAGAAAATGTAGCCTTAATGTTGAAAGAGACGTAATTTATTAACTTAGCTGAATTTTCTTCTGGCCTCTACCTACTTGAGCTCGCACTTTTTAATTCAGCCGTTAGAATTCTATGAATTTAAGAATTTTTGTCGGCGGCTTTACAAATACCGCCTTAATGATAAAGTGCCCACATTTTTCACTTTAAACACATTCTCTTTTCAAAGCATTCTTTAGTATGTGTGTTACCGATATGCATGCCTGTGTGGGTAACCTAAGGGTTGGCTCTTGCTTGGTACAAAATATATATATTTTGTTAAAAAACACGGGGTTTTAAAGAAAAGTGTTCCTTTAAATATTTCATAACGAAAACAGAGAAAACCTGAGCATTTTGTATCAAATTTTAATTAATTCTTTCACAATAAAATATGAGCAATAAAGAGAAGTATCTATCTAAGTAGCTGCATCGTGTTTTTATACTTCATAATTGTTTTTAATTTTATGAACTGACAGTTTTATATAGCATTCACTTTCCGCCAGTTGTGTGGTGAATCCCAGATGGGAAGGAGCTTATTGCCATAAAATGGATATGATTCCACTGGCTCGGTGGCCGAGTGGTCGTGGGTTCGATTCCCAGGTCGGGCAAAGTATTACTGGGTTTTAAAAAAAATATATCAGTAGCAATACGGAGTCTGGAATTATGTCCGGTATATGGCAATAGGCTCATCCCCTATTGCATGGGACTCATAACATAAATAGTGAAAAGTGGGTGTTACATTGTACCTACATAATGTACACCTCTGCCGACCCCTTCGGGGATAATAGGCGTGATGTTATATGGATATGATCCCAGAGTCTGTGCTGCTACTGACAATTTTTGAATAGCTTTCACAGGGCTTTTCCTATTCAATATGCTAAAAGACACACATTGCGCCCTCATCCGAGCACTATCTTCTCCAAAGGAAATCTAACTGCTATTGGCTGGAGTCAGAATTCAAAGGCATATTGCTTCGATATGCATTTAGCAGCTTTCGCTCAGTCTCTACGGAACCCTAATTAAAGCGTAGTTCGTCATTTGTGTTTGTTTTACTCGACTATATGGAGCGCCCATTCTCTAGAACCGTAAATTAATGCTTCTGTACTATATTTATAATATTTATTTAATATTGATTAATATTTTTCATGCTACTATGGTTTCTCTGCCATAGATACGTCATCAGACACGCAGTGAGTCATCATTATCATTGATATATATGCCCACTGCTAAGCAAAGGGCTTTTCTCAAACAGAGAAGAGGAGAAGGTAGTGATTTAAAATTCATATAATATACCGTATTTCATATTGCATAAGGTTTTAAGTATCCTTGTGGTCATTGGTAGCTGGAACTGTACTGGCAGGTCCGGCAACTGTGTATGGCAATAAGCAATAAGTCCGCCCCAAGTATGAAACATGTTTGGGCGTAGGTGTAAAGACTACATTACATTATAATAATTCCATATTACTATTTAGGAGGTGGTACCACCTACTCTAATTAGAAGTATGTAAATAGTTTATAATACATTTCTTGTCTTTTGAAATCCAGCTTTCCCACAGTACACAAAAGTAGTTGGACCTCAGTAAGTAAATCTCTCAGAAAGAGTTGCGAAAATCCTGGAAAACCTGTCTGTTAGTCAGGTTGATAAAAAAAGACTTCGTGGTCGTTTAGTTTCTTGTTAGCTACAATGTAGTTAAGAGCTTCATCAACCCGTCAGTTCCACAAACCATGGGTAACGTCTAGTATTGACTGACAAAACGCTTGAAGGAGTGTCGTATACTGACATGTGCGTGCGTGACACACATCATTATCATCGTCATCAACAGTCTATTCTTGTCCTGGATATAACATAACTTACATATAACTTTCAGTAATGAAAAGACCGATTTATAATAATTCTATTATAAACCATGTTTAAAAAAAGACTTCAACAACTTTTTTAAGTCGGTAAATTAAGTCGGCTATTCTTAAACCTTCTCCTACGTGTAACAATACAATTTTCTGCAAACCGCATTAAAATCGTTATAGACAATTGCGAGATAAACGCGCACAAAGATACATATATACAGGGCAAATGGATAACCTCCTTTGAACCTCCTTTTTAAAGTCGGTTAAAAAGTAGAAACCGCGTCATCGTCACCTCAATATCAATGACAAGACGTGCACTGCAAAAAATAAATATCTTATTGAGATTTTATCTACGAGTAAGAAAACAGAACGTAATTATTAATACATACATATTAATACATACATATATACACAACATAACATTACGTCTTTCATCCCCGAAGGGTTAGGTAGAGGTGCACATTATGCCACTGTACAACCTCTTTTCACTATTTATGTTACGAGTCCAATGTAATAGGGGGTGAGCCTATTGCCATATACTGGGCACAACTCCAGGCTCCGTGCTACTACTGAGAATTTTTAATAAACCCAGTAATACTTTGCCCTACCTGGGAATTGAACCCGAGACCCCTTGCCCGGCAATGGCACTTGGGACCACTCGGCCAACGAGGCGGTGTCTCTCATCATCTTAATAGAAATTTCCAATTTCCTTATACATCACGTTTAAGACGAGATCAAAGCCTTTCAGCCATTAACTGAACATTTAGTTTTCAATATATTTTATGTTAATTTAATGTCACACCATGTAATAATCTGGTGCTCCAGACAGACTTATTTATATTTCAATCTACGTTGTAAATACTATAAAGTTATCCTAAACTGTTAAACGTATTCAATGGATTCTCGATACTACTACAACATAATAAAGCTGAAAATGAAGTGAAGAAAATTGTTAAAGTGGTAGCTTGATGTACTGTCGTCTCCACCTAATCAATCAATCATATCTCCATCGTTCGTGTTCCACATTCCTTCGATATATTCTCTTTTGAAGTAGATCGTCGTTTTGTACCATGTAATTACTTAACTTCAAAAATGTGACATGTTCTGACAACATACCTAGAGCTTTTCATTTTTAAAGAAGTAGGTAGATTCTTTTATTAGTTTTGAAGAACATATTACACGAATGGGCCGGCTCGACTGGGGTAATACCATGGCCTTATAGAAAACCGACGTGAAACAACGCTTAGCCTTCCAAAGAGGAAATGAAGTTTGAAGGAGGTCCTTAGATCATTAATGGACTGCCATGGGCTGTTGATATAAATAAACCACCTAATAACAATTTTATCTGGATATCCCTGTAGGTATGTATATTGTTAAAAGATTTATTTGACGTTCCGTTTTCATGTAGTAGGGCTAATAGGAACGTAACCCGGCCACGCCCTTTTTGAGTTTAACTTAAGGAAAACGGTTTGCTTTGCAAATTGTGAGCGTTTTAACACACCCAACGAAAAGGAAATATACAAGCTGTGCCCGCGACTTTGTCCGCATGTAATAGTGATTCACAGCTCCTCCCCCGTAGTCACCTACGTGCGTCTACTAGCGTGATATGTTAGTAACATTCATGGAAAATTAGAAGTAAATGCATACAGTACTTTTTGAGTTTAGCCCAGACATACAGGCAGACAAACAGACAAAAATTATAAAACACCATATGTTTGGCTTCGATATCGAGTGCAGATCACGCCTCAAGCATTAATTAAAAAAAATTCAATGTACAATTTTCTCTTTCCTATGATTTTATTATATGTATAAATACGTAGAACAAGATACAATAGGCTCACCCCCTATTACATGGGACTCATAACATAAATAGTGAAAAGTGGGTGTTACTTCTGTGTGCACCTCTGCCTACACCTTCGGTTATAAAAGGCGTGATGTTATGTTATGTAACAAGATACGAGACTGGTATTTTTAACTGAAATCTATTAGAAGTAAATCTAAATAATGTCATTGATATACTTGAACCCTTTTAACACCAAAAACACCCGATGATTTGTGATCCGGAAATCGAATGCGTCGATTGATATAAAATTTATGTAGGTGTCTATGATAATATTTTTTTATTATCAGCCCACCACAGCCGGAAAAAGGATCGCTCTATATAAAACGTAATATGACCGTACTTGGCGAAATATGGCTAACCCGGGTACCCCAGCATATCTTTGCTTAACCGTTTTTGTTACGGTGAATGAACTATGATGGAATGGCATGCATTTCTTTAGGTACCTATGTATGATATAACTTCACATTTCAGAACTTCTTCGAGTTGAATTTCCTAGACAAGGAATTAAAAGATTGACAGTTCTCTTCATCCTTTTCCAACGAAGGTGCTGTGGCGACACTTGATACCATGTCAGATGACCGCTAACGCACATGCACCATCAATTAATTAGTTCCACCAAGTTAACTTACCGCACTTGTACTCCTGGCAGCATTTTCCAGAAGTATTACAGACCTTGAGGTCGTGGAAACAAATCAACGGATTACGTCACAGAATTCTACATAACATATGTGAAATTTACATGAGAATTAACACGTACAGAAAATCTCAACGAACAACTGTTGGGCAGAAAGCCCGACAGGCACGAACAGTTGAACACCTCACCTGGTCGGAGGATCCTCCTTTTCCGACCTTTCGGAACTCGACTCACTATGTCCCAAAGTGCTATAATTAGCATTTTCCAACTTGTCATTAATAAGATACAGACAGTCATTGTTCTGTTTTTAGGTTTAAATAAGTACCTACCTAAATATATGGGAAATTTTATTTTTGTGATCTCGAAGAGAGAAATCAACCAAAGCAACATTTCACACAGCAAAAACCTCTATCGCTTTGCAAAAAATAGACGGAATTCAGTTATATTTTCCATGAAAAACAAGGCTATTTATCTTATTAAATCAGAAATAGGGGCAGGTACCTGATATTGCGTAGGATTCCGAGATTTAATCTCCGTAGCGAACTGGTATGGAAATAAATAAGAATAGCCACAATGATTGACCCACGCTATTTCTAAAATTGTGAGGAAAAATACCTCTCTCGTTATTGATGAAAATCACTAAGTACTTACATCTTCGTTACTGGATTTGGACTTACCAGTTTTGGTTCATGAACATTTCATGCCGTCGAGTTGCGAAATCGAATAATTTTACATTGGTGTATTGTCTTAGATTTTCAACCAAGTTTTTGTTAGAGATCAACTTGTTGTTGTTGAACATTTTATACATGACTGCACTATAAACTGAACTGAAACCACAACTGAAAATACTCCACATTGGTGTCTCCGTAAGAAATAGAAATTACTTATTGCTAAAGCCAACTTATGTAGATTATTAATTATGTATTACATTTTTAATCACAACAAAAATTATTAAAACACCATCACGCCTAGTTACCTGATCAAGGTGTATAGGAAAGCGGGCGTTATATGTGTTGCATATTCTATTTTTGATTGTGTGTGATTGTGTGTGATTTGATGAGTGTGATGCTTTTTAACGTAAGGCGTTAAAAAGCATCACACTCATTTTGAACTCAATACCACATATTTATAAGTCACATTTTGCAACTACACCAACTAATAAATCCTTTTACATTGTTAGAACCAACATTAACATTACAAACAGGGTGTTTAAATAAATAAATGTTGAGTCGCGTTATTTTCTCTATTCAAAACTACGTAGTAGCTGAGTGCGGTTTCAATTTTCATTAAAACGTCCCACCGTTGATGTAGCAACATGTAGCTGAAGCCTGAACTCATTCAGGGTAAAAAGAGCATGCATAAAGTAATAGAGATTGCACGGTTGGGGCAGTAGCTTGGTAATTGGGAACTGTGTTATGTATTGAAGGTTATGCAGGTTTGTATAAGGTGTAAAAGACAGTTTTTTGATTAGCAAATAATAATAATGTGCCTAATTGTTGTAGTTACGATAGAAGTTTGTAGAAACGATCGGAACCATATTTGTTTTAAATGCAACGGTCTGAAATCTTAAATACATACATACAGTGGGTACTCACATAGTTGATAAAGATGGACGATGGGCAAAATATACTTAAGTAGCAAACGATTGTTTCTTATTGCAAGAACTTCTTATTGATTTGTTGCCCCAAAGATCAACTAAGCCAACATCTCTAGGATCAAAATTAAAAAAACTAAAGGCAAAATCACAGGCTTTTAGCGTTACACAGCTTAGTAGCCTCCCAAGGCGTGCTAGTATTCCGCTAAATGGACTGCCAGCTCGAGGCTCGAGGCGAACCGCGGCTCCCATACGACGGCGTCTAATCCACTGCGCCGCGGTAGTGTTCCTACACCATAAATTAATTCTACTTTCTACTTAATTATACTAGCGTACACTGAATTTTAATCCGGATTTGTGTACAAATTGTTTTGTTCAACGTTACCTTACGTTATCCCGGCTTTGTATTTGCTTGTTACAAAATGTATCTGTGTCGTAGCATTATGCTTTTGGTACGAGACTGTAGTAGAATTAGCTGATCCGTTGCTTGTTTTTGTAGAAGGACGCTCTTTTTGTATTTATTTATGCTGAGGCCGTATGTAAACTCCTTTTTTGAGACTTTTCTAATTTTAGAGTGAATAAGTTGTGTTGTAAACTGCACTTACTGACTGAAGTATCAAAAGGGGTGTTAATCATGAGGTTCTTTGATTAGACTAATATTTATAATTTAGCAAGGAGTTCTATTGTCTAGTTTTTATACTACATGTTACGCATTTCTTCATAAAAATAGTATCATAAGTTTGTCATATTACTGCTTTATAAAGAAACAATTTACAATAATTATTCTTGGATCAGTTTCAAGCGATTTATCATTGTGTAAACACGATACACACAATATGTTACGGATATTTATGTTTCCAGCGAAAGCAGGGTTCCATAGCTATAACGTACGATCCCCTTTCGCATAAACAACGGTAGGTTGAACTCTTCCATATTTATGATATACAAAACTAATAACATTTACAACAAACACTAAAATGTTTAATTTATTCCAAAGTTTGACTTCGGTCCCTTTTTCAATAACAGCATTTATGTTTGCCATCTGTATTCATGTTCGCCGAGAGTACACACGTTGGCACTATAGGCCAATAAACTGGAATTACCCAAGTCTACACGTGCCACCAGGTATACAGACACCAGAATATAACAAGCAGCAACTTATGAATATTCTCTGTCAAGCCTCAGGAACGCGAGTCCAACGTCTCACATCAATATTTCAACACAAAGAATTATTTTAACATAAACCCAGTTGAGACGTTTCGTTTCGTTTCGTCGTATTTCCATAAACTGGTATGAACATCAAACAGGGTTGTCTAATTACTTAGAATTCGTTAGCTCGCCCTCTAAAGTATGGTTTTGATTTGATTATGACACTCCCTAATTGAGATCGTGAAAGCAGTTAAATTCAGCTTCACAAACAAATATGTTAGGTTAATTTCATATATTTCACCGCACATCGTTTTCCTTCGAAATGATTAATATTTGATGTGGTTTGTATAGTTAACGTCGATGCGTATTGCGGGGTGTCGTTACACCACGCTTGAACACATTTGAACGCAAAGGAAGATGGTTCGTTGCTTCATTTGATAAAACGAAAGAAGATATTAGCAAAACATTCATTAACTGTTAACACATTACAGACAGTGTTCTCAACAAGGTTCCAGATTATTCTAGGTATTCATTATTTAATCAGGTACCACGTGTAACACCCACACACCTTCACAAGTACGTGTTTAAACAGGAAAATTCCACGATTCCGAGATAAAAGCACCCCAACACCAATTTTTAAGAACAGCAATTCGTCAAAAGATGATTCATAAAACGTATTGAAAGAAATAAAAATGTACGGCAAAGGTGGGTCTCAAAGTCTCAATGCAGCTTGCACGGATAACTTTTCGAACCATTTTAAAAACTTTGTTTCTCTAATAAAACCATATTGCTAAGTCTTGGCTTAATAAACAGAAGCATACATTTAATTCTTGGCTCGGAGAGAACTCTCTGAACTCTCTGAACTTACCGATTTGAGCTTTGCTTTTAGACTACGAACAACGTTTGCTACTCTAATTAAATAGCTCTCAATGAAAGAGCTGATCGATAAAACCACTTACATAAGTTTAAAATGAAATTCAGTTTATTATGAAAATATATTTTAAGTATTAAGTAAAATACACATGTATTTTAATAGTGCAAAGTGTTAGTTTACTTTCGTGTGTGTGGGAGAGCCATGCTTCGACAAGAATGGGTTGGCTCGACCGGAGTTCGGAGTGATACCACGGCCTCGCAGAAAACCGACATAAAACAACACTTGTGCTGTGTTTCGTCGTGTGAGTGGAGTTACCGGATCTCAATTACCCCCCAATATCGGAATCCCCAACAATCTTCAAATAGCCTAACGCACTTGTAACACCTCTGGTGATTCGAGTGTCAATGGGCGGCGCGCAATACTTACCATCAGGTGATCTGTCTGCTCGGTTAACGGCTTATTACATAAAAAAACAATTCCATAAAACGGAGGATATAGGAGGAAATGCGTCTAAAAACGGTTTATCAGCAGTTTCATTGTTGTCATTACCTAATTCTGTTTACCGATAGATTTAAGCTATAAAAACAACGTCATTCCGGTATTCAATCCGATTTAACTGCAAGCCGCACGGTGCGTGGCGGCCGGCGGTCGATGGTTTTTTTACCACACCCTGTTATTTTCCTTATTTCGAGTTTTCTTTAAACTTTTGGGTTATTCTATGATTTTAGTTATTCTTCTTTTATTGGAAAACGAAAATATTACAAAGTTACATACCCATAAACTTGTTCTATTGAAGATTTTGAAAGAAGGGTTCAATTTTGTGTTTATTCAAATCATTGTGTTAGTGAACCGTGAAAATATATCTTTCAGAGGAAAACACGCCTAAACGTTTATTCATTGTTGTCAAAAGGTTTTTTACGGCTGGCTTTTTATTGTAACCTATTTTTATAAGGCAATTATTAATTGGTCTTTGTGGTGATAATTTATGAATTAGGAACTTCCTTAGTATCTATAGGTACAATATTCATGATTATTTACCCGACATGTCATATTTCTGTAAGCCAGGACTTAATTTTTTCAAGCTGGATGCGGTTTATGACTCAGTTCATACTTCATACATAAACTTATAATACTGGAATTTCCGAGTGGGTAGGTAATTAAGTAAAATAAAATAAAATAAATTAAATAGTACCTATGTATCCTAAAATTCATCAAAGTTAATTTATATCATTACAAATAAGTCTATTTTGTAAATGTCCGCACCTTGATGTACCTAAAGCTTTTAATTTCCTTCAAAAATCTCTTGTCTTAAATACTTCATCGTTCCATCAGAAGGAAAATCCACCAATCAGCATTCTCCATACCGATTCGCTGATTCTGGTCTCGGCTTCATTTGCATAATTTTGAAGTTATGATAAAATTATGATATCGACGGAATTGCCCGCCGAGCTATAAAGGCATAACAACCAAAGATAATATTTTATTACGCCCCGCTGTTGGATCTGGATAAAAGAAGTCTATGCTTATTGCTGTGACGTAAGCTTCCTCAGATCAAAGTTTCATTGTCATTCGTCGATCTGGCGAGACGTGATTGAGCTCAGAATAAACACGCAAACAGATTTTCTCATTTATGACTTCCCTAATATCAGAATGGGTTATGACCGACTCATATTTGCTAACTCCGTATTTGATCGAAGAATGCTGTCTTGTTAAAACGTCTTCAGTTAAATATCGGCGATTGAGGGAAGTACGTCGAACCGAAATCAATTGAACTCAATGGTCGCCCCGAGTTTTTGCAAAGTTCAGCAGAAACGGCAAGTTCATTAGCAAAATCCGAAGGTTTAATTGAAATGTCACGTAAACTCGACCGGACTGAGTTTGTATAGGTGGCTCAGTTACCTTGGGAATTCTCAAATCAGTTTTATAACTTCCCCGATTACTTCCTCACTTAGCTCGTAACCCGCGCTTAACAATAAAATAAAAATTATGACGATTTTTTTGTTTTCATATACCTACAACAGTTAGAAATCCAGTTTGTGAATGTAAGCTCTCCATAAAGTACCGAGTAGTATTGAATTCACGAGATGTTCTGTTTTATTTAACATTTTTATAGCGAGGGTGGCTTATTAACCTCAAAATATTGTAGGCTTAGGGCGAAACAATACGACCGAGTCTGGTGATACAAGTTTACAACATTTTAATTAAAATTTGGAGAATTTGAAAGGGTCGCTTAGCGTTGTGACTGGATCATTGGATACCCTGAGAGCAGCCATTTGCTGAAAATGGGGATGAGAGGAGGTCGTGGGAAGGGGACCATGTTAAATTATAATTATTATTATTGCTGTCCAGTTACATCAAGATTTAACTTACATTATATTGTTTAAGAATCAGGATTTTTGTTTTCTTAGGCCTCATCTACATTATTAAGTCGTTAGTGGACCTTCATTACTGCTATTTTATGGAGCCATTGTGAGGATTATTCGATTCACATTTGACTAAATAGTGGTTTTATTTCCTAAGAACGCTCACTTATTATATTAAGACATTAGCACCAATCTATCTAGAAAATATCTAGGAGAAATCAAAGTAACCTAATTAATTTCCACTCTCCGAAATATTAACATAATTTTTACTAGGGCTAAAACTCAGCGAACCTTGTCGTTGTACTTATTATAATATTAATTCTCCGAGTCTTGTTTTCACTGACCCCAATAAGCAGTCTTATTTACGCAACAATATTAAATTTTACGTCGCGTAGGTACGAACTGTTACTAAGTCCTACTTAAATAGCAAATATTTTCAAATGCAACCGAGGACTTTGTTTGTTTGGTACTTAGTTGATTAAAATGAATTTTTGTTGATGTTGAAACAATAACACCGGGGTGCTCAAAGAGAATTCGTTCGTATTTTAAAGAAGTTTGTGCTCTAAGTGTAGACTTTCCAATTTTGTAACCACAAAGGTACTTTGGTCTATATCCTTAAGGGATTGCGGTTATGTTCCAAAAGGAACACGAGCCGCTTTCGCGCCATAACAGTCTCGTATAATGTTAGTAATAGACGCGGCTATCAACGATAATTATGCATAATCAAATATAATGAATCTCATGAAATATAATTATAGAGGTACGTAAGCTTCGGTAAACAAAATGTTTACGGACTAATTACAAAGTATTATTCCTGCTATTGGATAGGATGCAGCAGGTGATTAATATTTTACTAATATTACTAGAAATATAACAAAGCAATATACGCTGGATCCAGAGTTGAACCAATTGACAACCAATTGACCTGGAAGTTGCTTTCTAAGTGAGATTTGTGTTCAGCCGTGGGTATTCTGTAGCTGACACGATAACGGCGATGATAACTACATAACATGATAAAAAAGCTTGTGCACCTATAGTTAAATTATTAAGAAGCATTTGCCTATCTACCATTTCAGAACATGCCACAGCATTCCATCTTTGTGATTTACATCAAAACGCTTTCCTAGTCATTCCTAAGCTCACCATCCTATACAAATAACATCACGCTTTTTATCCCCGAAAGGGTAGGCAGAGGTGCACACAGAAATAACCCCCAATTTTCACTATTTATGTTATGAGTCCCATGTAATAGGGGGTGAGCCTACTGCCATATACCGGGCACATTTCCAGATTCCAGACTCCGTGCTACTGTTACTATATTAGTTTTAGAGGACGCTCACCTAAGCTGTAACAAACTGGAACTATACTGGTATAATCGAGTGTCGTACAACATCATAAGGTTTCTTATACAACGCAAGTAATAATGTAGTACTAGGGTAGCAGTTATAGTAAGACGTGTGGTCTATCTCTTAAGATTTCTTACTGCGTCCACCACAAGTTGGACCCAAACAAATGCCACGATAATTCACGTAGCGACTGACTGATGCCCGTACCCGCACATAAACCAAATCCTTTCAGTTTCTCTCAACGTTGGCCTGAGTTATTTTTAAGGTCGTGTGCGAATCCCAGCGTAAATAAATATACAATAGATATACGAGAACCTAATATTTGTAATGTGTGCTACGTGATACATAAACGCATAATGTAAGGTTATGTTGGTAGAACGAAATAGAATTATTTGTTGTATCATTTTTCTAACTGCTACGGTAGTAAGTCAACGGTCCAATTTATATGAAGCTGCCATGTGCAGATAAATCATGAGTTGAGTACGTTTTTATTCGTAAGCCGGATTAGATTAGAGCTACACTAAATATTATTAAGTCACTGAATGATATATTTTCGTTTTTTCTCACAATATTATGACCAGTAAGAGTTTAATATCCCTGGTTAAAACTTTTAGTAAAATCTTCGCAAATATAACGTCAAATTTCAAAAATTTGTTGTAAAAATCTCGAATATCACGTATGTCTTAGCTCCTATCTAGGAATGAAAACTTAAGATCTTATCATCCTTGCTCATACACACTAATGGCACAGTTACTTTAATGAAACTAGAACAAAGAGGTGTTCAAGTACCCATTTCATTTTATTTACAACTTAAGTACCCTGTCTACCTCTTCGGGGGATAACCGTAGTCTCACCTTAAGTTACATAATTAAGAAAAACGAACCAAATGACCCTTTATATGAGCTAAGTTTTAATATATACAACCTCTTTGCGTAAACTTTGAAAAGGGTCAAACGTAACTGAATTAACACATGCGCCATATTTGATAAAAATGGCGGGAAAGACGTAAGCAAAATAAGACAGAAATGAGTTTTAACAGCCACTTGTGTTCTTCTACACATCAAACCCGAAGCCTGTATATACATAATTACATATTTTATTAAAATACAATCCAAACATAACATGCCAGGTAATTAACTTCCAAGAAATGAGCTTGTTCTAGTATTATTAGGGTAAATTCACTCACACGTGTAATTCGTTCAGCGTCTGTCTGCTAACTTTAACATCTAGATGATAAACAACAAACATATCACCCTTACATTATAACTAAAAGCCACAAAGTTAGAGAGAAATGGAGTTGAGTTGTTGAACACAGTGACGGCATCCGACGCACCTAGTCCACACGATGATAAATTGGCTAAGTGCGGATTGCGTGACTGACTCCTAACTACGATAATTCGTTAGCTAACTAGTTGTCTTTACACCGACTACTCTAACGTTCCCTTTACTCCCTTCGCGTTATTCGCTTCACATAACAACTACTTTTGCCCTACGCGTGACGTCACCTGATGCCGTCATAAAATGACAAAAATACTTTTAGTGGGAAAGCCGTGGTATTCATGTTTTGACTTCGTGTGTGACTACTGATAATTCCGTTCTATTTTTGTACATACATTAAACGGGTATTAATTGCTGGAATTAAACAATTGAAAACGTTTTCTTTGACGTTGAATGACAACGAACTTTATATGGGTGTCGCGTAATCAAAGTTAACACTTGATGTATGTGTGTGTATGAATTACGGAAGCATTTACGTCGACGATACGATTGTACCTACTTAGTTTCGGTCGTAAAATTGACAGAGGGAAGCGGATATATTCAGCTAAATAACACTAACTCCGCACGTTATTCACTTAGCACTAGTCGGAGTTTATGTGACACTTGCTTTGTTATGTGACTTGTGACTCTTCTCTGTAACCAGCCCCTTTCTTGATTTACTTTAGCATCGCTATGTAAACAACGAGTATGAATAACAGCCCATTGCTAGATTCTGTAATAAAGCCTCCAGTTTTTTATGTCGTAAAGTAAGAGAGTGCGTACATTTTTATTTTGTTTATTTAGTACGTAGTATATTTTTGACGTTGCTGTGAATCCAGATAAATAGAATTATTTTAATTAATCAATTTAACCTCGAGACTAGAACGACGTCTGAGAACTAGGTTAGTTTAGTTTACTTAGTAAAAAACTTAATAAGAAGACTTGAAAGATTATTACTATGAAACATTGCAATACTATTTCATTATTATACTAGAAAACCTAGATTCAGCAATCGCGTTCTAACAGTATTACTTTCCAGATGACGTCAGCAAAATAAGTGCACTGGAAGTTCAAAGCAATATACTTCGCCCTCGGCTTACATCCCTTTCACATAAAAAGACGCATCGAATATACACGTTCACTTCCATCGGGTAAAATAGAAATCGAACGACATTATAGCCACCTTTCCTTCAATTTTCCCAATTTTGTATCCAATCAGAAAAACGATTAATCGAGTAATGCCTCTGTCCTTATTTCCGAAACCAATATGGAGGCGACCTTTCCATTTGAAACTCGAAATCCTTTTCTTTACCTGCCAGTCTTTTTCTCAGATCAGGACTTCAAGATAGTTAGTCTGAAAAATTATTTGTTGGAACCGAGAAACGATGGACGCTATTTTTCGTGGTAGCTTTTCTAGATCCTGGCCAGCAGAGCCGTTGAAATATGGGATGGACTGGGGCTTAACTAGTACGCGTGTTCTTACGGCTCATAAATTCAATGCCTGTAAATCTTCTACGAATTGATAGTATCGATTATGGACCAATTTTCAGGGAGCCCCTAAATACTAGGCTTCATTTTTTGTCTGCGTAAAACGGTTGGGTTCAAAATCCATTGTGAAGGCTTATTGTTATAAATGGTTCAATATCTTAGCAAGATAATTTGTATTTTATATTCCCTGGTGAGGTAAACTGAGATGTTTCATTAGAACATCCATTTTCGATAGTTTTGTTTTTATAAAAAGGGGTTTGAATGTAAAATGGGGCATGATTACGTCCGTAATGGGCGTAGTATAATTGAAGATAATATGTAGGTAGAGTTTTTATTTTATTTATTTATTTATTTAATGCACTAACAACTACCATTACAGATACATTCCAATACGATAGTGTAGCCATCAGTCTTACCACATCTTTTAGTAATTACTTATTACCTAATTATAATTAAATTAAAACTTAACACTTATACATACCTATATACTAATACGATAAAGTTCCCCATACATAGTTGATGCTACTGCTCGATGACTTACGAAAGTCAAAAAGACCAATACTATGTTCTTCAATCCTGTGATCAAATTCAATTCAAGATGTGTATAATGGAAACTTGAAAAAAAAAGAAAGTAAAAAGGTTTTTGGCTTAAAAACTTCAAATCTCCTATTCGGAAATGTAGTCCATTCATCAGTCATCACATCACTTAACCGACTCATACGGCGGTGTAGCAGTATGAAACTGAAAGAAAAACATAATTTATCATCCTGTATAACTAGCGGCAAACTGAGCAACCTGCCACTAAGTAATTGATATATGAATGGGCGCTAGAAACTACGTACGTGCTTATTTATTTTAGCTAACTCCGTTTCTTAATCAAGTAGTTATGTTAAGGTTGCTTTTATAAAAATATTGTATCATTTTTTGAAGAGGTGAATATTGGAAGTACTAGGAATTACTACTAGGGTACTAGGAATTTTCACTAAATAACAATAATTGTACTTCGTAGTGAGTGAACTTTACTTGATGTTTAACAAATTGATAGACAAAAATTGTGTTCCGTATCATGGTCAATCATCAACAGCCTGTTTTCGTCCACTGCTGGACATAAGCCTCTCCAACGGCACGTCACTGAGCTCGATCTTCAGCTCTACGCATCCAACCACCACCAGCCACTTTACGTATACCTATCGTCACTCCACCTAGCTGGCCGCCCTACACAACGGTCATCGGTTCTTCGACAAATGTGACCGGCCATTTCAGCTTGCTAATCCTTTGTTCCGTGTTCCGTATATTATTTCTACAGAAATTCAAATTGATATTTTTATTAGAAATTAAAAGTAAAAACGGTCAAAAACGTGGGTGGTTTAACCAGTTCTAATACAATTGAATTTGAACCGCAGTAGAAGTACTCTAGTCGGCTATGGACCATCCACACAGCCGGCCAAATAACAGCTATGTATTTACAGTAAGTACACAAAACTAAGGGCGATGAAATAAAGGCGGACGTAATGTCATTTAAAATTATTATTGAAGCACCAAAATGTCAGTGGTGTATTTATGTGTGGGTGTACTTCATCATCAGCATCATCATCATCACCAGCAGCCTGTATTCGTTCATTGCTCGACATAGGCCTCTCCAATGGCACGCCACTGAGCTCGATCTTCAGCTCTTCTCATCCAACCACTGCCACCGTGCGGAAGTCGTTACTCCAGCTAGCTGGAGGGCGCCCTACACTGAGACAAACCCGTGTACTTGCAACACCGTAATGTATGAACTGTAACGACGGGCCATATCACGCGACAAATTTAATGTCCTTAGTGTTAATGTGTGTGTATTCTGCGTGTAAGTCTATAGTAGCTAGGTGCCACAGTCGTTTCAAGAGACTATTGCCCGAATACTGAAATGCCATTACGCCACCCAATTTTAAGTCGCGTTTAGGTAAGTACGATTCTGTCAGGTGTCAAGTGAAATTCTTTGCAAAATGACAGAGACGGCACGATATTAAAGTAGAAATTAAAATTATGTAGCCTTTCAGTGTTCGGGTGTGTGTCGATCTTCTTTTCTTCGTCCTTGCACAAGACTGTACATATGTATACTCAGTTTGCAAAGGGAAACAGTCACAAATCCCGATTTTTACGACATAAGAACTGAGTAAATAATATATATACACGTGTAACTTATTACATAAGAATTCACCTATACAGGAAAAGTCGTCCAAACGTAACTCTGACGGAAAACTCATAAAAATACTGAAACTTGGAGTATAAAAACTTTCGTCCAATATTTTTGGTAGGAAAATATTATTATAGTGTGCAAAGTACGGCTGTGTTATATTTACGAATGATAAATATGTACGTACTCACAAGTTGGGCAGAGCTTACGTTGGATAAAACACTTCCATTAATTCTGGTAAGTAGTCAGGTAGATATTGCATATAATCCAATTTTCTGCCTAACATTATTACATTTTTCCTGAACCCTAAACCAATTTGTCGAGTTTCATTGCTACGCCTTTTAGTTTGATGTTTTTCATGATCTGATATGGAAGATCTGACTGTTTCTTTAACTTACGTGTAGGCCCTTAAAGCCTCCGTTAGGGAGAAACGAACTGTTTGGATTTATAAATTTTTCAGTGAAATTTAAAATAGTCAGTAGTAGCACGAAGTCTAGAATTGTATCCGGTATATGGCAATAGGCTCATTCCCTATTACATGGGACTCGTAACATAAGTAGTGAAAAGTGGGTAGGTATTAGATTGTTCAATGGCATAAAGTACCGTAATATTCACCTCTGTCTACCTCTCCGAGGATAAGAGGCGTGATGTAATGTTATGTTATTTGAAATATGAAAATGAAAACCAGGTACTTCCTATCTTATTAAAGAATAGGCATTTTGCACATTGCCTATCCCACTAAGGATGTAAGCTCAATATTTCTTTCAGATATTCAACTCAAAGATGAGAACCACAATCCGGTGGATATTGTAAAAGTTTTATTAATATTCATTGTTTATGTCTAAGTGTCAAAACAGAAATAGCTTAGCGGCGAGAGATGAGTAATGTAACAGCCCGTATATTATATACAGAATGGTACAAAATATTACATTCAAATGTACCAAACCACGTAAAATATGCATTGGTTTATGTATATGTATCAATATTTATTCGTATTATATAAGTATGTTCTCACGTGGTGCTATGTTTCCATATATATTGAGAGACCCGGCTATTGTGATACAGGGATACTTAGTACAAGAGCCAGGGCTTCACTGAAGCACTAATAACCGTCTATTATTTATATTTTTTATTACTAAAGTATTTCCTTTTTATCGAAATAAGTTTCAGTAATAATATGAAGCTCACGGGCTTAAACCAAGTGAACTTCGTATTAATAAATTATGTGTGGGATGCTTTGGCATGAATGGGCCGGCTCGACCGGAATGATACTACCTACGGTCTCACAAAAAACCGTCGTGATGCAACGCTTGCGCTTGTGTTTCGTCGTGTGAGTTTCCCGGTTACCCCCCCTCTGCCCAATCTCCACTATCCCTGAATCCCCAACGATCCTCTAACTCCTAATCCTCAAAAGACCGGTAACGCATTTGATACGCCTCTAGTGGTCCAGGTGTCCACGGGCGACGCCGATTGCTTACCATCAGGTGACCCGCTGCTCGTTTACCGGCTTATGCCACAAAAACACAAAAAACAGTTTCCGTATTTTAATAACTCCGCTTTTATTTTTAAACACCTTTACGTATCGATCACTCCCAATTATTTTAATTGATTACCGGTAAGTTTTAATTTCAGTTTGCCGTTAACTACCGGTATGCCGTAATCGCGCGGTGATTTATTAATTCGGAAACCCTGCCTTCGAACTACTTCATATAAGATAGGCGTTATAATGAACGGGATTATTTTCACTGTCGTGAAATGTAATATCGTGGTGGCCCGGAGGTTTAAGACGCCCACTTCTCATGCATGAGGGTGCGGTTTCGAAACCTACCAACGGCAAGTATCAATGTGCCGTTTTCAAAGGTATAGGTATGTACTTTCTAAGAATATTTAGACACCACTGACAAACGGTGAAAGAAAACATCATGAGGAAACCTGGGCTTATAATTTCTAATTATAAGTTTGTAATCACCAACCCGCATTGAGCAAGCGTAGTGATTAATAGCTCAAACCTTCTCCGTGTGAGAAGAGGCTTTGCTCAGCAGTGGGCATTTATGCCTATAAATGCCTGTTGGCCTATAAATGGCTGTTGATGATGATGATGATGATTATTTTTACTACAATTATTGTTTGCTACACATGTAGAAAATGGTTTAAAAAAATGAACCGTCTATTGCAAATTGTAGTAGTTTGACGTTCTAGCAACTATACTAACTATATTATGCACTTTAATAACTAATAATAAGAGTCGGTAACTGCTTGACGTAATGTAGCTATTAGTTTATACCACATTTAAGAATAGAATACGTCAATAAACAAGTGGTGACTTGTAAACTGCTATGAAGAAAGAAATCAGCACAGCACACTCACACATATAAACATGGAAATAACACACAATACGTTTAGCACATAAACAAAGCTACAATTAAAAGTCGCGTGTGTTTCAATTGTTTTAAAAGGGAAACGTTCAAGAATGTATAAGAATAATAACAAATAATCATGGCGGCGGTGGACTACAATACAAATACACGAAACAAAAGCTTAGGGGAGATGGGGAAACGAGTTAAGAATCACATTGTTTGCCCACTTACCCGCTGGGCTGGGGGTGAAACGTGGCAAAATGTTCACCGACTTTGACGCCGAAACTCGGTATTTTTCCACCGGAATGTCCGGAATCGTTGGAAATCGTCTTCCATCATTTTAAAGAGGTGTTTGAACATTATTTCTCGACACTTGACATTGGAATTACCTATGTACCTAATGAGTTAAGGACACTGTTCGGAGAATTGTTTTAAATTAAATAATGTTACGTGTTATTGTCTAATGTGGATAGGTAACGCAATCTATTTATTTTATATACCTGTATGAACTAGATAATTGATGATTTGAATTTTAGGAGAAACATTGTCTGCGGAGTTGGTACCTATGACGCAATTGAATTTTTCCTGTAATGTGTCATTGACGATTCTATAAATAAGTCGATACGATTTTTTTAATGTTTGATGGGCCAATATCTGACCACTATCTCGCCTGGTGGTGAGCGATGATGCGGTCTACGATGGATCACGTCGTCCTATAAGCAACCTATCCACCTACCTACTTTTTTAAAGGGGGAACATCATCGAATGTCGCCTCATCCAGGCGGGAGAGAGTGTCAGACTCTTACTGACTAAAAACTACCCCGTTCCTACCCATGCACTCGCCGTCCGCAGCATTTGCAAATATTGGATCCTATTTTTTCTTAAACTGTCAAACACCAAGCGGCCGGAGCACACCGAGCCGGAGCCCCGGTAACCCGTTAGTTCTCCGCGACATTCACCTACCTACTTAGAATCGTCAAATTCTAAGTAATCATAACCCCTATTATCAGCTATCAGGGTAATTGCCCAATGGTACTATGCCCAATCTACGTCATTCAATAATCAATTTAATACGTCCCCATAGAACCCTACACAGTTTAAAGTGATAATAAAATTATCAATAGCTTTACGCTACAAAAATAAATCCTGAAATCGGATTAACGAATTGATTTGATAGAATCCGATCCACCTGTAGTACATTTATTTCAATAACGATCAACGTTTCATGGATAACGCACATATAGGCTCTAGATTCCATCAAAGCGTTTTAATTAAAAAAAAATTTAATTAAAATATTTGTTTTACTTCTGCTGATACAAATACTTGGATGGGAGTTTTGTATTCATAACATCACGCCTTTTATCCCCTAAGGGGTAGGCAGAGGTGCACATTCTACCACAGTACAATGTAACACCCACTTTTCACTAGTTGTTATGAGTCCCATGTAATAGGGGGTGAGCCTATTGCCATATACCGGGTACATTTCCAGACTCCGTGGTACTACTGAGAATTTTAAAAAACCCAGTAATACTTTGCCCGACCCGGGAATCGAACCCGAGACCCCTTGCCCGGCAGTCGCACTTGCGACTACTCGGCCAACGAGGCAGTTTTGTATTCTATACCGTATTTAAGTATGGGAGAGCCATGTTGTTGCACGAATGGGCCGGCTCGATCGTAGTGATACCACGGCCTCACAGACAACCGACGTCTAACAACACTTGCGTCGTGTTTCGTCGTGGTATTGAGATTACCGGAGGCCCAATTACCCCCTCCCCCAATTCCCCCAATCCCTGAATCCTCAACAATCCTCAAATTCTTAATCTCCAAAAGGCCGGTAACGCACTTGTAACGTCTCTGGTATTTCGGGTGTCCATGGGCGGTGCCGATTGCCTACCATTAGGTGATCCTTCTGCTCTTACCGGCTTCAACTAATGCCCATTATCATGCTCATTAAATTAAAGTTGAATCAATTTATTCCTTATTGCGATAGGTACTAGATGATCAATGACCATGATTACTTCGTCAGACTGTCAGTGAAAATTCCTGTTCACCAACCAAGAATGAACAGTTTTTACTACGGATGATCTCTATAACATAACTTGTATTCACCTTTCAAACCTTTATATACTTTATTCCTTTAAATTCTAAGTATAAATTTCCCTAAACAAGAAGTCAGACATCAATGAATAATGGTATTCAAACCATTGAACACTTCGTAAAGTTATATAACCTCCTAAATCAAGCTTAGTTTTAGTACACTAAGATATTAGAATTTGAGAATCTCAGGACATTGTCTTATTCAGTCGCCCTATATTCGAATATAAACTTTATATAATGAATTATATGGTCGCTATTGTTTTTTAACTAATGATTAATTAATGATTCCCTTTATTTGGAATAACAATGTCAATGGACATGGATGTTTTTATTCTATTATGAAGACTTGGCCTGACATATTTAATAAATCGGTTCATATTCATGAGTAGCATTCTGTGCTGCTACTGGCGGAGGCTCATAAACATGTACCTCTTTTTTTAAGGGGGGAAAATCATCGAATTACTGCTCCCGCCTGGGTGAGGCGGGAAGGAGTGTCAGACTCTTACTGATTAAAAACCACCCCGTTCCTTTTCCTGCACGTCGGGCCGAAGCCCCGGTTACTCGTTAGGTTCTACATGTGCCTCTAGCATGGCTTGGAACTAGTCGAGTTCTCGTCAATTAATTGAGTCGAAAAAAATATTATTATATCTCAATATTGGGTGTAGTTAATCATTATAGAAACTCATATTATAACGCCGCCATCAAATTTGATATTAGAATTGAAGTCAGCTAGATTATTCTGTAACTGTAGACTGCACGGTTGGCGCGGTGGCTGGGCAACTGGGTGCCGCGCAACGTGTCGCGGGTTCGATTCCCGCACGGAACAACTCTTTGTGTGATCCACAGATTGTTGTTCCGGGTCTGGGTGTCATGTGTATGTGATATTGTATGTTTGTAAACGCACCCACGACACAGGAGAAAATCCTAGTGTGGGGCAACGTTTAAAAAAAAAACAAAATAACAAAACAACTTTAAATTCAGAAAATCGACGTACACTCAATCGCAGTCCGCCACGTCATTGGTTATGAGAATAATCTCGACCAATGACGGACGAGAATGCGATTGAGCTCACTTCAAAATTTCGAATTGCCATCTCATAGTTAACAGTGCTTAACAGTGTTTTGTACTACGCACGACTTTTTTGTACCATAATATTTAGAAAAATGTGAATGTATCATTAGTAGATACATATTAACGTCTGTAGCAGATCTGTGTTGTACCAAAGCAGAGTAATTATTCCTACTATAGATTTTCATCCCATACGAATGTACAATTTGAAAGGAACAGCCAATTTCAATGATAGATAGACTAACAAACTATTCATCGTTTTAAAAGTGCCTTTGCATGCATTGACTCCGAGCGTACGGCGCGTCGCGGTCCGCGCGCGCCTCCAAGAGCCATGGGTTACGGGGTTATGGCTCCGGCTGGATAGAGCCGGAGCCATGGCCTGGGTGCCTATCGGCAGGAATGGGGTGGTTCCCTCCCGCCTCATCTAGACAGGAGAAGTCATTCGATGATTTTCCCCTCAAAAAAAAAAATGCATTGAGTAATTGAAATATTCACATTAAACATTTTACCAGCCAAAACCAAACGGTGATCACAATAAATAAAATAACTTGCAAACATTATCCAAACCTTGCATTAAAAAATAAAACTAAAACATAATATGAGGCCGTCCTTGAAAGCAGGCACATGAATAGGCCCCGGTAGACGGTAGCATTGGACTGCAGAAAGAGGTCAAGGCGAATAAAGCCTTCGATTAAACGTTTCCTTATTCAAACACGATTTCTTTTACAACCTTAAGCTTTTATTTTTAGTGTCGATGGTGTGACGTCATGTATTTTCCCTTCGACCAGTATCGCGTTGCGTGTGTAGATGTGCAGTAAGATTTTAATGTAAATATACATTTTTCACTAAGTTATTTTATTTATTTACTGATTCTATCGTCGCCGTCGTCGGCTAGTAACATAGGGTGGAATTATCAAACCATTGTGTTATAATTTTCTCGAAATTGTCTTTAGTTTTAAGTCTAGAATTCAGAAGAGATTTCCAAATTAGGAAAATAGGTGATTAAATGCATTTTAATAAACGATACCAACTCTATCCAGGGTAGAGAATTGTTGTATTGTAAGCAAACGTGTAAAATTACAAACATCTTTGATCTTACCTAAGGTCACCACCACCATCATCAGCTGAGTGACGTCCACTGCTGAACATAATATGCCTTCCCCATAGTCCTCCATGTTAAGCAACAATTATGATAAATATTTAATGACTGCCTCGTTAGCCGAGTGTTCGCAAGTGCGAATGCCGGACAAGGGGTCTCGAGTTCGATTCCCGAGTCGGGCAAAGGGTGGGTTTTTAAAAAAACTTCAAAAGTAGCACAGAGTCTGGAAATGTGCCCAATATACGGCAATCGGCTCACCGCCTATTACTTGAAAAGTGGGTGCTACACTGTATAGTGGGATTAAGTATAGATTGATGTGTGGCCGTGTGTACCTCTGACTACCCCTTCGGGGGTAAAAGACATGATGTTATGTAGAGGTATAGAGATATATGTGTACTCGTTGAGTACCGTCATTATAGACACAATTAAAGAACAATAGGTTGCGGTCACCGGTGACCGCTTGGTGTTTGACAGTTTAATGACCAGTTGACCCAGCAAATTACGTGCCGCCTAAAAAAAATTCCTCATCTTTCAATCCTTCCCTTTTTTTTAAGGAGGGAAAATCATCGAATGACTGCTCCCGCCTGGGTGAGGCGGGAGGGAGTGTCAGACTCTTACTGACTAAAAACCACCCCGTTCCTTCTCCTGCACGTCGAGCCGGAGGCCCGGTTACCCGTTAGGTTCTCCGAGACTTCCATGAACATTCCAAGACCAAAATTATCCAAATCAGTTCAGCCGTTCTCGAGATTTAGCGAGATTTACGAACGGAAATTAATTTTCATCAACATAGATATTATTATGATAGTTTTAAAATAAAAATACCGTTTTTATTTTCAGCAACTTTTTCATTTTAATTACGTATGTCGGCTTTATTAATAAAGAGACCTCATATTTTATTATGCTGTTATTAATTCATCATAAAGATTACTTGGCCCCGTTTAGTTGACCGGGCTATGTAATAAAGAAAACAGTGTTATGGTTATTTTTCAACGAAGTTTCACGAAGGGGTTGCTTGAGGTTTTAATACAATTACACCGAGACATCTAATCAATCATTTTTCTTCGGTTACAAGTAAATATTTTAACAGTTCTCCTGTTATGAAAACAACTCTATTGCGATACCAGGAGAAATGAAACTGAAGTGAACGATTTATTTCAAAATATTAATTATTATTAACCTTTCGTGTGTCTAAGACGTGGATCCACGCGAGATACAATGTATTTTCTATTGTGTCTCAAATCGATGCATTCAAAAGAACCCATATTGACCTACTGTACCAAATATGGTACAGTAAGTTTATAAAAATATTTTGGCCTACCCATAAATTAATATTTTATTGTTTTAATTGTAACAATTAGCTCAGAGTGTTAGTTTTACATTAACAACAATACAACAGTATTTTTATTCAAATTTCGTTGAAAATTTTATTGAAGACACCCAGCGGGGACTATAGGAAATATATACAATGACTTCGAAAAGGTAAGTTCCTTATTATTTATTGTAAATAATATTATTTTTCGTTACTATTTTGCAGAGTAGGTCTAAAGAAATATTATACATGTAAACAATTTTCGGTAAGGTTACTATAATAAGATATATTTGGTCGTAAAGAAGGTGTACCGCATATGGTACAGTAGGTTTATGTAACATAAACATCTTCTTGTACTTACCTACTATCTAGTATACTATTAGATAACTATATCTAAACCTGATTTTATATATATAACCGAAATTGCAATAGTTCTTGAAGAAGATGATAATATGAGTAATCAGGGAAGAGATATTTTTTTACTACCAGCACTATACTGACAGTATCCCTGCCCATGAGGATCGAACTGATGAAGACTCGTGTGGAAGATAACATCGACATAAATAATTTGCCTGTTGAGACATATAGAAGAAAAAAAAGGAAAGAGGCTACTACTATCTATTATCGCGTCTCTGATGATGTAATAATTTGTAGGTGGCACGATAATAGCATGGTTTCAGTGTGTTCCAATGCAGTTGGCATAAATCCTGTACACAAAAAAATAAAATATCTGTACCTTATCCGGAATGTTTTAATATGTATCAAACAAAAAATAAATAAATTCTTTAATTGGAAAATCTTGTATATTTGTATGCATATAGTCCTACTGTACCCGATATGGTATGGTACAGACGTAGAGGGCTACGTCTCTCCAGTAATTGTATATTTTTTCTAATATTTTTTTATTGTTGTTTGTACCCCTCTTATTGAATATAAGTTAAAATAACTAAAATTTTACACGAAAATAATTACACATAACACATAACATTACGCCTTTTATCCCCGAAGGGGTAGGCAGAGGTGCACACAGAAGTAACACCCACTTTCCACTATTTATGTTATGAGTCCCATGTAATAGGGGGTGAGCCTATTGCCATATACCGGGCACATTTCCAGACTTCGTGCTACTACTGAGAATTTTTTAAAACCCAGTAATACTTTGCCCGACCCGGGAATCGAACCCCTTGCCCGGTAGTCGCACTCGCGACCACTCGGCCAACGAGGCAGTCCTCAGTACGAAAATAATTATCGGTCTAAATGGGTTAAACCTATGATTATATAGCTCTCTATACTGTTGTAAGAAGGTAAATATTATAATCTAAACTTAGTGTTTACAAGAGCGCCATCTAGTTGTTTCATGGGAAGTTAACCGCGTAGAATACGAATCATCGCTTGTCGCTAACAATGTGTTTTGTTATGTTTATAGAATAAATACATATAAAAGTGTCCATCATTTATTTAAATGAAAACCCAACCTCTTCAACAAATACTATAAATAATTGTATTTAAAACTAATTACTGTTACTTCTTACCTAAGTTCTGTTGGACGAGTTAACTTGATCGATTTCAAGCCAAGCCAGGGGTCCTTAGCCTGATATCCATACCGTAACTTCAGCTAAAACATTTGGTTTCTATCATTTATTTATTAGCAGCTACTAACATTTGTAAATGTTAGCGAACGGTTCGTTAAAAGTTTCTGTAGTCAAAACCACGCTAAATGAAATTAGAGCCAAAGAAAAACGTTAAAGTGCACTCGCCGGCACCAGCGGCCGAGTGAGATCAGTTTTAAAAACTGTCAGTTGAAGTTCTAGTTGATGCCAATTAAGAATTTAAGGCCAAATATATTAAACCTGCGTAAAATTCTGAATTTCTTTTATGTAGCTCTAGAACTGACGTGCTATACTTAGAGCATTTCTTGACAGAGGAAAATCTGCAAAAGTTTTTCAGATAAACGATAAGAAAGGTGTAATTCTTGCCTTATTAATACCTAACTGGTAATCATTGAGTATCAGCACCTATAACAGAGTAGAGACTGTATTCTAGAGGAATTTCCTCTAGAATACAGCTTTGGAGCCTCAATAACTGACTGAGATAATCCTAGTGTGGAGCAACGTTTAAAAAAACAAAAAAATAAGGCGTCGCTTGTTGCGACACATTCCTCTAAAATGCTAAAAATGGATAGTGTCACTATAGGTACACACAGCTTTCATATCCCGAACTTGTATATAAAAGTGCACATTGCATCTTTATTCACAAGCATCAATAATATACTTATATTTTTGTCTTACTTATTTATGAGAAGTATAGAGGGTGACTAGTAACTCAATGTATTCCTCTTGGGAGAAGATACAACTAATTTCCTACAAAATTAGCCCTAAGGTATCTGATCTGAAAGTGGCTAGTTTCTGAGATATTCAACATTTTTGGTTTTGGTCAAAAAATACAGAATATCAATAAACATTTATTAATACTAATATGATATATCAAATAATATTTTTTGTTTATCACGTTAAACGCCATGGCAGTCACCGGTGACCGACATTAGCGGAGGATTTGCCTTCAACAGTTTTTTATTGGCAGCCAATGCCTTATTAATTAGATGTTAATAATTTTATTATTTTACCTATAAACAATCAAATTCGAATAATAGTTACTGCCACAGAAGTAATAGTCATTAATGAACTGGAATAGTTCATTAATGACTATTACTTCTTATTCTTTCAGGGGTACAAGTAGATACAAATCCAGAAATATATTTATTTTTTTAAATAACAAGTAAATCATTATTAATATATAGTTTTCAGTCACTAATTCGGTCGTTGGCCGAGTGGTCGCGAGTGCGACTGCAAGGGGTCTCGGGTTCGATTCCCGGGTGGGGCAAAGTATTACTGGGTTTAAAAAAAAATCTCAGTAGTAGCACGGAGTCTGAAAATGTGCCCGGTATATGGCAATAGGCTCATCCCCTATTACATGGGACTCATAACATAAATAGTGAAAAGTGGGTGTTACTTCTGTGTGCATCTCTGCCTACCCCTTCGGGAATAAAAGGCGTGATGTTATGTAATTTGGTCATTTGGATTTATTTTAAAAAAATATTCAGGGCGGATTTTATAGAAAATTAGTTGTATTATTACCTCCCGAGAGGAATACGTCGAGTTACAAGTCATCCTCTGTACCATATAACCGTTATACTGATACATATAGTACATCTCATAAATATATTAACATACTCCACATAATATTCCTAAAGTAATATCTATAATCCATTCCGTTATTTCAATTCAATCCGAAAATCTGTCAAAATCGACGTCGCCTGATATCAGGAGCCACGTTCCATCAATATCAATGTTTAGCCTTTCCACTCACGTTTATAATTTGGCAAAGACTTCCCGCTACAAAAATTTCTTGCCACAACGGCGCTGGAATAAAAGGGTATGACAGTTTCCGAACGGCTTATATTTACCTTCTTACAGCACATGAAAATAAGTACAGGGAAGGAAAATAAGAAAGGAATTGATACAAAGGAAATGTCAGCTTAGGTACCATGGAGGAGTGTATTTTATAAAATAACTTTTAACAAAAAAAAACCGACTTCAAAACTAAATAAAAAATAAAAAAGTAAATAAAAAACCAAAAAGCAAAAAATAAGTTACTAAATATGCAATTTATAATACTTTTAAATTACTACTTACTATGTAATTAATAAAAAAACTATTATTTTCTTAACTAACTAGTCTAACTACTGCTTGGTTTGAAGTCGGTGCCAAGCGTGATGAATTAAACTAACTTATATAAATACAAAATAATTGTACTTGGAATAATCAACATCAAATTCCAGCACAAGTAGATAAATCAATAAGTCAAAAATAACCAACAAACAAAACTCTAAAACTCTAACTCTAACTGATAAAACTCTAAACCAGAACTAACTACTCCTACCCTATTAATCAAATCGGTTTATAAATAACGGAGATATCGGCGAACAAACATAAAAAAAAGCATATATACGGTCGAATTGAGAACCTCCTCCTTTTTTTGAAGTCGGTTAATTAAAAAGAGCACTTTGAAGACACAATAAACCTTCACATCGCTGTCATCTCGTAATGTGCTTATTGAATAGCAATACTCCTACAAAGCATTCCTTTGGACTCGATATTTCTACCGTGCCGACTAATAATTTGAAAAAGGATTGTATCTTGTACTTACTACGTTATAAGAATGGCAACTTTGTAACATTTTCCTGTCCGTTAAAATGTAGGTATTAAATAATAAAAAAGCAGACACATACACATACTATTTTTGTCTATAGAAGTAACAATGATGCATTCTTTACATTGAGTCGAACTGAGTTTGCAGCGATACTTTGTTAAATAAGTTTTGTACGTTTTGGTCCAGCACTTTCTATTAAATAAATTATATCTAACCGAATCTCCTACTCTTCCAATGATTTCTTATCTTCATAATGCTTAAAACGAGTAATTTTAAACATTATTGTAATAATAATAAATCTTTATCCATATAATAAATTGGTCATAGTTCAGATAAACATCTTAATTTAAAATCAGAGATCTCACTAAGTTTGAAGGCCAGTAACTAGGAAGAATATCCTGTGTCACAGACGAAAGGAACACTCATAACATTACTAATTCTAGGACAAGTTATTTATATAAACAAATTCCTTAACACAAATAATCGATCAAAAGTAAAGTTTATTATTTAATATACATACATACATACACACGTACAAGACTACATAACATGATAGGACACTAAATATTAATATTATCGTATAAGTAAATTTATTCAACAAGTAATTATGTTAGCTTAAATACAAAACATAGATAGATATATAAAACATTGTAGGAATTATAGTACTGAAGAATTTGATACATCAAAAGAAACATAATAAAGTCGGTTCAAACATCAGCATCATCATTAACCAACTCATAATCTATTAATTTAGGCTGTAATCATTCTTACATATCCATATCCCTGACACCAGGCAGAAGGCAGTGACCTCTATAAATATCCCCAGATTGTAATCCCCACAGCAAAATGGCGGTGTACACATGAATGCTGATGTATTTCCACCTGATTAACTCCTTAATCTCTGTTTTCATCGCCCACGGGAACAAACACTAAATATAGAGGTTCGTTATAAATAGATGATATATCCTTGACTGTGGTTTCATATTTAGTATAGCTACTAGCTTCAACCCGCGGCTTAGCTCGCGTTCTAGTAGAATTAAAAGTAGTCTATGTGTTATTCTAGCCATCAGACCCCCATAGATGGGGCTTAACAGGGCTGATGCCGATACGGAGCCGCGGAAGACTTAACGGGTTGCCGCGGCTCCGGCTCGAAGTGCAGGAGTAGGAATACTCCCTCTCGCCTCACCCGGACGGGAGAAGTCATTAGATGATTTTCCCCCATCAAAAAAAGGCCATAATTATTATATATCCCTGTTCCAAATTTGATCCCGATCCATTCTATCGTTTTGACGTGTTTGAGTATTAAACATACGCACAGACACACAAACTATTACATTTATAATATTACTAAGATGTTTGGTTGTTTTCGGGTCGGGTCCGGGTTCATATTATCGGGTTAATATTATTTATTACTAGACTAGACTGCCTCGTTGGCCGAGTGGTCGCAAGTGCTACTGCCGGGCAATCGAGTCTGTCGGGCAAAGCATTATTGGGTTTTTAAAAATCTCAGTGGTAGCACGTAGTCTGGAAATGTGCCCGATATATGGCAATAGGGTCACCCCCTATTACATGGGACTCATAACATAAATAGTGAAAAGTGGGTGTTACATTGTGCAGTGGCTTTGTGTGCCGAAATGCGCACCTCTGGCTACCCCTTCGGGGATAAAAAGGCATAATGTTATGTTATTATTTATTGCATAGGGTGACTGCTCTTTCTCTAAAATATGTAGTATGTTGCGGTGATAATACCTACATATCTACCTCTATTATTACCACAATATACTGCTTATTTTACGACAGTTTCACCAAAGGTCTAATTAATGTGAATATTTGAAACAGGTTTTATTATAATTACTAAGCGAGACAATGAAATTTATCACCGACCAGGGAAACATTACTATTATAATGACTAACACATACCTATGTAATAATTCTATCCATCTAATCACCCATACAAAATTATTATTATCAGCTATGGAACATACAAATTGCAAAATAGTCAATAACATAATATTATGAAAGCGTACTTAGGTAATTTTATATGTTTGGACAAGCAAATGGGTATTTTCATTCAATCAAACTCAAATAAGCACAAATTGGTAGAAAAAATAAAATCTACTATTAGAAATACCAAAAATAGACTATACCTATTCCGAGTTTTTTGAAGAGACCACAATCGTAGGCAACAACGGCTAGCACAAAATAAATCGATCACAAATGTAGGTTAAATAGACATCAGAATATATAAGGTTCGTACGTTGTATAGTCCCGTAATTACTTCGATACATGAATCAATATGCAAAGATTGTCGGATAGCGAAAAATCAATATCCGCTTTCGTTCCAAGGTGACAGCGCAGCGTTCATCGATTCTCATACAATATTTCATTACGTAAAAAATGTCGTATTAATGAGGTCCACAACAAAAATTAATGGCCGTATAACACGCACAATTACACGATTTCCAAGGTAAATGAAAATAGGCTAGAAAGGACTCGAGCGGGACCTTATTACATAAGTGCGTGAGTACAGCTGAAAATTTCAAAAAAAAAAAAAACCTAGAGAATTTCAAAGGATCTCAAATCTCCCGCATAATTAGGTGGTACACACCTCGGGCAATATAATTTCGTACCCGCCAAATGAGCATTAAGTTCTTATGTGCGTCATGTGTCTTGCTCCGTTTTCTAATGACGCGTGTAATACTCCTATCGAAACCGACACGAAGTGCGCACCTCTACTCACCCGTGTAATCGCAATTCTGTACTTGATTAAATGCTTCATTCGTTTGCAAATCACACGAATACTTTTGCTGGAATAGTTGGAGTGCCATATCTGAACAAATGAATTCTGTCAAACTAGCCCTTTGATGAGGAGACCCTCGTTAAATAAAGGTAAACGTAAAATTTCAACGTATGTATTTAGGCACTAACAAGAGCCTCGGTCACATAAAACGGTAGTAGGAAGCGCCAGCGCCATCTATCACGGTGAGCGCGAAGTTCCGGCGTGACCTAAACGTATGGAAAGCGAGCTTTATCCACTATGATTGATATCTAATGAATTGTGCATATCTCTGATCACCCTTTGAAGGATAATAAGGGATAATAGCAACTTTTATCCGTACCAGTAACTTCCTGGCCCGACCTTAACCCTGCACTATCTCGGTCATACAATCTGTACCGGTGCGGTGGGTAGATAGTGGTAGTACATGTCTAATCGAGATTTTATGTGAATGTTGATGTCGCTCCATAGCACACGTATGGCCGAGAGGTAGATTTAAAAGGTGCATCGGTGCATAAGCTGTAGGTATAATAGCAGCTCATCGACTCGGGTCTGTGCACCAAAGCCGACACGTTTCTTTGAGTTGGCTTCTATGTATTATACAAAGTTATGCGACAATACAGCTGGCACTGTCTGCGATTTCAATCCTAGATTCCGTCATATTTCTTATATTTGTAATATAAAATACTCAAAGCAACTTACAATATCTCAATATTTCACTTCTCAGTTCACATTGTTGTAGAAATATGGACCCATAATTTAAAAAATAATGCTGGGTAAAAAGTGTACTGAAACATTATCCGCGAAAATATTTTAGGGTCTGTAATAATGTTCGGGATTATGACAAACAACCCTATTATCATTCCCGGTGCCTCTGCTCGTAGTTCCTATATTACCGAGAATACCACTAAAGCCGAAGTGGAGAGATTTTTATATTCTTTCATTCATGTAAAATCGAGGTTTCGCTAAGATACGTTATTGGCAAAAGGTGAACTTTCAATCGATACTGTTTTCCCCTCATCCTAACCCTTTTACCCTTTCTTATAAAAAGGTCAAATGTAGTTTTATCATCACGCTTTATCCCGAGCTGGATTGTGGTATCGGGAGACCGATCCCGGCATCAAATTGCTCGTGGAGATTTGTTTACTTGTACCTTCGCAGGTCAAAATATGTGAGATTTGTAATTAAACGCCTGGTTTCACAAGCACTTATTCCCGAGATACTCAATTTAACTATACCTATTCTATGAAATAAATTTTATATTCGCAGAATAGTCGCACTGTTTCTTCGTATATTCTTATTGCGAATATTTGAATAGAAAAATGAACCGTTCCTGGCTAGTACTAAATTTCTAGAACGTACCATACTTACCACTATCAATTTCCGTACGTCGACTGAGTAATTTGAATTTATATGTTCCTGATGTTTGTGCAAGCGTTCCTTGTTAGTGTGTGGTGTTTGTGGTTCATTATGTAAGTGGAAGGGGCCTGGCATCTATTAACACGTCTGCGTAATTTAATTATCTGCTTTCAGTAAGCAAAATCACTCGTCTTTCGTCACGAAAGTGAGGTTAAAGTAAACCTCATTAGGAAACCTTTTTGCTAATGTGACAAAACAGTAATTAAAAAAGTTGCAGTCACGAGAAGTTGCGTGCAAACGTTTTTTACAAGTAGACAGTCGCTGGTTGCTGAGTTACTGCTACCCTTATTGTTACACGTTACGCCATTCACATGTAAATGTATCAAATGGAACGTGTAAATACTCCGCGCCAGGAATAACCCGTTTTTTAATGAAGAAATTGTGTTGTTCGCATAAATTAACAGGTATAAATAAATTACGAACCATCGGTTTTAATCTCTCCTTTACACTACTTACTAGTCTTTCATAATTTACGACGTGGCACCACAAAAAGGAAGTTAAAACCTTGAGGAACACGTACAAAGCCTGATGAACCAACATTATCTATAGGTTTTAATCTCATAATCCTCTAACGTACGATAAACACCTCTCTTCCTACATACCTGATATTTTTCTCCTGCCACAACTTATCAATATAATTCCGAAGGAGGTACAAGCATAAGATTGATCGATGTATATTTAAGGCGAAGTAATCCAATTATGCCCACTGTAGCAGTTCCCCGTAACCTTCCCCTTAAGTTCGTTATGTAGTAGATACTTGCTACTTTTGTTTCTCACTGTTATCAGAAAAGTTTTGCTCTCTCAGGAGTTCGTTTGGTCTTTGGATACTAAGAAGACATACTTACTTACTTTATGTATTTCGCAGAATTTATTTGTACGTAAAAGTAAGTTTGTACGTAGATAGCAGCCTGTATTCATATATTTCAATGAAAACTCGACAACTTTACACCTTTTGGGAGTTGTAAAGTGTCTTAGTAACATTTTCGGTTCTTATACTTATTAGCTTTATTAATAAAATTTTATATGTAGGTATTTACTTAAATAAATTTGATAAACTAACTGAAATCGTCGTTAAGTAAGTGTAAGAGAGCCAGCATGCTTCGGCACGAACGGGCCGGCTCAACCAGAGTGATAACACGGCCTCACAGAAAACCGACGTAAAACAACGCTTTTCACTGTGTTTCGTCGTGTGAGTGAGGTTACTGGAGGCCCAATTACCTCCCCCCTCCCCTTCCTCAGTCTCGCTAATCCCCGAATCTCCTACAATCCTTAAATTTTCAATTCCCAAAAGGCCGGTAACGCACTTGTAACGCCTCTGGTGTTCCAGGTGTCTATGGGCGGCGCTGATTGCTTACCATCAGGTGATCCGTCTGCTCGTTTACCGACTTATACCATAAAATAAATCGTTTGAGAATTGTCATGGAACTAGAGCCAGTATTCACCTAAAATCAAGAGGTGAATTGTACCTTTTACCTTGATTAGTTCCCTTCATCAAACTGAAATTATAAATCACATTTCAGCTTCGTTGTTATGTAAATAACCGACAGAAGCTTAAAGTACACTTAAAATACGAATTATATTAACAGGAATGCGCATGGACGTTAGAGTAGCTACTATCAGAGTCTTGCTATCTCACTAAAACAATTGTTTTTAACCAATTATCAAAAATCCACTACATTTGTTCATACAATGGTAGTCTCTAAACATCAGGAATAAGGTCTGTAATGGTGTAAGTGGAGATCGGTCACCGGTGATCACTTGGATCTTGAACAGTTCATCACACAAATGTAACTATTATATTGGAATCTGTAACCAACGTTTAGATTTAAACTGTCAAACACCAAGCGGTCACCGGTGACCGCAACCTATTGTTCTATAATTGTGTCTACAAAACCGGTACTCGACGAGTTAAATGTCCAAATACTATTCAGTTAGTTGAAGTTTGATTAAAACGAATGTCAGTAAAAATATTCTATGTCAGTAATAAAGCTGACACACAGATCCATTGTGTTTCTAACCACGTCGAATATCACCTTAGTCTTTTGTACCAACAGTAATATTAAGGCTTAGCTGAAGGAGCTGAGCCAGCTTTGTCCACACTAGACATACTGTAGCATGCTAATCAAGTCGTTTGTGACATCACTTGTGACGTCATATTAAGGGTTTTAGCACATTTCATCGTTGTAGATACGTCGTATTAATCACCACCTTATCTCTTTTCTCTGATACCTTTATATCACATATTCACATCCTATAAGTGGCCTCTGCTTACCTACGGCCTCTTCTCGCACGGAGAAGGTTAGAAAGGTAGAGGTTAAGAGGGTCAATGCGGGTTGTCGATTCCAAATTTATAATTAAAAATATTAAAAGCAGGTTTCCTCGCGATGTTCCCTTTCACCATTTGTCAGTAGTGCCTGAATAATCTTAGAAAGTATGTATCTATTTTCATATTGGTACTTGCCGTTGGTAGGTTTTGAACCAGCACCCTCGTGCAAAAGAAGCGGGCGCCTCAAACCTCAGTCGGAACCGATTATTTGTTGGATGTCCTATTACCCAGCAATGGGCTGTAGCGGACTTAACTTAAGGGCCACGGAAGGACTTCTTACGGTGCCACTTCTGGCCGTCAACTTTTTGAATTTTTTCTTGTTGGCCAGGTGGAAAAGATGTTCCACTGAGCTGATACCAGTCTACTCCCGAATATTGCGCAGTCACGACATTTTCCTACTCCGACAGAAGGAGTAGCGTTAGTCTATTCTACTTTGAGTACAGGTCGCGAAGGACTTAACAGGTTGCCGGGGCTCCGGCTCGAAGTACAGGAGCAGGAACGGGGTGGTTTTTAGTGAGTAAGAGTCTGACACTCCCGCTCTCCTCACCCGGGGAAAGAAGTCATTGGATAATTTTCCCCCCTCAAAAAAGTGCTCGAACATCGACCCTCTAATTTAATATTACGTTACACACTTCATTAAGTATGTAATAGTAATATGACGCAAATGTTTCAAAGTTTGAAGGGCTATCGTTTGGTCGATTTTCTTGAAGTACCCAACTTGGAGTTGTTCTAGTTAGTACTTATTCGAATTTCCGAGATTTTGTTGAGTCCCAATATTTGATCGAAGTTACTATATTGGAAAAGAAGTTTCGCAAGTTCAAATCGAAACTAGAATACTTGATTATTGGCGTTTTCACGTACCTCTGTCTACAATGTACTTGTTACTTGTGCTTGAAACTGTGGTATAATATCAGTAATATCTAGACTAGTGTGTTAACTAATTCCTTTATAAAAGGTTGTATGAAGAGTAATTACCTGATGGCGCCAATACGTATGATAAATAGCATTAACAATTATTTACTCGAAATACAATTACTAGGGCTCCTTAAATTGAAATTGTAAAAGAAAAATAGTTTTCCATAATCAATTTAAAAATAAATAAAACGGTGCCCCACTTTAGGATTTAGTGTTGATCCGTGCGGGAATCGAACTCGCGACACGCTGCACGGCAGCCGATTGCCCAGCCACCGCACCAACCGTGCAGTCAGAATCTTATTATCAAGGATCCGATGTTCATCACGATCCCGACAAATAGTTCGCAATCGTAATGCATGCTAATTAAAGAAAAATAATTGACACTTCAACGACGCGTCGTTACATCGCGACGTAACTCAAAATGATAAAGACAGCAACGTAACATGGTCTCTTTCCATTCATTTAATTAACTTCAAAATGGTAAACGCTCTTGTAACGCCTCTGGTGTTACAGGTGTCCTTGGGCGACGTTAATTGCTTATCATCACCTAGCATTTTGTGCTCGATCACGGCCTAATACAAAAAAAATCAGTACAACAGCATTCGTAACATAAAAGAAAAACAAATGAGACGTCAATGACGTCACGCCTAATAGGACAAGGACAAACATCATCGCCTGTTCTCCTTCCACTCAAAGGAAAATAATTAGGTACCTATAAACAAGAAAAACAAATGATGTGTCAAGTTATCACGCTCATAATGACAAGGACAGCAACATAGCATGGTCTCTTTCCATTTATTTAAAAAACTTCAAATGGTTTTCAATCAGTACTTATCAGTACAACTACAGTCGCAGCACAAAAGAAAAACAAATGACACGTCAATGACGTCACGGTCAATATGACAAGGGCAGAAACACAGCGCCTTCTCTTTCAGTTCAAAAGATGATGTTCCATTACCAGAAATGCTGTATTTGCAATAGGTAAATTACTTTTTGTTATTTATCATTACTGTCATTAGGTACAAGATTAATGTAGTAGAAAAAAAAACAATGATTTCATAGATAATGTTGGAGAATAATATGAACACTATTTTTGTTTTGACGTTTCGCATCATATTGTATCATTTTATTTCACATCAAAAATAGGATACTAGAAGAAGACAACAATTTCGAAAGAGAGAAACTGATCACTGAGCGTTATCTTTAAACTAGCAACAAAGCAAACTCATTTAAAATCTAACAACAGTACACGTCAATAAAACGAGGAGTACTCTATAAACCACGAATTCGCTTAACAGCGACCATTTAAGATACACATAATATGTTCATAGCATACCTACGTCTGTACAAAGTAAGTGCAGACAGAAGCAGTAACTCTAAACGCCACTCTCCCTGACCCAAGTATTGTAGGTATTAGTTCTACGAGCCCCACTTTATGTTCTGTAAGGGAAAGCAATTTTAAAAACTATAAAACTCCGCGTAACTTTGAAACTGTTGTATTTTTGATAACCTTTTAGATAGGGGACGATGTCGGCGATTTCTGTCTAGGGCAAACTGTATCGAATATTCTCGCGTTAACCGATACTTGACTACTTTAAAAGTTTTGCCGATATTTATTTTGTGAGAACACTGGTTTTGTCGATAGTTCGTCTAGAACTTGACTGCGTTCTAGCATTTAAATGCTTTGCTAAATTACGGATAACCACTTCTAAAGAGGTGGGCGTTGTTTAGTAATGTATGTTTTCTGATACATTATAACTGAACCAATTACAAGATTGGCCATTACCCCAGAAACATTTCAACCATCTTTAACCGACCATCAACTGTCACTCAAACAAATGACTTGACAGTATTACAAGAAAGCATCTATTTGTCTGTACCAGGCAGCATGAAGATATGTGCGCAAATTCTTGTTATGAAACAATGTAGGTACGTATTTATTTATTTATTAACATGCTAATATTACTCCCTGACGAATGATAAGTGACAGGACTAAAAGTATTATTCCAGTGAATCAGCTTGACTTAGTACTTCTAGTTGGACTAGAAAGAGTATTTATTATGATAATAATATTTCCTGCATATTTTTTTAGGAGGAAAGACGAATATATTTCACTATCTAATTTAGGTCGCATACCGTAGAAGGACGAGCATTACGTCAAAGTAATATTATGTTATTCATCTTAATTCTTCGCTGATAAATACGTAAGTCCCTAGTGCTTATTGTATTGTGTTTACGAAAATGTAGATAAATCATTAATTACCTAATCCGATTATTTAACCATGTCTGAACAATAGAAAAAAGTTTCTACCAAGACAACAAAATATCAATTGTAACACAACTTGCCAAAGCCATACAATAAGTATCTACACGACAAATCTATTCAAAACTAGTTTACTATGCTATAAAGTTAATTTTAAAACAATTCGCTTTTGAAATTACCATAAGTTTTAGTTGCCGGCTGCCGTAACCTAGAACCCATGAAATTCGACCTTCGCGATCACAACTCGCTTGAAAATGACTTTCGCTTTCCCCGACCCATTATTACATGTAATATCGTTTTCGTCAAGTGAACATAGAAAAAGTTCGCAACAAAAAACTGAGCGAAAACAGCGGTTTGTATGCTCAGGAATTACGAACAATAAACTGTTCGTATTTAATGTTAAATTCGTGTTTTTTCACAATATCTATAAAGTTAACAGTCGCTTTTTAAGCCGCTGTAGATACTTGTAAAAATGGAAATACTTGAAGCTGATAGCGTCGCGCGTTGTTTGCATTTCTCCTATTATGTAGGCTGTTTAATATTTTGACATTATGCCAGTGGTAACTTAAAGGAAAATAGCTAACAGCCATAATATAGTTAGCGGGCATCCAGTTATGAGATTTCTAAACGCCACATTTAACAAAATAAATTAATATAATAATACCATTAATGCCTGTCGTATTCGGATACTTGCTAATGGTACACCAAGTTTAAAATTATTAAGTAGAATTCTTAGATAGAATAATCAGAACAGTTTTCCGGACTTGGTCTTACTGAAAATTTTCACAATCACACTTGGTACAACGTACACCTAACTTGCCAACGTGGTAATGTAATCTTAATGTTACCCAGACCCTCTACGGCGCCCCTGTTTGGTCGCCGAGCTTGTTGCGGCGTCCCGCTCGGACGCTGCTCATGGCACAGAGGGTCATGGCGATCCGAATGATCCGCGGATACCGCACGATCTCCGGGGAGTCGGCGAACCTCCTTGCCGGATTACCGCCGTGGGATCTGGAGGCGAAGGTGCTCGCGCGCGTGTATAACATGCGCGCGGAGGCACGTCGCCGGGGCGAAACCCCGCTGCCGCGCCAGATAAGTGCGTGGCGGGATGAGCTCCGGCGCGATCTCATGGCGGAATGGCAGCAACGACTGTCGCAACCGGGGGCTGGGCTCGCTGCCATTGCAGCGGTAAGTCCCCTCTTTGAGGAGTGGCTTGAGAGACGCTACGGCGTCCTCACCTACCGCCTGACGCAGGTCCTCACCGGCCATGGAAGTTTCGGGAGGTACCTGTGTCTGATGGGGCGGGAGGAAACGCCCGGGTGTCATCACTACGAGGGCCGCCCTGAGGACACGGTGGAACACACAGTGGGAGAATGCCCTGCGTGGGCTGAGCACCGCCGTGCCCTCAGGGAAGTGATCGGCGATGGCGACCTCTCGCGTCCGGGCCTAGTGCAGGCCATGATGCGGAGCGAGGGGGATTGGGATGCCGTCTCCTCCTTTTGCGAGGAGTCATGCTAGCTAAGGAGGAGGCGGGACGCGTGAGGCAGCGAAGCGCTGCCTCCTCGCAACCCAGCCATCGCGAAGGACACACCGGGCGTCGGGGATCGCGGGACGATCTCCGGCCACCGTAAGCGCGGGCCTGCGGACGGCGAGCATGGGTGGCTCCACGTCCGACCAGAAACAGACCCGAGCGTACGGCGCGTCACGTTCCGCGCGCGCCTCAGAGAGCCATCAGACCACCACAGATGGGGCCCAGTAGGGCCGATGCCTATTCGGAGTTGCGGAGAACCTAACGGGTAACCGGGGCTCCGGCTCGACGTGCAGAAGAAGGAACGGGGTGGTTTTTAGTCAGTAAGAGTCTGACACTCCTTCCCGCCTCACCCAGGCGGGAGCAGACATTCGATGATTTTCCCCCTTAAAAAAAAAAAGTTACCCAGAAGTACCCACGTCTATTTAAGTAGTCATACTGGCGACAATGAGACTGACAAAATATCAAGCATACGTTAAAAAAGTAGACACTCCATTACCCGAGGCATATTTAAGCTCTTTGCCAGATTTTGTTAAAAATCTGCCCTGTTTCGCTATGTTCCAGTTTTGGCGTGAAACTCAAACATAAGCAGGTACACATAATATGATAAAAAAACCGTGTTACAATTTTATTATCGAGATAATCTTTCTCCTGGCGTTTTACCAACCGCATGGAGTTTGTACGCAAACAGCTTTTGTATACGTTTGCTGTTTTCGATTTTAAATATCATCATCTAATATTTTCTATCTTTTTTTGAATAGTCAGGCTAATAAAAATCTTCCTAAAAGCCATAAAGAGTATCGAGAAAATTTTGATGTGATATTAAGTTCAAGATGTTTGCTCAAGCGATTATTGTCGTATAGATCAGGGTATCCACACCAATTTGTAAAAGAATATAAGTATAGTAGCAAAGACAATGTAAAAAATAAAGTATAAATCGAAAATAGTTACATTACTTTCATCCTCATGCTTCAGAAGCCTCAAGTCACGAATATTTCAATATAATGGAATATTACTAAAAATAAAAATGTGTGTAAAAGACACCGCCGCGCGAATTCAGTGACTAATGGACTAAGCCCGAGAGAAATAAAATATTCTTATTACATTAATAATTAAAACATGAATGACGCAAAATTTAAATTGATAGGTATTTGCTTTTAACGATACAAAAGTCGGAGTGTCCAATTTCCTTTTTTAATGGATACAATTTATTAAGAGCTCGGTCTTTTGGAGACGAAAACCACGTGAATATTCATATTATTGTGTTTATCAAGCTTTACTGGAGTATATTTTATGTTGTGCAATAAAAACTTATAGTTATGGTGTGAAGCCTGAAATCGTATCTAGGTTATGGTAATACACTAGCCTATATTAATACCACAGATGGCGCCCAATTGGGTTGATGCCGATACGAAGCCGCGGAGGACTTAACAACCCTGTTAACCATTTTAAGCCCGAGCCTTGGTACCCACCAAGGCTCAGGTTTAAAGTGCAGGAGTACGTAAATTTAGTCAGTAAGTGTCTGGCAGTCTCTCTCGGGAGGGAAGTTTCCCAAGATAGAGGATTCCATTGAGTCATATTTCATCCTCAAAAAATGTAATTGTATATTTTAACAAGTTTTTTCATTTGATTTTGAAAAAATAATGTTATACAACTCTATAACTATTGTAGTAGTAGACTAAGGCCCTAGGATTCAGGACACAACTCTGTACAACGCCTTCGACACATCCCTAGAGGAACAAAACTTGTTTGTTCCACCACCTTCACGGTGCAGTACGTGACCACTACGGTATAAGACAGCTACGAACTGTGCTGTATACATTTTAGTACGTAGATCGTACTCTACTATACTATAGCCAAGTAAAGGTGTTCAGTCTAAATATTTCGCAATTTTGAACAAAGACAAATATTTGGCAAACAAAAGGAATATCTGACGGAAAGTAAGCAATATGTCATAACATCAAACATGTGTGGGAGAGCCATGCTTCGGCACGAATAGGCCGATTCGACCGGAGTGATACTACGGCCTCACAAAAAACTGACGTGAAACAAAACTTACGTGGTGTTTCGTCGTATGAGTGAGGTTACCGGAATCTCCCCAATCCTTAAATCCCCAAAAATTCTAAATTTTTCCTGATCCCCAAAAGGTCGGTAACGCACTTGTAACGCCAGGTGATTCGTATGATCGTTTCCCGGCTCCAAAACAGTAACGCCTAAGTCTTTGAAAAAGCATATTACGTACATACTATACTTCTTGTTGTAGGTCAAAAGGTGGGTGCTATTATGTTTATTCTTATGAGAATATCCAAGTAAAACATTGCATGCTAATAATATATTTATTACAATTTATATTAGTTCAAATACAAGCTCCATATCACCGTGTTGGTTTGTAATTTTTGTGTGGGAACATGTTTGACATGGTAATATTAAAATTCTGTTCTTTAGCAACGTGATACGCTTGTCAAGATTAAATGGCGTCATACAATTTTGTTGAAGACATTATTAGTAACGAGAATGAGAGATTCAAATTGACGAAAGGAAGGAAAGTAAAGATTTTCATAGTCAACTTTGACATGGAAAATATGCCTAGAGATTGACAAAGAGACCTAACATGAGCTTAGCTTTTCTTTGGAATGGTTGTGGTACTATCATTTTTACTTTTATCTATCAGAACTATCATTTTTACACAATTTAGTATGATTTAGGTATTCTGACATTTTTTTTGTCAGGGAGGACAATCATGGAATGTCGGGAGGAGCATGAGGCGAGAGAGTATCAGACTATTACTGACTAAAAACCACCCCGTTCCTACTCCTGCACTTCGAATCAGAGTCCCGGCAACCTGTTAAGTCCTCCGCGGCTGACCCTGACTGGAAGTCAATTCATGATCTCATAAGTTACGAAACATTTAATGATAGAATACCCTGTGCACATGATTTTTACTCAGAGTATTTTAACAGTAACTAAAATATTATCCTAAGTCACTATTTTGCCGCGGAGAACCTAACGGGTTACCCGGGCTCCGGCTCGAAGTGCATGGGTACGAACGCGGTGGTGTTTAGTCAGTAAGAGTCTGACACTCCTCCCGCCTCACCCAGGCGGAGAAGTCATTCGATGATTTTACCGCTTAAAAAAAAAGTCTTTATCTTACGCGGACAAAGTTGCGGGTAGAAATAAGCTAGTTAAACAATATTTTATTTTCAAAAGTAGTTAGTATTACAATGTTTCTATTACATCAAGCCAACTCAGTTTTTAAGTAAATTTTCATAGCTACACCATTTAGTATTGGTCTTAAACTCCATCTTATGACTTCGCAGGCGAACATTCTTAACTATGTGAGGAAGTGTAATTAATGACTTGGAGTTACTAAACTTATGATACGGAAAGATACGTAATTTTCATACTCATTAGGAAATTACACAAAACATTCTAGCTGCGAACAAACTTCGTACGTTAGGAGCTGAAGCAAAAAGTTCCACGGATGTCTCTGCTTAAAATAAAATTATCTTCGTAGCTCGAAGCTCCAGCATGAATGTCCTTTGACGTTTAAATGGCCAGTTAATATCGCTCGTCGTAGATGTGAACTCATCCTATTTGAGGGGCTTTTAGTTTTAGCTGCAAGTAATTTTAGTTTTAAACTTTGGCTTGCATCATTGGTCTAGTGACTGCAAGTACGGTTCTTGGGTTTTATCGTTGGATAGAGAAAAAGATGTTAGGTTGTTCGATGAATTTCTCCAGGATTTAATAACAATATGTCTATTCGTAATATCCTCATAAACATATTTATCAGTTTGTCTGTCTGTTATAAACTCAAAAACTGCTGAACGGATTTTGATACACTTGCGAATTATGTAGTGGTTAGTTAAATGACAAAGCATTTTCCAAAAATGTAGTTTTAAAAAATATTAATTGACAATAATTATGGTTATATCTACAAGCGTAATAGCCTTATTTTTGGCATTTTTAGTGAATTCAAAGTCAAACTTAAAAGCATTTATTTCAATAAGACCAGAAAGCTACTTTTGTGCGCCAAAAAAAATTAAAGCTATTTAATAATTCCAAGGTGAAGTAGAACGAGCAAGAAACTCCATAAGTTACTCTATAGGAATAGATTTCTTATACATTTCTGCCACAAACAATCTCCACCATATTTTTTATTGAACCACTCAGCAGTACGGCAGCGTTGCACCACCTCAACAAAAATCTCTTTTATATGCTATCCTAACTTAATTTGAATACAGTGGAAGCTATTCCCGTTTCGTGGTTGGGATTTTAAAACGAACCAAGTTTGATCCCGGGAGCTCGTGAGAAAATAAACGTGGATCTAAATAAATTAGGGAGGATATCATGATTTTGGTAGATGCAGTTTTGACTTTAGTAGGATAAAGTTATGCCAGAGGTCGACAAAGGGGCATAACAAGTGTGGGAGAGCCATGCTTCGGCACGAATGGGCCGGCTTGACCGGAGTGATACCACGGGCTCACAGAAAACCGACGTGAAGCAACGCTTGCGTTGTGTTTCGTCGTGTGAGTGAGGTTACCGGAGGCCCAATTACCTTCCCCTTCCCCAATCTCCCCAATCCCTGAATCCCCAACGATCCTCAAACTCCTAATCCCCAAAAAGCCGGTGACGCACTTGTAACGCCTCTGGTGTTCCAGGTATCCATGGGCGACGCCGATTGCTTACCATCAACTGGCTGCCGCGCCACGTGTCGCGGGTTCGATTCCCGCACTGAACAACTCTTGTGTGATCCACAGATTGTTGTTCCGACTCTGGGTGTGATGTATTATGTGAACTTGTATGTTTGTAAACGCACCCAAGACACAGGAGAAAATCCTAGTGTAGGGCAATATTAAAAAAAAGAAATAAAGAAAGTTCCATGTAATAAAGGGTGAGCCTATTACCATGTTATAATCCGTTAGAGCCCACTCACATTCACTACATACCATCGTCATACATAAGAGGGTTTGCCATGTATCAAGCACAAATCCAGAATAAACATAACATAACAATGATGTTATGTTAAAGGCATGAGCCTTTTATCCCCGAAGGGATGGGCAGAGTTGCACACCGAAGTGACACCCACTTTTCATTATTTATGTTATGAGTCCCATGTAATAGGGGGTGAGCTTATTGCCATATACCGGACACCTTTCCAGACTCAGTGCTACGACTGAGATTTTTTTTTAAAAACCCAGTAATAGTTTGCCCGACTCGGCCAACGAGGCAGTCAAATAGAATATTACAGAAATATTTTTAAAAAGCAGTCAAATCGAATATTACAGAAATAATTTAAAAAACCCCCAAATAAGGACAAACCCGGCAATAAAACCGCTAACGCTTAGTATTTGCATCACTGGCTTCCAAGGTAGATTGTAAGTACGTACAAACAAACACATCCTAATCTGTGTCTGATGTGTAGTTTGTGTCGGTACAAGAAACGTTGCAGTGACACTGTTGTAAACAGCTTTGCAGTTCTAGATTTTAAAACGGTTACCGTCTTGGGACATTATTTCCAGACTTCATTGGGAAATCTTGAAGAAATTCCTGCGACATAGTCCAATAAGGATATCACAGTCTTAGAATATTGAATATTTTTTTTGACTGCCTCGTTGGCCGAGTGGTCGTAAGTGGGACTGCCGGGCAAGGAGTCTCGGGTTTGATTCCCGGGTCGAGCAAAGTATTACTGTGTTTTTAAATATTCTCAGTAGTAGCACGGAGTCTGGAATTGTGCCCGGTATATGGCAATAGGCTCACCCCCTATTACATGGGACTCATAACATAAATAGTCTAAAGTGGGTGTTACATTGTACAGTGGTATAATGTGCACCTCTGCCTTCCCCTTCGGGGATAAAAGGCGTGATGTGATGTATGTATGTATGTATGTTATGTATTTATAAAGTAGTTGTACCTAATATATTAAAATGTACCTAATGTTTACATAATAAAGTTTTGACTTTCTACAGCGCATGTCTGGAGAGAGGCCAGTTCCCGCTTCTCTGGAAAGCGGGAAAACTGGTCCTCGTGCGGAAGACGGGGCGCCCTGCGGACTCTCCGTCCGCGTACCGGCCCATAGTGTTGCTCGACGAGGTGGGGAAAGTCTTCGAAAGAATCATTTCGAACCGCCTCGTCGCGCACCTGACGGACATTGGGCCGGACTTGTCGGACGGCCAGTTCGGCTTCCGCAGAGGGCGCTCCACGGTGGACGCCATCATGCGCGTTAGAGACCTCACGACGGGGACTGCAGTGTCCAGGGGTAAGGTCGTAGTGGCGGTGTCTCTGGACATCGCCAACGCCTTCAACTCCCTGCCCTGGAGCTGCATCTTGGAGGCACTCCGATATCATCGGGTGCCTACCTACCTCCGTCGTGTAATCGAGGCTTACCTGACGGACAGGTCCGTCAGCTACCCCGGTCACCGGGGCGAGTGGAACCGGCGAGAGATGTCACGCGGTGTTCCACAGGGTTCGGTTCTGGGGCCGCTCCTGTGGAACATCGGCTATGACTGGGTGCTGCGCACCGACCTCCCGAACGGCGTTAGCACAATATGCTACGCCGACGATACGCTGGTGCTAGCGCACGGGAGGTCACACCAGGCGGCGGCCGACTTAATGGCGACAGCAGTTGCGACAGTCGTTGAGAGAATCCGGCAGTTGGGACTCGAGGTGGCGCTCCACAAGTCCGAGGCCATGTGTTTTCATGGCCGCGGGAACGCGCCACCTCCGGGTGGGTCCCAAATAACGGCGGGAGGAGTTACCATCGACGTCGAGACGACGATGAAGTACCTAGGACTCGTCCTCGACAGTCGGTGGAACTTCATAGAACACTTCCGACGTTTGGCCCCAAAGTTGGAGAGGACGGGGGCTGCGTTTAAACGCATCCTCCCCAACCTCGGGGGGCCAAACGCCTCCTGCCGGAGGTTATACGCCGGGGTCGTGCGGTCCATGGCCCTCTACGGCGCCCCTGTTTGGGCGCCAAACCTGTTGCGGCGTCCCGCTCGGACGCTGCTCATGGCACAGAGGGTCATGGCGATCCGAATGATCCGCGGATACCGCACGATCTCTGGGGAGTCGGCGAACCTCCTTGCCGGATTACCGCCGTGGGATCTGGAGGCGTGTACGGCATGCGCGCGGAGGCACGTCGCCGGGGCGAAACCCCGCTGCCGCGCCAAATAGGTGCGTGGCGGGATGAGCTCCGGCGCGATCTCATGGCGGAATGGCAGCAACGACTGTCGCAACCGAGGGCTGGGCTCGCTGCCATCGCAGCGGTAAGTCCCCTCTTTGAGGAGTGGCTTGAGAGACGCTACGGCGTCCTCACCTACCGCCTGACGCAGGTCCTCACCGGACATGGAAGTTTCGGGAGGTACCTGTGTCTGATGGGGCGGGAGGAAACGCCCGGGTGTCATCACTGCGAGGACCGCCCTGAGGACACGGTGGAACACACGGTGGGAGAATGCCCTTCGTGGGCTGAGCACCGCCGTGTCCTCAGGGAAGTGATCGGCGATGGCGACCTCTCGCGTCCGGGCCTAGTGCAGGCCATGATGCGGAGCGAGGGGGACTGGGATGCCGTCTCCTCCTTTTGCGAAGCAGTGATGCTAGCTAAGGAGCGCTGCCTCCTCGCAACCCAGCCACCGCGAAGGACACACCGGGCGTCGGGGATCGCGAGATGATCTCCGGCCACCGTAAGCGCGGGCCTGCGGACGGCGAGCATGGGTGGCTCCCCGTCCGACCAGAAACAGACCCGAGCGTACGGCGCGTCGCGTTCCGCGCGCGCCTCAAAGAGCCATCAGACCACCACAGATGGGGCCCAATACGGCCGATGCCGATTCGGAGTCGCGGAGAACCTAACGGGTAACCGGGGCTCCGGCTCGACGTGCAGGAGAAGGAACGGGGTGGTTTTTAGTCAGTAAGAGTCTGACACTCCCTCCCGCCTCACCCAGGCGGGAGAAGTCATTCGATGATTTTCCCCCCTTAAAAAAAAAAAAAAAAAAAAAATAAAGTTTTGACTTGTCTGTGATACTTATAATTATTCACAAGTTTGTATTATTAAATTAGACCTTTAGATTTTTAACTATAGTAAGTATTTCTCGTGATATCTAATAATATCGTTATTATAAGTGTGTAAAATTAATTAATTAATTAACCAACAATCATAACTGCTGATAATAACTATTTACCTACCAATTGAAATGTGGGTGTTACATTGTACGGTGGTATAATGTGCACCTCTGCCTACCCCTTCGGGAATGAAAAGCGTGATCTTACGTTATATTACGTAATATTAAAAAAAATATATACTTGACATAAAGTGACATACACATTATTGATGTGATATACTACAAACGCCAGTAGGTTAACCTACACCTGGTAATTTTGTCCATTATATTTTCAACTTTATATCAAAAATAAAGTTGAAAATCGAATAAAGGAGATTAAACCGAACGTGATATATCTGTTCTAGTGCTGTGAGCAATAGTATTGAGCGTCTAGGTTCCGATTACGAGTGTGTGTCATGCGAGTGTTTGAGCTCGTCGTACGGTACGGTAATCGTTCGTTTGATGGATGGCTCAGTTGAAGCCGAGATGATGACAACATCCTCTATAACTGTACCTCCTATATGCCATTATATTGCAGTCTTATCATAATAATTGGTCGGTAGTCAAAACTTCTTTAAGTTGTGAAACGTTCTTTATTTACTTTTTTAACGTAATGTTACAGTTTTCTTCGCCACCCTCCCCCCCTTCCTAATCCCTGAATCACCAAGAATCCTCAAATTTCCAATCCCCAAAAAGCCGGTAACGCACTTGTTACGACTCTGGTGTTCCAGGTGGCCATGAGCGACGTCGATTGCTTATCATCAGGTGATCCGTCTGCTCGTTTACCGACTTATCCCATAAAAAAACTACGACGGCGACTATAGAGCGCACAGCAAAGTGTTCCCGTGACTTATGAACGCTTGCAATACTTGGATTCACTTCACTATCACTAGGATAAGATGTGTGATTGTGTAATACATCATAAATAGTCTGTGATAGTAAAATCCTGAATCTATGGACTCTATCTGCGCCACGCCTGTCGAATGGGCTTCAGTCAAGAGTATATTATAGTTCCTTTGTTCCTTTGTAGGACACCCGGGGGAAGAGTAGAGCATCTTAGTAATAAAATAAACGCATTCCACTCTACCGCCTGCACAGCTTCCTTTATATTGCACACCCTAGGCTTAACACTCAAGAAAAATCTTTGAGCACTACTTTTGTGGCATTTTACTATTTTTTTTCGCACTGTCCGCTCTTAAAGCAACAAAAATCGTATCTCGATTGTTTTATAGTTCTTTTCTGCAACTTAAAATGTTCCAGTTTGGAAAACTAAAAGGATTAGTTGACTTAAAATGTTTTATCCAAGAAGATTCTGTAGTCCAGAGTTTTTTTTTCTGCTCATCGGTTTTACAAATGTAAATCCTAGCTAGTTTGGTAATGGTTCAATAATTAACATTTTTTTTTATCCTTATTTAGTAGGTACTTAAATACATATTTTCCAGAATAAGTAATTACAGGTTTCGAAGTGCAAAAGAAATCCATTCCCATCAAATATTGTATACCATAAAGAAACCATAAAGAGTGGAACTTGACTACAACCTAAAAAATCGAAGGAAAGACTTCAAAAAAGAGATCCGCTTCAATTCCTAATTTACTACATCAATAAATTGCCTTTAATAGCACCTTTGGTCGTATGTCGCACTTACAACAAACTTTCGCTGGTCTCGATACAAACTAACAAGCTAATGACAGTGTCCATTACTGTTGTTAGCTATAGGTCACAATTTGTGGTTTATACTGTCTTTGTATTACAGTGTAAAGTTTAGGTAACTGCTGCTAGGATGGGTTAGACGCTAATATAAGTATCATCTGGAACTTTGTTCCCCAATTACTTAATGTATATCGTTCAGTTTTAGGTTACACCTGAGGCTAGAGTAAATGTTTAAACTAAAAATTGGTATTATTATTATTAGATAGGTTTAGAAATATCTCATAAGCGTACGTATCTATGATATTGTCACAAAATAGACTTTATTTTTTACAAATAAAATAAAATACAAATAAAAAAATTAAGATTCCAAATTAGTGTCTCATTCATTCAACCAATACAATACAATTGTACATAGTAATACACAACAGATACTCTTTGTCTTTTGTTCATTGTTGCATGAACAATAACAAGGAAAACAAATCTTTCTTCGTATACTTACAAGAGTTCAAAACGGCATGAACATGTTCCTAAGACAAAGATCTGTGATCCGTGCTCATTGGAGATCTCCTCGCTCCACGATTGTATTTTTGGGGCAACAGGATAATATTTCTCATGTGATTCTATCAGAAGATAAGAATTCCCTTACATACGAGGTAATTATTTACCTTGTGTAAATATTACTCTTGGAACCTTCTTTGTTGCTAGATTACGTTTTTCCGTACTGCGGTAGCGGTTCATCATAATTTTATGGATTCTAATACTGGATTTGATTAAAATAACGTTGTAGATATTATGTTCTTCATATTTTGTACGTAGATACTGTACAATGTAACTATATTTATGTACCTCTATATTGTTGTCTTAATTATACCATTTAGAAGCAATTTCGAAAGTCAAAGTTACAAGAAAGACTCTTGGTCTACTATTAAATTGAAGTTAATTGCTCGCTTCAAAGAAAATTCGAATGAAACTCACCGGTTACGCTTTTAACATGGCATGTATTGTAAGAACGTGCCCAAAAGCTGTGAGTAAAGCCGTTTAAAAAACTGATGACAAGACATACAAAATCCACAGTCCAAATCCGACTAGTCGATTGATTTAGTCTTCATGCGCAGCTAGCCTAAAATTTACAGCCAAGCTGCAGTCGAGAGCTGAACCGAATGTGTGACACTCGTTACACGCTGCTGACGTCATAACATAGCCCACACCGCACCCGTTCTATTCTTTTATTTATCAGACGTTCTTTATTTGAACTTTGAACATTCGAACGTGTTTTTTTTCTTTTACTTTTACTCAACTTTTTAATTTGTAAATTATTATTAGCATACAACCTCATTTTGTATTACCTCAATATAAGTAGAGTAAAAAACCGACGTCTATTTATTGTGGGTGGTGTGTGCTAGCTCCGCCCGTACTGGTTAATACTTTTAATTTTCTTTTTCCGTTATTAATTTCTAATGAAATCGTGCCGGTTAGACTTATTAAAATACTTTCTTTGTACAACAAATGCATGTAAGCATTTCATTTCACATTGAAATGAAATTCTGACTGCCTCGTTGGCCGAGTAGTCGCAAGTGCGACTGCCGGGCAAGGGGTCTCGGGTTCGATTCCCGGGTCGGGCAAAGTATTACTGGGTTTTTTAAAATTCTCAGTAGTAGCACGGAGTCTGGAAATGTGCCCGGTATATGGCAATAGGCTCACCCCCTATTACATGGGACTCATAACAACTAGTGAAAAGTGGGTGTTACATTGTACTGTGGTAGAATGTGCACCTCTGCCTACCCCTTCGGGGATAAAAGGCGTGATGTTATGTATGTACCTTTCTTTCAGCACAGTATATTTATAAACTGAAACGCAATTACTTAATAGCTTGAAAGAACATGTTATAATAATTCCAAACTAGTCTTGTGAAGTAAAATATTCATTTATTCATCCATATATAGGAATGTTCCAGTAACGATTCGAAAGATAGATTTCAGAATCATATTATAAGTCGATCGATACTTTCATTTGAATAATAGAACGAAATAGAGTTTTATAACGTTCGTCTGAGATTTTATATACCTTTTTTAAATCGAGTAGTGGAAATATCATAACAGAGCTCGTTGGAAAAATCCCTTTGATGTATTGCCTATGGGCGGTGTAGGTTCTGTGTTCGCTTTTTGTGTTTTCAAACCAAATTTTGTTTGTGTTCTGTACCAGAGACAAATTAATTGAGGAAAAACAAGAGATCCAACGGTGTAGGTAGCTGTAAGGTATTATCCGAATTTTTATGTATTAAAAGTCTTGTCAAATCTAAAAATAATTTGTGGATACTTATAAAGTTCGAGAAAAAAATATGAGTGCGCCATTTTTCTATTAAAACAAACAACAATTATCGCTTTTTGTTATTGAAAAAAAAGAGGACATGTTGTCGACGTACGCGTTCACTTGAAACATAAGCTTTGACTGATGATACGCTGTGCGGGGCTGCGGGGGAATTCATAATTCATCCCAGCCACTCGTCTGTTCCCTTTGATGACGTTTAGAGAACGCGTCGCAACCTCCTAGCAGGTAAATAACATGTGCCTCTGAGCTTTGATATTTAATCTCAGATTCTTTGTGCTCTCTAAAACCAAGTACAGCAATCACTTTCTTCCTGTGAGTACCTACTAAAGAAGGAACCGAAAACTTATTCGCAAACCTCATGTCTCCGGAAAAATTGCGGCCAATTGTACCCCGGCCGGGGGCTCCCTTATAATATCGACGGAGCTCTCGAAAAGTTTAAGAAACGCAAGAGCCTCTGAATAAATAATGGTGCGGCGCGCCAAAACTTTTACAGATATTGGCTTTGTTTCGCAACGGACAAATATTAACGCGAGCAGCTGCGGCACACGTATTTACCGTGGGACAGCCGAGTCCCTACATATCACGGTGCGAAGGAAATTGTAACAATTGTGCCGCGACGCGCCGCACTCTACACACCACACAATATTTAGTTCCTACATAATTAATTGGCCCGCTTCCACAACAACACCTGTCAGTATTTTACATACCTGTTATTATAATCGACGTAATTAAAGTATATTTTTGTTCACAACATTGAGCGTTATAAAAATATCCTCGAATAATATCATGGAATTTTCCCCGTGGTATTAGGACAGCACATTTTACAAACCGGGAAACTGTAAGTTAATTCTAATATCGATTTCCTATTTCCCCCGGCGTGGCGCTGCAGTTTGCTTGTGTTGTTCTATAATTTACTTTGTAGAAAAGCTTTCGGTATTGGCTATGGATTCGAGCGAAGTGGACATTATTGATGTGGGAGCAACGAATGTGCTTGTACGTTGCATTCCGCAACCGATTTAGTTCCGTCGATCCGGTGGCCGGCACTACTTTAATTTCGTTGTCGGGACTCCGCAATACGTACAAACCGATAAATTGAACATGAACCGCGTTAAGTCGATTCAAGGATTAATGTCCTGTGCGCCAGGAAAAGAGTTTTATTCACCATGTAATTAAGTTTACAGTAACTACAGGATTTTACGATATTATAGATTTATTGCGCTATAAAACTGCGAACATGGCACCGTTGCGATAACGACAAATTGAAGGTTTCAGTCAATGAAATTGCTCTTTTGTATGCAGAAAATAAATGGTATCTCTTTCTGCATTACTTTAAAATAAATTCCGTTTGAGAAAATACGTAAAATATTACTATACAATTGTATTTATTTTGATAGAAGAATTTATCAGCTACAACAAGTTGGTTAAGAATAACAAGGCCTTCCATCTAATTAATGATCTTTGTTTGAAGCCCGAACGGTTACGAATCTAAACCATTTATATTTCAAAGTTATTGGATTTCTGCGGCTAATTAAGTAAAACGACACAACGGTAACAGTGTATATTTTAATTGTTTTTAATAGAATTAGAAGCTTAATCGAAAGTGGTAAATTGTGCTTCATAGTACCTCGTACTGATTTGAGTAGCTGACCCTAGTCGACGGTTCCCATTAATTATTGACAATGTCTTTGACATAACCTTCCAAGGTTTCCAGTGGCAATATTAATGTGGTGTCTACGTGCATTTCACGGTAATATCCTCTAAACCGCGTACACAGTGCAAGCCACTGGTCTTGTTAGGGGAACCAAACAAGCAATTTCTGTAAGCTGGTATTAATTGAATGACTGTTTATTATCCATGGCTTAATTTAATCACCGGGGTAGTGTAAGCTGTGTGTCAATATGTATGGAGTTGGCCACAGAGCTGGATGAACATTAAACTAATCCATTCTCAACTCTCTCTTACTATTTGTGTAGATAGTAGATAGGCAGCTTGTCGTACTGAGTTCTATACAGATTCTTGTCGCAAATTGAGTTTGTGTATAGTACTTTTATTACCGACTTTATAGATATGACTAACCGAAACTTGATTAGTTTTGCTCGTTTATGTACATATTATATTAATGTAGGTATGCAAACTATGACAATTTTGGACAATGCCTTCATGGAACAACAGAACGTTAATTTAAATTGGATGTATTCATGTTTGTGTGCTTTCTAGGCCTGTTTATGATTGTGCTATTAATGTTCGTATGTAAATGCGCCCGTGTGTGAGATAATGTACCTACATTTCCATTATTTTACCTACACAACTAAGCTTGTCATATTTTTTGTGCATAACCGCTGTCTCTCAATTAAAAACTCTGTTCAGATTTGCAATAAAATATTAAGCGGTTGCACAAAAAAGCAACAGCACTTCAGTTGGTTTTCAGTTAAAAAAACTCCAGTTTGCTGCAAATAGGTACAACCATTCCTCATTCAGTGAGCCCGCTATTCATTCTCAAATACGGCTCGCTCAACCTAGCGCCTTCCTTACAAACTAGACGAGCGCAATTATAAACAATAACAAGAAAAAAACACGACCAATTTTTTCATCCATGAAATGACAAGATTCTGAATTTATCTCAAGTAACTTGGACAGTCCTTAAGACATTTCAAAATAAGTAAAGAAACAAAAATGACAGACGAGTACGTACTTGATGACGACGGATAACAAAGCAAGTGGGCGTGAGAGACGGCGAGATTATCGCAGACAGTTGAAACATTATCTACGTTTTCTGACAGAATCTACCTTGGAGGCGTGTGCGGCAAGATTTGATCTAACGAATTTTACTAATAACCTGTCTAGGAACGCTCTCAAGCTCTACCATTTACAGTGCAAACCTGGTTATAATCATATTAAAATTTCACTTTGTCGTTCCTTCTGACTTTTGTTTGACTCCTAAGACCTCAGACTACCTCGTTTCAGTGTAATCTGAGGATCCACTCCCACCATACCAATTAATTATGCCGCAACTCGGGATTTTAAGGTTTTAAATTATTATTTGCGTTTGTAATTGTGTACAAGCTGAGATCAAAAGCAGTCGTATTCTAAGAACAATACAAGTTGGAGATTAGTATTTCAAATTTTCTCTTGAGACTAATTGGGAAGAATATGAACCTTTACTTATAATATTTATTAATACAGACTTCTGTAAGCACTGATATGCGATACAGTTCATGATAAATCAAAAATCAAAATGTAATCGCCCAATTAGTTGAAACACTCGATCAATTACAATCAATCTTAATTCATCCGTAATTAGATTCGTATTAATACGTCTAGCTAGACTATAGACGTAACTTTTACAAAATTCAGTTAAAAAATTGTATAAAATTTAATGTGCTTTAATTTTTATATTGCTTCCAGAAAATGCCATTAACGAAGTGGACAGAACGAGTAATTAATGTGAAATTAATTTAAACAATTGTGTTAACGTCGTCACAAAGAACCAATATAATAATTTAACTATTTCACACCCTTTAAACACCTGCCAATAAATTGCTTTTGTGGCTTTAAATATATATGAACATATCGTATTAACAAGCAGTGCGGTGTCGAATTTTATAATTATCGGGTGTTCGCAGTCCGGTACAGGTAACATCGTTAATTGGATCCCTCCTCGTTATAACTTGATAGCATCGTATAGCACCGACTGCGCCGATAAATTGCACTCTTCTCATGACATATCGACAAGATAAAATTGTAATTTGATTCGTCATCGCGAAAAATAAACAGCAATTAGTCGAAACTGTGTTGTTCGAATCCCTATTCGGTTTAATTGAGAATTATTGGGTTTATGCATTCGATTAAATATATTGATTGTATATACTGCAGTGTTTTTCACATTTTCGTTACGACGACACTGCGAACGCAAGCGTGGACTATTGTTTCCGCGAAACATTTTTTACGAAATATTTTTTGGTTGTGCGTGGTGAGCTTCGTTAGTTTTTCACACAGGTGTACCTAAGAGAATTAGTTATATCTAACCAAAACATTCCTGGGATAGCTTTAAAGATCTTTCTTTTGTAGCACGTATTATTTTGTGGGAAAGAATGCGTGGCTGTTGATAAAGCGACGACGAACTTGAAACATAAATCTTAATCGACATTCCTTTTCTACAACTCTGACGTAACTTAAAATTAGTTCCAGTTACCAATTTCCGTCTCAAAAGTCAATTTCGTCCAATGATTTGAGTTTAAATTTACAAACTTTATACAATTTTACACAAAGGGATCAAGACAATATCCGACAAGCTGAGTTTTGGAGAGGAAGCAATTTGAGTCCAACCCATCGGTTTACACGAATTGATTGGTGTATGGCAAGTCATATCTCATAGAAAGTGGTGATATGGAATGTGTTTCCAATAATCTGTGTTCAGAAAAAACACTAAATGGATAATCGATGACGCCTTTCACGTATCTCTACTTTTAAATAATGAGGGGCGAGCCTGACCCGGGAGAAAAATACGTCAGAGAACAAAAGAGATTAAAGTTATTTATCAAGGTTAATGTGACGTAGACGTAGGTATATAGATATTACGTTGTGTGGTAATGCTCATACCAGATTTATTCGTCGAATCATGAAATGTGGTAAACAGTTCCCGTAATTGTGTCTGAACAAACGAAATGGGAGCGTGTAATCAGGTTGCTGTCCAAAACATATTAACATCGAAATTATAAGAGAAACAGACATTGTTGGGGTACTAATGAAATGGATGATATTATTAGATATGTAATCAGGTACGTACTGCGTTGTTACCTGTGTAGGTACGTATAAACAGGGTTTAATTAAACACGAACCTTTGTTTTTAGTTTCACGATTTATTATTTAGGTTTGAAGGTCTAAGTAAGGTTGCGACTACATTACTGATGCATACGTGATGTCTGTGGGGGCAGGTCAGCTCAAAGCCGCAGTGGGTCTCTAACTATCTAGAGACTATTTTAGACATTGCCCTTTTTACAAACGTCCATTTCGATTGAGAAAGACAAAAATGTTATGTAATTTATTCTGACATGGTTCAGCTGAAATCATTTATTATTCCGAAAAATTTTCATGTCATGGTACACTCAAAGGAAACATTCTGAAATCAAATGAGTTCTCTTAAATAATTAACTGACTTCAATGCATTGCATTCAATGCAATCAATGCAATGCAATGCATGTGCAATGCAATGCAATGCAATGCAATGTTGACTTCCAAATGTTTGATTTTGGAGTTAGTAAAATAAAGGTTAATGATTATCTAAACCACATAGCAACACACGTACTAAGGAAAGGTAATCCAGTGCCCTTATACTAAATAAGGCACAAAATAACATTGATGTAATTACCCATCCCTTAAAATTTCATTACACAACTCGCAAGCTAATTACGAAAACCACTACAAAATATATTCGTAGTCAGAATCAAGTAATAACTGTGTATTAACTAAAATCGCGGGTTACTCACGTGAATATACTGTGAAAAGGCTCGGCTTCGGCTCGCAGCGCAAATAGCAACATCGATGCGAGCGCCAACGCCAGCCGGTGAGCTGCGCGACATCGCCGCGACCGCGCACGCTGCTCATGAGGTAGAACCCCTCTGTGATTCGAAACTAGTAGAGCTTTGTGATTTAGATACCACTGATAAACAGTAAAGGAAAACATCATGAAGAAACCTGGACCTATAAGTTCTAATTACAAGTTCGAAATCGCCAATCCACAGTGAGCAAGCTTGGTGATGAATGCTCAAAACCTTCTCCATGTGAGAAGAGGCTTTTCTCAGCAGTGGGCACTTATATGCTGTTGATGAGGAGCAACACGTCACGCTCAAAATGTTTAACAACGTTGCACAATTATGGGCGACGTGGTGTTGCCAGCTGGTGCGCAACGTGACGCGCTTATTTGTACCAGTGCAACTTGCTGTACACAACTGCAGTTGCGCATAAAAAGGGTCACACGCAATCAACAATTAGGTACCACTCAAATCAGTACTAATTCTTCTAGTGACATAACGTTGTGAACGATTTGCGAGTAAATAAATATATATATACACAGACTAAGTTACTAATGAAAGTTCCGCGCTGATTTTCGACACCTAAAGGTGTTCCCTCACCGGGAGCATTCGCGTGTAATGTAACGTTATAGATCTGAGCATTACATCAGTGAAGGAGGAGAACCGACCAATACAATGCGCACCTTGCAATGATACAATGTGTAATATCTTGATACAACTTGTAACATGAATGTCTGACATCTTGCTATGAAATGCTCAAATTCGAATCAATATGTGACATTACAAGCAAATGGTCGTTAGTCAGGGAGGTATTATTGTAATGTAATGCTCAAAGTCGAATCTATAATGTTACATTATACGCTCCCAGTGAGGGAGAACCTTTAAGCAACACGTTTCGCAACATGTAGCACGTCAAATATTATTTAGCGGATATGATACTTAATATCTTCTTGGTTTAAATATTAAAACAAAAATAGACCGAAAGTCAGATCTCATAATTTGTCTGTAATTGAGACTTTGGGTTCGAATACTTGTTAAGTGTCAAGTGTCCGAGCAGATTTAGTAGCTCTATCACTAGGGACCTTAAAAGCGTCTGAAATGACCACAGCGTTAGAAATTTTGATAATAATTCAATATAATTGGTAATATTCCAATACTGAATTTGGTTGGAAAATTCCTTTAACTATAAATGCATTACTGTAGCTATCTTCATAATTATATCTTAACAAACATGTATCTATGTAGGTATGCGTGCCTGTATTTTTTGACAATAAACGTTGAAGAATTCAGAGAAGTTCAAAATGCAGGGAGTAAAATTTTGTTTTATTTTTTCGTTCGGTATCTACTTCACTATTTTGGCCCAATATAAATCCATATAGGAGAGCTTTTGGAAATGTTACACAATGATAGATTTTCTGTAAAATAGAGAATAGGTATAGGTTTAAAGTAAAAAAATACCTCCATCCATTTTTCACAAGAACTTATTTCAATATTTTAAACTGGGGCTGTGATTGAGATTTTAGAAGTATAAACCTTTAAATTTAAAACCTGTACCATATTATATCGGTTTTATACAATACACAACTTATTAGTAGCTAATTACTACGACCAGGAATCGCCAATAATTACCTATAAGCATTGTTCAATGGCGTCTATAGCTGCAAATCACATAGTATAGGTAGGATTGCAGCCATTGCATTTACACACATATAGTATACATGTACGTAAAGTGCTTTGCCGTAAAACACGTTACTTACAAAACAATAGGAATAGATACCCTTTTTAAATCGCAAAAGGCTAGACAAAAGACAGGTGAAGGTGGATCGGAAATAAGCAGCATTAATTAATCCCTTTCAAACGATGCACGAAAACCAAATCGAGTGTTATTATCGTTTTAGTTCCAAAACCACCTCTTTCAAAACTTAGTTCCGTTTAATTATTCGTTTTACTATTAAATAGAAAGGGTGGCAGACCAATTTCCCTCTAATATATTACTAAAACAACTTTCACAAACTTCCTTATTACCCTATACAGGGCTCTTAGCTGGAGGCTCCTTAAATAAATTACTCACCGCAGTTACGTCAGCCCCTAATGTCACACCGTCCATAGAGACATAGCGAATGTCATCAACCATGGCTCCCATTACGTATACATTGTGAAACCCCCTCCATATTATATGCGTACTCACATTACCTCATACGTACCTCCAAATTACGTCAACATTCCTTTATTATAAGTAACGAAGTATAAATCTTATGAAAACTTCCTCGGCCCTACGTATAGCTATGATTTATAAGTATTTACATGCACACAATGAGCAAGGACACAACCTTCCGTTTAAACAAGTTATCGATTCCATATAATATTATACATGTATACGAGTGTCCCTTTCTAGTGTCCGTAGGGCACGAACAATGCGGTGCCATAAAATAAAGGCATCGTCACCACTTCACGCTGCGATATTGGTAAAGGTCTCTGAATCTTTATGATAATAAGTCACGAAAGATCGCACTCGGAAAGGTCATAAATAAAATAAGACGACTGACCCTCGAAAATCTTAAGCACATTATGAATCGAATTTCGTGGGACGACTTTATATTTTACATAATCAAATAGGATCAATATCTAGGGACAAGGGAAGCGACAACGCTAGATTAGTGGTGTTTGGAGCTTAATCTCATCTCGCTTCGATACTGAGCCTAAACACGCGACTTAGCTCACCACCGATCCTGCAACCGACTCCGCGACGATATAAACCCAGCAAGCTGTTAAACACAACCGCTTTGTTAGCTCTAACGTCCCACTAATTTCTTACGCTCACTGCGCACGCAATCTCCTCCTTACGTACGCTTGCCTGATATAAAGACAACAGATGGGACGAGATGCGTCAAGCATATTTGAAGAGATTAAGCGACTGAAAACATTTAACTCGTAACTCATGCACCTCTTAATTTAACACAAACATAAAGGTTCCACCACAAGAGTCTGAATAACGAGTTTCCCGGGCGCTTTGTTTCATATTCAAATACAATTTCCTTAATTAGACGCGAAGTATCTCTTGAAAGAATAATGTGAGTTGCCTGGAGCAAGATAAGCTAGGGGCATGGCGGAGGCGAGTAACAAGGGGAACGCTACATTTTATTAAATATGATGTAAGAGTCAGTCTCTTACCTTAAAACTTCATGAAAGTTCTTTATGGACTAGAATAGTTTACTTAGTTCTAGTAATAACGTTGTCTTCCAGTACAAATTCAATCAGGCATAGTTGTTGAGAATCTAAAGCATCGCGCGGTGACGACTCGCGACAACTGTTGTGCAAGTTGCCACAACTTGAACATCTGAACTAAAACGTAATCGGAGCTGTAGTTCAATTAAATTCTGACAAAGGAACAATGTGTTCACTAGGGTACTAAATTTTCCATTTTGATGAATCTTGTTTGCCAACGACGAGTCGAAGGGCAAGATGTCGTGAATATCGGCCTCAGCTCAAGGTCATATGTTGATATCGAAATAAAGCCCTACGGACGTAAGCACTACAAACATTCGCTTCGTACTGAAAATAAAAGAAAAACCTGAAGTTTATTAAGCCGTAAACTGACCGTAAAATAGAACATTCAGGTCAATAGGTGCTCAGTGCGAAATCCAAGGTACAAAATACGTTCAAAGAATTACAGGGTACTTCAGTAATGTTATACAGCTATAAATGTTTTTCTATATTCCTGGAAATTACTGAACAAAAAGTAGGTTATTGCCAACATCCGGCTATCGCTATAACGATCTTAGATCGGAAATCACTCGGATCTTGCTAACAAAGTGACGTTAAAAGGCCATTTCGATACAGTGTACGTTCGCTACAGACACATAATACATTGATGAAGTAATTATTATCTAACGTAAAAGTCAAACCATTTTGTGGTGGCTTTATGGACGGATTTAATGGTATTGCACACCGCAAATTACATTAACAGCAGAAGCAAGCTTACAAATGGTCACATTTCACAAAATATTGTCCTTGCCATACGAACACATGGTCTAAATTTCTAGAGGTATAGCGCTACAAAAAAATCCCCGCGGGAATGCGAATTGTCGCGGATGAAGTTACCGGGAAAACGTAAGTACCTACGTAAGGTTAAACGTGCGAGGTGTCCTCGGTCAGATTTTCGAAAGGTCAACTCCAGGTACTTTGGGATAATTAAACAGAATTTCTGCACTTGAATTTAATAATATAAGAGAAACTTTGTATAAAGTGGGTAAATTAAATGGTGAACACATAGAGGTAACTGAATTTATCAAATTGCTTTACGACAAAGAAAATAATTGTCACTACCTCTTCTCTTCCCGCGGGTGTGTCATAGGAATCAGTCTTGGGTGACCAGTGCCTTTAGCCAAACGCCACTTTAGCGCTTGTCTACAGAGAGAGTAAAAAACTAAATGTGGGGGGATCACAAGTGTAAAAATTTACGTCAATCCCATATAATTTGGTTTTCTGTTCTACATGTAGACAAGCTAAATGGGATTTGGTTACAGCTGCAGGTCAACTAAGACACTACTCATTTACTTTTGCAAAAGTCTCCTATCCACTCAAAGTCCACGGGTAGTACGGTATCCGAAAAAAAAGTAGCCTCATACGCCCACGGTTGCTGTAGTACGCAAAGCGACGAGTTGTGTTTAACTCCATCTAGTTTTCTAGCGGTGGATTACCACAAAACACGACAAATTCGGAAATCTAAACAAAATAAACTATTTCTTTTTTATGGCATAAGCCGGTAAACGAGCAGACGGAACACCTGATGGTAAGCAATCGGCGTCGCCCATGGACACCTGGAACACCAGAGGCGTTACAAGTGCGTCACCGGCTTTTTGGGGATTAGGATTTGGTTTGAGGATCGTTAGGGATTTAGGGATTGGGGAGATTGGGGAAGGGGAAGGTAATTGGGCCTCCGGTAACCTCACTCACACGACGGAACACAACGCAAACGTTGCTTCACGTCAGTTTTCTGTGAGGCCGTCTAGAGGTATAGTTAGGAGTAGCTCGATATGGATGCTAACCATTTAATTTCGCTTATAATAATATAGAAAATGTTATAGTTCACTACAAAGTACTTAGCCCAAGAGACACGTGGGCACCACCCACAGACTTTCCATGTTAGTACTACATAGTACATTATATACACTTGAATAAATAAGAATATAGATTGATGATATTATTCATTTTCTTTCATCTTTTCTGACCGCTTTTAATATAAGTCCCCGTTCGCCTTTATACATAATTTATGTAACTTGAGCAGTTGAGCGTGATCGATACCTTTTAGAAATGAAAGTTTTACTTTGGTCATAACATAAATATATTGTTATATTGATTTCATAATATTTTACACGAGTCATCTTTGTAAACAAGCGATGTGACATACAGACATAATTTTAAAACCACGGCAGATTTTCAAAGTTGATAGATACTTAACTTTTTTATATATTAGATGGGTCAACGTTTGGCCACTACCTCACCTCGGTAGTCGATGATCTAGTTTACAGATCGAGCATTGTAATCATGCAAACTATTTGTAATCGTTCGAAATTTCATTTTAAAATAAAGCCGTATAAAACTAAACTTTAACATCGTAGGTGCTTTCTTTTTCTTTATTTTTTTTTATCTTGATAAATAAAATGATTGATTAATAAAATTGTTGCAAAAATTAGCCCCGCCCATGGACTCCCGAAACACCAGAGGTTACAAATGCGGTACTTGCCTTTTGGGGATTTGGAATTTGACGATTGTTGCGTAATCGGGGATTGGGGTAATTTGGCCTTCGGTAACCTCACTCACCCACCGAAACACAACGCAAATTTTGTTTCACGTCGGTGTTCTGTGAGGCCATGGTATCACTCCGGTTGAGCAGGCTCATTATATTATAATTATAATAAAACTGCACGGTTGGTGCGGTGGCTGGGCAACCGGCTGCCGTGCAACGTGTCGCGGGTTCGATTCCCGCACGGAACAACACTTTGTGTGATCCACAAATTGTTGTTTCGGGTCTGGGTGTCATTGTGTATGTGAACTTGTATGTTTGTAAACGCACCCACGACACAGGAGAAAATCCTAGTGAGGGGCAACGTTAAAAAAAAAAAAAAATGTCTAACACTATTTCCACCAAAAAACAAATGAAATACAGTACACGTTTTTCCGAAGAAAACATAATATTTTTAGTACTAATTAATTCCGGCCGATTTATTTATTCATTCTATCGAAATAAAATAACATTAGAAAGAACAAACATTTATTAAGGTTATTTTCTTATTTCTCCTAACCAAAATATGTTTTCTGTCAATATACCGTTGTGATTTGATCGAGAATGTCGTCTCATTGAAATACCTATATCACAAGGTATAAATATAAAAATATAACAATAAGTAGGTTAACTGATCACATAAACAATACATTCATCTATACTTTGTGACCAGTAAATCTTTACTCAATAAATTTTTAGATCACCGAGTCTCCATAGACGACAGTCTGTTCTTCCACAGACCTAAAAAAATACACTAAAATTGGGTACTTTCCTCTAACAAAAAATAAATTATTTCGACTATTCAATACAATTAAATATTATAAAACATTCACACTTTCATTAATTGATTTTATGATCAACTTCATTTTAGTATTTTTTCAGCAAAATAAAAAAAAATAACTATGCTGTTTGACGCTAAAAAACGTGACGTCATAATACACAATCTCGTACAAAATTCATAGAAAACTGTTGTTTTTGACAGTTCGAAAAAAGTATTGAATTTGACTAGTCGGTAAGTACCCAATTAACATTAATTTGATGAAATGCCAACCATTTTTACCATATTATATTCCTTTTCTAAATGATTTCAAAAATAGAAGACCGTTTTCGTTTTAATGTGTTTTTTTTAGGAAAATCTGTGTTACACTTAGGAGAAGGTTTTTCCAATCATCAGTTAATTGTTAACCGTGGAATAAAATTGACATTTGACAGATTTTAGTATTGAAGTACTGTCAAAAATTCTAATTTATTCCTCAGTAAAGAGTTATCTGACGTTGGAAAATATTATGTATATCAATAAATCGACCTAAACATGAAGGGGTTTCATCAGTCGGTTTTCTTAATCTTAGTTTAAAATTAAAGGTGGGCTATGTCCTTGTAACTACTTTATGTCTATAGACGGTAATGATCGCTTACTATCAGTAGATACATCTGCTCATTACTTGTCTCTCTTTCTTGTCTCTTTAAAAAAACGTTGCCCCACATTAGGATTTTCTCCTGTGTCGTGGGTGCGTTTACAAACATATAAGTTCACATACACAATGACACCCAGACCCGTAACAACAATTTGTGGATCACACAAAGTATTGCTCCGTGCGGGAATCGAACCCGCGAGACGTTGCACGGCAGCCGATTGCCCAGCCACTGCACCAACCGTGCAGTTGAACATATCCCATAAAAACCCTAAATTTTTATAACTCTAGTGAGAAACTCCTTACACAAGCAATATTCATATATTTCTTTCACTCTTAAGTTATTCAATTAAGTTCTCATTCGGAGTAGATTCTGTTCTTATTCGTACAAACTGAAGCCGTGGCTGTCTGGAAATGTCCTCTAATGAAAATGTCCTACAATTTAACTCGAACAACGCTCAAGTGTCTCTATCGAAAGTACCGAGCCGTTTGAAATGGCTCTTCAAAGTAATCACTGAACTTTGTACTCTATTAATAAATATGCTAAAGTAAATTTCTTGTTAGCATAAGTTCTTGCTTGTTCCTTGAACGAATTAAAAGGGGTTATTAGGACTGCACGGTAGATGCGCAGTAGTAGGATGACTGGCTTCTGCGAAAAAGGTACAGTGAAGATCATAACACACTTAACAAGCACGGCTCCGGCACGGCTTCAGCGCGGCTCCGGCACAGCATTTTTTGCTTTGGAAACAATAAAATAAGGTTGTAAACACGCTGTCGGCGCGGGCGGTGCGCTTACAGTTTTTTTGTATTATATTGACGTTATAAAATTGAATGACAAGTTAATTGCTGGGTTGGAGCCGTGTCGAAAACGTACCGGTCAAGTATGCTATGACTTTTACACTTGCTCTATAATAGCAAGTCCTTCTATTGGGCATGCTCAAAAATGTTCAAAAATCGAACGCCTGTCGATTTGCAAGCTTGTCAGAAATGAGCATTTTTTTTTATGGGACAAGCCCGCCACAGCCTCCCAAAACCGCTGCAACTCCTGTAAGCCAGGATCTACAGTAGATACAACCATGAAAACACCAGAACACTGAAGTCTGGCGCGTCCCAGGGACATGAGTAACTGTCTTGGTTCCCGCAACGAAGTGAATCAGAAGATATTATAAGAGGAGAAGAAGAAAAAACTAAATGAAGAAGAAATGAGCATGCTAATTTTGAGCAACATTCCGACACATGCTACCAAGTGACAAGTGCTGAATTGAAACATGCTTTAGCATGACTGTGTAGCAGTACCTTACCTCCTTTGCGTGAAGCAAACGTTTTTTTTTTTGTTGGGACAAGCCAGCCACATCCTCCCAAAACGATTGTGTTATGGCCTGCGTGTTTATAAATGAACTCGCAGGTTTTAATCACTTTAAATAGGGTTTATTATAATATTTGCACACAAACAGTTTATATGCGGCTAGCGACACCGGCCATAACTTTTCGACACTCACACATCCATCTAAACACTCATATAAAAATCTGTATGCGCAGACACAGGCTCACCGATCTTCGTACACCTCAATACATTGCAACTCTTGTAAGCCAAATACTACAGTAGATAGAACCATGAAAACACCGGAACACTGAAGTCATATGAATCATCAATAACTGTCTCAGTTCCCGCAACGAAATTAATCAGAAGATATAATAAAAGATTGAGATTTTTTTAAAAAAAGTATATAAGTGGCTACCTATCAAAATCCGCCGAGTGTTGAATGCTGACCGCTCTTTTGCCCCGGGTACCCCTTAAAATCTTTCACATTGCTAATAAGATAAAAAAAAAATATAACATAACATAACATCGCGCCTTTTATCCCCGAAGGGGTAGGCAGAGGTGCACACAGAAGTTTTCTTTTCACTATTTATGTTACAAGTCCAATGTAATAGGGGGTGTGCCTATTGCCATATACCGGGCACGTTTGCAAACTCCGTGCTACTACTGAGATTTTATTGAAAAACCCCAGTAATTCTTTGTCCGACCTGGGAATCGAATCCGAGTCCCCTTGCCCGACAGTCGCATTTGCGACCACTCGGCCATCGAGGAAGACCAAAAAAAACATAGATAAAATTTAGGAATCTCTTCGTACCTCTAGACAAGCAATTCAGGATATATCGAAGGCTCCTATTGATGAACATTCTGACATAAATATGTTCGTAAATGTTACAGTAACTACTCAACTGTGACGTCACAGAGTAGCGTGATGGATGTGAAACGAATAGACTCCTGACTAGTCATCGCTTTATCAGAACATTTCGAGGGATGCGCAATAGCCTGGAAATATTGTCGATATAAACACTTATATTTTGAGGACCGTTATTTCATTATAGGTTAAATTGTGTGGTTTCTAAAACAAAAACGAATAGATGACGTAATAACTAGTTGCTTAATATTAATTTTTTTTTGCGAAAGTCTTTATATGTTTTCAAAGAATATATTTTAGATTATCATTCAAAATAGTACTACTATCTTTAGTAATGTGCTTAGAATAAAAATAATTATATATTTTTTGTTTGTTTACAACACACTGCCAAAACATGGATTTATTATTAAAACTATTGCTAAAACAATAAAAGTATCTAATGCTCAAATTATTCTCTTGAATTTCCATCATTTTCCGTTTCTACGACAACTTTGTCAATTCTTAGCTAAAGTTTTTCGAATTAAATTCAGTATTAAACTTACGTAGCTAACTTCGATAGTTCTTAACATTTCCTTTCATAATAAAAATCAAATTAAAGTTACAACATAAAGCTGAAAAGAAAATATCGAAAAGTTTCATTCAAAATGACGCACGTACACCCACTCCAAGCCATATAAACTCCTCTACAATTCTGTAATAAAGAAAAAGATAGAACATCAGCCTTTTAGACACAAAAGATATATAAAAGAGCTAAGAAGGTACACACGGCTTCGCATCAAATTACGCAAAACCAGTATAAACTGACCTTCGAATGTGCGGAACGATCATATAAAGCGAGACCGTGATAAACTGGTTATGTACTGTTCGATGGGTAGCCGTGTAAGAGTTAGATACATGCTATTTGTACTCGCAGTGTAGCATGGAGTTAAAAATTGTAGGACCGAGTAGGACGGATTCAACAAGTAGCAACAGATGTTAGGTTCTAGTACAAATTGTTAGCTATATTATGCACGAAGTTATATGTATTTATGTATCTAATCACCTGTAACATTTTTATTACTATCAATAGCAAGTAGAGCCATGCTTCGGCACGAATGCGGCGCTCGACCGGAGTGATACCACGGCCTCACAGAATACCGACGTGAAACAACTCTTGCGTTGTCTTTCGGTGTGTTAGTGAGGCTATCTACCGGGGGCCTGATTATCCCTTTACCAATCACCCCAATCTCTGAATCTACCTGAACTATCCTCAAATTCCTAATCCCCAAAAGGCCGATAATGCATTTGTAACGTCTTGAGTGTTCCGGGTGTCCATGGGCAGCGCCGATTGCTCAACATCAGGTGATCCGTCTGCTCGTTTACCGGATTAACCCATAAAAAAGGGTCGTCTGATAATAAAATCGGTCACTGTTCTAAATTCAACCAACAACACTAAAAGCACGAGTGCTTTGCAGACCATATAGGAACTGTTTAATTATCCCATTATTTTCGGAGATCAGTCCTTTCCGAAAATGATGACGTAATTATATGGATGGAACATCCATCTGGAACTCTCACTTACGAAATGAAATGTCGTTACATGACGTCATCATTTCACGCTAGTATTCAGTGTGAATGAGGGTGGAACTTCAATGACCGAACCATTGCCAATTCAAGTTGGGTAACTACGAGAGATGGTTTTTTATAATAACTATCGTGAGACATACTAAATTAACTAAAAATCGCGGGTTACTCACGTGATACTGAGAAAAGCTCTACTAGTTTCGAACCACAGAGGGGTCCTTCCTCGTGAGCAGCGTGCGCGGTCGCGGCGCTGTCGCGCAGCCTACGTAGGCTTTTACGATATATTCATTTACGAGAGATGCAACTAGGCTTTTCACCTACTGCAGAGAATTTGTAGCCGACATAAATTTATCTTACTAATCAGTCATTGAACTTCAAGTCTTACGTACTTAACGTAAGGTATATTTCGAAGTGTAGCCAAGTATAACACTAAGTGGTTAGCAAATTTAAATGTTGATGGATGGGTAAGGAACACGGAACCAATTACGAAAGTGTGAACAGTATCAGCTGCTAGAAAGCAATCCTTGTAGCTGATTAATTATTTTTAGTTTATTAGTGCCTTTTTGTAGTTTTCAAAGTCAAAGTCAAGGCATTTATTTCAATTAATCCATAATTTGGTACTTTTGAAACGCCATCAAATACAAAATAAATAATAGTCTGTCAGTCAGTCCGTCAGTGAAGTTAGGTGAAGCTAGGTGCTTTCAGTACCATAAACTGATTATGATATGACATAACGTAACATCAAGCCTTTTATCCCCGAAGGGGTAGGCAGAGGTGCACATTACGGTACTTAATGCCACTGTACAGTGTAACCCCCACTTTTCACTATTTAAGTTATGAGTCTCATGTAATAATGATATATACCGTCGAATATCCAAACTCCGTGCTACAACTGAGATTTTTTTTAATAACCTAATAATACTTTGACCGACCCGGGAATCGCACCCGAGACCTCTTGGCCGGCTGATTATACTATGTTGAAAAATGCCTTGATAGAAATTATATAACACGTAAATGTATATAGTCAAAGTCAAAGTCAAAGTCAAAGTCAAAATTATTTATTTCAATTAGACCGGAGAGGCACTTTTGAACGTCAATAAAGAAAATTAACAAGTGAAGCTATTTGCTCATATATTAACAAGTGAAGCTATTTGCTATACGACATTAAGTGCCATCTTACATATACTATAGATACGTAGTAAAAGTTACGGTCCAGTAAACATTCGATGGAAACTTATAACGAGTGACGAAGCGTCAATGCATGACTAAGGACCACTTTAATTCGGCATCGGCCCTAATACAGGGTTGCCGCGTAATCGATCCGAGTTCCCGGCCATTAAGTCATGGATTAAAGGGCTGCCAACTTCGCCTAGCCTCGTTAATGGGCTTTACCGAATAAATACTACAAAGCGAAGACAAAGTTTATGTAAATAAACGAGATCTGTAGAATAGCGTAATCGGCGAAGCTATGTATCTGTTGACAGTTCCATTATTCTAATAACATATTAACAACGCTTAAGAGGCTTATGAAAAGTCCCTGAGTCCGCATTAACAGGTATTAAACGTACGGTTCATACCAAACTGCGGACGCTAAAACTATGAAACTGTAACAATTTCTTCAATTTAGTGTCGAACTTGACTCGAGTTAGTATAGTACTGCACCAATTTCCCAGTGTGAACATTGTTATATACGGTACAGCGGTATGAACGTTAGGCTCATATGGCTAACCCGGCCGTATGATGCCTACCCGTGTTTCATCTACGCAATATAATGTCCGAAGTTGAAATATTTTGTGTGATTAAATTTTGAATGAGCACCGCACTAAATTGAAAAAGTTTCAACGATCGTATCAACTTTAATACATTAAAGTGACCACATTGAAATTGGAGCCGCGGTGACGTTTGGCCGTTTTATGGACTAAATGAGTGTTAATAGCAGATTCATTATGTTTAAAGTGGCACACGATTGATTGTTGATTACTTTATAAATTACTGTGAGCTTAGTTCGAGTTTCGTTTACGTATAAAGTATTCGAAAGGAGACCGCGTTCGGCGTTGTAATTGGTTGGTTTTAGGAGCCGGCCAATCAAGGCCTCAAGTCTGATATTACCTACAATAGTGTCAGAATGATCCATCATTGATTTCAAAATTGTTGATTTTGACAAGTTTGTTAATCTACGAATGTCATTATGACTTTCCAATGGTCAACCACTGACGCATTATTGAAAGTAACGACATAATAAAATGGTAATCTCGTACATAATGACAGATACTTCAGATTGCATATAACACTGGTATACATTTTGTAAAATAAAATATAAATAACATTTGGCATAAATAAATGTTCAAATTTAGTAGTCGTTTTTCGATAAATAGTTAAGTTCAAAGTTTTATTATAATGGCAACATGGCAATGTCTTCCTACTACAATTCCATTACCACTGACCAATCAATTATCGACTATTATGAATTTAGCAGATTAGGAACTTTTAGCAAAATGACAATGAGATCGTATTGAAATGATAACAGTAGCAGATATAAAAATAGCAGACTTGAGGCCCAGAGTCTATCTAAAATATTATTCGCGTGAAAACTTTTACCTGTGAGAGTTCATGCCTAGTTAAAAGTAATTATATCATTTAAATTATTTATAATAACTATTGTGAGACATACTAAATTAATTTCGAGCTTTTCTCGGTATATTTACGTGAGTAACCAGCGATTTAAGTTAATTTAAATTATTATTCAAATCTTATATGTACCTCTAGTTCAATCAATAAAATTACATTGACATAATTAACGCTACATTAGTTATGTACGTACATTAAAATTATTCTAACTTCAGCCGCTACCTCCTAATGCAGGTGGTAACGCAATCAGCAGGCACCGACACCTCACGATACGAGGAACATGCCGTACATACTGATGCAGCCTGCATCCTCAGAATACTGCCAACTAATTAAACTCCACAATTTGCCTACTTAAAATCCCAAATGCCGTCTATTAGGTACAGTTCCTGACTAAAGTTCAAAATACTTACTAGAATATTATGTTGTGATATGTAACTTTGAATTAAATTAAACATAACATCACGCCTTTTATCCCCGAAGGGGTAGGCAGAGGAGGATAACGGCACTTAATGCCACTGCACAATGTAACACCTACTTTTCACTATTTATGTTAAGAGTCCCATGTTTTAGGCGGTGAGTCTATTGCCATATACCGGGCAGAATTCCAGACTTCGTGCTACTACTGATTTTATTTAAAAACCCAGTAATACTTTGTCCTATTATATGGGAACCCAGTACCCGGGAATCGAACCCGAGACCTCTTGCCCGGCAGTCGCACTTACGACCACTCGGTCAAAATTAAATTAATTGTAAGTACGTCACGCCTTTTGATCTCCAGCTTTATTATAATAGTGTAGGTATAAGATAAGATTTGCTTCGTAAGTCGAATCTGGAACCCCTGCTAGTCAAGTAATACGTGTTAATTTACTTCCTGTATACCTAATCGCAAATTTCCAAACTAATTTACAGTTGTTGTAATTAGGTACCTATGGTAAACCTTTCTTTAAAAGTAAACAATGCAAAAACGTCTGTGCAGTTTCCAACAACATTTCAAAGTGTCGCTTTCAAACTATCAAAAATATTAAATTGAATATTATGTTCAAGATAGAATATTGTTTAATTTTGAAGTTAATTTATGCATCATTCAATTTAACATTCAATCGTACTGTTTAATCTCTGGAATGGCTGGAGTGATTCTGACGGGAATTTATTGGCAGGTAGCTGTTGTAAGGAGTAACATAGTCTACTTTTATTTTGGAAAGTTAAAACAAAAAAGCGTTATGTCCTAAAATTCATGTTGTACGCGGACGTAAAATAAAATTGAGGCTGACAGCCAGTTACGTTATAAATACAAATTATTTTCCTTCATAACATCTCGTATCAGACATAAATACAAAATGCATTTTACAGAAAGGTCCTTTATGAATAAATAGGATTAAAAATAGGGGTTTTGTAATACCTTCCCCGTGTATGTTTCCAACATTTAATACGGTGTTGATTTTAGCCCACAAATCCCATGGGAATTATTATTAAGGCACAATGGCTATATACCCTTCCAAATAACGAAGCCAATGGGCTTGTAATACGAACATTTCTGATAATTTGTTCACATTTCATTCGTAATTTAACTCAACAATTGGCAGTCGTTGTAGTCCGGACAAAATGTTTTATCCCTATTTTAATGGGGTTCATAACAACAGAATACCTACAATTTAATTTTAGTGAAACGTTTCTTGTGAATACAGTTCTGCTTACCTACCTTTTTAAGAAATAACGACCTTGATGCTTACTGATGATTGTGGCAAACAGTACTTAGATAAGACTAAAAAACATACACGATCTATAGTAATAGGTTCACACAATAAAGAAATATAATAATCCTAACTTCTTTCTTCTCTGGTAAAATAAATCATATTAGTTTCAAATAAGATTTTTTTTATATAAAGAATCTGAACTCAATTAACGATACTCTTAACTTCAAATTGATTAACATTTAAAAGTACTTAAAACACGAAGTTCAATTCAATATAGAATGAGCGCGGTGTTAAAATTCTTGGCTATCAAAAGTTTTTTATTGCATGCATGTGAAGTACACCGCGTACTTTATTGCCAGCGTTCACAGCGTACCACAGAACCCATTACCAATATTTTTAAAGGTCTGAGGGCTTAATACGAATTTATATTGAAACTTTCATGAGACTTAGGTATTAAATTAATTATTATGTTTTCGGCTCACTCACTTAATTCTTTGACGAGGAACTCGACTAGTTTCGAGCGAAGCTAGAGGCTCATATTCAATAGCAGTATTTACACGCGACTGTCATGCTGATACTGTCTAGCCATACCGCGCCTTAATGGTTTACTATGTTTATTATAGTTATATTACATTTAACAGTAGCAGCGCGACAGTATGAGCCTCTAGCATGGCTTGAAACTAGTCGAGTTCCTCATCAAACAGTTACGTGAGTAAGCTGAAAAGACAATAATTAGTACGAGTTCATTTTAAGTTTAATGTTTATGACGTTCGGCGCTGTGATTGGTAGCTCCAAATCAGAAAATCAATCAAAAGGGTAAACGCGGTAACGTTTCGACTGCGTTAAATAAAAGCAACTAGTACTAGGATCTCTGTTCGGGTTTACAGCTTAAAAAAATGTATTTGTAAGCTTTAGTATGGTAAGGGAAATTTATTGCTGCCAAGCCTGACAGTAAACTACCCTCGATTCTGTGGCATTATTTTTTTATTTTTATGTCATCAGTTTTAACGTGTTTGTGTACTGAAATTTATCGGTAAAGGCTTGTAGAGGTATTTTCTTCTTCTATGGTACAAAACTATAAAAGTCAATTTTTGTGGAGACAAGAGTTAAATAACTGCTCCATGTTTTTGGTCTCCAGTGGGTGGTATCACTCATTAGTTGTCTACGCCACTGATTTACCTGCTTGATATTCGCTCATATTATTGCTAATTCCCATTAAAAACTACAGGATGTAGCAACAGAATATCGACCACAATCATCAAATAGGTAAACACTCAAAAAAATGTTCATTCATAATAATAAAATTAAGGGACACACTATGCATGTTACAAAGCAAATTAATAAAAAGTGTCCCTAGTGGGGCGTGTTATTTTATTTCAACTGAGTGCTTGTTACGTCACTTGACTGTAAACTCCTCCGCTTTAATTATACTTGAACTTAAGCCTTATTAACAATGGAACATCGAATTTGATAGTTGAATGCGAAGTGTTGCCGCAAGACAAATGGTCGTACCGCGGAGGGTCGATGCTTACAGATAAAGGCTTGTCTACATTCAACTTCGTTATTTAACGCGATACTCCAATCCAATACTGACCAGTTACAATGGATTATGGTTAAATAGAACTAGAACTAGAGCACGATAAACTGCTTTTTGGATCGGCAAGAGTATCGCAGAGATGATTTTTTGCTTCCTTGCAAATATCATGGAGTTTTGGTTCTGCGATGTTTATTGTCGTTATGGGGCCAATAACATAACTGGCGGAAAATGGAGGTCCTAAAACCCTTTAAGAAAAATAAACGTAATACCCATTACATAGAAATGAACTACAAAATGTGTAGAAGCTCTCAGAATATTTCGCAACGATGTTTGTTGATGACGTCGCCGGTCGTGCCGAGTCCACAACGACAGTCCATATAGCTACGACACTCGTAACTCTCGGCTAATTCTAGGTGATGAGAGATGAGTTCGGCTTGTCATAGCACGCTCCTTGCAGCTTTGTTGTGGAGAGAATACACAAGGCTTAACTGTGACATTGGCTTAACTAGGACGGAGGTAAGTAAGCCTAATGTATGTACGCAAGGAGCACACGATGATAAATGTACACAGTCTATTGCGCAAACGATGTTATTATGCAGTAAGTGCGACACTCGGAAAATTGTATCTACTCTCCCAAAACCACGGTAAACACCCCTTTCCTGCAATCATAAATATAAATGGATGCTTGATGATATTTCAAAACTCATTACAATAAATTTGGTCGCTTTAGACATCTTGGGCTGCGGTTCCCCTTGAGCTATTTTGAGAGCGGCACACGTTTTGTTTCACATAATTATGTTACTTTGTTCAGTCATGGTTACGACCCCTTAATGAAGTGGTTTCGTAAGTTATCTTGACTGTACATTAATTTTTGAGTAAGTTATGTTTGTTAGGGGTTCCCAGCCGGCAGTGGAGATAGTAAGCGCACACAAGTAGATAAAACTAACTACCGTACAGGTGTGAACTCGAGATGTTCGACACTAAGAGTTACGTGTACCTCCACGTACAGGTGAACGAGGTTACCCCACTCTAATGTAAAGTACACAGACTGGAGTAGGTTATACAAATATGTGCAAGGGATAAAATTTTCCCCGTTGTGTGTATTTTTCTGGGTAAGGGAAAAATGAAAAGGTCGTCCTAATTCGACCTTTTTTTTTATGGAATAAGCAAGATTTGTTCGTCGTTAAAAATGATAAATATTGACGTACCCTAATTGGAACGCAATAATGATTGCGTCGACTTCGTACGTAATCAATGGTCCAGTATTTTTTCATATTAAAGACATGTTTAACGAACCGAAGTGAAAAGGTTTTTGCTGAGATATTATTGTTTCTCGAAATATTTTTGGGTTCGACTGGGCACTGGTTGATGTACGACTCGGGAATAAGGCACTGAGTTAGTTTAGAAGGGATACGTGAGCGTGTGTAACACAGCCAGGTAATACGGTTGGCAAGCAAAGGTTAATGCTGAATGCGTCCACTCTGATAACGAGGTAAACGGCGCTCGATACATTTTGTATGAGGTGCCTCAGCATATAACAGAACATCCGGATGAAAAAAAATAACACGCAAAAAAAACAATTCTGTTCGTTACGTAAGGACAAATATTGGTGGAAATGTTTAATTGCTTTAAATACGTGGCGATGTTCAATGTTTCCAGTATCCATATCATCTAAAACAATGTTTCGTTTCGTGGTTGTTTGTTTAATCGAATGAGAATCGCTCAGTCGCTTTTGTTTATAACTTTACTCGAACTTTGTCAAAATACTCGTAGGTACCTCCTACTAATGTGTTCGCGGTTCACCCGAGTGTGTTTGGAATTTCTATTTAATTAGATTACGTTATTTTCAGATGAAATAAAATTCTATCTATACATATATGGTTCATTTACTTGATTTTGTGGGTTGAAACCTATTTTTAGGTTGTGTGTACAATATTTGACACATCAAGTATCTATCTTATCTGTTAACGTGATAGTTAGTAAAGTTAAGGAAAATAGGGATTGAAATATAAAATAATTCAGCTTCATAATGCAGATAAAAAATTAATAAAAATAAAACTTCTAAATACTCAGTCTAGAGGTAATTAACAAAACATTGGGAGGACATTAAACGACCACAAACAGTAAATAATGTTCTTCGACAGCATAGTGACTGCAGAATATGCCATGAATTCTGTTTGCTCTCGTGTCCCGACAATATTTGAGAAAGGGATTGTTACAAGGGCCATCCTTCGGCATCCCTTTGAGCCGAGCAAAACGTCTTTGTGACAAGTTTGCCACTTAACACCCGGTCCGTTAATATCGTTAATAATTACAATGTTTAAATATGTATAACGCTTTTAGAGCAATTTAAATATTGAGTTGATTTGACACGCCAACTTTCCCCGAAGCGGCACCCACAGAGGGTCTACTTAAGACCTATCTTTATCTCATTAATAATAAATTACGGATCCGCTTACCGTCTACTTTACCTTGTCCTTATAGATATAACAGAAACTCGTGAGCTTAACACGAACACAATACACTCAAATTAGGCTTACAGGATCATTACGAGACACAGTTTTTTACACCAAAATGTCCTTCGGCACTCGATTCTGTGAAAAATCAATAAGCTTTTAAAACCTAAAAACTTTTGGGCAATAACTATTAAGTTGTAAAAGGCTGATTCACCCCTTGGCGTAGTGGGATTAAGCCGTACCCTGTGGTTCCGTCAAACGTGTAGTTTGTGCGAACCAATTCACGTCATGTGCCCTGGTTGGGGATAAGCCGGGGCCCAGGTCACTCATGTAATGTCACCTCGTCACCCCGGGGCAACTGACAGAAATGATCTTTTTCTACTATCATAATGTTATTAATTCGTTTAAATTCCTACCTGTTCTGAATACAACTCACTTGTACATAATGTAGGTCACAGAACACGCCGTAGAAGACAATCAGAAGCAGAAGTCTGACATTTATGTAAGATAGAAATATACTATCTAAAACCGTCAATTCTAGAATTCTTTTATTCGACAAAATTTATGTTAGACTTATTACCAACCCTAAAATAGTTGAGAAAAGGTCAAGAGAAAATAATAAAATATATCAATCCATCCACGCATTACGTATTCCCATATATGTCACATTAATATTGATAGAAGAGAAGATCGAAGTTCCATTGTGAACGTTTGATAGCGATTTCGATCACTCATTCATAAAGTTGGCTATGTCACCTTCTGCCTGGATAGGGGTCTTAAAAACGTAGGTACTGAGAATTCGGTTCTGGCATTTATACTGGTCAAATGGACAGACTATCGAAAAATTCACACATATTTACAGACTGTACTCATATATTGACTACGTTTAGAAATTATGAAGTAGTTAATGAATGAAACTAATGAAAATAATCACTATCATGACTCTATCATAAACTACGTTTAAAAAACCGACGGACCCCTCATTTTTTGAAATCGGTTAATTGATATACCAAAACTTTCTCCTATGTGCAACAAAACACTCTTCTTCACATCGAAATCGGTTCAACCAATCGTGAGATAATCAAGCACAAACAGGTCAAACTGACAATCTCGTATTTTCTTTTTGATGTCGATTAAAAATAGTAACTACTACTTGGAAAGTAATAATATTATTTTGTTATAATTAACAACTTAGAGAAACGAATACTTAAAGATAAAGATAAAGATACTTTTATTTTGCAAATATGGGTAACAATTACAGGTGACATAAAAATACATGTTCAGCCATATTTTACCATTTAAGCATGCAAATGATATACATAGTAAAATGCATTGGATAATATGTTACAATTGAAGACAAACAACCCAATAAAAAGAAAAAACATAAACAAAAAAAAAAGACCATAATATTTTGTAATTTTTAAAGTATGGTTCACAACTATCTGTAGATTTTAGCTTAAACATCGCTCATAAGCACTTTTTTTGTTTTTTGAAAGCGGTTTCTCTTTCAGTAGAGTTTCCCCAAAATATAATCCCATACCTCAAATGTGATTCTACAGTTCCATAGTAGGCAGTAAGAAGTGCATTTCTGTTTACTATAGTTGACAATCTATGTAATGCATATGCAGACTTACTTATTCTCTTACATAAACTATCCACTTGTGATTTCCAATTCAACTGTTGATCTATTTGCAAACCTAAAAACTTTGTACTTTCAACTTCTTCTATAGTATTATTGTTGTCATGTATGTACTTTCAAATTTATACTAGCAGTCTGTTGTCTAAATTGGATAAATTTCGTCTTATTTAAATTTATCTTCAAATTATTTGCATCTAGCCAGTCTACTGTTTGTTTTAAACTATTGTTAATATCTCTCTCGTATGTAACTATATTTTTACAAGGAATTGTAATCGTACTATCATCTGCAAAGAGTGTTATTGGTTGGTCAATAGATTTTGGTAGATCATTTATATATAAAATGAATATTAAAGGGCCTAGTACGCTACCCTGTGGTACCCCAAATAATACTTTACGCTCTGAAGACCGATACATCTCATCATGCTTGGTTTCTATGTTAATCTTATTGATTTGAGTTATTTGCTTTCTATTATTTTGTAGGTATGAACTTAATAGACTAATAGGACATTGCCTCTAATCCCGTAGGCTTCGAGCTATTTTAAAAGAGTAGGGTAGTGAACATAATCAAATGCCTGGGTCATGTCACAAAATACACCACATATAGGGTTACGTTGATCAATATTTTTAATTATATTATGTACAAAATCATATACCGCCATATTAATTGTCCTATATTAATTGTACTTTCGACAATATATTGATTTGAATGACACTTCTATGTACACAAAACACCGCTAATTAGTTAGCGGCGCCACACATCGACACTACTATCTTTTACACAGTGAACATGTGTGGGTAATTTCATATTACTGTGTATAAAAATATTCGTCCACCACATTCACATTGGTATTTTCATTCTTGTGTCGGTATATGTATTTTTATAATTTAATTCACGGGTAAGGTTAAAACTATTTACAATCATTGATATGACCCGACATTTTGACGGGTATTAATGTAGTGTTCGTGGTTGACTGGTTAATGAGCACGCTTTTATCGTCTTTCAATGATCAATGATGATGTGAGTTCTATTCCAGCTGAAAGATTCTTTCTTTATTTTACTATGTAGTTTTTCTTATTATTTTTTTTTGTTTTTTGAAATATTAGATCAGGCTATAAAAGAAGCAGATAAGTCGGTAAATAAAACAATACTATCTTTTATTACAATTAATTTATTTATTATACAAATAAGTGGTTTTATATTCAATATTTATAATAATTAATTATCATACCACAGTTAAGTTCTTAAAGTTCTTTAAATAATAATTAATCAATATGCCAATAAACCTTATAGTCGAATTGGGAAATATCATGCGATAAAGTTTATACTTTTAAAATTAACATAAGAAGATTTAGAAAAATAGGATAGAAAAAAAAGAAAAGATTAAAACATTGTTTCAAATTTTAAATATTTGATTAATGAATTCTTGAAACAACTTGTGAATGCTGGAATCGATCCGGCGGCACTTAACTGGAGGTGATAACCATTACGCCAAACGCGCTGTGAATGAGATTATCGAAATATTGTATACCATTCAGTAACATAAAAATACGATGAGAAAACACTATATTTATATGGGTATTGTATAGCTCTATTGCTCATTATTTGATTTCGATTTATTCAAAGTTTGTTATAAGTTATTTTTATCTTCACCCTCGTTTTTATTTAAACTTATTTACTAAATAATTACGTATACCGACACACAAATGATATTTAAATACCAAGATGTGTGTGATAGACGAATGTTTCTATACATATCTATTAATATGAAATTACCCACACATGTATATTGTGTAGTCATACTAGTGTCGATGTGTAGCGCTGCGAACTAATTAACGGTGTTTTGTGTACATATTAACGTAGAAATGACGCTTCAGCCCCCACTCCTAAACTTTGATTCGTTTTATCTAAGTACCTATTGTTATATATGGCAAAATAAAAAAATACGTATCTAATATTTTTTCATTACCTAACTTACGGATTAATTATATTTTTAATTTTCATACGCTGTCATCATCCCAATTCAATATCTCAGTTCAGCAGTCGAGTCTACGACTAAGAGACCAAGGGGACAAAACTAAAAGTATCAAGATGTTGACTGTAAGGCCACGTGTTCCAAATTGCGCTGTAGGGCGGGGAGCGTCAAAGACTACTGATCGTGGTATCTTTACACAAAACCCTCGTTTATTGAATTTTCATGATTCCCTTCCATGCAAGTTCGTCGATTTCGCGGAATCTCAACTCGGTTGCCTTTACCAGTGGGTACCTACATAGTCGTGTGTTCTCTGAACTCGGTCGAGCACTTTTATCAAAATAAATTAGTTCGGTTACTTTGTGGGTGGTTTTATTTTCTGTGTTACATAGACTTTGTGAAGATTTGATTAATGTTTTCATAACTCAAAGTCGGTTGGTCGGCCATAATTCTGCTTCTAGGAATTAGAGGAATATGACATGAATCCCATTTTCAGTTCTAACTCATAAGATACTACGGATGTCTCGTTAGATATGTGCTATAAAATAATGATTTGAATAAATACATAGATAGACCTTTTGTTGTAATACACCTATTGTTATTACACCTATTTATTTTTTACAGACAAAAGAAATTACCAAATTACTTTCACGCTGTTTTCTGTACAAAAAGACGAGACGCCTCAATAAAAAAAGGTCGAAAGGTTACACTAAGTCATTAAGATTGATGTCCAAGATTGGTCCACAGTAAAAAAGTTTTGAACGTTCCATCTTACAAATATCCACCCATATATGAAGATAAATCTATGCCCTAGAGAAAGCGTTTCTAATCTTCCAGAGAGCCTTGACACTGTTTCTTAAAATAGAACAGAAGGGCGCAGAATGTGAGGTCCAAAGATTTCGGGGAACAACCGCAGTTCCTCCAACCAATATTTCGAGAATGTTCCATACGCTGTACTGTTGACAAAATCGAAGATGATTTCCACATTCGAATATCAAAACATTCCAGTAAAACATCAAAAATAATGTAGCTATCAGTTAAATTGGTCTACAATTCCCACCAATACGAATACCAAGCATAAAATCGATACTTAACTGCACACCAAACACTTTTTTCTGTACCGTACACATGTTCACGAATGCTTACATAGCAAGGTGTTGTTCGGAACAGTCCCCGAAGAGTTTCGTTTGCGGCACCAAATTGAATTTCCGTTTCAATACATTTAGATAAGTGTGGGTATTATTTTGCATTCTGTACTTAAACTTTGGAATGGAGTTGTATTTGGGTTGCGGTGTCGCTATTTACCCTTTCAAATGTATAGGGTAACACTGGAGTCTCGTTGGATTCTCTCTCGTATCTTCAGTGTGTGCTAACAAATGCCACATTCAAAACGCCTTGCTTCACTTCTAATTTCGCCAAAAAGACACGTTGCGGTTGCTCCAAGCTAGAGACAGAACAACTTAGGGTAGCGGGTTTTTTTAATAAGATATTCTATGTAAAATGGTTTCTTAGATTTTTTTTTGTTTTAAAAACCTTTGTCCCACTTTAGAATTTTCTACTGTGTCGTGGGTACGTTTACAAACATACAAGGTCACATACACAATGACACCCAGACCCGAAACAACAATTTGTGGATCACACAAAGTGTTGTTCCGCGCGGGAATCGAATCCGCGGCACATTACACGGCAGCCGATTGCCCAACCACCGCACCAACCATGCAGCAGTGCAGCAGGAATAGAAATAAGAAATATGTGTTTTTTCTAATTTAATTTAAATTTTATATATTTATAAAAAAAAATTTTTAAATTTTATAAAATTTGTTATAATGATGAAATTAGTATATAATATATGTATATATGTATATATTTAAATTTTTAAAAATTAAATATTTATTTTTTAGTTAATAAAAAGGAATTCGGCAAATAATTATATTCACTTGTTTATCAAAAACATGTCTTTTTGAATTTAATATAAAGTCTAATCTGCCCACTGATATAATTTATATTAAAGGGCTGCAGTATATTGACTGTACAAAGGTAGCATAATCATTAGTCATTTAATTGATGACTTGTATGAAAGATTGGATGAAATATAAACTGTCTCTTTATTATTTATAGAATTTAATTTTTTAATTAAAAAGTTAAAATAATTTAAAAAGACGAGAAGACCCTATAGTTTTATATTTAAATTAATTGAGATTATTTTCTATTGATCTCACCAAAGCCGGGCAAGGGGTCTCGGGTTCGATTCCCGGGTCGGGCAAAGTATTACTGGGTTTTTTAAAAATTCTCAGTAGTAGCACGGAGTCTGGAAATGTGCCCGGTATATGGCAATAGGCTCACCCCCTATTACATGGGACTCATAACAACTAGTGAAAAGTGGGTGTTACATTGTACTGTGGTAGAATGTGCACCTCTGCCTACCCCTTCGATGTGATCTCACCAAAGCTACACGTAAGACAACTACCAATTTGTCCTTGCCAATTGGGACGTAAATTTAGCAGATAAAGTTACATCCTATAACAAGAAATAGTGGGGCAATAAATAAATCTGTTATTTCTTTCGATCCAAAATTGCAAGTCACCAATACGAAATAGTGTCATTTAGGTTGAAAATATGAACAGTAGTAAAGTATCTGATATATCGATGGTTGTTAGGCCTCCTCTATAAGTGGTCCCTGTTTACTCCTATTGACCCTTATAACTTTCACACGATGACGGCTACCTAATAATATATCCAGTTTACCTTCTTTTCGTAGCAATTGAAGGTAAATAATTCGGACAGACTCATTTTCGGTAATAGGTGCACGTTGTCCTGACATGCTTGTACCTAATTAGTAGATACATATCTCTCTAGGTTGATAGTAATTTAGTTCTAGTAAGTTCTATGAATATTTTCTACGTTGTTGGATACTAGTGGTCTTCCCACGGCTCTGTCTGCCTAATCGGATAAAAATGTCACTCATACATGAATTATATTTTCTAACAGTTACTAATAATATTCCGATTCTAAAGGTGGGTCCTTTGTTTTATTATTTGTTCCACTCTATTATACTTGATCTCCTAAACAAAACTGTTTGTGTAACACAAATTCTATAAAGTATCTTATTTTAGGACGAGACAAAATCTTTACACGTAAATATAAGGAATATTTTAAGGGATTTCTATTAATTAAGTATTGTATTACAGCGTGGGGTATTCTGCTCTGGTTCGGGTTCGTGGCTTCGGGCGTTGTGATTATATTTTAAGAAGTTACAATCTCTCGTGAATTTAGGAAATCTATATCGTAATTGCTAAAATGTGGGTGTAATACATTTAAATCCAGTCTTGGTCTTCGTGGAATAGTATTGTTATACATTTTATATTAGGCAATATGCTTTCTAGGAGATTTTTATTTCATTCCAAACCTAATTTACTTTTCTAAGAAAACTTTGATCACTGTATTTGTCATCCCAATGTCTCAATTCTATTGTTGACCGTCTGTTGAATAAACACAGCCCTAGCCAATGTAAACTTGAACCACCAATCACAATAATTCATATTTATTATGATAACTGAATTCATTCGTCCATTAATTTTATGTAACCAATCAGCTGTCAGAATTGACTCGAGGCAATTAGGGGTGGCACTGCAAGAGTGATTTAAGTAAAACTTTGTTGTTTACGTTGTTGGACTTGGCGATTGTCATTCAGCCAGCGATTAATCATGAGAGCTTTGTCTCGAGATGCAAACAGCTCATAAATAGTTCGTTAAGGGGTGTCTTAAAGAATTTACTTTGTTTTGACGAATAGCTTTAAAATTACGCCTCCGGTCTGTATTCCGCGACTCATGCTGATAATGGATCTTTTTCCGTTGTTTTGATTTTTCGTAAAACTCCCTTGTTTTGTTTTAAATCCTTTTTTGTTACCGTTTGCCAATTACGCAAGTAGATTTAATTAAAATGTTTTCACGGAAATCCGAAATACCTATTATTGAAAAAATATTTTACTTCTCGTGTTTTCCGACAAAAGGAGTAAGTATTATATTTAAAAGCAAGTACCTATTGAATTTCGTATATGTAAAAAGGATTCAAAACACAATCAATGGATCAATAAAATGACAAAAACGATTATATTACCTAAACGTTTATTTAAGTTTTGCGTATTGCTAATTCTTGAACATAACCCATCTGCCTATGTGATAAAATATAGGTATACAGACAGTTTTATGTGAACCACACTTAACTTTAGTGTGTAAAGTAAACGGTCCAAGATGGCCCCGGGTTAGGCGATATAGGTGGATAATCCGTCCTCATCAGCCATTCGACCGCACAAAGTGTTGTTACGCGTGTCTAGAGTTATCCCCATCTATCTTCAACGGGACCGCTTAAGAATGGACAGGACAAAGAGCTGGCCATTACGACGCGCCTTGAAATTGCAACTTGCTCGACAAAGGACTTTGCTGTCTCATGTCTATTCAATTACTCTAAAGGTCAGCAGACGAGAGCGTCTATATCTACCTACTCACCTCACAATATCTTTCTAAAGCCACAAAAGCTATAATTGCGCAAGAAGAAGTACCTTAATTGTGTAGGCGTAAAATACACAATGCGAAACGACTTGAAACTCGGTTTTAATTAAGAAGATTAATGAAATTCGATGCTCTGTAAACCGATAGGCGTTATATTGTCTATGGAGCGCTTCAAAGTGAATAGGTTGAGAGCACTGAGTGACATTCCCGTGGACGTGCGTTCATTGCAGGGCTCGATATGTATGACTTTCGGAAATCTTTCAGAGTGTCGCATAAAGCGCTCTGTTGTCCAGCAGAAAGGGTGTTCGATATCCCAGTGAAATCTCTGGGAGTTGAAAGGCAAACATTACAAAAGCGTTTTTCCCCGTCGCTCGGTTGGGTCGTGACGTCCGGTGCGCTCTCGGGCGCGATTGATTCAGCGGTGGATGGTTCAATAATTCAGCAGGATGACCGGCCTGTACATGTCGCATGTTCCATACGGGGACTGGGGGCAATATTGACAGGGCTGTCAGCCAACTTCCAAAATAACAGATAAGTACGGAAGAGTTGTCGAATGTGGAGTCCATATTTTATGTTAACGAGGCCCATACTTATGTAGTTTGAAGGGATGAATTTGTAGTTTGACATAGTTATGCATACTAAAAATATACACAGTTTCAATAGAAACAACGTCGTATATAACAAGGTACAAGTAATAACATTCTCATTTTACAAATTGCATAGAAAATGGCGGCGCGGTCGCATCGCCATGGCCCGCAACACCGCGAGCTATTTCCAATCATACGTTCCGACATCGCTTACCAAACATTATATTAAATGGTTCAATTAAAACTTATTTCATGCCTTACCCTGGATTATTAATGTGCTAATAATTCTTTCTGTCATCGTAATTAAAGTTTAAATGAAGATAGACGAAGTTTATTGCGCTTTGCTCGGAGTTTTGGCTGTTCTGAGGTAATATACATCAATTCCATTAGCACAGTTTATTTTGACTAATGATAGTATAAATTTGCGAAAGAGACGTAATTAGGCAGCCGGAACCCAAGCCATAGGGTACGTCGACCGACCGCCACGTCGCCAAGATATCATCTATCATTCATTTCTGAAAAAAAAAACAGTCTTAAAACGTTTACGTCATAGACTCCATTTTTTATTGTCCACATAATTCCTAAGTTTGAAGCATAAGTACATGATTTTTACAAATTTATTAAATATTTCTCTATCATACCTAATAGATTTCAGCCAAAACATTATTAAGTTATTCCACTGACCGATGTTTGTAGGTAGTTAACATTGTCTAGACCAGAACTTATTAGAAAATTTCCATTACATTTTAATGAATTTCGGATAAGATATAAGTTGCCAATAAATCATATAACGCAGTTATTCTACAAACCCCACATGAAGTTACATTTTGCTCTCATAGTTCGATTACAAAATCCATTGGCCGGTCGTGGCTTATCTTTGGATTTATGATTTTACATCCCAATAAAAACGTTTTAAAACGAATTTTGATATATATCGAGTTAAATGTAACATTATTTTTCTAAATTGTAACAAAACACAAGTATGTTACGCCTCGTGTTATTATTTCATCTGTTATTGTGCACTTTGGTGATGTGTAAAAGAACACAGCAAAAGGAAAAAGAATCGTCCGCAAGTGCAGATGACCTGGGCGGCCAGTTGGTAACTTCGTTACGGAACGACGTCAACATAGACCTCTCAGCAGACGAGGAGTATGAGGACCTTCGAGCCGAGCTACTGGCCTACCACACAGCACTGGCTTCCATCACTCCTAGTCGTAGTAAGTACAACACAGTTTGAGTTGAGCAAACCAAATCCAATTTACAAATCTTAATATTGTCGAGCTCTGATTTTAATAATACTTAGAGAGCCGTTACTTATCAGACCGTAATAAATTTACATAAGTAAATAGCTTTATAAGTTGCCGGCATTACTTCCGAGACAATGTAGCAATAATTAAAAAGTGGCCAGATTCACTGCGCTTCGTAATAACCGGAGGCTAATGAAAATGTATATTTCATAATCAAGTTATAAAAACTTTGGCGCTCCTTGTTATAAACATGCTGTTGATTATGCAAACTCAAACAGAACATCGTCAAAATTGATTCGATATGTACTTAGGCAGTAAACATAACGTTTGTAGGTAGAAGCAATGGAAAATCTATATTAACTCGAGGAAAATATTTCGATATGAACTCCAAGCACACTCGTAAAAATGTTGTATCGAAACATTACCTAATGAACGTTTTCCTCAGGATCGATGAAGACTACGCCGTGTTGGAAGCTGGGCGGAATTTGCATCGATCACAAAATGTGTGAGGGCCACCGCTATATGTCCGAAGTTGAAGGCTGCAGACGGAATTTAGAAGTCTGTTGCTTTGTGTGGAACGGGTACCATGTCAGAGACATGAAAGACAAAGGTTTGAATAACTTAGCACTGCCGTGGAATCAGCAATTCGAAATTGGTGGTAAAGGCATTATAGCCTCTATGGATAAGATGAAATCGAAGAAGAAGAAGCGGAAAACAGTAAAGGTAAACGTGGATGATTCCCGAATAACACAATCACGCACCAATGCATATAAAGAGGAGAATAATATTGGTGATATTCCTGTTATGGTTATAATAAGAAATAATAAAGATTAATTTTGTTTTTACTCACTCGTATTGCACAGACAAAATCTTAATTAAATGTAAAAAATAATTCGATTATCTTAACGAATGTACCTACGACATTACAATCAAAACATTAAACGGCTTATCGCACGTAGTTTTCTGTTAATTAAAAAGTCAATCTTACAACTTTTTATGTTTCTTTAACTTTATCAATAGGCATGTAAACTTAAAATCATGTTTCTGTTCGTCGTTATTATGTTGGTGGTTTCAAATGTGGGGGGTCAAAATGTCGCGACAACCTCTAAACCATACAATATCGGAATATCCAGTGGCTACAAGGATGTATTCCTTGCTGGGATGAATGGGAAACCAACACTTGGTTAGTATTATATCCACTATTTGCAACCGTTTGTTTTGTTTCATAAACAATAACTATAATAAAGTTGACTAGCTATTTTATATGTTTGTGTCGACTGCCCAAAAAAATATTAAAGTACATTTTCAGAGTACCTTAAATATTGCACCATTTCAGACTAACGCCTAGTAGATTTTAACAGTATAAACATGTCACAATAGTTATTGTCCGAGTGAGTATTTTTGTAGGTGTACAAAAGTAATTGGGTACATTGGACCATTCAATCAAAAGTAGATAAATAGATCCTACCCGATGTATACAGGATTATAGGTTAATGAGGAAATTGTATATTTCATAACGATGACGTCATACAGGAACAGCAGGATCAACCTGTTGGGCACGCGGAGGCATCTGTGTCGACCTTCAACAGTGCCCTTCACTGAAAATGGATGTTGGTGTCGCTGGCTGTGCGTGGGGCTTTAAAGTATGCTGTAAAACCCACGGGGTCCTTCCTCCAACCGTGGGCACACAACGAAGATACGCGATACCCGTTATAAGGAGTCTCGACGAATTGGGAACCTCTTTAGACATTATCGCGCTTAGGAACTCCATGCTCCTCGCGAGCTGGCAACGTGAGAAAAATCCCGAAAGTGATGATGTACACTTGAAAGACTTATTGAATAAATAAATATTTTTGTAGCCTCATGTACTGTGTTCGGAAATATTTCTTATAAATTAATAATTCAAATGACATTTAACCTTGAGCCTGTGAGGGCTTTTGATATAATTTCGATCAATCGGCTTGAAGCGTCCGTTGGCGCTTCCAACATAAAATATTACTTTCAACGTCCATTCACGTAAATGCAAAACTCGTGTATCATGGTGAGGGCCGCTATCGTTGGTCTAAGCAATTAAATACAAACAACACTAAAAGAATAGCCGCCATTCATAGTGGAAATTCACACGAATTTCTTTTATTTCCAATTCTGAAGCCGGTTATGTATCCTGTAACACAAAAACAGCCAAAAAAACATATTATCATCGTTTATAAACCGATTATCACTAAACCAACTAATAGCTGAGAGTTATCATATATTCTGAAGGGAAACGCAAACATGAAAGCATTAACCTGGGTCCCATATACCGCAGAATACAATTTAAGCAACACACACATACACACAGAAGCTAAGCTTAAGTGTTACCAATTCATTAACCATGAAGTACCTATATTAAACCTACCATTGTATAATAAAGTGGCTCATTCATGCTCCACCACCGTGCTTGCCAACAATTAGAATGTATATTGCATAACATCTTGAAGCCTGTTACAGCATTTTCGTGTATTAATATTGGAGTAGTTGCTCCCTTCGAACTTGATCTTAATGTATTCTAATCCGTATTCCGAAGATAAGTATGCGTGTTTCTGTTTTAGGGTGCGTCTACACTACAATATTTATTGTTGACTCTTTTTGATAAGCGTTAAGAATTTCATCACCTTAGTCTCTGCACTGTAGCCCTCTAAATGTCATAATAAACCTTTAGTTTAGTTCTGATAATCGAATCTCTAAACATACAAGGATATTTTCTGAAAGTCTAGAAAAAAGAATAAATTGTTGACAAGTGAAATCAAAGTAAAGTGTTTATAACCGACTTGGGAGTTTGGCTTCCCCACACTGCAGGTCTAGGTACCAACATAACCACGGGGCTCGAAACAAAATAAAGTCTACTGTGAACTCAGTGAGCGGAGCGTGAAGTTAGAAACTACGTCTGCGGTCTCTCTGCGGAATACTACCGATCCAATTAGTACCAGCACTCCTCCATAAACAAGACAATAAAAATAAACAACGAAAATAAAACTTCCAATCTCACGTCCAGAATTTACCAGAATATAGAAAAGCTGGAAAAATCCACAAATTGTACACGATCCGTAACTGTTTTGGGTACAACCGAATCCGCGGCTCTCGACTTAATAAGGATTCTTGGTTCAAAGATGGGCCGAATGCGTGCCAAATTAGTTCACCTCGACTGGGCCGCCTTCAACATTCGTAATGAACACAAGTTTATGTGTTCGTACATAAGGCCGGCCACAAATTACACTTTGACGTGAAATTGTATGTGCGTAGACTAAGATCATAGCGCTTAGGTAAACGGTAACTTATGCGTAAACGTTAAACCGTCAGTGTTCTTAACGTGTCCCGACTTGATCCAGGACCTTCGGTTACGAAGTAGATTCTATTTTAGCAGTGGTTGTTACTTTTGATGTATACTTTGAAATGAACATTGAAGCCAATCCAACCTGGATTAAAATTAATAAAATATTAGCCTCGCTTGTAAACATAATCCCACCAAAAACATAAATGTAAAAAAGGGGAGCCAAGTTCAGCCCAAATATTATGCTTTGACGTGGGCTTCGCCGAAAAAAGAATGAAGATCTAAATGAGTGCCAAGTTCTATGCAAAATTTAAATATGTATCTATAGGAACAAAATAACGTTATGAACGAGAATCAAACTATATTTCTTTGCTTTATTGGATACCTATAATAATTGCTGTTATCTAAAAATGTGAGATCTTAAAGTAGGTTAGATTTGACTTGGCCAGTTTTCATCAGTCATTATTTTTATAAAGCTTTTCAATATTTTTATACTGATAAAAACTAGCCAAGTCAAACGTACGTACGTTTAATACGTTCGTACGTTTAATTTTGTCCTTACGGATAAAATTAAACGTACGAAGTTTTATGTGTTTACGTTGAATAGTTTTTGAGTTATAGAGGGGTTAAAAGTGGCACGAAGTGGTTCGTGTAAAGATACACTGTGGCGCGCGCTGTTTGCTGAACTTGGCTGACGCGCGGCCGCGCGTCTCGATATCCTTCCTGTCTGGAGATGTAACAAAAGTGTTACATAAAATTTAACTCAAAATTTTGCAATCTGGTAAAAATTCAGGCATCTCGTTTTCTTATTTCGTTAGGAATATAACTCATAATATTCGCTGCTGGACTTTTGCTGCATGGCGTGAGCAGTGATGTACGACGAGAGACCAGTGGGGATTAGCAAAACATCACGTCTTCAATTTATTAGTTGCTTAAACTTATTTGGTTCCATTAAAAATATGAAACCACTATTTTAAGAGTTATAATGATGAGGCTACAAAAGTGTTCTAATTAATAAGATATCGACTAAATGCTGCATTGATCGTGTGTAACTATTAAACAAGAAATTCGATAAGTACGATTGCCAAATCGGAAAAGTATTAAGTACCCAGTAATACATTTTTCAATTTTCTGAAAATCCTGCAAGTAGGTGCCATGGTATATTTTGCTACAAATTTCATTACAAAAGCATGGTGTAAAAATGCTTTGTGTACATGGAACTTATCAAAAATTAACATTACGATCTTCACCAGGTTGAATTAAGTTTTTTACGAGCGAAAGTACAAGTAAGATGTAATACTTGAGAAGAGGTGTAAAATTTGTAAAATTTTCATCTCTTGAAACAACGTTGTTTTATACATTGTTAAAGATGTATATTATATTTACTTTGTGTTGATATTGGTGTGTGATGAGCTGTTTCATTTTTATCCTATAAATATTAATATAATGCATAATAAGTGACGTATTATAAAGTACAGCGTATTTTATTGCTAAATAATTAGATTTCTGAATCAATAATGCCTCTAAAAACCGAATTCCAGAACTCATCCTACCACCATAATTACCATGACAGTCCCAAGTGCGTCCTCTACTAAACATAGACCTCTACCAACGATAAAATTAAACCATCAAAAATAATCCGCTTTTAATTACACGTACAACTATTCAAAATATTTCCCGACCCAGCATTTATTCCGGAATATTAAGCTTCGTCGATTTATTGAATTCTTCCTAACCACTTTTTGTTCGGGCTCGAACAATAGCGGCCTAAGTAATCTTGCGAATAAATTGGTGGCCATGATGTTAATTAGGGAAGTATTTAACAGAATGACCCTAAAAGACGGTGTAGATTATCACGTGGTATAATGATGCAGACGTCAGTTCATCACGTTACTCAATATATAATTACTAATTATTTGATTTCAAACTTTAAAACTCGTCAATAAAGTTTATTTAAGAAAAACAGATTAGGAAAACTGAGGCCTTAGTACGAGTTTGTTTTACGTTTAAAGTAATCGTAACGAGTTCGCGTTCGGCGCTCCGATTGGTTGCTTCATTGGCGCCGGCCAATTAGAGTGCCGAACGCGAATTCGTTACGAATACTTTAAACGTAAATGAAACTCATACTAAGGCCTCTGTTGGCGTCAATCACGTTCGAAATTTAAAGCTTCAAAAACCCGTTACGTTTAAAACCGGCCAGTAAATAGAAATTTAAGACGCCATCTTGGATTTTTACTATCCATAAATAAAAGAAAGAAATTCTACAATCGTTTTGAAATTCTTAGAAAGTAAATTGCATGGTATGAACTGCTAACGATCCCCTCTTTACTCTGTGATTCTAGTTGCCATTATTAATTAACGATAATGAGAATTGTTGAAAGCGTTACAGAATTTTTAAGTTTCTAGTTTGATGCTTTGATCTTTCTTTTTATTGTTGAAAATTGAATGTTTGTTTGTTTGTTGAAGTGGTATTTAATTATAGAGTTTTACTTTGAGTAGTTTTCTTGTCTAGAGGTCATGAAAAAACCGAAAGCAGGTCCATGATTCCATGATCTGCCTGATATCAGGATATCGTCATGTTACAATAATAATAATAATAAGCCCGCAGGGCACCTTGAGGCGAGGTGACGGGCATTATGATAAAATGAGCAAAATACAAAATATTATCTTAATAAGCGATGTTGACCTTATACAGTTAGATGCCTGTACTAGGAAAGCCCTGTATCACAGGCGAAAGTAGCTTTAACATTATATACTAATTTAGTAATTTAGGACATCTTATGTGGCGGTGATATAAGTATATCATATATACAGATTAATAAAATTGCATTGTCTGTTTGTAACATTTAAATACACCCTTTTTACTACATACTTACATATGAATATACACATACGATACAAATACCAAAATATTTTATTTACAATTTTTGTCTGTCTGTCTGTCTGTTTGTACTGGCTAATCTCTGGAATGGCTAGACCAATTTTGCAAGACTTTTATTAGCATGTATTAAGGAGTGAAATAGGCATAGACATTTATTTTGGAAAATTGACACAAAAAAGTTATTTTTAAAATTTCATATTCATTCTCCATAATTATCATATTATACAACAGTTAGTGTACTATATACCTACTTAGTACTAAATAGAGACATTTAACCTATTGATCGAAATGGTAACTAACTACGATAAGCATTTAACATCAGCCTGTGTATGCTGCTTTAGGGAGTTAGCACTATAGGGTCCACCATTGCGGCGGAAAGTAAATAATGTTTAAGGTGTAAAGTAATCTGTTTTAATAAAATATAATCATTGTGAAGACATTTAAATATGGAAAAATTATGACATAAGAAACAAAATAATTTGACAGATTCTATCTAAAAGAAGAAAATACCAAAGAAAAGAGGTAAGCTAACTAATAGTAAGAAGTATGAATTTGAGGAAGGTATAGAATAATGAAATGATAAATGATGAAACGTAGGTGAGTAGCCTACACTGCTATTCACATTCTACATACGTATAAATCATCAAAAGGCTTAGAATACCTCCATAAATTAATCCCGGCCATTTTGCGCAGACGATCGTAAACATCATTCAAAAAAGTATTAGGAACTGTCTAGTCAATATTTTTGTCCATACATCAAACTATTGTGTGTCCTAAAATCATTGTTTGATGCGTTAACCCATAAAATATTAACCCATAAATACCCAAGCGGTTAATGGAGGTAATAAACGTCGGTTGAATAAATGTGTGCACGTGAATTTGGACCTGGGCCATGGAAGTGTCATGGTGGACAATCAACCAGGTTATTAAGATAACTGTCGCGCTGTTTAGCGGGCTCGTGGTCAGGACACGATATTGTTTGTTCGATATTTAATGATTTAGGCTTTTAATTGGTTTAGGCTTTTTCAGCAAGAATGAATCAATGTTAAAAGTTCAGACATTACTGTATTCTGTTTATTACTAGATGTTTGTGATGTTACGTATATATTGTAATATTTTACGTATATGTATACCTATTGTAATAAAATCAATGTCAAAGTCATTTATTTCAATTAGACCAGGAAGGCACTTTTGAACGTCAACAAAAAATTAAAAGTAGGTAAAGCTATTTGCTCATTCCAAGGTGTCAATTCCTATGGAGAAGAACGAGCAAGAAACTCCATAGGTTATTCTTTTTCAATCAGGTACACAATACAATACTCTAATTAGGTATATAGTTTTATTAATATTTCTTTATTAAATTTAATTAGTATGTATTGCGTGATTTATATATAATTATGTATATTATATTTACATATCAAATTATGTTCAAAAACCTCAAACTCAACAACGTTAAACTTTTACACGTACTATTGTGTCTCTCTGCATCATCCTAAGGTTGACTGTTAGAGAACGCCACTAGGCATTAAGTCCGCCATTATATACCCATTGTGCTAAAATTGTAAATAAATAAATAAATCACCCTGTTACACACATCTACCTATCTAATAAGAAAGAGGCGTTTACAACAGTTATTTTTAGGAGTCCAATTGATAGGAAATGAAAAAGTAATATCCGCAACAATGCACTTCTAAAAAAGTCATTTAGATTATTAAAAAAACGATGTTACCATTACACAAAAGCTAACGCTCACATAATAAAGGGGATCGTGGAAAAAACATTCGAGCCCTTTCCCACATGACAGCCTGCATACTGAGACGCACCCGAAAAGTAATTGAAATATGCCACGACTTTGAAGGCTTTGTTATCATCCTGAAACATATCAAGAGATGTATTTTATTTCCAACATTCCCTCACATACGTAATGGAGCTCATTTTTTAATATAAAAATCGCCTCAGGGCTATTAACATTTCTATAGTCAGGTCATAAAAGGATATTGTTGAGTATATCAGCTTATACCCCATTCAGTGCTATTGAATGTACAGGGTTATATTTGCTGTATTAAACGCGCTAAAACCAATAAGTCGTATTAATATCTAATGAAGTTTCGGGGAACTGAACTTAATGAGCATTGTAATAAAGGCTTGTGTTCTTTCAAGTCAACTGACCTCGTAACACTTAAAAGACTACAGACGAGCAAGACTATAATGAAAATTGCTAGGTATAATAGTGGGTAACTACTATCATTATCATTAATTCGTCCGAATGTGAGTATACGAGAAACGTGTGTTTTATAGGTTTGGCGGTCGACGTTTAGATGTTTGCAGGTTTATAGCAACTACATCTGGTACTATAAAAGTGGGAAAACAAATACAGGCTGCTGAGAATGTCTACACAGAACAGTGCAATATAGAGTTAAAGTTACTATACGAAATACTCCTTCTGAATGACAAAGCTGAGAAACCCACTAAAATGGCTGCTAATCCTACTGGCCTATTTTATCCAGGAGAAAATAAAAATAACAAATCTAAATTAGCTTGAACAAATAAATCTAATTTCAAAGATATCTTTGAATAGGTCTAAAATGTAGATAACAATTAAACAAGGTTACAGTCAATGAGGGAGAAATAACTTTAATAATTTTACAATGTTAATTAATCACTAGTGTTGTTACATAAGGTAAATAACGTATAACATCCATTGGCGTCGTTATTAATCCGGTAACAGGTGTATTAAATTGGCGGCAAAAACCAAACAGGTACATGCTTACAGAGTATAATATCTTCGTGATGTAACATCTAAACCAAATTACAGCGTTAGTGATTTATTCGTAATACCACAGTCAATACGGTTGAACCGAAATTACACAGAAACATCTAGGGTTGTGCAATAAATTGTTCAATAGACAGGTTAATTAGACAATTTCTCCAAATGGTACCGCGTAAATCGGAATAGGCGAACGTAAATGCTTTTCTAGAAACCAAATGAATTCTTAACTGGGAAAACCTATAGTGGTCGTAAAGAAACGCTAATGCGGTGAATCGCAATTAAAAATCTAACCTTACCTACAGCCAACAATAACTGGTATTTTTACGTTCTTAGAAGTTCTGAGGCAATTTTCGTTACAAATTACGCGAACTTGGAATGGCGTACTGTTCTCGCCAAACGAAATTACAGTGAGCGGCGCATTGGTTTTTAGCTTTACGATGAAAGTTTTGTGCGGAAGCTTGTACAAGGAATGGGTGCGCGCCGGGCCCTCGGAATTCCGTCCGCTCGTCGCTTCGTATGCAAATGTGTTCAACACTACAATACATTTTGCTATTTGCATTCTAGCTAATTGCTTTTCCTTTCGACGCCGCCCGAACAAACGACCGTTTATTTCTACTAGCAATAGACACCTTATCGACATTGTTAATTGCGCTACAATTAGCCGCGTATTGATTTACTTGAGTGTTATCTACAGGTGTTTTGTTAGGAACAATGATAAAGCCAGCATGTAAAAAATGCTTAAATTTAATGCATTATTTTGATTTGCGAATGTTCTTTTTCTTGTATTCATTTTTATATTTTAACTTTAAACATTTCTCAAATGTGATTTGCCTCAAATTTAATTAACAAACTAATTTTCAATTTTAATATAGCCTAAAAGTACTTTCAGCCTAACAATACTGTCTCGTCTGAGATTGCTTAATACAGTCTTAATCTTTAAAATCTAGACATATCTAAGTTCACCTAAGTTCCCAGAAAGTAATTACTGAATACTTGTTTTGCAGATTGCCTCTAATTAAATTCTGAAGTGACAATACACATCGCCGAGACACACACTAAATATTTAACGATGTTAACTTCTCAAGTTAAATGGGAACAATCAAAGTTGTGACATAGCACAAGATGTTCGGAGATGGGTCTTTTCAAACACCATTTGTTATTTATGTAGTAGAGGACTGTTTTCGAAACAAAGGGGAACCGACCACTATAACCGTCTCTCTCTACAACTCATTATTACCATCACTCGAAAGAGACGGCAATAAAACAATGAGCACCACCATTGTTCTTATCTCACACCCTAAGAAATAATTCAAAACTAACTGTCAAAATGAAACGAGAAAGATATAATCCTGAAAGTGAAATGTAGGAACGTCATAGAATAAAATATTGTAGGTGCTGAGCCCCGCTCGTTAGCCTCATTACGCCGACCCGTTTAATGCTTATTTCCATTCGCGATTTTACCTCATAAAAGAATAAATTCACGAAATTTTTATTATATTTGAACCGCTCAGTCGCTTTGTGGTTGAAAAAAGCAGTAAGTTGCCATCCAATATAGCTGAAACCGCTTTCATTGAATCGGAATTTTTGTGTTATGAAAAGAATAACAATCGACGGTCGGGGTTGAACATGAACTCAATAATGGCGCGTATCTCGTAGTTGGGTGTGTGGATGTCAACCGCTGTAAAACGAAGTTAGTCCCTTCGTCAAATAAACCAAGTTTGCTTTCACCTGTAGGTGTGGTATGGTAAATTTAATTATGCCGCTGTTGTCGGCCCGCCGCGCCCCTGGAACAACCGCAATTTTGCGGCGCGCGCCTTACGCAGCTAAAGAGCTCGCACCAACATCAGTTAATGTTCCAAACCCCCGTCAGACGTAATCGGATCGTAAATTGAACATTTTTACGATGCCATCGTTCATAAACATCCTCGGAAACGTGTCACGATCGTTTTAAACTAGTCAATAATATCATACTCAGTTCGAATTGTGGAGTCTACAAAATATTTAGTGCTCGAGTTTATTTATGTTGTTGCCGATTTTATTTTGATGAATAATGTTATTCGTGTTTTTATTGGTTTTTATTCGTTTTTATTCGTTTTTTTTTGCTGACCTAAAACTTTTCCCGGAATTAATTTACACCATTATACATTCATCTTGTGTACCATTTTAAAAACTATTTATAGTTAATGTAATATAGTTAATGAACTATTGCGAACAACTACCTATACGTTATCTAGCTTATACTGCTATCAAAACGAGAGTACTTATTTAAAAGTCAGTTACTATCACTTTGCGAATTCGTCATAAAAACTATTCACTTTTATCATAGACATTCTCACTGGATTTACATATGTGGATAATTGTTAATACAAATTAATTACCCATTTCTCCTTCTGAAGCTCTAGATTTATATGACTTAAATATAGTAATTCCGTCTCAAAACTTCGATCTATCCTGATATAAATTTGACCGAAATCAGTACAGCAATTAACGAATTATAATGTAACAAACAAGTTTATTTTACAAAGATAACGTTAAGATGAGATAAAATGAGATAAATTTCGTTAGAAGATTGAGATGTCATTGATATTGGATCAATTTCATCGGCGGGATCCCTGAACGTCTATTGAGAATATGGGAGGATAAGCTGAAGATAGAATTAAGTAGGATTAATTTTCATCAATATTGTTTTAGGGTCATTCATTATTTGCATTTATTACCAATAAACGTCGTATATAAAATATATAAGTCGACATAATAAAATACTGATGCAGTCATATTCAATTTTATACTTCCTGATCCCAAAGGACGATAATATAATTTGATTGCATGTCTGTTTGGTGTAAACACTAGTCGGGCCTAAGTTATTCGACCTCATCAACTCCTGAATACAAAGCTGGTCAAGTTTGAATTCAAAATTGAAATTCTCGGGGTGTTCACCCTTTGTAGGGTCCAACGGGCAACGACAAGCCTTATTTACTGTCTAATAAATTCTTTAAAAATTGCAAATAGAGAAAAAACTCACCGGCAATTTCACAAAACAGTATGCTTTGCAAGAAAACGCTAAAGTTTATTCGCCCCGACGCCAGACAAAAGAATTTCGCTTTTTAATTTAAAAAGTTTAGATAAAAGATTTTTTCGAGTCCCTAAAATTCAGTTTATTCGTGAATAAGTTTTTTAACAAACAAAAGGATTAAATTGTTTGTGTCGTTGCAAATTGCAGTAAATAGATTCAATTAATCTTAGTCGAGATAAATTAAAATACATTAGGCGCGACAGCTGCCGCCATTGACAGCCGTCGTTACGTTTGACAAAAGAGAAAAAGACGTAATTTAACTACGCTCACAAATCACTAAAATTCTTTTTGTTTTCGCTCGACTACGGAATACCAAAATCATCATTTTGAATCTGTGTCGCAGGATCGAACACGAAAAAAGCATCAAACGGTACGTTACCATCCAGCACAATAGTACACTGATTGCATTACGTGTTTTCTTACGTCTCGCTGTGTCTATTCAAGATAATAGAGGTAAATAATTATAATTATGCATCCTGCATATTAACTACTATATTACAGATATAGTGCAAAAATAACAGTTTCTCTTTTCATATATAAACCTAATGATCCGTATGGTACTTCAAACGTGTTCCCATGTAAGATTTGTAGGTACACAGGTAGATAAATCCCGTCTCAAGGTCATATAAATAAGTAGGGCACGCGTGAGAAGTGCTCTGAAGCGAAAAAAGCTCTTATCATAAAAAATACATAAAATAAGCTGAAAATGTTGGACTTATCCGAAAAATAAATAGTTAGAATCAAACTTTATAAATGATTTCAAGCGTTACTGGTATCTAGCTCGTTTCTAAATAGAAATTTCGCACCACGAAATACATTGGCATCGAGATCGCCGAGCTTTAGATTTCTGACTCTCGTATTTCAGTATCGGGAATTCGAAAACTCTGCGATTTACATAGTTTACGCTGAGGTATATATGTGGCCTTATCACGTATCCATTGCTAGACACAAAATCAGCTCGGTTACGAAACCGGCTGAAATGTAAATGAACTGAGACGAAAACTGTACTCTATAAAAGTAAATGGTTGATTTCAAGGTTCACTTTTGCGTGAAGTTTTTTTTTACATTTCCAGCGGTTTATAACATTGATGTCAGCGGAATGTCAATACAAACAGAAACCGTCCGTACGTACAGTCAGCACAACTATTTAGTATGCAGGTAAGCAAATAAAGATTGACATTGTCATACCTATAATCCATTTTTAATATTGTTGTGGACTTAGTACAGAGACGACAGCTATTATTATACTAAATTATATTGTTTTAACCAAGTCACATCTTCTGTAACCATTGGTCGGTTCAGTAGCCAACCAAGTTTCTGTCTTTGTACTGAATCAGTCGTTATTTTATTACTTGCATACTAAATGGCTGTGCTAACTGTACAAGCAGACTGGCGGGACTGGGTGTAGTTACGTTGATGGGGTAGTAGACCTCACTTTGCAAAAAACGTGCAAACGTGATGACGATCGTTATCAGAAATATTCTATAGGCTGTAATCCCTTACCGTCACCCTTTCTATTATATTTGAGTAGATGAATACGTTTCAATATGCGCGTAGGAAAATGCGGCACTCTACGTTGTTAGTTGTGAATAGAACTACGGATTGATGAATTCTGAGTAAGTAGGTGATGCGGTATTTTTTATAACACGTAGAGTTCAGAGTAAAATTAAGTTTTATATATTTTGTCTTTGTCCAGCAGTGACGTCTTCCAGCTGTTGATGATGATGATGATATGGAAATTAATTATATAAAATAGTTAATGCTAATAAGAAGTAGTCGAATATAAATATATATCTAATCGACTCACTATTAACGCGGCAGTCAATCTAAAATATCACAAGCAACAAAACTAATTACCCTACTAACTGCATAATAAGATCAACTCGTAATACAAAAAATCGTATTACAACCATAACATGACGCCCATTTTGTTTCTAACAAATAGGATTAAGTATCTACAAAATCTATATGAGAGTCAGGTATGACACTAAAACCATAAAAACGGAACGGTCAAATGGTTTCTTTATGTGATTTCCTCAGAAATTGCGGTAATAGCAGGTCCATGATTGCGTTAGCCCCTTGGCCTGCTCTTGACAAAGTCTTCAACCTCAATGTGATTGCTTACTGCCTTTCATTAACTCCTTTATCTATTTTTCTATTAAGAATCCTCTGAGAAACTCATATTGACACACGGTAAACTTGTTAATATTAATTAATAGTGTTTATGAATCCATGATCATAGCTGGCTATCTAAAATTAATGGAGGTTGATACGACTGAAAATTGATATGCACGCCCATTCAATCCACACAATTTAAACTCTTGATAAAGTATTCATATAAACTGTCAATCAACTTTAGAGGTAGTTAAAGGTTGTTTAAATAATATCTACCTCTAAAGTAAACCTGAATGAAGGGTTTTCAGTTCAATACAACTGCCAACAATTTGGATGCGTTAATCTCTCAAATCGTCAGATTGTATTGGAAAAAATATCCATTTGAAAATGCAGTTTTATATAAAAGTTTATAGCTATGTATACTATCTGATATTAAACTACGTTTTATAGGTATGGAGTAAGCGGGCGAATCACGGATCAAAGCCAGTAAAAGTAATGAAGTCTAAAGTAACGATGTTTTACTTTGTTAAGCTCAAAGTATATTTTAAGATTAACATCTTAAATGTAAACAAATAAAAACATTCAACCTTTTTATTTTTATTTTTTTTATCGTCATCTCAACCATTATTTTTAAAAGCCTTAATCTTTATACCTAACTTTATCCTCTTTTATTTACCGTGAAATGGGAACGTTTTACGCATAACAATTTTTCTTTTTAAACACGGGAAGAACGTTGCTTTGAATTATAGCTAGTGCCCATTAGATAATGTCCAAATAAAAATAGACTTTCGTTCAAATAGATTAGATTGAATTTGCCTAAATTGCACTTGCGTATAGTGCGGGCTATTTATCATCTGTCTCAGATTCGCTGTTCGACGATACGAATCGTGTTCCTCAATTGAAATATTGCATACAGAAGGAAAAGATCAGAAAATATGATTTGAAAAATGATTGCTGAGGCGGACATTCGACTTGGGAGAGATATCGAATTTAATGTCGCTCTGTTGTGAAACTTTCATTAACTCCCAACTATTGGAGCTAAACTGCACAGAAAATAGTGTTTTTGAGATGGACGAAGTTTGTAATAGGGTATTGTTTTATTCGTTTACATCCGACATGAAAGTTGCAACTTTATACAGGGGAAGTGATATATCATTTGGATGTATGCGGGTATCCTGGCATCGTTGTGAGCTGGCTGGGCAAATATCTAAATTACAAACCCGACATATCGGGCCCCGCACTCGATGCGGTACTGATTGATCACCGCGCACCTAACTACGGTAACCTCAACTACATTACACGGTATTAAAACAATTTGTTTGAGGTCGTAACATATTATTAGTCAGGTTGAAACTATTACAATACGAACGCAAATGATTGAGTCATAAGACTTTAAGGAGCGAACATATAGACTACATATTACCACGCTAATCTCTACCGGGGAGGAGCTGCGAATCACAATTCAACGCGAACGAGCCACGAGCAACAGCTAGTCTCGAATAAAATGTAAATACAATACAGTTAAACATCTTCACGAGAACTTCTAGAACAAAATCAATATTAGTAATCGATTTCTTGGAAATAAATTTAATCACTAGCCAGTAGTCAGTAAGAAGGTTGATAAATAACAGACGACGTTTAATTAAGTCTCGTGCTTTGAGAAAATCGTCATTTTAATTGAACACCATTTCCTCTCATTGATTACCACCCCTATTACAAAGGAATAAGGAATAAGCGACGAATCATTAACTTCTCATTTCATTGCGGTGCGATTACAGCGAGTCGATTGTTATCAGGCTTATTGTATCCGCAAGCAGAAATTCTTATTGATTAATCCCGGCTTCGAATGTCTTACCGAACGTTATGGATAACTGTTCGAAGTCATGCAACTAACAGCCTACGTATTCTGGGAAAGATATTCTTGATATAAGGCCTGAAAGAAAACTGCTTATACCTTTGAAGAGATTGACTTACGACAGAGTTATAGCTCAAGCAAAGTCAAAGCATTTATTTCAATTAAACCATAATTTGGTACTTTTGAAACGTCAACGAATACAAAATAAATAATAGTTTGTCAGTCAGTCCGTCAGTGAAGCTAGGTGAAGCTAGGTGCTCATTCCAAAATTTAGATTCGAATGTACCTCTAGAAGAACCAGCAAGAAACTCCATTCGTTACTCTTTTTAAAAAAGTATGTTCTACAATGTCTACGCTAGGTTCTAATCAAGCTTTCAATGAAGCACAATGTCAGATTATCTTTTGAGTTTTTTTTTCAAATACCACGACAGTGGCAAGCAAGCACACGGCCCACCTGATGGTAAGTGGGGCATTACATGCGTCTTGCCGACCCTTAAGAAACCTATTCACTCCCCTCTTGAAGAACGCCATGTTGTAACCCACTGGGAGTGAGTGTGTACAGGTAGTGAGCTCCACTATTGTACAAATAAATATTGTAATTGAAAGTTCTTACATTCTATCTTTCTCCTCATCTTCTCCCAGTGTGTTTCAGGTGTGTTTTTGCCGTTAATGAAGGTTGACTTTGGTATTCTATTTATTTTTACCAAAACCTTTTTAGATACAACATGAAACAATCAATCGATTTACTAGTGTTACCTATCCCCAATGCATCAATAGCGTACATATATCGTTATTTTATATAGCAAGGGGTAAAAGTGACGCTACTCGAACATTTCGAGAGAATGGCAACTCTTTCAAAGCATCAGAGCCGAAGTCTGCCATTGTGATCTGTAGCTATCGACTAAATGGCACTAAAGCCGCGGCAGACGTCAATATTAAACTGAAACTTGCGTTATTGCCAGCATCACTCTCATATCTATGAACAGCTACATTTGTACTATAGAGATATGAATAAATGTTCAACTTACACAATTTGGTGGAGATGAAGGATCCAATATCAGTAGGTTTAGTTGTGAAGATGTATAGATGGTTAGACTTAGGTGGATATGTGATATTTTGATGATTTGGCGGTTTTATAGGTACTGCGAGGACTATACACATGGTTCACAAGGTTTTGTTGTTAAAATATCATAGATAAGGATTTATATTTTACAATATGCATTTTTTAAATATATACGAATACAGAATGATTGTATTCAGAAAATCATTTTGTTTTTCTTGCCCTCTATTTATCCTCCTAAACAGAATTAAATAAAATACAACCACAAATTCGTTCATTTAGTCCAGTTTGTAAGGTTTTTAATGCGCAATTGGATAGAATTTAGAACATTTCTACAACCAAATTAGCTGCCAGCGGTCTGTTGAATTAATCGCAATGACACGCTCCCGAATGCGATTTTAACAACTCATTTACCAAATTGGTTAAAGCATTTCCTGAGCTGCACATTTATCTACTAGTGTGACACTTGACATATTGCAAATTATTAGCTGGAAAACATTTAACATAACTAGGTTTTCGATTGATTCTTACGACTTTACGACAACCGTTTCTACGAAACAATATCTTAGCCTGTATTTCAAAACACTAAATATGTTTAAACTCACACGTCACAAAACTACCTACGTACACTTCATTGTACTCATTTTAACTTTTATAGTCGGGAGAACGGAACGCAAATTATCCTCCAACAGTATTTACAAATAACGAGCTTCAGCAAAGCTCGCAGAGTAACAATTCAGATGAAAACGAGAGCATTTTTATTTGTTACAGAAGAGAGCATGGAAAATGCGGAGAGAGGTGAACAATGACAGCATGTCCCCGCCGCGAGCGATGACCCTGCAGGGCGCCAAGGGTCGCGCAGTGGCCGCGGCGGCGGGGCGCGCCAGCCCGGGCCCCCGTGCACACTCGATGCCATATTTTATAGAAAATTTAACGCTTATTAGGCTATGTCTACAATATCTACGGGTGATATCACGTTTATATCAAAACGTCGCCGCCTCCCTGCCGCGGGTGCGAGTGAACTTTAATTTTTCAAAGCGTCCGCTAGTCAAATTAAAAACCGATGTGGATAATATGTTTAGTTTTCGAACTAGAACAGTGTATTGTGATATTAAAGCATTGTTAGTGAAGACAATAGTGCAATTATTCGTTGTTGCCAAGTGTGTTGTGTTGCGGTGGAGATGTCGAGGCGGCGGCGCGCGACGGGCGCGGACGCTGCTGGTGCTGTGGCTGAGCGGGTGCGGCGGCGGCGGGTACAGCGAGGGCCGGCGCGACGGGGACCTCCATATTGGGGGTATTTTCCCCATGGAAGGCGAAGGCGGATGGCAGGGCGGACAGGCCTGCAAGCCAGCCGCCGAGCTCGCGCTCGCGGATGTCAACGAGCGCCTTGATTTATTGTCCGGCTTCAAATTATACATTCACAGCAACGATAGCAAGGTAAATTTGATTCATTAATCATCCATTTACCAAGAGAGTTGATAAATTACTTTCATGTGCCAATACGTGTGTATTGTGTGCGACAATTTATGAGGTTTTTCTGTTTTCTGTCGTACGTAGGTGCTCATTATGGCGCTGCAAATTCATATTTAATCTACTGTCGAAATTGGGTATAATACGAGTGCTTGGTAACGGAAAACTTAATTATACGTAGGCAATATAAGTTTGTGAGTGACAAAGTTACGAAAATGCCAATTATAATTCTAATCAAGTTAATGTGCATAATGTGTCGTCACCTCTCGCTCCTCATTCAGACTGACAAGTAGCAAGTTAATGGATTGCCGAGTTAGAGCCCGCCCAGCTGACTGCGGTCCCTCTAATTAACAAAAAGGGATCGTATTTGTATCCAGGAGGAGCGCGGCCATAAATCCAAATGAAGCAAAGTCATAGGCTCATGATATTGCAACTGAGAGGGTGAAACTGACGTTCGATTCAATTATAGAGAATTTATGAATGGTTCACGAAGAAAATTTTATTGGATAGAATTTCCGCACCGGTTGAAGGTAATTTCCGGTTTTATCGATTCATACCTATCTACGGACAAATTGACGATTCCGATCAGTTCGATGTTGATAACGTGGCGATTACCCACTGACGAAAATTGCGAAGGGAAGTGTAACATAATAGGGAGGAATTATCGGGGATAACCTTAAGAGTCATTATAATGGCAAGTGGGGGTTTATTGAGGTCGGATGTTACCGGCACCGAATATATTAATATATAGAGCATACAATTTCTCATTATAACATCTTGATGAGAAAATAATTTAGTCAGCGTGACATTTTACATTACCTGACAGAAATTCTACGACTTTCGGTTTCATAAAAGCGTCTTCTTTGGTTTATTTTAATTAATGTAGTTAAATACATAAAATATACCTGAAAATTACTACTCTAGTACATCAATACATAGGCAACTATAATTTGCAATTAAGCATTGATATACGTCAAAGTAAAACCACATACACAAACGTTTTAAAATAAAATGAAATACAACAAAAGCACGAATTACCAAGAATCCATTTAATTAAAATATAACATTACTTTCCACTATTTACAGCCAAAAACTGAAACAATTACAAAAGTATTTATTAATTAAAAAAATTACAAACAAAAACGAACAAAATTGTCGTTAATAGTAAAGATTTAAGTTAATAAAAATTTTAATTAAATCTTCTGTGCACATTATGGCACTTAATGCCACTGTACCATGTAACACCCACTTTTCACTTTTTATGTTATGAGTCCCATGTAATAGGGGGTGAGCCATATACCGGGCACAATTCCAGACTTCGTCCTACCACTGAGAATGTTTTAAAACCCAGTAATACTTTGCCCGACTCGGGAATCGAACCCGAGACCCCTTGCCCGGCAGTCGCATTTGCGACTATTACCTATATAGTCGCATTTGGTACTATCACATAAAATTATCTCTTTCCGAAAATTGCAATCCCTATGTACAGTATATTTGCCTGGTACTATGAAATTCCAGCTCACATTCATGTATAAATTCAGTAAGTTACTACTTACGTATACAATAATTACTTTTAATTTATTTAATTCGTTTGTAATCAAATTTTATTTAACCAACTCACATTGTGTGTGGTTGGCATTATATTAATACTTTAATTTTGATCATAATAAACAACATGTAACTTAAATAACGCACATCCTGAATATAGTTTGTTCAGAATCGTTAACTGAATCGATTTATATTATTTTTAGTATAGGTAATTTTTTATCCCAAAAATAATTAAAACTATGGAAATTATTGTCATATTAACCCTGTATTGTTAAAACAAATCGAAATGGACCGTAAGTCAAAGCAATAAGACTATTAAAATCGCAGTTTTATTTGGATCTATTCATACAAATTCCATCATTCAATACAAAATAAAGAAAAATAAACCTTATGACAAGACCACTAAGGATGCATATACATGTTAAATTAAAAATTTAGTGTATATATTATGATTACAACATAATATTCTAATTGGGGTGTTTGAGGGTGTGCGTTAATTTTACTTCAAATAAACCAAACTGTAAATAAAGAGACATTTCAGTGACGTAACAACAATTAATTAATTTTTAGGGAACAGAGAGTATAGTTCCCTAAGATCGGAAAAGAAGGATCCTCCGACCAGGCGAGGTGATCGTGCCTGGCAGGCTTTCTGCCCAACAGTAGCTCGTTGAGATTTTCTATCCATGTTAATTCACATGTAAACTTTGCCTGTGTGATGTAGGATTCTTGTGACGTCAGCCTTTGATTTGGTTTTCATCTATGTGCGTGAGCTGTCATTTGACATGTAACATGTGTCGCTAATTCATTTTCATCACATTTTAATTGTAAAACAACATTAATATGCAAATGTTTTGTTGACTACACAAATTAATTGTAGCTTTTCTATTGATTTCGATTTAAAGGAATTCCTATTTATCTTATAAATGTCAAAATTTGTTTGTTTCTTTGTTTTTTTGTTTGTTAATCACCTCAAACCGGCTGAAAGGATCGAGATGAAATTTGGAACAGAGGTAGATTATAGTATGGACTAACACATAGAATACTTTTTATCTCACTTAAAGCACTGCCAAAAGCTAGTATACTATAATAAAATTATGTACTGAAAATACGAATAACATACGTAATTATGTAGGTCAACCTGAGAATTACCTAAATCTTAAATCTCATATTTAGCATCTGGAAAACTACACAAACCTACACAGACCATAAGAAAATAACAATGTCGTTACAACACAATTAAACATAAATAAATGTATAAAAAACAAACAGTATAAAAACATTCAAAGTGTCATTACAGAAGCACTTTACCATAAAACGTGTACACATATTTACAGACTGCTCGCACTTGCGACTGCCTCGTTGGCCGAGTAGTCGCAAGGGCGACTGCCGGGCAAGGAGTCTCGGGTTCGATTCCCGGGTCGGGCAAAGTATTACTGGGTTTTTTAAAATTCTCAGTAGTAGCACGGAGTCTGGAAATGTGCCCGGTATATGGCAATAGGCTCACCCCCTATTACATGGAACTCATAACAACTAGTGAAAAGTGGGTGTTACATTGTACTGTGGTAGAATGTGCACCTCTGCCTACCCCTTCGGGGATAAAAGGCGTGATGTTATGTATGTACATATTTACAGAATAACTTTTAAACTACGCTACTACAAAAAATTTCTATCGACAATCAATTTACCTGGCTTTTTATATGAAACTCATGACGAGCTGAATATTGGCCATCGAAAATTGAATAAAATACTCGCGCTGGAACATGGCAAAGCTTTTTACCGGCCACCTAATTACTTTACTCTTCGAAGTAAGTAACTGAGCACATCAAACTCGATATAAAAGCACATAAGTCAGAAAGGATATCAGATCAAATTAAAAGGCTAGCCGTAATTATATTTCAGTAGACCTTTCCCCCTTATCTCGCTAATGTGGTCAAGTTCACTAATTAATTAAAAACTCTTTGCTCTGATTCGCTGACTGTATGCGTTCTCTAAGTTACAGCCAATCAGAGGCTCTTTGGAATTCAATTAACTAATCGTAACACGTCAAACAATTGCGTCATTCATGAATATGAATGTAGACTTCGAAACTTGATGGTAAAGTCTATTTATTTTATGTTTTGACTCAAGATGTATTTCAGCGGAAAGATTTTAGTGGTTCACCATTATAGTTTGAATAATTTGAATTGTAATGTTATTGTTAAGTTCTGTGGAATCGTCTGATGCAGGCCCGCCGTAAACGGGCATGCAAAGCGTGCTTAGCACATGGGCGCACGATCATGGGGGCGGAAAATCGAGCGACTCATTACCTACTATTGAAAATCATTGTCCAGAATAAGCAGAAAGCATACGATATATCATCGCCGGGAAAAAATGCTTTTTCACACTTTTGAGAGTTACTCGAAAAATAACAGGAGACGCTTCGGGTGTAGTATCGCGTCACGTTGTCGTGATCTCCGGCCACCGTAACCACCGGCACCGCGCGAGTCTGCGGTCGGCAAGCAAAGATAGCTCACCACCTGACAAGTAGTAAGGCGCGTCGCGTAAAATGCGGGTCTCAAATTGCCATCAGACCAAAGACGGGGCTTACCTGGTTATCCTGGTTATCCTAGGTTGTCAACAATGGCGCTTCGCGTTCCGCGCGCGCCTCAAAGAGCCATCAGACCACCACAGATGGGGCCAAATAGAGTCGATGCCGATTCGGAGTCGCGGAGAACCTAACGGGTAATCGGGGCTCCGGCTCGACGTGCAGGAGAAGGACCGGGGTGGTTTTTAGTCAGTAAGAGTCTGACACTCCCTCCCGCCTCACCCAGGCGGGATCAGTCATTCGATGATTTTCCCCCCTTAAAAAAAAAAAAGTTGTTAACAATGTCATATGGGTACTGAGGCCCTGGCTTTGAGCAAGTGTTGAAAGGAATGGGGTGGTTTTTAGTAAGAGTTGTAAGAGTCATTTGATGACTTTTACCTACCCAACAAAAAGGGGGGTGGAATAATCGGTATTTGGACGCAGGAGCTCGAATAACTAGCTTCGGTCCAGGTCTGATATGCACGTTTAATTGACTTATTATTTAGGTTTTAAAATACTGTTTAAGTATATAATATGTATATGTATATAGAGGTAGTATGTAATTTATTGCCCCTTACATGACTTGAAACTAGTCTAGCTACCTTTTCGATTAAAAAGTGTCTATAGATTTTCAGATAGAGATAGGCCAGTAGGTAGATAGTAAGACGTTAATTAATAAACAATTATCTTTCTTTTAAAAAAACGTTGCCCCACATTAAGATTTTCTCTTGTGTCGTGGGTGCGTTTACAAACATACAAGTTCACATACACAATGACACTTAGACCCGCAATAACAATTTGTGGATCACACAAAGTTCCGTGCGGGAGTCGAACCCGCGACACGTTGCACGGCAGCCGGTAGCCCAGCCACCGCACCAACCATGCAGTCAATTCAAATAATATAATTCTTTTATAAACGACGTTTAAAAAATCGACTTCAACCCCCTTTTTTAAGTCGGTTAATTAATATACAAAAACCTTTCTCTAAGTAGCAAGCATTTTTCTGAAAACCGTATCAAAATTGATTTAGCCAATCGCGAGATAATTGCGCACCATACAGGTCAAACTGAGAACCATTATTTAAAAGTAGGTTAAAGAAAAATTTTGACCTATTTCGTTCGAAATTTGAAACGTAAAAGTGTTCTTCATGATTCTTACATGCCAGCGTACCCGACACTTGTTTTTTTTTAACAAAATGAAAACCTCCTTTACAACGTTAGTTCGTATCGGACAGGAATAATGTCACACATCAAACAATAGGAGAGCACATAACAATGATAACACATTTCCCCATTCAAATAGAAACAGCGAACGGCGTCATTACCTATTTCTCGTGTTTGTTCATTAACTTAGTTAACGAAGGTAAACCAGCAAATCACGATTTACATACTCTTCAGTATAGCTATACAAACCCAATATAAACTAAGTATTGAATGCACGGAAAAAATCATACGAAGCGAGGGCATATAGATCGATTTGTAGCCGTATGTACCGCTACCATGAGTTGAGAGTACAGTAGTAGTTTTTGTCAATACTCGATAGCGACAACGACGTAAATATTTCATATGAAAAATTTTATTATTTTGATTTTATGAAAACTTTATTTAATTTTAGTACCGTAAGTGGCCGCTGAGGCGCTGTAACATTCTCCATATAATAAAATACATAGTCGCTATCGAGTATCGAGTACTAATGCTGATATTAAACTTATGGTAAAAGTACTGATTGGTCTATACGTGACATGTCTCTAACCTATCATTTAAGACTATAGGTTTGAAAATGCATTGAAGTTTTATTATTCAGGGTGCTATAATATGCTGTTTGAAAGACTACATTCAATTAATTCTTCTTGTTTGTCCGTCAGTGCGAGCCGGGACTGGGCGCGAGTGTGATGTACAACCTGCTTTACAATCCACCACAGAAACTATTGCTGCTAGCTGGTTGCTCCACTGTCTGTACCACCGTCGCTGAAGCCGCCAAGATGTGGAATCTTATGGTTGTAAGTATCACTGTTTTTTTTTTTTTTTAAGGGGGGAAAATCATCGAATGACTGCTCCCGCCTGGGTGAGGCGGAAGGGAGTGTCAGACTCTTACTGACTAAAAACCACCCCGTTCCTTCTCCTGCACGTCGAGCCGGAGCCCCGGTTACCCGTTAGGTTCTCCGTGACCCGTTAGGTTCTCCGCGACCCGTTAGGTTCTCCGCGACAAGTATCACTGTTTACTGTTATACAAAACACTTTAATTTGAATAGTAAAGCTAAAAATTAATATGGCGATGAGAGAGTTATGATTAACGAGCTAAGTTCTGAAAATATCAATAAAATTAGATAGTATATTTTATACTTAAGCCATCTGATATCTACCTGAAGCACTAGGACACCACGATAGCCACTATTGAAATCACGATAAAGACTAAATAATCTTATATTCTTCTACTATATTATTATAAAGCGGAAATGTTTGTAAGTTTGTTTGTTTGTTTGTTTGAACGCGCTAATCTCCGTAACTGCAAGTCTGATTTGAATAATTCTTTTTGTGTCGGATAGCGCAATTATCGACGATGACTATAGGTTATAAAACATCACTCAACAGCTCAACATCACTGTACAGATCGTATGAAACCGAGCGGAAGTAGCTAGTATGAGAAATAAAAAGAGCATTCCCACACCACCGGGTTCAATTTTCTCAACACCATACTGGTGGAATTTTTGTACCTCTTGGTACCAGTCCTTATAATGTTCAAAGCAAGCAGTCGCTTACCAAAACTAACTTATATAATAATAAACTGTTCCATTTTCAAAAAATGAACCCTCCAGCGTCCGAAAAACCCAAAGTTATAATGTAGTCACATTCTTTAAAAATATACCACTAACGATATCTTATTCATACAATTTTATCGTTTCTTAACCTCGACCTTTTGGTGTGAACTTTTCGAAATAGTTATACTTTTGACACATGTCCAAATTACAGGGACTTCATAAAGTTTGCCCTTAGGGAAGGGATGATCAAAGTTTGCTTGTGCTAAGTCACGAGATTATCGAGTACATTCGAGTACATTTGTAGTAAAAAGAAATTCATTAGAGCCAGTGCTTTTGTTTAGCCAAGGAGTTTGGTAACATGATCACTCAGCACACTCAGCACAGAACAGCGGCCTTCAGGGGGAGCTTCAAATATGCTGCGACTCACTGTTGGAACAACCTGCCACCACCAATGCGAGGCCTGAAAACCAAAAAACACTTTTTACAACAGTTGAAGAATTTACTGTTAAACACACAAAAATGTACATAGATTACACACACTACATACATAACACATACAATTCACTACTCACCTCAAGGGTCGCGGCCTTCCAACATGGTGATGCACAGGTATCCAACAGGTTATTGTTCGTAGCTGCAGCCTCCCCCATCATTTATGTTCAATATAGGTATATCTGTATTTTACAGGTTATGCCGGCTACTTGCTGTAAATACAAAACACACATTTCATATTACACTCACACACGGTACACTACTGCTTTATAGCAACAATTCACGGTACTCACATCATTCGTTGTTTTGCATTCTTGTTCGCTGGCGATTAGTGAAGCTGGCGGGACGCCATTACGTCCCCCAAGGATGTGCTGAAAATCAGCGCTGCGACGCTAACCTCTTGAGGTTTAAGTCGCAGAAATTGCTGAGCATTATCCTGTTTTTGCGCACGCATACATGACGCGCAATATTAGGGCAATGGGTTGCACTAGCATCAAGTACTTATAGTGGCTTCGTATTGTTTTATTATAATTAAACCTTTTTATTACTCCTTTATCCAATTTAACAATTTTAAAATGCATGCAACTAGATTATTATTATTGAAGTGAGTAGGGTGTTTCCTTGTCTATGGTCCACAGATAATATTAGATATTAAATATTCTATCATTTCAGTAAAATAATAAGTCTGTGGACCATGGACAAGATCTCACTTCATTTTAATTTTTTAGCCTTTTATTTATTTTCTTTTTATTTTTTAAATATGTTATGTGTGTTTTGCGCAAAAATAAATGGCTTTTCTTTCTTCTTTCTTCCTTTCATGATACGAAACTATTTCTTTTTCGTTAAGTAACTTCGTGTTACGTTCAGACTTAAATGAATTGTTTATGGTCTAATATAAACTGAAACCATAACTGTTTCAATACCTCTATAAGGTAGACCTTCAGTATAGGAGTGAGCTTTTTGCATACATCGAAAAAGGTAACGTTAAAATCACATTGACACGTGGTTCATCATAAAAATCTATCCTAGAACCTCGCTTAACATACTCGTACGAGCCGAACCGTAACCAAAGATAACGTCCCATCAAAAACATTTGGAAAAATGCCAGAATTTCCTGCAATATTATTACCTAAACGAGAACTCTAGGCTGAATGCTTTATTTTTTCCTGTGAACTGTAAACCCGGGCTTTAAATCATAACAGGCTAAAATGGCTGAAGTTCAATAAAAGAAAAACCGGCCAAGTGCGAGTCGGACTCGCGCACCGAGGGTTCCGTGCAAACCTGCAAGGTTCACAAAGTTCGTTCATTACGACAATCGAGTCATAACTATGGTATTTTTATTGCAAAATGAAATTTATAACATTACAATGGGGAAAGATGGAGGAGCATAAATTTAAGACAAAGATCTCTTTTTATATTTATTAAAAAATATATATTTTGTAATGTAACTAAAAATTTAAGGTTTTCGGAATTTTTCCTTTATGTGTGCTATAAAACGTTGGTTCATGCCAAATTTCAGGATTCTAGGTCGACTGGAAGTACCCTTTAGGTTTTGATTCCCTTGCGAGTACTTGCGAGTTTCAAAATATGCAGCTTAAATTGCTGTTTCTTTTGATTGCGTTGACATAGAAGTTTGATTTTGTTACAGCTTAAAGGTATTATAGACCTGAGTATTTGGTATGAATTTCAATTTAATACCTCTACGCGTTTATGAGGAAATGGGTAGTAAGTTTAAAATTATTAAAAAAATATATTATGTGATGTAACTAAAAATTTATGGTTTTCGTAATTTTTCCTTTATCTATGCTATAAGACGTTGCTTCGTACCAAATTTCAAGATTCTGAGTTCACGGGAAGCACCCTGTAGGTTTTGATTCCCTTGCAAGTGTCGAAAATTTGCGGCATAAACGGCTGTATCTTTTGATTGCGTTGGCTTAGAAGTTTGATTTTTTCACAGCTTCAAGGGACAGTAGACCTGAGTAATTGATATAAATTGATATAAGCTTCATACCTCCACGCGTTCCTGAGAAAAAGAGTCTTGACAGACGGACGGACGGACGGACAGACGGACAACAAAGTGATCCTATAAGGGTTCCGTTTTTTCCTTTTGAGGTACGGAACCCTAAAAACAAGTGAAAGATATAAAAACCTCCGTTCGTAAACGAGGGTCAGCGGTGGGAACATTGGCATAACGTGTTTTGATTGGTTAATGGTGTTCAAGTGAATCCGAAGGGCCATTTATGAATATTAGGGTTGTATAGCCAAACACAGTTTTTGTAGTAATGAGTTCTACCATCCTTGTTTTTAGGTATATATTTCGTTGGAGCATTTAATTAATTAGATTGTTCATCGTTTAAGAAGTTACTTTACGAGTTGATTATGTTACCGAGCCGTTGTTCTTAACGAATTTTCTACGCAAATTAATTGTGTTAACTTTTATTTGGGTGAAAATACTTGATACATTTTCAACCAAGCCACGTCAGATACAAACAGCGGAGATTGTTAATTTGTTGGAATATTTTATTTTTATGTATGTTCATTAATATATAGGTAGGTAGGTACTCGAAAACGTCTAGACGGAGATATTTTTCTGATCTGATTAGAATGTCTGTAAGAAACGAAAATAGTTATGATATGACAAATAAGAATAAGTTATTTTTAGATACATTAGATTCAACTACGGAACCAAAACAAAGTAAATAGTAAATATGAGGTCATACAGTGCCAAAAAGAGACAATTTCTCAAAACGAATGTACTGTTATATCATTTTGTCACCCCCATGAGACAGACTGTCGCGATCCGCGAAAGAATTTTTGTACGTTATGAAATCCAGTACCACATTCTACTTTATTGTAATGTGACATAAATCCTGTCAAGTGCAAAATTAATCCCTATAAACAGGGTGGTAAAGCTATTAATTTTTTATTATTTTTACTCGAACGTTTAAGGGTTAATATGCTTCGACGAAATGATTACTTTGGCTCTTTTATGTTTCCAGAAAGGCTGTTATCACGTTTATGTATTAATATTAAATCATCGATTGTCAACTATGGTAAAATAAAATTATGATCTAACAATCTTAATAAAAGCATTAAACCTTTTTTGTGACATTTATAAACTTTAGTAATACATTAGCCAATTAAAACGTTACTGACACTTTTGTATGCCCTCAGCTCTGCTACGGCGCGTCATCACCAGCGCTGTCAGATCGCGCGCGCTTTCCAACGCTATTCCGCACCCATCCATCAGCAACAGTACACAACCCTACTCGGATCAAACTCATGCAGAAATTCGGATGGTCACGCATCGCCATCTTACAACAGGCAGAAGAAGTCTTTATATCAGTAAGTAAATCAATCTAGCCGTCTCAGTAATACTTATTAAGGATTTTTCAGTTCAATTATTTCACCTGGGTTGTTTAGTTTGTTCAATTACAAAACCACGATAATTTTATTAAGAAAATTATACGTACTTTGTATATTTTCATTGTTAAAACAATTAGCGTTAAGTATATGCTATTTCAAAAAACTCTCTCTTAAGTAAATTTTCATCAAGAACGGGAATATTATCATAATTAATTGGCATTGCAAAACTCTGTCATTTCTGCTCTCGGACAAGCGGGAAGATAGACCGGAGGTTTACATAAGAAATAGAAAAGTAATTGTGGCCGCAGCGAACCGGGCCGAGTTTGCGTCTCCTCAGCCATGACGTCTCCCTTGATAAAACGTTCCAATTTTATGGGCAAACTTAAATTTATTCTTCCGTTTCGAACCATTTCAACCGCCATAATAGATTTCGATGCTTACGGTTTTGTAAATCGAGATAGATGGCACAAAAGGAAAACATATTCGTGTCTTATTCACTGTTGTACAAACTAACGCGTCTTCGCCTGCTACATGTGTTATCTTTACATTACATTAGCTTTCGATAATTCAACCTGTGGAGCAGCGAACGCGGCGATAATATAAAGTGATATGGCGACGAGTGATTATGTACGGGTACCATATCGTGTCGGCTGTTTCCACCGCTTGCGTGACTTAAATTGTTCGATCGACAGTTGTTCGTATCGACATCAAGTGGAGTATGACACGCTAAGCGCTTTGTTGCCGATTGACAAACGATCTTCATGATTGGCCTTCGACGGATCGACAATTCGACTTCATAATGTATTGGAAACCGCTAGGGCCATTTGCGGACGTCTGCAAATTTTTCCATACTAGCAAATGTAACAAAGTACTGCGATCCAACTATCGATAACCAGTAAACGGAATATTAACTTGTGACAGAACATTGTCTGTGTTCACTGATACAATGTATGTGGAAGCGAGAAATATTAGACTTTTTCCGTAAGTCACGCGCGACTAGTCTGTAAAATATTATATTCTGTGGATACAATTTATTAATACTGGCTATCGGGTATTTCATGTTACTTCGCTACAGTGTAGGACGACGGAATTCAGCTTTAGGAAGTGTTATATAAATTTCAATTTCCTTCGACGTGGCTACGCGAGCAAGTTTCACGTGTAAACAGTTCATGTCGAGTGTAGAGATGGGTTGGGAAACAAAGACGGCTGCAACACTCACTTCTCAGAATGCACTTTAATAACAATCTAGTCTCTGAATTGCACATAATATATTCTAGAACCGATTACGAAAAAAACCGATGTACTAAATAAAATAAAAACGTATTGTACAACTACAACGGATACTACAAAAAATAACTATCACAACGATGACTTTGCGGATCTAAAGGCTCTCACACAACACATTACATCCCATGTTACGACTTAACAATCCATTTAGTAAACAGTCGTTTAGAATTGCCGGACGTATTAAAGCCTACGTACCCAACGTATAATGTAACAATGGTTATAAAGAGAAAATAATCGCCCCGAGTGAGCCGCGAGTACAATGCGTCTTACATGATAAATGGATGTAACTGGACATTTTTTACCTCCGCGCGACACCCTCTACCGATCTACTCGCTCGCTATACTCCAATTTTAGCCACAATATGAAATTCAAACAGTGAAAATATATGATACAAAGGCGTAAGTATTTACTGAATCCGACTGGCGTATCTTCGCGAATACTTTCATAGATGGAACGGTATTTATTCAGGCATAGCGGTCGTAGCTAGCAGGAATAAGCAAATCTAAGTGAAGTCGCCTGAAAGTGTTTTCTGTGAGAGATATACCTCTATCTATATCGCAATATTTATGAGTCTTCCCTACATGTTTATTTTTATCTGTTTATTCCTGTCCTCCAGCCTTTGTTTGTGTAATAAAAATCCGATATTAATTCTGTGGCTTCAAGTTATTATATGATATTATAAAAATGCCGTTAACGTCCCGGTTATCGTTATGTGAACCAACAATTTCACGATTACTCTCTTTTTATCTTACACTTAACCTGAAAATTTGTGATAAAGACATCCCTTTATGTCATTGTAAATCTGCGACAAGGACTCCGTGTTTTACCAATTATCTTTTAAGTTGTAAAAGGATTTACAGCGTATAATGACTGACTGCACGGTTGGCGCGGTGGTTGGGCAACTGGCTGCCGCGCAACGTGTCGCGGGTTCGATTCCCGCACGGGACAACTCTTTGTGTGATCCACAGATTATTGTTCCGGGTCTGGGTGTCATGTGTATGTGATATTGTATGTTTGTAAACGCACCCACGACACAGGAGAAAATCCTAGTGTGGGGCAAGGTTTTAAAAAAAAAAAATGTAGATTGTACTTGATTAAAAATAAGTACTTAAAATATTCTAGTGTCCTATTCAAGTTCAGGTCGATGAGTGTCCTACTCATTTTTTTGAAGTCGGTTAAATATAAAGTTACTCATATTTAACCGACTTCAAAAAAATGAGTTTCTAAGTTTGACTGTATGTATAAATGTGTTTGTGCGTGATAACGTCGCGATTGGCTGAACCGATTTCGATGCGTTTATCAGATAAATGTTTGTTAGTCTTAGGTGGAGGTTTTGAAATATGTATTAGTTAACCGATTTCAAACAAAGAGGAGGTTGAAGTTCATATTTTTAAACGTAGCTTTTAATAAAAGAATTATTATACAAAAGGATAAACAAAACGATGTAGGTATGAATTTAAAAGCGCAGATTAAACATGTTTCATGTAATAGGAGTACAAGTACAAACCCTCTTACATACATAGATACTATAGGTTCAAGTAATACCGTAGCTAGCGAACACGAAGCCAATCTAAATAAAATTCACGAAACGTCCACCTTTTCTCTTAAGAGGTACTTAGCGCTAATACCCGAAAAGAGGTGGACATTTAATAAAATACATTGCTTTCTTCTTACGATAAATCTTTTTTAAGTTATTTCAGTTCACGGAGAGTTGAAAAGCTTAACGACTCTGTTCTCTATGAGAATGTGAAAATGAAATATAATGTTGTAGCACTAGATTTATGCAGCGAGGCTATAGGCGTTTTTGTCAGGTAAAAGCACGTATTTATATAGCGCACGCGAGCATAACGAAGGGTGTGTATAGTGTATAGTTACCGGCAATGAATGGAGCGAGGCCTTTCACGCTGGTTTCAATGTAATTAGAGCGGCCCCGGTTTTTTCTGCATAAGTGGGTTTGAAGCATTCTTGCGCTCCTGTTTTCCTTTCACGGCGGCCAAGAAATATTTTTGCTAGAGTTCACGCACATAAAAACAACTGACGCCCCAAATATTTGTGTAATAAAGGTTTTCATTTTCGTTCGTATTGACGGGGATCACAGCAAAAACCCTCAACGGTCCAATTTACATACAAATACTTATTCCGTAGCTACTTTAGTACTCTGGATTTGAGGAGTTCAGAAAATTCAGTTCGATTCGAATTTCCTTTCGAATGATCCTATCGACTCGAGTCGGCCTTAGGAACATGTAATTTTTGAACTCGTAAGTTATTTACTTTTGGCTTTCAATGGAACGAAAGTCAGTGGAGCGTGATGTTTCCACTGAGACGTTAATATCCGAGATATCCGTCTTACGATGGTCCTCTTGGACTTAGCTTTTTAAATGCTAACTTTATTAATGTTCGAAATGTACACTCAAGTGAAGATATAAGAGATAGTCACTAACTGACACTTTATTCCACAGACTGTAGAAGACTTAGAAGCGCATTGCAAGAAGGCTGGCATTGAGATCGTGACTCGGCAGTCGTTTCTATCAGACCCAGCGGACGCCGTGCGCAACCTGAGGCGTCAGGACGCTCGCGTCATCGTCGGCTTGTTCTATGTGGTCGCGGCGCGTCGAGTACTTTGTGAAGTCTACAAACATCGCCTGTATGGAAAGTCTTATGTCTGGTTTTTTATTGGTAAGTCTTACTTTAAGTATTTATACTATGTGTTATGATCGCCTAGTACCACTACAATATTACTCATAGATCGATTTTATTTACGCTAAAGATTTGACTAACGTAACTGACTAATATAATGAATACCTTTCCTGTGTTCCTTCCAGGCAATATCATATCTTTTATAGTTTTATCTGACAAAACATAATAGAAAATTTACACCCTGCACTGTTTGCATGCACCCTAAACACGTTCATGTCAATAAAAACAAAAAAATGTCATGCCAATCACACACCAAACATGCTGATGTTAATATAAGCTTTCTCAACAACACAAAACCTATAAAACCTTAGCTACAAAACACTAAAGAAGCGTTTGCCACAAAAACGGACCCTGGGAAAATTGTTTAACATTTGCTTGCGGAACCCCTAGAGGGATTTCACTTATTTGGAGGTAAATCCGTAAATAACATTATCCGAAAAACCCGGTCTCCGGGCACTGACACATAAGCGAAAGATCATCCTTTTTCATGGGAACGCCAACACGAAGCGACAGTATTATAATTTCATAATATGACTACAAGTCAGCCTCTCTTGTGACTCTAGCTTCGCCAAGTTCACTTGATATTTGCAATGTGTAACTATTGATATTTCCTGACTATATAACATAATAATATGTTTAACTAACGTCTGTTTACTCTGAAAGCAGTTATAGAATGTTTGTACTAGGTACTCATTTACTTTTGGTACAATTTAATTCATCATTCATACATCAACAGCCTATAAGTGCCCACTGCTGAGCAAAGCCTCTTTCCACTCGGAGAAGGTTTGAGCATTAATCACCACGCTTGCTCAATGCGGATTGGCGATTACAAACTTATAGTTAGAAATTATAAGCCCAGATTTCCTCACGATGTTTTCCTTCACCGTTTGTCAGTGGTGTCTAGATAATCTTAGAAAGAGTATATAACTCGGAAAAAGTCACGTTGATACTTGCCGTTGGTAGGTTTCGAACCCCCACCCTCATGCATGAGAAGCATGGCGTCTTAAATCTCCACGAAATTTAATTTAATTGCATATTCAATAATAAATCTATGAATAAAACTAACGTAAAAACGTCTAACTCAAACCGAGCCCAAATATTGCACTTGCAATCCTATGTACTTACGTGTTATTTTCTGTATTCACAGTAAAACCAATGCCGCAATACAGTTTACATTTTCACTGAAATTGAAATTGCACCCCACACACGGAGATTCCCAGTTTTAGTGAGGTTCTATACTTTACAGCTCTTTTAAAATTTCCCGACAAAGTATGAGCGCGTTCAAAGCGAATATATATTCGACTCAAAGAACTGCAATTTATCAAAACACATTTTTCCAACTTTGTTTAAAATACTGATTGTAAAAAGTAAAAAAACTTTAAAGAATTTCCTTTAGATTTCCACATTGTTAGAGGTTGTAGAACCGTAATAATTCTTTTTCCAGGAAACGGCTTACGGTGGCCTTCGCACAAAAACACGGTTTTGCATTCGGTGAGAAATAAGTGCGACGCAAACGTATATTTGGTCCAGATCATATATTTTACCTTTTCTCACTTTGTTTCTTTTATGTTCCAAATGTAATTTGGAAAGTGAAATATGAAACTCAGCCGCGTAACGGTTCTGAACGTGCCATAACCGCCACGAATGCGTAACTGTGTAACAAAAGAGTTTTATTGATGTCGTGGCGATTATTCAAAGTAAACACATTACAGTCAAAGTCAAAATCGTTTATTTCAATTAGACCAGGAAGGTATTTTTGAATGTCAACAAAAAAATTTAAAGTAAAGCTATTTGCTCATTATACGCTCTCGATACGTTTATTTTTTATGATAGCTTTTCATACCTAATTATTATTACTAATAGAAATTCTGAGTATCTTTGAAATCCTAAACAGTTGAATCTGAAATGTAAGTAAAGTCTAACTTTGATTTGTGTTGCCACGATTCAATGGTTAAACAAAACCTAGAAAGAATCGCTTAACACGTGAAAATCGATATGAAAACAATCATTGCACGCGATTGGAACAAAATTACAACAATCACAACACTTATGCATCGATCTGTGGCCATGACACATTTTACACATTAAAACCTCGGAATATATATTTTCTAAATTCAAATACGTATTCTCGAACTCATAAATGTCAAACCGAAGTTAGAATCCCAGCAGATCATTAAAACGAGGGAAACCCGCTTAAGTCATAGCGTTATAAATTTTATTGTGGGCAATATTGCGAAAGAAATAATTTGAGAGTGGCAACATTCGCTGTCGCGGATACAACTCATTTAGACATTGTTTATGAAGAAGGATAAAAAAGAAATACGAAGCTTTCTCGAAAATGTAATAACGTAAATGTAGCTAGGTACATACGTACTTACCCAGTTTTTTGTAATGAGTATTAATATTCCAGCTAATAAAAATGTCTCAAGCTACGTCTAAGAAAGTAATAATAATATTCATGTAATATGTTATACTAAAATTATTACATTTGGGACAGACGAAACGATATTCCTTTTTTTCATTTATCAAAAGTTCTTGGTGATCTAGAATGTTATTGAGATGTCACACTGATTCTTTTTACAAAAACATGAAATCTACATACAAGCAAATTTGATCTTCAAACTGTTTTTTATGGCAAGCCGGTAAACGAGCAGACAGATCACCTGATGGTAAGCAATTGGTGTCGCCCATGGACAACTAGAACATCAGAGACGTTACAAGTGCGATACCGGCCTTTTGGGGATTAGGAGTTTGAGGATCGTTGGGAATTCAGGAATTGGGGAGATTAGGGAAGGGAAGGGTAATTGGGCCTCCGGTAACCTCACTCACATGACGGAACACAACGCAAGCGTTGCTTCACGTCGGTTTTCTGTGTGGCCGTGGTATCACTCCGGTCGAGCCGGCCCATTCGTGCTGAAGCATGGCTCTCCTACACTTAAAGTTTTAAAGATAATTCAAACAACTTTAGGTGATTCAACAATGGCATCCCTTTTACATGGCTGTATCTTAACACTCGAAGATTAACCGCACGTGTGAATTTGAGAATTGTTTTTTTTTTAGTTTACACCTCTATAATCGAAACAAAGAGTTTTTAATACACTTACCACAGCAACACAGCGTCTTTACATATAGCTATTTAGTTGCTACCCAGCAATAAATAAGTGGTAGTTGTCTAACGAGATATTTATTAATGAATTTCTCGAATGAATCCCTTGAGGATAAACCACAGGCTGCGACAGTAATGGAAGTGGAAAAAATCTTAGATAAAGTGAAGAACTGAGGAAGAGCGGTCGTTAACGACACTCGAGAGTCTAATAAAATAAAAGAATGGATATTTTGAGGAACGACTGCTTCTCGCAGACTAGTGGAAACGATGGATTATGAGAACAAAACCCTTGGGTCAGTCCTTCAGTACCCAGCTAATGGGACTATTATAGTTAATAACATGGCCCCAAAGTATTTAATTTCCTAACGTGAAAATGTTTTATTCATCCAGGTAAACGATAAAAAACAGCGACCCAAGAGACGAGAAAGTAATTACAATTTCAATGGATCATTTAGCAATGTTTTGCTGTAACATGTTAATAAACCCTTTTTAATAGCCCTGCACTCGTTTACATAGTAATAAAATTAAACAGAAAACGAATGCTATTTACAAGGTATACTTAACTATAAAAAAAACGCGTTAAAAAGTAAGTTTATCTTACTCGGAAAAGTTTGTACAGTTAATCTAGTGTGTAGGTACCTGTAACGAAGCAAAACGCAATTACCCAACATAGAATAAAGTTCAGTATTTAGTAACAGCGACGTTTGGAACAATCTAAAAGTGGTTTTGTTACCGAAAATTCTGCGAGCGTACTCGTTCTAATATGTCAACTCGATTTAAAAAGTTTGTTTAACAGCCTCCCAAGTTCGTTCGCTGGGAAGGCAATTTTTGGTCAATTTATGTGTTTTATTTAATTTATTTATATAGGCCCTCGTCCTAGGGGACGACAGTCGGTAAGCACGACTCCAACGAGGCTGCAGGATAAAAGCTTTGTTTTGACCTGGTTTAAATATTTACCCTAAAATATGATGAAAACACTCGCAATAAACTTCCATTTGCGTATTCATGATAGCGAGCCGCCGCAGCAGGCGCGTCGTGACGCCCGTTTCGGTGATTGTCTTCTGAATCATACATACATACATAACATCACGCCTTTTATCCCCGAAGGGGTAGGCAGAGGTGCACATTCTACCACAGTACAATGTAACACCCACTTTTCACTAGTTGTTATGAGTCCCATGTAATAGGGGGTGAGCCTATTGCCATATTCTATCTCGAGCCTATCTTCTGAATCAATTCTCATTAATGTATCCAATTTAGGAGCATTTACATTCCTCTCCTGTGTCCACATTGATTTAGTATAATGAGGTATATTCACGCCTACATTGGCAGCGTGGTACTCACAATAATGAGTAGAGCGTGCCTCGGAATTATAATTCGGCAACGTTTCAAGTCAACATATTTATGTACACTCGCCGTGAACAGTGGGCTAAATTAGTTCAGTAGAGTAGTGGGTCCCGAGACTCAGTAGATAAGTGTACACACTTGTGTGGCTGGCTTATTGGCGTCCTGCCAAAGGTATGTCAGCCCAAGTTCGGCAGGTTATCAACGTCCGGTTGCCCTTAATATAGGCTCCGAGAATCTTTTCTCTTCCGTAATAAAACTTTATTACGGCATAAAATATCCCACTAAGAGATCACTTCATATAAAAATAATCGACACGTTCCCCAACTTGAAGGAAATGTGAGTTCCGTGTTCGCAAAAATTTTATGCTTTATAGCTACTTACTATGATCAAGCTAACGTTGAAATATTTTCGAATCTTTTTACTTATTTTAGGTATTTTATTTATTTTGAATATAAATAAAATAAAAGTTTACATTCATTTCAATTTCAATCATGCCCATGTCTCCGAAAATACAATATTGATATCGTATAGTGTGCTTCAGCATAAATGTACCTCTAAAATGTAGGAACCACGTCAATAAAACGAATACAACAAAGAACTTGTTCTTAATATAAAGGTGTACCTACTGATAAAGAACGATAATAAACTCAGCCAGAGAATAAAAAAGAAAAAATGTTGTTTAAAACCTTATTTGTCACAAACAAATACAACCGCCGTCGGGTCAAAACTTTGAGCGAGTAGAAAAATTTTGAACGAAGACAAGACTCTTTTATGACATAATTTGAAATGTTATAAGAAGTATGAAAAAGTTATATTGCCACTCAAAAACATTTAGCTCGACTTTCATGGAAATACATAACTTGAAGCAAAGCCGAGATGACACAGCAAACATACATTTATTCCAACAAACAGGACAAAGGAAATGAATAGAGAAAGGAGATAAATAATGGCCGAGGGTGAGTTTCACCGTGGACGCTAAATAAAGGAACATAATTTCCCGCTTATTCTTGAATAAATAATTGGCATTATGATAATTCTCGTCATTCATATTTTCACACTAACGGTCGAGGTAATGAATAGATCTTTACCTAATGGACGTATTGCGCATTTCGAAACCCAATCATATCTTCCGACATTTCTTTTTAAGCAGGAGATAATTTAAAACAAATTTTCATAGATTTTTTTCATTGTACAACATTATTTTTTCCATATTTTATCTTCAAAGGAACGTGGTTTTATTGATCACCCTAATTGAGGTTTAGTCTGTCACGTTTTTATCATTATATCCGTGTTTTTGTGATGTTGTTCGCGATCGTCCTCGAAGCGAAAACGATTGTAAGTGGATACTGGATTGCTCATCGGTCCGTATATAAAAGCCAACTTTATAAAAAGCCCGACAGATCCTCGTAAGTAGTGATAGAACACTCAATAGAAACAATCAATTTACGATACAATACGATCGCACAAATAGCCTCGTGTATCTGTGTAGTTCGGTCGAAATACAAAGGTATTACTGGGTCACTGACAATGTAATCAATTACTGAAATAAAAGTATAATCACACTTATCCAAAAACTAATTAAATGACTGCCTCGTTGGCCGAGTGGTCGCAAGTGCAACTGACGGGCAAGGAGTCTCGGATTCGATTCCCGGGTCGGGCAAAGTATTACTGGGTTTAAAAAAAATCTCAGTAGTAGCACGGAGTCTGGAATTGTGCCCGGTATATGGCAATAGGCTCACCCCCTATTACATGGGACTAATAACATAAATAGTGAAAAGTGGGTGTTACATCTGTGTGCACAGATGTAAGTTGCACAATGATGTTTTGTTATGTAATTAAATGACAGCATTTTTATGTATTTTGTAATCTTAATTACATATTATAATCAAATTCTATCATGGTCATCATAATCGTCAACAGCCGAAAGACGTCCATAGCTGGACAAAAACCTATCAATTTCAATATACTAATTTATAAGCAGTCGTGAAAACAAAATTCCCTGTTCTCAACTCTGTCCCCATACAAAACTATTTCAAATAATTACAAACCAAAAAAGGGTACAACAGTTTCCAATGACCGTATAATAGACAATATGAATTCTGACATTGTTGCTGATAATTCACAATTCTCCGTTGTAAAGGATCTCATGAGAAGTGATGTTGACGTCGTGACCCGTGGGCCTATAGCCCAACCTTGGGACGCGCATTCCCTAAAACTTACTGAAGAACTTACTAAGCTATGCAAAACCAGTATAAATTGACCGTCCAATGTGTAAGAAGATCACACAAACCGAGACCATGATATACTGGATACGTACAGCTCGATGTGTAGTTCGTTCAACGGCCGGATTATGTACTAACATGATTTTATTACGCTGTTGTTGTAGAAAGAGACAGAGTTCTATTTTACTGCTAACGCTATCTCTCTCATTCCTGATCACTGAAGGCCAGCACAAAATTCGGTTATTTCGGAAACTCACTCAAGTTGATATTATTAACCAATATATCTTGTGTTGGTACATAACAACGAGTCTCCAAAGTATTCTCATTAATTTGTTAGAACAAGTAATAATTATAAAGTTTACATTCATAAATTTTCATCGAAAAGTTTGGCCAAAATTAACCTGCTTTTGTTACCGGTTGTACATGGCCGCAAATCAAGCTATGCAATCCAGTATAATCTGGCCGGTGAATGTACGGAAAGATCTTACGAAGTGCTGCCATTATAAATTGGTTTAGTAGGTATAGGTCGATTCGTAGGCGGTACTCAATAGCTGATTGGGAAGTTAGAAGGAACATATGTTTCATCTGTGTAGCTTCACTTAATTAAATGAATCAGCTGCTTAAGTAATGATTTCCCTCGGCTTAAGAGAACTCCTTTGCCTTCTAAGTAATTACATAAATTAATGAATTTCCCCAATGCGACTATAAGAACCGTGGCTACTGGTTTAATGGTCAAAGTTCGGATCATGAAATGTTTAAAAAGTAAAATTAACGTAGTTTTCTTGTTAATTTGATAATTTGTTTCACTTTTGTTTTTGCGCTTTTGTACCTCTAGATAAATACCTTTCGACAGAAAAATAAGATTTTTTTTAAATTAACTAGAGGTATAACACTCATGTCACATTTTTGTTTTTATCAGGTTGGTACGAAGACAACTGGTTCGAAACCAACTTGGAGAAAGAAGGTATAGACTGCACACCTGAACAGATGCGAGAAGCTGCCGAAGGTCATCTGACGACAGAGGCTCTCATGTGGAACCAGAACTCCAACCAGACCACCATCTCGGGAATGACGTCAGAAGATTTTCGGTAAGTTATTTTAACTATACAAATATTACACAAACATAAGCTAGGAGACCAATAAAAATAGCTTTGAAATATTGCCTCGCTAGAATTCAATTTATTTATTCAGGCAGTTGATATCCTTTAAAGGACGAAAAAAACAAATCCATTTTCGTCTGAAATATTCGAACAATCTTGTTATTCTTGGAGACATTCATCCGTCATGTGCGTGATAATAATTTTCTTTGAAATTGTTCTAATGCCAGCGCCAGACATGTGCACACACATTTGTTTAAGTTGTGTGGCACAGGCATTTGATGCTATTTTGTCCGTGCCACACAATGTGAACGCTTATGTGAACTAGCAAATGCACACATGTCTAGCGTCACCATTAATACTCATAGAGACTTCTCAAGCAGTGCAATTAGATTCTCTAGGGGTGCGTCTACATCTGGCGAATGCTCCACGAATGCGCAGTTCACGAGCCTCTAGCGAGCGCGCATTCGCAGAGCCGAGCATTTATTAATATAAACCAAACCATTGCCGTGACTGCACGCGTGCAGCTCGCGGGCAGCCCGCAAACGGCTCACAAGCGACACATAATAACACGACACGACACGTAATATCCGGCAGATGTGAACGCACCCTAAGAGTGCAATATCAAAAAATACACAGAAAAAAAATGGTTTTATGCGATAAAACATTACATTCTATTCGTTCATCGTCGAGGCGACACTTCAAGTTGGAAATGCCTAGAGATAAATGCGATACCACGAATCGCGTCGGGACTTTATTGTCATATCTGCGTTAACTTTCCTCGCGTATTTTTCGATATCCTTTGTACTCGGCAAAGATAATAAAATATGCTTCAGTGAACATTAGCATAGTAATTGTTCGGAATGGTGGAAAAAATGTAGGAATATAAAGCGGCGGTGGCTCCGCGTAGTGCGTTGTTCGCGTACGTTACAGGGTGTTCCTTTGTGATGAAATAGAAAGAAGTTCTAATAACGGGTAGGAGATGGTGAAAGCCGACCCTCGCACGTAATGAGGTACCTGGTGCACTGAGAGCAATTATTCTTTTAGAAATGTTAGAGCTTCAAAGACTTACACTATGAGTTTAAAGTTATCTAACTCGTTATGTCGTGTTACTTCGGTAGTAAGTTTTATTTCGTAGAATAAGAAATTTATGGTGGAATTATATGTAGTTGCGTGTAGGTAATAACTGTGTATGATTTCAGCTATAGCATTGCTAATGATGATTTATAGATGAGCGAAGACTATTAACAGCTTACGATTCTAATAGACTTTTTGGGTTGGCGCTGTGGCTGGGGTATTTTGGGCTGACTCGAACGGGTCACGAGTTCGAGTCCCGCACGAAACAACTCTTTGTGTGTCTGTCGGGTGGTATGGGTGTCATGTGTATGTGAACTTGTATGTTTGTAAGCGCACCCACGACACAGGAGAAAATCCTAGTGCGAGGCAACTTAAAAAACGTTACAAAACAAACATTACCTATTATATTAAGTTTGGAATTTGGAAACCAATGTTGCACTATCATTTACGAAAAATCACAAAATCCTTAAATTATTCTGAATTTAGATAGAAATGTAACTTCGTTTGCTTTAACGAAATATTATCATTCATTGAGTACTTATTCCGTATAGTAGATATTTCAAAAACATGTCACAGATCACGTTGGATACAATACGGTGTTTGACAACTAGTCACATTCAATACTTTTTTCGAACTGTCAAAAACAAAAGTTTTCTGTGAACTTTGTACGAGGTTGTGAATTGTGACGTCACTTTTTTTGAGCATCAAATAGCGTACTTATTTCTTAAAAAATAAATTACATTTCTGGAAAAATACTAAAATGAAGCAGGTATTAAAATCAATTTAAATTCATGAAAGATTCACGATTATTTTTTAATATTTTATTGTAATGAACAGTCGAAATCAATTATTTTGATTAAGGAAAGTAGGTACTCAAGTTTTATCCGAGATATGAAACTGCATCACTAACGTACAACCAATCATTTCGCCATAAAGAAACAAAAAAATAAATGAACTCCTCAACTTTGACCTACAAGAGACGTTTTAAAAACGCTCAGTACACGTACTGTATTATCAATTTCTGTTTAGCTAAGAGCTAAGCTCGGGGGTCGCTAGACTAGGATAAGAATAATCCGGTCAAAACTCCCACTAAATCCTCTTATACATGTACTATATAGGCTTGTCTCTGCGGCGAGAATTAATGGGCTGAATATAAAATAATGTACAACATTATATTCTGGAGATAGAATATCAATTCGTTGTCTCTCGAGAGAGTAATGCTACTAATGGTATTGGAAATAATTGACTTTCGATATTTGCTCTAGAATAGGTATGTATTATTTACTAGCTGTTGCTTGCGACTTCGTCCGCGTAGACTATAAATTTTAGAGCTTAACTTTTTTTTAAATTTTCCAAAATAAAAGTAGCCTATGTTACTCCTTAGTATATCAGTTACCTGCCAATAAATGTCTTGCTAAATCGGTCCAACCATTCCAAAGATTAGCCAGAATAGACAAACAGACTTACAGACAGACCAAAATTGTCAAAAATGTTATATTGGTATGTTTATCGTACGTAATATTTATACAAATGTCGTAAAAAGCGGTTATTTTAATATAACAATGAAACATTCCAATTTTATTTATATGTATAGATTGTTTAATTAATCTGCACAATATACATTGAGTAATTAAACATTTTTTGGTGACATTTTTTATGAGGGCTATCTTTTTATAATAATGCATGATTTTTTGCTTATGTCGTATGTAAAGTCAGCGTTGAAATTAAATACTATTTACCAAGCGTCAACTTTGAAAAACCATGCTAGCAACCCAATAATTCTTCACTCTCTTAAAATCTCACATTTTTAAACTTTAACTAGAGCAAAGAGCCGGAGCCGCGATCATAAACCCACTTTACTTTTAAAACGACTTTTAATTTACACTGAAGTAAAACGCATTTCATCTTCGCGAAATTGGAGCTCAAGGATATTCGTACTCTTACATCATACGTTTGTTAATATTTCAAAGCTGGAATACCAACCCTCGTATCCTTTGCAACACACTTCTTAGAAAAAGTAAAAGAATGAATGCCGCCGTACTTCTTCTAAACAAAGCTAAGTACTGTCGGTCTCTCACCGGGTTTCACTGCAATAAGCTTTTCATCGCTGTTGCTAAGCGAACAAAATATACGAGTACGTATACACTACGTCATTGCAAGTGTAATACCGTTGTATTGTGTAACCACTCATATTTCCAGGCCCCTAGAGTACTGTTTTGAGTTTACAGTACGTACTGCCACCAGTTTTTACGCGGTCATGTATTTATATTTTGCTGTAACTAGTTTTGTTTGAAACGGGGGGAATATTATAAAGTGGGGAAAATTTTTGAGCTACATTATGCTGTCGAGATTTTCTAATACAACCTTGGATTCAAATCAAATGTTTGTATTATAACTTTCGTGAGACATACTAAATAAATTATTATGTTTTAGGCTTACTCACGTAATTATTTGACGAGGAACTCGACTAGTTTCAAGCCATGCTAGAGGCTCATATTTATGAACAGCATTTGGCGACCCGACGCGGCGACTGTCGCGCTGCTACTCTTTTAAATGCGTAAATAAAATACAAACTTTAGAGCCAAACACAAAATTAATAATCATCAAAACAAAATAAATACAAGTTCGATTGCTTGATACCTACCTCTACCTCTAGAGGGCTAGATGGTACCTACTTGCTACCATATAACTAAGAAGGCAATCGTAATCTTCATCATTATCATCAACAGCCTAAAACAGTCAATTGCTTGAATCCATGTAAATATGTTCTGATTCACTTCGTTGCGGGAACCAAGACAGTTATTCATATTCCTGGGACGCGCCGGACTTCAGTGTTCCGGTGTTTTCATGGTTGTATCTACTGTAGATCCTGGCTTACAGGAGTTGCAGCGATTTTGGAGAGTTGTGGCAGGCTTGTCCCATTAAAAAAATGCATGTAAATTATTTTAACTACCTATATTAAAATGAATCGAAACATTCTTCGAAACAGAACCATTTACTTATTTGCATAGCATTAGTATTTAAGTGAACACTCTCTATATAAATGCTCACTTATTATCCATGAGACGAACACCTATATTTTCGGATAGCATTAATTCTGCCTCTTCAATAAGTCCAAATTATTTAATACAAATTAAAATGTATTTTTATTAAATCCAGTAATCTAAAACGTGGAGTAACTAAGAGTCACGTACAAAAAGATATTTTTAGCAACATTCAATTTTAAAAATGTCTATTGCCAATTTAAATTTCAAAGGCTCGAGTGACTAGTCCAACGAAATGGAACAAGTCTTACTTAAAATATATTAGGTAAAAGTAACTTGTAAAATAAATAAAATTATGACGTGTTTTTAAAGTAGCTACGTTACAATATTTTTTGGGAGACTACTAATAAACAATCATTTTTAACGCATACATATTTAAAAGAATTTATGTCAATTTTGAACTCTTCAATTCTTACGCTAGACAAATTACTTTCCCAATGTACGGTTTACGTACATTCGTGTCACGATATCAAGCTAAGTAAATAGTTACTTCGGTCGATTTACTTAGTTCGTAATAATTATTAAAACTGACTTCAGTGTAAGTAAAACAAGCGAATCTGTGAGAATCATTAAAACTATTCCTAAATGATAACTGGCGGATAATAAACCTTCCATAAGTAAGTGAAGAGTATTCATTCATCACCATACTCAACAATCAACTCAACTCAACCAACTCAACTCAACTAACAGTAGTATACAGGCAAATTATACCAGTACACCCAAAATGCCGTCGATTTTCAATCAGTGTGGAATAAAAACTTCATTGGTAGTAATTTCGCAAATGACTGTCTAGTTACAAACAGGCATCCAAATATTAGCATGACTAAACAATGCATAGAATTTCTGGTTATCGAAACACAACATGTAATTGAGAATGTTTAATCGATTATACCTTTCGAATGAAATTTAATAATGCGGGTAATAATTAGTGCGCAATACGAAACCTGGATTGCCACTAACAACATTTTCCAGCTACGTGTCTGTTTATTTAATTAAAAATCCAAATCGCCCTAAACAAATGAAGCACCAATTTATTGGAAAAGAACATTTCTTTTGTTTTTCCAATGTAACACGATACGGAGTTAATGATAACAGAAAAACAGCGTAATCAAAGCAAATCCTAAATCCTTGTTTTGTATTTCCTTTAGAAGTAGGCTGTCTGATTTGGTACAACAAAAACATTGTTTTTATCTAAACAGGACGAGGCTGAACGGGGCTTTGCGCGAAGCTGGCTACGACATCGACGGCGAGAGATATCCGGAGGGATATCAAGAGGCACCCCTGGCCTACGACGCTGTTTGGGCTGTCGCTTTGGGTACGTACTCCCGATTTTATGTACAAGTAGCTTATAAGAAAAACTTCTTAGATATCTGTGGCTTTAGTATTGTTTCGCTCGAGGCTCCTAAAAATGGTCGATTGTACAAGTGTCCTCGGGTTTTATTTTTATCAATTATCTTCTTCTACGCTTTATTGTACTTCCTTTTTTGTTCATGGTTCTGCAAATAATGTAACATGTTTTATCGAAAGTCAAAAAGTAATTGAGCGTCTCATCGCTAATGTAGGAGATTGACTATCGTTTAGAAGCACGCAATAAAACTATAAAGATCGCTGTATTATTATTTATTATCGGCCATAATATTAAATGATTGCTTAATTTCATAAAAATAAAATCTATCGACCTAGAACTATTTCGTCGCGTCGTGACTAAAAGATTATTACGGGAATTATTTGCAGCAGTTTGTCAAACGATTTTATTATACAAATAAAAAGAAAATGGGATCTCAAAAAGTTGTTTCTGTAGTAATAACATTATACTAGAGGTACGGTCTATTGCTGGATTCGCAATAGAATTCGAAATAAATACACGTATTAGAATGTTCAAACAACTGTGGAAAGCTTCGTGAGACAGGTCTAATGTGCGTAATAAAATTTAACAAGTGTAGTGCTGGGAGAGCACAATAGATGGCGCCACCGTCACGTCTTACATTACGTGACAACACAGCATGCCATACGTGTGGCTCACCATAACAATTGACAACTCGCAACACGTTTTTCTTTGCTTGTGTGGGTTAAACTAGCTGTGATAAGAAGCTGTGCTTGTAAGTAAGGAGTGGAAAAACTCTGAATAACTGTTTTATTATGATTTTAGTGACAGTCCACTGTTGTAATATTGGACTCCTCTTTATAAGAGCATCTCCATGCTTAGCAGGTATATTGGTGATCACAATATAAAATATCCAGATTTATCAGAGAGTGCTATCCTCAGGTCCCTCTCAAATGTATCTTAGTCAGCTCTCGTCTCTTACTGACCTACGTGGGTATGAGACCCACGAGAAGAGTAAGAGATGTAAACAATGTAGTCTTCTATTTTTAGCCACAAAATCAACAAAGTACTCATAGCTATTTTCTGACCGCCAACTGTTTTTGCAAAAAGCTCGCCTCCATAAAACGGCCATCAATTTCGATCTACTGTTTTATATAATTCGATTCTCTCGACTTGAGCTTGTTAGTTTTATTTCCGAGTTATTTGTAACCAGTCCACTTTAACGATTTCATTCGATTCCGCGTATCGGAATACCAACTAACGAAGTGCCATTTGGATATAATGTAATACTGCCATGCTGCTGGCAAAATGTTTATTACATTTTTATATGAACCTGTGATTTTACATAAACAAACAACAAAAATATATTCTGAATAAAGCGTTTTATTTTAAACACATACATACTCATGTCACAAACATTGATAATTTTAAAGAACATGTCATTGACATGACTTACTGATTAAAATTAAAATAGCTATATATCTCTTATTTCAGTTAACAAATTGAAATGATTAAGTGGTAGGTCACGAAGATACATGATCATACCGCACTGATTTGAATATTAGTATGACCATGAATGTGTTCAATAAAATCATAATACCTCTAGATAATGTCATAGTCTAATATGGATGACCCGCGTAGGCCCGTGACTACGCGTGCTACGTGCTACGGCGCTACGATTTTTCTACGTAGTAGTTTGTAGCACTACAATGAGTGTAGAAATGAATTTTGTGAGATATTTTAGGAACGCAACGTTTAAGATAATGTTTTATATAAAGTATAATTACTGTTGAATAAAGTTTCGAACCAACAAGTCTAGTTTTGGGCTGTATTCCCCAAACCTAACAGTCTACAGCCTGTCAGTTCGTTCACTCGTCTGTTTATCTCAGGGCCGTACAGAGTGCGATTCCAAAAATTATTACAAGCAAATAGTTAAGGTTAGCTATGAGTTTGTTTTAATTCATTATTTACTTTAACTGCTTACACGAAAATTATACTGTCTTGCAGCTTCGTAAAAAACATTATTTCGATGACCCAAAAACGATTGCTACCCCAAACCCAATAACATCTTAAAACATCAATATGCACAAGCGAAACATATCATTACGCCCCATAAAGTAGCAAGTGGCAACCCTAAGCTTTGTAGAACAAAGTCAAAGCCACAATTCACACAACTGTCACCAAGACTCGGAGATAATTCCAAATTTATGCGCGGTATCATCCCTAGCAGTGACATACAAAAGGTCGACACTTAAATACGGACAAAACATACATAAAGGCGTTTGCCCAACAAGTATCATAGGATATTTTTTTGTTTGCAAGGATATTTTTTTGTTTTGGTGCTAAAATATGCTGGGCGGATTTGGATTACGTTTTTGCATTCAGATATAACCTCATTAAATTTTGCAATATTGTTTATGTCAGTTAAGTGAAATCTCTGATGGTAGATATAATATACCTAATTATTTTAAAACATAAAAAATACGAAATCGTTTATATTTTTATCACAATATTCAACACAAAGCAGCCAATAAACTCGTAGACAACAAATAATAATTATTTCAGTACACGAATAATTATGAAACAAGAACTAAGTGTGCCTTAGAAAGGACTGAAGATTGAATAAACTTTTGAACCTCAACAGACGGATCTAATTATTTGCATACCTATCAGCTACCATTTATTTTTCGTGCCTAATTAATGAATAGCGTGATCGTTAACAAATAATTGTGTTCCGTCCAATAGTTTTGTCCAAAACTTAAACTTGACCGTGACCCGGTTCAGTCTTATACTATAACCAATGAGGAACAGGCAGCTCTTCAGTTTCGGTGACCTGAACAATATACAATGCGAAAAACCTGCTAATTTTAGGGATTATGGCAAACCTCTTCTTGTGGTGAAGGCTTTATTAAGAAGCCAAGTAATACGTTTCGTCAGCGACGTTTTTCTTCGCGCGTTGTAGCCATATATGTCAGGCGAAGTCGGCCAGCTTCGCTTAACATAAATATCGCCGATACATATCATGCATGGTTATAACTACATAGTATAAAATAAAGTCGCCATCCCCTGTCTGACAGTCCCTATGTATGCTTAGATCTTTAAAACTACGCAATGGATTTTGATGCGGTTTTTTTAATAGAGTTTATTGATTCTTAAGGAAGGTTTATATGTATAAGACATGCATATTGCACCCGTGCGAAGCTGGGGCGGGTCGCTAGTACCAAATAAACTAATCATTCCTCTTGTCCCCAGCTTTCAACAAGACGATGGAGAAACTAGAGAAAAGTGGTCTTAGTTTGAAGAACTTCACATATACAAACAAGAAAATTGCCGATGACATTTACGAGGCAATAAACTCGACGTCATTCCTCGGTGTATCGGTGAGTAGTTATCAGTTGCATAGTATCTTAAGTAAACTTTTATTGGATTACTTAATAAATCATTGGAAGACATAAATCATATAATTTGTAGGTTACAAAAAAATGTCTGATAACTAAACATTATGAGTTACTAACGTAAATATACTGAGAAAAGCTATTCTAGTTTCGAATCACAGAGGGACTCTTTCTTGTGAGCAAAATGCGCGTTCGCAGCGATGTTGCGTGTTCGATCGCAGTGATATCGTGTGATTTTAGTTAATTCAGCATGTATCACGATAGTTATTATAAAAAAAACGTGTGATAAATGGTTTTTCTTGACTTTTTCTTTGAAACAGTACTCTCACAGTAAGAAGTTCTACATTGTGGGTGCATTTACCAAAAATGACATAGATACACATTACACCATTTAAAGATTCTAAACGACTACAGATTTGTTGATCATACCGAAAACTTGTTCTGTTAGAATCGAACCCGCAAGACGTTGTTCAACATCAGGGTGCTTACTCTTGAAACCAATCTCAATGTCAATGCAATTTCAATCCAATAAAATCTCAATAATTATTCAATGTCAAAACTATGTAACCCCTATCGTAGCTGTTAAATAGCATTCAGAGTACGGAATAAAAATCTAAACTCAATACTATTTAGTTCGTTCAATATCCACGCAATACAGATGCAATGGGCGCTAGTGTTACAACTCGAGAGTACGAAATTTCACAATACCAATGTCGATCGATCGGAATTGGATTCAAGAGTAAGCCACCAGGTCACCCAATCACTCTCAATGTGCCAATGGTATTGTCGTTGTTTCAAATTTTATCGATATATAAATATTTTTTCAATTTTAATATATCATTATTTGCTAAGGTGAACAAAGGTGTAGTATATAGCGACTAAGGTGTTGAATAGAATAGTTAACATGTAAAGCTATTTAAACCTCTACTTTATATTAAATACTTTGTTGTTCTATATCTAGTAATTTTGTACATTGATCATTTATTATGATAGGTACGAGAGATCATTGTTGTGTAAAGAATAAAAATTGTTGGATCACTAACAAAAATAAATAATATAAAAAACTTCAAAGCTTGTAAAACATAATATTGGGTTATTTATTAAATTAAATATTAAAATTAAATTATAATTAAAATGTATAGCGACCTTTTATCTGACACCCATCGCTAACAGAAGGCCTTTTTAAATATAATCTTAACGTAAAATGTATTAAGTATCTGTTTTTTTGTATTAACTACTGTTTATTGCTGTTTATATAATTTCATCTAAAACAGATGAAAGATTAGGCATAACCATAGATGTATTAAAGAAGAATTTTAATATATCTGTGGTCACAAAGCTTTATAGGTTTTTTATTTGTTTTTAAATATTGTTTTGCACGTTTATTACTTTGCTTTTAAATTAATTACATATACCTATCTGATTGAAAAAAAAAATACAGGTATCTTTAAGAGTTTCTATTATAGAGTTTACCCAAAGCAATCACAGCGTCAATATGATCAATAAGAAAGAGCTACTTCTCGATTAAAAATCAGTCAAAATCATAGCACCATTTTGTTTCAACTTTGATCAAAGCGATCAATCTTCTTTAAACGAAAAGCAATAGAGGTAGAAATATACATACCAAAACCAGCAGTCCGTACAGAGAAAACGACGAGAAAAATCGATAAATCATCAATTGAGTTAATACATTTTCAACCTTAAATTATAATGCAATAAAGTAGAAAATCTATTAATGATACTCCTGACACTTGACAGTGATAACGCCAAAATTCGGTTGGTAAATCGTAAATTTGTTTAAGGTATTTTCAACCTTAAGTTATAACGTAACAAAGTTAATTTCAGTCGACAGAATAGGGCGTTTTGAATTCTCTTCATTTCAATAATTAATAAAATAGTGGATAAGAGTTGCTTACATAAATTAAAACACTCCGTGAACGAACTTGAAACGCTACTTAATTTGAATTTGCACTTAAGTATCTGTCTCTTTCTTTTGAAGGCGTTTTGTTGAGACAGAAATATTTTGATTATTGATCAGTTTAATGGTGTTTTAATTGTTTGAGTGCGTATAATAATTTATCTTATTTGTATATACCTTTGATCGAATAGTCGTCCGGATGATTGCCAAGTACGGGATCTTGGGCAAAGAAAAATTTTATTGCATAACAATCGGGTAGTTTCCTTGATCAAAAATAAATTATTTCAACTTTTCAATACAATATTAAATAATAATCACACTTTCATGAATTCATTTAATATGATCAATTTCATTTTAATATTTTTTCAACAAATTAAAAAAAATAAGTATGCTATTTGATGCTAACACACAATCTCGTACACAATTCATAGAAAACAGTCGTTTTAGACAGTTCGAAAAAAGTATCGAATCTGACTATTGGCAAATACCTAATTGATCACTTGATAGCACAAAGTGTCGAGTTGTAGGTACCCAGTGTTATATTTAATTGAAGGAATATATTTTCTCCACGAAAAAAATCAATAAAAAATCTCAAAAAGATTAATTATGACGTTGGTTATTTTTTTGTACATTTTGACACATATTGCATTGGTTGTATCTTTTACTTATAACTTTCGTCGAGACAAATAGCTCACAATACAAATAATAAGAAAAAACACCTCAACATATACAATCAAAAACACAGGAAAAAACACTTTATTGAAGCCGGATTAGATAGACTAGCATTTGTACTAGATGTTGCACACCATGTTTTTTTTTATTTTCGACGTACTTCAAAACAACTTGCCATAAAGAGTACTTTAGATATAGAAAGTAAAAACAAATGCGCTTTCGAAGATTGGTTTTTACAATTTTATAATTGTTCACCAGTTATTTTTTGCTTCAAACATTTTATCTTTGTAAAACTACTGTACCTATAACAGAGACAGAATTATTTCATTTCAGGACAAAAACGATATAAATGTCACGGCGCATACCTCTAGTTATAGTTATATTAACCAAATATTTTAATAACCCAACATACATATTTATTTTATCCACCATCTAAACTAAGTGAACTATCGGTCGATTTAAAGTTACCAGTCTGCGGGGAACCTTACTTTAACTTTATAAAACCGCCGTCTGGGAGCTGCACGATGCCACTCTCAATTAACTTCATTAGGCTTAATTCACATACTGTTGAAAACTATCAAATGTACTATAAAAAACAACAACTGCATTGAAATGACATCAAACATACAACATTATGTTGCATTAGAAAATATTGTACAAATCAACATTTTATTCTAGTGAATAGTAAAATCGAAACAAAATTCGTTTGATTAGATAATTACATAATAACATAACATCACGCCTTTTTATCCCCGAAGGGGTAGGCAGAGGTGCACATTACGGCACTTATTGCCACTGTACAATGTAACACCCACTTTTCACTATTTATGTTACGAGTCCCATGTAATAGGGGGTGAGCCAATTGCCATATACCGGGCACATTTCCAGACTCCGTGCTACTACTGAGAATTTTTTAAAAACCCAGTAATACTTTGCCCGACCCGGGAATCGAACCCGAGACCCCTTGCCCGGCAGTCGCACTTGCGACCACTCGGCCAACGAGGCAGTCAGACAGATAATTACAAATGGCTAATAATCTATTGAACACTTATTGTAATAACACTCAAGTAATATACAACGTTAAATACGAAAATGTAAAGTGTGGGAGAGCCATGCTTCGGCACGATTGGGCCGGCTCGACCAGATTGATACCACGGCCTCACAGAAAACCAACATGAAACAAAACTTGCGTTGAGTTTCGTCATGTGAGTGAAGTTACTGGATACCCAATTAACCCCCCCACTTCCCCATTCTGCCAAGTCCCTGATAAAGTTGGGCAACTTTTCTCAAATTTCTAATCCCCAAAACGTCGGTAACGCAGTTGTAACGCCCCTGGTGTTCCAGGTCTCCACGGGCGACGCCGATTGCTTACTATCAGGTGATCCGTTTGCTCGCTTACCAGCTTATGTCACAAATAAATGTTCCTTCAAAAAAGGTCTTACATATTGAATCTTATTCATCACATAAAATTCACTCAAGCACAAAATAATAATAAAATATCAAAATAGAAAAAACGTTGTTACTCGAAACTTCGGAAGCAATTAAACTTCAGACAACTTGAACTACAGAAAAAGAAACACGTTAACTTGAAGACTTGTTACAAATTCGTTTAGATAAAAATAGTCAAGAAAAAGAGTTACTTCTTACACAGTTACACAATTACAAACTACCTCGTTGTCAGTGCCAATTCAACTGTTAAAAACAATTTCTATTTTTAACCGACTTCAAAAAAGTTGCTTCTCTGTTTGAGATATAGGTATATATGTACATATCTTCGCGATTTTCTCGCGATTGATTGCAGTTTTTAGAAAAGTGTGATTTTCCAGTAATAAAATAAAGTCTGGAATTGCCTGGTCTATGCTAATAGGTTCACCTCTAACATGAAACTCATAACATGACAAGTGAAAAGTGGATTTAACATTGTGTATAACTGCACTGATCTACCCTTTTATAGATTAAAAATCGGAAAAATACGCTTTAATCAATATGATGCTATTTTCATAACAATATCACATCGTAAAACTCGAAGACTGAAACCTATTTTATATAGTTTTTTATATACTTGATACGTCGACGTTTGGTGGCCGACGATGGAGCACGCCTACCTATGAGCAATCTGTTCATTCGGGACTTGAAGACACCCAAGTTGTATTTGACGGGAAACAGTTTCTGGCAAGGAATTCTATTCCTTAGCAGTTCGCACAAGGAAACTTGATGCTAAACGTTTCGTGCGAATGGGTGGAATGTCCACCATATAAGAGTGGAGGAGGAATAAAGTTGTGCAATTACCACGCACACTCACCGAAATGTTAAATAAATAATTAGTTAATTTTTGATTAAAAGTTATTAAAACTACAATGTATATGTATTTACTCGTAGTTTATCTTATTATTAACAGTTAATGAGCAACTAAAAGCAAAGATTCCATAGTTTTCAACTTTATAACTAAGCGAACATATGAAAGTTTAACGAGCCACGAAATCATTTGTTAATCTATAAAGTTTCGCCTAAACTTTAAATTATACTCATTAGTACAGGTAAATTTGAACTGAAATAACGACATTGAACTATGCTATTTAAGATTCTATAGCTCATTCATTTAAGTTTCATATTACTTTGACACATGAATTTGATATTTATCATTTTTTCTACACAATTGGCGCAGCATAACCGCAACCGACAAAGGGACGATTCTTGCAAGAAACCAATATTATAGATTTATAGAACAGACATTATATAGGTTTTACACATTTTTTATGAATTTTCAACTAGGTATTGTCTTTGTAAATGAACTCATATACACTAATCAGGCAATATGACAACAGTGATCAAATAATTTGAGGGTCAAACAACCACGATGACGACACGATTGGACCGGTGGTCTGGCAACCAGCAGCCGAGCAACGTGTAGCGGCAGCGATTCCCGCACGGAACAATTCTCTGTGTGATCCTCAAATTGTAGTTTCGGGTCTGAGTGTCATATGTATGTGAATTCGTGTAAACGCACCCCACGACACATCACTACGCTTGCTCGATGCGAAATGATGATTTCAAACTAATTAGAAATTACAAGCCCAGTTTTCCTTCGCCGTTTGTCAGTGGTGTCTAAATAATCTTAGAAAGTACATATAACTCGGAAAAAGTCACATGAACTAGGACTTGCCGTTTGTAAGTTTCGAACCCACACCCTCATGCTTCATGCTTGAGGGTGTGGGTTAAACCTCCGGGCGTCTTAAACCACCGGGCCATCACTAATTTAAAGGATTGGAGAAAATCTTAGTGTGGGGCAACGTTTTAAAAAATATATTTTTAAGCATCTCATTTACCTACATTTTTCAGACCAACAAGTTCTATGATATGTTATTAAATATAACTTATATTTCCATTAGGGTTTGGTGGCGTTCTCGTCTCAGGGTGACCGCATAGCGCTGACGCAGATAGAACAACTGACCGACAACCATTACGTGAAGCTTGGATACTATGACACACAGGCCGATAATTTAACGTGGTTAGAACGAGAGCGGTGGGTCGGTAAGTGCGATTGTTTTACTAATATATTTCTTAATTTTATCACCTAAGAGTTGAATTTAGATTGCTCCTTTCCTATCAAATAAACTGTGTTGTAATTTATACAGCTGTTATCTAAAAATGTTCCCTAATTACCTTAGAAATTATTTTAGATTGCTTTCAAGAGCAATGAAATTTTGGAGTCAGTAAAACTTTTAAATCAAAAATGTTTTTTGATTTAAATGAGTCAGGATTCATTTTAGAATCATAATGAATTAAGATACGTTTTAGATCGTAAGTTTTGACGAGGATAATATTTTGAAAATGGTATGGAACGAACTTGTTTTAGCAGATGCGCCATGTGTTATAAATTAAAATTCTACATACATGTTAATAGAATAATTATGTTACATAAGTATAATCTTCATAGTTGTAATGAAATGAATGAGTGTAAGAGTAACAAAGTTACAACATGAACTTTAAAAACAAAAATTACTAATAACTTTTAATGAATTACAGACTTCCATTAGTTGGTGAACAACAATATTTTAAATGTCCATAAAACCGTTCGTTTGTTTATTTTCTAAAACATTTAAATCTGTGTGTTACCAAAATCTATCTTGTAAACCATAAATCGGCCATTAAAACCTCACGCTGTCACGTTTATTTCCAAAACTGTACATATCCGAATCTGAAAGCACACAATTTTTGTTAGCGTTATATAAAACCACAATTTAACCAAAAACACGGTCACATTAAAATACAACTTCAAACGCAAAAAACCTCATACAAAGGCAAAAAAGAGAAATTTTTATTAATTCCTTTAACATTGCCTTAGGGCTAAAAGACTGAGCGAGTAGTTCCAACTACTTTTAATAGCCGAGTTACTACCGCCGAGTCAATGCAGCAAATTTCTTTTTACAGCAACAAGGAAAATGTCCGTTAAAAGGAAAAACAAGTTAAATTATATCGTTTACAGTTTCCTACGTTTTCTATTTATAGCTAATAGGTTTATGTGCGTTTTACGAGCGTCACCCGTGTTCAAGTGAACCATGAAATAACTCTGGATTTGGGCAGGTGGGAAGGTGCCCCCCGACCGTACCGTCGTAGTTAACGAGCTCCGCACCGTTTCTCTGCCGCTTTTTGCGTGCATGACTGCCCTCTGCATCGCTGGGATCCTCGCCGCCATCGCGCTAATTGTCTTCAACATCCTGCACAGACATCGGAGGTAAGAAACTCTATATTTCTTAGCTCCTAGAACTTTGTCAATGTCAAATACTAGCCTCGGGTTAATACTGAGTTCAATGATGTCTGACTTTGATATAGGTCTCGTTTAAAACAAGCCACTTGGCTTGATCTAATCGAATATGTCTGAAATAATCGTAAATTCGTTTTAAAACTTCCAAAACAATAGAATTATTATTTTTATTCACCTATCTATCAACATCATTCAGACATATATTCAGTTAACTTGAAAATTAAAAAACCTCTTAAATTTTCTCTATTCAGCAATTTTCTGCACTACAAACTAGAAAATCTAAGCTCATATTTATCGATCAAAGTAGCTAAAAGAAAACCACGTTTCTCAACTGCGTCGCTCGCCAGTCGTTGTTTTACCCCCGCGGCGGAGTTTTATATGCCAAACGAGCAATTTACGATGAGATGAATGTAAATGATCTGACACAGTGAACAGTCAAAGGGGACCTCTCTGATAGTATTGAGAACCTCCATCTTTATTTAGTTTTCTTTACATTTCATTGCTTTCTGAATTACTCGACTCTTCTCGAGGGAAATGAAAATAGAACAAGATTGTACAAGAATATAAAATGACACAAGGAAAAGGAACAACGGGTCTCGTGCTGTTTTAATGTCAGAGCGGAGATATTCCGAATCCATTTTGCGCTTACTTTGTTTTGGTTTTTATTACGTGAAACCAATGCTGCAGTCGTTAAAGTTGGTTCGTTGGCTCGTAACTTTTGTTCGATCTAGTATGTTGCAGTGTAACGGTAATATGTTCTGTGCAGGGTGATTCAGTGGTCGCACCCAGCGTGTAACACGGTCATGTTATGTGGCTGCTGTATCTGCCTGAGTGCGGCCATTGCGTTGGGCGTGGACGGTCGCTGGGTGATGCCGCAACATTTCTCTGGGCTGTGCGCTGCCCGGGCGTGGCTCCTAGCCACAGGCTTCTCAATGGCATACGGCGCCATGTTCACGAAAGTATGGAGAGTGCATCGGCATACGACTAAACCCAAAGTGGAAACAAAGGTAATCAACTCCGGTAATTGTAATTTCCGTTCAACTCCCTCCGAAGGGTTTCGGCAGTAGAATTCTAAGCGAGTGTTTTACGAAACATTCAAACGTTTACGAGTACAATAAATAAGTACGTAACCGGAGGGAAGGAATTGTATTATATCGCAGTAGGTTTTTATCCTGTCTTGTTTATGTCAGTTGTCACATTATGTGTATCACCTCCACACGTGAACCGAGGACGAGAAGCAAAGGAAAATCTTTTATAATATTTTATTAGATTAGGGTGAATTTGAAACAGACATCCGTAACTCACTCGATATTAGCGCTCGCATAAATTACGTGTGACGTGACGTAATCGTCACAGGAATGTCACTAAAGTGGCACATTCATCTTACCGGAGGCTGATCCGACCACGACAGGCGTGCAGGCGTGAATGTAAAACTCTTTCAACCCGAATACACAATACAATGGAAATTCGATCGTCTTGTGTCACTTTACATACTGTTTGCGTTGTTGCCACACTTCATTGGCTTCCTGAAGTTTGCACGACTTATTGAGATCACATCCGATGAAGTCCTTGTGCAAATACGAACAAAAAGCTTTTTAAAATATCCGTATTTTTTATTTTGTTGGATCTGATACGACTGACTCCCTCCCGCCGCGTTCTTTAAATATATTGTATCGCTGACTTCTGATTTACTTTATTGGGAAATGTCAAAGATTTTTCTGCTTTCGAGTTTGAAAGAGCTGTTGTTTAAGTAGAATGATCGGTTCACTGCCTCTTAAGTCTTATCGCGAGTGGCTACTAATATCGAGTCTTGGAAATTCTATTCTCGACTCAAAACAAGTAACAGATTGTTATATAACGGTTAGAAAAAAAAATTTGTCAATGTTTCATTTGTAACACTGTTACCTACTAATTAAAATGTAAAGTGCTTTAAATATGGAATAAGATCCGGTTAAACGTTGATTAAACAAAACTTCTGGAGGAAACTTTAGACCACTTTATAGTTAGTATATTCAACAAAGTTTGAAAAAGAATACAATTTTATAGGTGAAATCTTGAATTCAAACTTATATCAATTAGAAACCTTAAAACGTAGAACATAAAAACTAAAATCGAATTTTTCTAACAGAAAAAGCGCATCCACGGCTGGAAACTATACACAATGGTTGGAGGCCTACTGGTGGTAGACGTGGCACTCCTGACTGCCTGGCAACTCAGAGATCCTCTGGAGAGGCGCGTGGAGACTTTCCCTCTGGAAGCACCAAGACACCACGACGATGATGTCCATATTAGACCTGAACTTGAACACTGCGAGAGTAAACACAACACTGTTTGGCTTGGTGAGTATCATTTAATATACGAATTTAATATTAATCTGTTTTTTATAGAATGGCTAGGCCAAATTTGAACTATAACCGACTAATCAGTAGTTATGTTATTAGTCACATTATATGAAAGAGCCTGCCTAACTGCCTCCTCGTTGGCCGAGTGGTCGCAAGTGCGACTACTGGGCAGGCTTGGAGATTTAAAAAAAAACTCAGTAGCAGCACGGGTCGCGAATTGTGCCCGGTATATGGCAATAGGCTCACCCCCTATTACAAGGGACTCATAACATAAATAGTGAAAAGTGGGTGTTACATTGTACAGTAGCATTAAGTGTCGTAATGTACACCTCTGCCTACCCCTACGGAGATAAAAGGCGTGATGTTATGTTACGTTACGGTATTATTAGAGAGTTTTCATTTGCTCGATTGTCGCTATGGATTTTTTAAGAATCCGTGAATAAAGATATGTATTTTCTTTTTCCACCTACATTTATAATACTATAATAATACGAAGGCTTAATGTGAAAAGCTACGGCTAACAGTCTCACCGGTATAGATATGTATATCATGCTACCTACAACTTGTATCCTACCTAGCTCGCTTGCTACGCGCACTACAAGTCCAGCAACATTCTCGTAGGAAACGTGGACACATGCCAAAAATCTGTTTCAACCTCATTATTATAATGAACAAGAGACTTTATAAAACTACATTATTACTTTCGTAGAATAAAGATAATATTATGTAAAATCCCTGTTCGATATTAAAGGTATCCTAAAAATAAATAATTAAAAAAAAACCAAAGAAAAATGTTGCCCGGTTCAAAGTGCCAGAATTAGAAAGAACAAACAAATGATTTAGACCAGGAAGACACTCATGACGTCAGCAAAAAAATTAAAAAAAAATTTTGCGCACCCACATATTTGGTTAGGTTACGTTAGAACTGTGACCCTCACAAGGCGCAAGGCGAGCGAGCGTAGCGGGCGGTCTCGCGGCAGCGGACGCCGAGCGCTATATTACTAACCGCTTTTCAAATCTTTTCATACCAATTAGCTGTTTATATTAAAAACATTGGTTACAATAAAATATTTCATTTGAAAACTTCCAGTAAATAATTATGCTAAATAAAAATCTATTAATTAATTATTCGGTGAAAGGAATAATTCTACGAAATGACTTTATTGCAACTACAATTCGATGAAATGTTTCGACGAAACATTGTTCGAACGAATAAGGGTGAACCCGGTACTGAATACCTCCATAATTTTTTTCCCAAAATAACATGCATGAAGCTTCATAATGAATTCCAGGAGCATGATTCCCATTAATACGAAACAACAGTACTGCGATAATCATATTATAGAGACAATGCTACCAATGCCCGTCAAATAGTATATTGACAGATCTAATTGTTCGTACTGGATCGATGGCCAGTCATTGTTTAGCAGGAATGCTCGCTACTGACTTGGTAATAATGATCCAATAGCAACACGGTATTGTGTGGGGTCCCGTACATAAATGAGCATTGTTGACCACATCGCCGTCTCTTTGTAAACTTTATCTGAATGTCACAATCGCCATTTTCTTGTATGTAAAGCTTAAAGCAATACAATATACATATTTACAATATATATTTTTGTGATTAACTATTATGTCTTAACATACGGTGCCTTTTTTGTGTAGGCCGTAAATAGAGAAGCATAGTACAACTGTTACACATCGAAGGGCATAAAAAAGGCAAGGCAAAGGGCATGCAGTGAAAAAAATTTTATATTATGTTACACTTTTGGCCACTTATGTTAAGAGCCCTGTATAATAGTGATATTATGGGTAGTAGCTAGCTATAAGCTCGCTGTTACAATGGAGAATGTTAACGTTTTTATAAATATGCGTAGGTAACTATAAAGTCCTCGATGTTACGAATTTCTTTTCTCCTGTGTCGTGGGTGCGTTTACAAACACACAAGTTCACATACACAATCATAATGACACCCAGACCCGAAACAACAATTTGTGGATCACACATAGTGTTGTCCCGTGCGGGAATCGAACCCGCGACACGTTGCACGGCAGCCGGTTGCCCAGCCACCGCACCAACCGTGCAGTCGAATTGGTCTATATACTTAGTTTTATCGTACAATCAAAACTGGCCGAATTATATACGTCTAAACTTTTGATGACTTGCACTTTTCAAACAAAATTAACATTGTTCTATGATTCCATTTAATTTTTTGAAAAAATTCTATATTTTTTAAACTAAATGAAATAATAGGTAGTTGTCATTATTCATTACACTATATGAAGATACAAATGCGTAGGTACGGTCTTTATTTACGTCACAGTAGCATTATCCATTAACTACAGCTTATCTTCAACAATAACAGAGTTTTAGATGGCAATACCCAATCCTAGGCAGCTTACTTTACCCTACTTTCGTACTTGAGACCCCTCGCGGTCGCAATGGGACTCATAACTATTCAAAAGTAGGTGGCATTACATTATGTGGTATGCAAACCGCGATATTTCCCTTAACACTATCTTATATAATGTACTCCTGGTTGTATGTTGTGAAGTATGTATACATTATTCATCCTGCCTAGTAGTTTGAGGTAAGATATGTGTATGATAGTCTTTTATACACACACATCATTATCAGGTTAGAATAAGGCCAATGCTGAAAAAGGCCAACCCTAAAGGCGACTGGGATTACAGCTAAGTCACTGAATTAAAAGAGTTTAGAAAATACTCCTGCTCAAAGGACAATGCCAGGTGCTCAGTACATCTTTGACCCACTATATTAGAAGTCATGTACAAGTATGCAGTATTCAGCATCGTGTAGTGTATTAATTACCGATACTTAGACATTTGTCCTGAAACCTGTAAAACTTGCGGTTTTTGTTTAAAACACAAAACAATAATGATAACTATCGCGAAAACAACGGAAACGCAGAGAGCGAATGAAAAATAATATTGACACTGACAGCTGACAACTGACAAGCACTTTAAAACGTTTCGTTACACAAAAAAAAATCATAACTAATGATGGTAATCGGTTCTTTTATATTTTCGTGATTGCATCTGTAATCATTAATAAATGAAATGTTATACATAATTATACTTTTGATATAATATTTTATGTATAATGATATCTTTTTTACAGTTACTTACTTTTTTATTTTCATAGTTTCGTACAAGCGATGCGTATGATGTAACGCAAATAGTCAGTGGACAATATGGAAGACGCATTGCAAAAAAGTATTTCCGGGATTGAACTTCCTTTATTATTAGATTGCAAACCGCAAGTTTAAAAATAAAAATATTTATTGTGAAAAGGTTCCTTATTCGTCAAAATTATTTTCATCAATTTACTTTTTTTGTAAATGATATTATGACTGGGTCAGGATTTGGCATTGTCATTTCTAAATAAAAGTATGGGAGAGCTACGCTTCGACTCAAATGGGACGAAAAAAAACTCACAGAAAACTGACGTGTAAAAACGTTTGCGTTGCTTCGTCGTGTGAGTGATGTTACCGAAGGCTTTTATTAAGCCCCGACGCCCCTTCCCCAACCTCCCCAATCCGCAATCCCCAACAATCCTCAATTTCCTTATCCCCAAAAGGCCGGTAACGCACTTGTAACGCCTCTGGTGTTCTAGGTGTCCATGGGCGACATCGATTACCATCAGGGGATACGTCTGCTCGCTTACCGGATTATCTCATAAAAAAACTCTCAGTCGCTAGTCAAACTTAATGTACTTTAACTACATGTATATGTTGCAGCTACTTTATGCTATACTAATAATAGGTCATATTAGCATCATTAGAATAGACTAGACATCTATTGACATAATCTAATTGGTATTTACAAGATCTATTAAATAGATTAGTTAGATTATCTCGTTATCTGTATCTTCGTAGTCGTAGTGGTCTGGAGGTTCAAAGTCTACCAACGACAAGTACCAATGTGGCTTTTTCCAAGTTATATGTACTTTCTAAGATTATTTAGACAGAAAGTGAAAGAAAACATTATGAGGAAAACCTAAGCTTATAATTTCTGTCGCGGAGAACCTAACGGGTCGCGGAGAACCTAACGGGTTATCGGGGCTCCGGCACGACGTGCAGGAGAAGGATCGGGGTGGTTTTTAGTCAGTAAGAGTCTGACACTCCCTCCCGCCTCACCCATTAAAAATGTTTTCCCCCATTAAAAAAAAGCTTATAATTTCAAATTATAAGTTTGAAACCGGCCTACCCGCAATGAGCAAGCGTGGTGATTAATCCTCAAACCTCCGTGTGAGAAGAGGCTTTGCTCAGCAGTAGGGACTTATAGGCTGTTGATGTATCTTCATAGACCCTAAACTTAGACTTTGACAGATTCAGATACATAGCTTCTAACCTCTCCACTTTTCCTTGAATTACATACATAATTGCTCGCTTGAATATACGTTACCTATTCTTAGTAATACAATATATTTTTAAAAAGGCTTTTAGTATGATTCATAACCTATTAAATACATACCTAAAACCTATAAATAGTACGTACATAACTCCCCAATATTGGCATATCAATTTGCCAGCAATAAACGATATTTACATGTAAATAGTGTTTGTGGGTACGTACAGAATATCCAATTATTCACATGTAAACTGAACACTTCAAGTTGTCAGTATTGACGTGGAGCGCTGCCTTCAGCTACGAATACGTTTCATTTTCACGCACCACTTATTCTAGAATATTCCAATGCGAGCTGCACAAACAAAAACATTGTTCTACGTAACTTTACATCAACTCTAAGAAATAAAACGTCCCTTGTCGTTCCATTTTTTATCTAGAAAAACATCTACTTGGACTAGGGACAGTCGTTTAATTTGATACCAACTTTTAATTACAAAATAAACCGAATTCTGAGCCTTATAACAAAACAACAATAATTTGAAGAGATGAGCTCTAATACAAAGTGATTTAAAGTAAAGTAAACAGTGAATTACATTACATAAATCTCCTACAAAGTCCACTGCGAGTCATTTGCGACGGTAACTTTGTGAATTTTAAGTTTTTCTTAAGTCGTTCTTAACAGCTGTTCTTTTTGTTATGTTTTACGCATTTTAAAACATGCGTATGATGCCGCAGTGCTCAAAAACGTAGGCTTGCGTAACTTGTTGTCGATTATTTCCTACCGTCTATAATAACTTTACATCTATACCATAAAATTGTCGCGGAGAACCTAACGGGTAACCGGGGCTCTGGCTCGACGTGCAGGAGAAGGAACGGGGTGGTTTTTAGTCAGTAAGAGTCTGACACTCCCTCCCGCCTCGCCCAGGCGGGAGAAGTCATTCGATGATTTTCCCCCCTTAAAAAAAAAAAAAAAAAAAAAAGACCATAGAAAAATTATATTTATAGAAATAGGCACAAAATATTTAGTTAGTGAGAATTTTCCACGAATAGGATGTGAACACACAAAGGATATATTACTCGCCAATATGGTATGTTAGTCGTATGTAACACATAGGTACAAACAGAATATATTATTATGTACCTGTGTAGGTACAGACTCTGGAAGGGTTCCTAGAATCCCTCGTTTTTCGAATTTTGATATCGAAATATATCCTATATTTAGCTAGTAAATTCATAACGCGAATAACGAGAACTGTGAATTAGATTAACTATCAAATGGAATAAAAAGTAAAAAAATAAAATATAACGAAATAAAACCAAATTATACAGCAGTAATGAAATTCTTCATTAGTGGAAGTTTAAAAACTGCTACATAGAGAAGCCTGGATTCGACAATTACAATATTAACTTATTTTTATATGAAAACTTTCTTGAGATCAACTAAGCTAATTTTTGTTTTCGGCTTACTCACTTACGGCTTACGTAACTATTTAACGAGGAACTCGACTAGTTTCAAGCCATGCTAGAGGCTCATAGTAGTGAACAGCATTCCGCTACACGCGACGCGGCCACTATCGAAACATAATAATTAAATTACCTGTTTAAAATTAGTACAAAAAATACTAAGCCCTCTTTTGTTCCAGGTGTAATGTACGGCTACAAAGGACTAGTGCTGGTCTTCGGCCTGTTCCTGGCATACGAGACCCGTTCGGTGAAAGTGCGTCAGATCAATGACTCCAGATACGTTGGCATGAGCATATACAACGTGGTGGTGTTGTGCCTCATCACAGCCCCAGTGACCCTCGTCATCGCCAGCCAACAAGACGCTGCATTCGCCTTCGTGTCTCTAGCTATCGTGTTCTGCTGTTTTCTCAGCATGGCACTGATTTTTATTCCTAAGGTGAGTTGATGCTGTATAGATTAAGATATATTTAAGTTGTGATTGTTTTTGTACCTTCTTAAACGACACTACCTACAATGACTATTGTGTACACTGTGTAACTCTTAGTGTCATCCTAACACTAGTTTCTGCCCGCAGCTTTGCCCGTGGGATGAAACCTACGTTTTTTAGATCGTAATCTATCCCTGTTCCAAATTTCAACTTTATACATTCAGCCGTTTCGACGAGATAAACAAACATATACACAAACACACAAACTTTCGCATTTATAATATTAGGAAGGTAAGATACAGCCTATTACGGACTAGAAATAATTTAAGACCCCTTCCGTGACGTTCCTGATTGTTTGCATCAAAAGAAAGTCTGTCTGATATATCTTTGCTTGACGATTGCCGCGCGTCCATCCAATATATTCACAAATGGGCCGTCTCGACCGGAGTGATACCACGGCCTCACAGGAAACCGACGTGAAACAACGCTTGCATGTTGTGTTTCGTCATGTGAGTGAGGTTACCAGAGGCCCAATTACCCTCCCCTTCCCCAAACTCCCAATCCCTGAATCCTCAACGATCCTCAAACTCCTAATCCCCAAAAGGCTGGTATAGCACTTGTCACGCATCTGGTGTTTCAGATGTACATGGTAGGCGCCGATTGCTTACCATCTGCTATCTGCTAGTTTACTATTACTCAAATTGTAATTTTACATCCACTTTTAACACCACAAATAACTCTTTTTGATGACTAAAACATCTCATAATCGCTCCTTTGTTGCGAACATCGTCCTCAATGCGTACAATATCAAGGTCAAACTGTTTTGTATGAAACAGTTGACGAGCGGTTGACACAAAGACAATAGCGACCAGGCTTCGAAACAACCCCGAGTTAACTGTAACTTGGAGAAACTAATGGATATACAGATATTCAGAAATGGTCGGAAACAATGTAAAATAGTAGTATATGTAATGCGACTAGACATACCTGAAATCATAATAAACACGCAAGCTATAATGAGTTCTTTAGATACACTCATTGAAGACATTTTAAGAAATATCACCTAAGATCAAAGTCGTGAATTTGACAGCAACATGCTGCTTCTTTTTCCACAAAGAATTTTAGCAACATTGAAATAAGAACTATTTTTCAGCTTCACATCCAAAACCACCAATATTAGACTATTTTCTGTAATACCGGTTGACGAGCTGTCTAAATCGTTTAAATAAATGTATAAAAGAAACAACGATTCCTTTTATACATCAAATCATTTATACGCACTAAACGCCGATACTCACTGACTACTGAACAACCATGAAGAGCTTTATCACAAGAACCATTACGACCACGATTTCAAAATAACTTTTTTTAAAATTTTAAACATAATCAACAAAATCAAAACAGCCCTGTGGACTTGAATGACTTGAAAACAAAAATTGATTCTTCGATACAAAATCTGACGTAATTTGCAGTGACCTATTTAATTATAAAGATGTCGGCATCCATTGTCTTTAAGAACTTACTGTCACCCAGTCGCTGCTGATAAACCAGTACAATATACGATTCGGGAAACTATACACAATACAAAACTTTAAACTTTACCAGAAATGTGCACTCTGTATTTTAAACTTAAAAGTTTTCGCGGACTTCTTTTGATATTCCGATGAAACTTATTTAATACTAGCTTTTACCCGCGGCTTCGCTCGCGTCACAAAAGGATAAAAAGTAGTCTATGTGACATATACCAATACATACAGCGCCATCTATACCAATACTTTTGTTTTCCCTCGGGAAGATCAAATTTTTTCGGGATAAAAAGTACCCTATTATTTAATCCAGACTACTAACTTTACGTCTGCAAAAATTCAATGCAATCGGTTTAGTAGTTACGGCGTGAAGTCAGAACAAACAAACAAACTCACTTTCCCATTTATAATAGTAAGGATCATATGAAGTTCTTTGATAAAGATTATAATTACCATTGCTGTGAACTAGATAGGTATATCACAATTATGTTTTTTTTTTTCAGAATTGATGATAGTTTTTGGACAGAAAACACCGAGTTCAGGGTGGTCAAACACTTAGATCTATAATCATGACTATTATATGTAATAGATCTTTTCTCAGGCGGACCTTTGGGGCCACGGGTGCGTAGAGTGGGGATTCTAGGTGCCCACCCTGTGGTCTCAGGGAAGACGGTGGCACAGTGGTCACGTGCTGCCGTAGACAGCAAGGCTTAAAGGAGACACACGTCTCCCTAGGGATGTGTCGTAACAGGCGTTGCACCATGGAGGCGCCGGAGCAGGTCTCTTTTAGAGGACCCGGTGCCTCCATTCAGGTGTTGAGAGTGGTCACCGGGGTGGTTTTAGTGAGATAAAAATCCCACACTCCCTAGTCCTTTATCCCCAAAAAGGCTGGGCGCCTTTTGAAGGTTTCCCCCCGTCATCAAAAAAAAAAGGTATATTTTTTTATTCAGGCAACGTAACACAACACCAATTTAAATAACGCTTAATTCACAGTACAATTTTATCTCTTATCTTAAAATAGAGACCTCAAAATTCCTCTAAAGGGCGAATTGATTCAGCCGTGTAAAATATAAACCGAAATTTGATTTACGACAGAAGTTGGGCTCCTAACTGAAATTAATACCTACCTTTGAGATACTTTCACACGATTTAACATGATAATTGGTATTATGGCGGCAGTTTAAATAGAAAAATGTCTTTGTGGAATATTTACACCCGGGTTCGGGGTATAATGGCACTATATTCACATTAAATAACTGTTTGGCAGTATTTAAACATTATCTCTTCTGTATATATTATGAAATAATTTGAACTTACTAGTTTTATAATTAGAACGACATCCTATAGACGTTTAGGAGTTTCGGGTAGGTTGGTGTGCTATCTATTGAAACTCGATTGATACGGTATTAGTTCCCCTTCAATACAGAACTTAATGCCCCACAATAAAAAAGACCTGTTGAGAGGCAGTGACAAAATAGAAAGCAAAGACAAACCCTCAGATGGGCATTGTTAAAGAGAATATCATTTTAGAAGTATTATTTCGTTTCGAAAAATAACTGATGAACCTAGCTGCATTTGTTTTGTTGTCAAATACTCAAGTCCAACTAACAGATTGTCAAAGGTTACATTACATACATGGTAAAAAACGACACACACTGAATCAGACATAATAAACATGTGATATATCTAATATTATTAATTACATTTATCGAGATTGTCTAGTATCTACAATCTATTTGTGTGGGTGCACAGATAGTACTTAAGGAAATTACTAGGGCTAGCATTGAAAACAAATAATCTTGTTTATCCGTTTATCTACGATAGTACTCAGAAACGCAGTTATATAAACTGTTAGTCATTACTTTATCAGAATTTGTAGTAGTTAGTTTTCATTCGCAACTTTACTTAATCAGACCTGAAAAAATATTTTTATCGATTAATTCTAAATACTTACATTTTGCCTGTAGTAGCTCAAATAAATAAATAAAATAAAATAATGTTTATTTCGGACAAGTGAAGCATCCATAGGGGTTAGTAAGAAAACATTTAAAATCTTAAAATTATGTTAGTACCTATATTGTTACAAGCCTACTGTTGGGAATACATCTTCGCACGATACCATGTATTATAGGTGAATCGTACCTCCCTGCAATGGTTTTCAAGATGGAGTTGGAACTGGCCCGCACCCTGCAGAGCAGCGATGCAGACTTCTGTCTGATAATGGCATGGAAGTCATCAACGTGTGCTTGAGCGAACATGCCAGATGCACTGCAGAAACGGGGCAGTCCCATCAACATTCTGAACCCATTATTATATTGGACTCGCAGTGCGCTGATAGTCCGCAAAGTATAGCCGGCCCACAAGCTGCACGTGTAGAATACTTGACAATATGCTTTAAAAAGCGTTACTTTAACCTCCTTGCTACAACGTGCAAACCTGCGCGCCAGCATATTACATCGAACTCCCAGCGCCCTACGTTCCCGCTCAATGTCTACATGGTCCCTAAGGTCGTCGGTTACGTAATGACCCAGGTATTTGAACTGGTAAACACGATTTAGTTCATTACCATTAAGCCTAATTGCAGGTACGGAATCTGGACATTTACCACCACTCGCCTTAAAGACCATGAATTCGCTCTTAGCAACATTGTACAGTAGGCCATGAGTCTGTGCATAGGACTCACAACACGCAAGTAACTCTCTGAGCGACCTGACCGTTGGGCCCAGCAGCACTATGCCGTCGGCATAACTGATGTTATTAATACTGCAGTCATCAATGCGACAGCCGATTTTCTTACTGCTGAGCTCAACGATCAGGTCGTTAATATAGAGGTTGAACAGTTTTGGTGAGGTTATTCCTCCCTGCCTTACACCGCACTCCAAGCCATACGGCACCGATAGCTTGTCGGCCCATCTCACATTATTTATCTGGTTATAGTACCAGTACTGAAGAATACGTAACAGTTCAGCCGCAACTTTTCTCTCCCACAGCTTATCCCACATGACATCATAAGAGACGAGGTCAAAGGCACGGGAAAGGTCTAGAAAACACGCATAAACTGGAGTTCGACGCCTTGTATAATATTGTACGGTATGTTTCAGCCCGAGAATCGCACTTTCAGTGCATAGATTATGGCGGAACCCGAACTGAGCATCGTGCAGCTGCAGAAAATTATCCAATCTTGTGTCCAGCTGACTGTCAAGCACCTTCGCGATAATAGTAGCTAGAGAGATGGGTCGATAGTTGCACTTATCTGATATGTCACCCGTTTTGTTCTTTATAATAGGCACAACAATGGTCCGCATGAGATCATGAGGGAGGTACGAATGAGACATGCACAAGGAGTAAAACATAACCAATACCCTAGCCATATGCGGTCCAGCATGCTGCAGGTGCTCAACGCTCAGACCATCATGACCCGGGGATTTTCCTCTCGTCATTTTATTGATTGTGTTAGACACTTGTTTCGCAGAGAAACGCACTAAATCCGAGTCAGAACAATGTCCATCATCAAGCACCCGCAACGATGCACCCAGCGGCGACTCCACGTTGAAGTGGTTTACAAACATATTAGCAATGCCGTCCGGCCGATCAGCACCCCCAACACTCACCGGAAGGCCAGGCTTAACATCCAACTTTTTGGTCGCCTTCCAGAATTTTTTAAAATTTTTAGCCTTACGATGAGAAGCTAATATATCGAGCTTGATCTGTTCTTGGTGATTTTGACACCATCTTAGTTTGCTTTTAAATATCTTGCGAGTAAGACACATGTCATTGTAAACCTCACCGGCCGTAGGCTTATTGTACCACAACCACTGCTGGTATTTAAGCCTGGCCCTCGCGTGGGCGTCCCGTACATGTCTGTTCCACCCGACAACACGACTTCCATGTTCACTCGACCGAGTATCAACCTGACTCTGAACAGCAGCATTTGACAGAATAGAAACAATATTCGCGTACATCTTGTCCAGAGTAAGTCTATGTGAAATATTATTACAGTGGACATTACTACATAAACCAAACTCCTGAGGATAATCAATCAGTCTCAATTTACTGTTACACATGTTATAATATGCACTAATTTGTTCACAGTCCCTCTCGCCCCATATAACCTTGCTACGAGGTGTTTTATCATCTACATTCCTTGGTTTAATTTTATCTAAACGACATTCAACAAATATGGGAAAGTGATCAGACCAGAAGACATCGTAAATAACACCTATATCACAAACTGTACGTACTTTACGCCACAGGATCGCTACACCTCCATAAGGTCCACCTCTAAGAAGTTCACTCGACGTATCAACAGCTGACTTTCCTGTGTACTCAAAGTCTTGATGTATTTGACCCAGCTCAGCATCAATTCTTTAGCTATACATAATCACTTGTTACACTAGATTGTAACTAAATATATTTTTAAATTGATATCTATCTCTATACCAAATTTAATCAAAATTTGACAAGCTGTTTAGAAGAAAGCGTAGAAGCGTTAATAAATTGTAACTACACGTCGAAATTCAATATCTATTTGTTATTGCTTTATGCGCGCCATAATATGTTATGCCCATAGTTCCCACTCTGGGGCCTAACCAGGATTGTCGATCGCAGGGTACAGCATCTCGCAATACCCACGTGCTATCAGAGAAGCCTATGTCGCAAGCCATGTTGTTTTTCCAGCTAATTACATACGCAAGACGTCGCGTTAGCGTGGCCTACGACTTACACCAGCAGTGGACAGAAATGGGTGACGGTTGCTGTTTTTTTTTAAATTATTCAGACACGAAGTCAACTTTTTTTTATAACGTGATGGAAATCCTCATGAACTTCCCACGTCGTGGGGACGACACGTGTGCTGGACTCTTACCGGCTAAAACTACCGCCGTGTTCCTCCTTTGCCTTTGGAGACACGAAGTCAACTGTGGTATCTTTGTCCAAGAATGGCCCATCAGCCCATTTTTTTCTTTTATTTATTTATTTAATAAAAGGTACATGGTGTACCTTACAATCTAACGGTCTGATGACTTACGTAATGACTTCTATGACGCTCGTGTAACTTCGAATTAGCATATTGGCCTCTCTTTTGTTTTTAATGATTATTATTAACAGTACCTATTCCTATTCCGATTAGGTGCTCTTATCTATCGTAATTAAAAAGCAATGACCGTACACACTGCCGTACACGTGCCTCAGTTTATAATCCCCGATTACACATTGTGATTAATGAAACACTCTTTATGACATATGATGCTGACACGTGGGTTTACATATATACAAACATATTTTTAATGCGATAAATACATACATATAACAGTGATATAGTATATTTGATTTAAGTTGGCGTTCCATAGTCTCTGCCAACACTCATGTGAGACAGGCGTGAGGTTATGTATGTACTAATAGTCTGAATGTGAGCATAATCATAAACATTTCTTTTATTAATATCTCGATGGCTATTTCTGTGGTTTTGCATTAAATTCATCCTCTTTAATGTGGGTATAAATGGGACAAGCTCGCCACAACCTCCCAAAACCGTTGCAACTCCTGTAAGCCAGGATCTACAGTAGATACAACCATGAAAACACCGGAACACTGAAGTCCGGCGCGTCCCAGGGACATGAATAACTGTCTTGGTTCCCGCAACGAAGTGAATCAGAAGATATTATAAGAGGAGAAGAAGAAAAAACTAAGGTTTTAATGTGGGTAGTTGCTTTATTTCCTTGTGGGATAAAAGACATATGTATATTATACAATTGATAAATTTACGATAATTTACTTATTTATTTTAAAGTTCTTACTTACCCAGCCTATAGAATAATAATTAAATTGAAAAAACTATGGAGATACTTGCTCGTTCTTCCTTATAGGAATCTACTCCTTGGAATGCGCAAATAGCTTCACTCTAAAACAATGATTGACGTTCAAATGTGGCATCTCGTCTAATTGAAATAAACGATTTTAACTTTGACTTTGAATATTCTAAAAATAGTCATACCCAATCCACATATCTCTACATACCCTTTAAACATCATCTAAAGGATGACGATAACTAAAATTTCACCCAACATTAGCTTCCTGCATAATGCAACATTATGATAACCTCACTCCATTATCCCCGATTTAAGGTGACCTCACATTGCAAACAAAATATAGGCTACGACCGGTCGACTTATACTGGTACTCATATAAACACATCATATTTTAAAACAGATACCAACACAACAAGTAGCTTCAAACCCATCAAATTTTTATCGATTTTAAACCTTATCATAACACATTAAAATCTATAATGCCATGTGAAATAGATTGACCTTTTATAATCCATTTGTATGATTTTCACATTTTTGTAGCTAATTTATCTTGTTGCTCATAACAAAGACAAGTATAGACGCAAATCAAAATACAAATAATAATCTTACACCAAATTCTTAACAATAAACTACGATAAATTCACTTAAAATCGCGGTTTACTCATGTGAAAATACGAGAAAAGCTCTACTAGTTTCGAACCACAGAGGGGTGTTTCTTCATGAGTAGCGTGTGGTTCGAAACTAGTAGAGCTTTTCTCGTAAGCCGCGATTTTTAGTTAATTTAATATGTCTCACGATAGCCAATAAAAAATCCTTATCGTAAAATTTTAAAATAAATATTAAAAACTAATTTAAAAACACCTTATTGTAAATTTTCTTTTATACTCGCCCTGTCAGGTGATCGAGGTGATCCGTCATCCCACGGAGCGTGCAGAGAGCGGCCGGGGCTCCGGGTCGGGCTCTGCCCCAGCCGACGAGGAGCGCTACCGGGAACTAGTCAAAGAAAATGAAGAGTTGCAGAAACTCATCGCACAGGTATGATAGTAATTTTAATTGATGTTTAGAGGAAAATGTGCTTTAGTGACTGGGAGGTTTAGTTTATATTACAATGACTCTATAAACTACCACTGTTCTAGGAAAAGCTAATAGTTTTAGTTTAGACCAAAATCCGAGTCTGTTTTGGCTATTATTATTGTCAGACACATTGTCAAGAAGAAAAATCCTTCTGATACGAAAGAGCCATTTAAAGTAATGTATTTTAAGTCATTTTATTGGAACATTTCAATACTTTTAATTATTCGCTTACATTTTATAGATACACCAAAATAATAAATTAATACACATTAACTTGAAGGTCTATCATAAGGAATATTTTCTGCCAACATGATATCTCAATTAAAAGAATAAGGAAGAAAAATTATTGTCTTATAGCAACAATTTGTGTTGTAAAATAACAGTTTACTTATAAAGCCCAGATTAAGGAAATTCCTTTAAAAATACTAAGTCAATTAATTAGATGAATATAATCCCTTTTACAGCTAACAAAAACAGTTCACGTGTCGACTAAGTTATTCAACAAATTTGTTTGTTATTCCTCTAAAAAAACATTTTAATACTCACTCGGTCATACTTATACTTATGTTTGAAAAGGAATAATTTTGAGATTTTTAAATTAAGGTACATCTCTGCATCAAGGTTATAGTCGTCACAAAATGTATAAAGTACAATAAGCTTTTAACCTTTACAATTACATCGTTCGATTTCAGTCAGTAATAGTTACATATTTATGTAGGACTTCGCTAGCGGGCATAAGCCCGCGACTTCGTATGCGCAATCCCAGGTTTTCCCTTTCCCCTAGGATTTTCAATTTATTTTTTCCTTCATAAGAACCTTCTGCTGACTGAATAACAAGCACAGCAAAAATAATTAAATCGGTTCAGCCGTTCACATGTGATGGCGTGATCAAGGAATATAGGGATTCATTTTTATATACATAGATAAAATAATGGCTCACCTTATTCATAGTTTTCTCTCTATAGTCCATAGTTGAAATAGAAATACTTACAGAATACAGGATAAAAAAAATACAGGATACAATATCAGTACAATTTTTTTCTTTATACACCTAAGTTCATAAAATAGTTAATACTTATCCCATGTTTTCTCCTACAAGAAAAAATAAAATGAATTTATATCAAATACATGTTCTAAGGGCAGTGTCCTGAACGATAAATAATGTTTCAATTACTTACGGTCGAGTTACTTACGAAACAGTGGATAAAACGAGAAAAAAACAATATTTTTCGACCATAATCACCATTATCTTACCTGTTTAGAACGAAAATAACTTTTTCTTAATATTATTTACCAAAACTGATGAAGATTTATATTAAGTCTTTTTTATTAATGTTAATTATAAGTTTTTATATTAAGTTACAACATTATCGCATTGGGTGTAACCTGTTAGGATGTGTTGAATTAAATAAATAAAATAAGTTTCAGAGAAGGTCACAGGTTCAATATCATGTGTATGTAAACTTCTATGTTTACAAACATACGACACAGGAGAAAATCTTAGTTTGGGGCAACTTTTTTTAAAAAGAATCAGAAGAAATCTTATTTACTTGGAGTCTGGACCCGGAACCACAATTTGTTGATCACCAAAAGAGTTGCTCCGTGCACTCAAGATTACAGTGCACAATACACATACATATTATTTTATCACTACATATGTAGTACCTATAAAACAAAGTCGCTATCCGCCGTCTGTCTGTCCCTATGTATGCTTAAATCTTTAAAACTACGCAACGATTTTGATACGGTTTTTTTTAATAGATAGTTAATAGATAGAGTGATTCTTAAAGAAGGTTCATATGTATAATACATGCATATTGCACCCGTGCGGAGCCGGAGCGGTTGCTAGTGTTATATAAACGAGTACGAGTAAACCATAACATAAATCAGCGTTAAAAACAAAAATTACTTATCTTTATTTTGAAAATTATAATAGCCTCTGTGACTTCCCCACATTCCGTGATTCCGTCACCATGCTTAGATTTCTAACTAAACTATAGATACGTGTAACGTGGACTAGTATCAGCTCTGTGGAACAACTTTTCCGCCTGGCCAATGACAAGGACCAATTCAAAAAGGTGACCGCCAACCTTCAGGAATCATCATCATCATCATCAACAGCCTATAAATGCCCACTGCTGAGCAAAGCCTCTTCTCACACGGAGAAGGTTAGAGCGTTAATCACCACGCTTGCTCAATGCGGGTTGGCTTCCTTCAGGAATGCAGTGACACAATAAGAATAAGAAGATTGATATGTAGAGCGTTTAATGGATAGAGATGTGATATAAACATATTAACCTGTATACCATATCAAACTTAACATCAATTTTAGAGAAAATATTAATGTTTTAAAACAACTATTAAAAGGCAAATAAATTCATATTTGTTCATTCAATTCGTTTGCACTCCGTTTCTGGACTACCATCTCCTATTTCAGCCACGGTTGCTCTCCAAAAATATTCATGTTACCAAACCGCTTCAGTCGGAGTGCATTTGCAAATATACACTTATGCATAATGCAGGTAACAGCCAGCTATGTATACACGTGTTATATATCATATATGCAGTACATACACACTCATATATGTATATATTACTCGTGGAATCACGGAATGCATTTGTCACAATGCGCGATGAAAATATTATCTCTATTTATAGAGCTAAGAGAAATATACAAACTCATAATGAGGATTAAAAAGCGTGACGTTGACTTTTTATCCCTAAAGGGGTAGGTAGAGATGTTGTATATGTAAGTATTATGTAACATTCACTTTTTACAAAGTATGTTGTAAGTCATTACTATGTCTAAAAATCCTAAAAAAACTTTGCACAACCCAGGTATTAAGCCCGCGAAACAGCTTGGCTGTGGCGCTTGCGAGCAGTCAATCAGTGACTGCAAGGTTGGTGCGGTTGCTGAGAAACTGCCTGCCACGCAACGTGTACCTTAGTAGCGGGTTCGATTCCCGCACGGACCAACTCTTTGTGTTATTTAGTTATTTTGAGTCTGGGTGTCTGTTGGTGTATGTTTGTAATTGCACCCACGACACAGGAGAAAATCCAATATAATGTGGGGTAAGGTTTTAAAAAAAATTAGGTACACTATGAGAAAGTTAATATTCTTTCTTTATGAATCTTTCAATAGAAAGACTTGAAAGACGTCCATTGTGAAACTATTGGCAGATTTTACGGAACAAAAAACTATAAGAAAATATCTTCGAAGCTTTGAACTGATATTTACACCCACTGAGGGATTAATTTACCGAAAATCCTTTCTTTAGGCTCACGTTTCACTTTTATCGATTATTTAGGTGATGTACAGTTGAAGTTATTTTAGTTGACGCTATTGACAACTTTTTTTTAACAGCTGTTACTTCTAGCTAAGGTATTAGAGATTTCAAATAAATATATTTCTTCCTACTTTCTATTAATTATAAGTCTGATAGGCGTGAGGATGAATAGGCAAGTCGGGAAAACGTCACTGAAGTTACACGAGCAATGTAACGCGCCAATTCATAAACAAATGATATGTCAATGACGTCAGACCCGAAATGACAAAGACAAAAATATACTGCCTTCTCTTACTAAGTTCAAACTTTACTATTATTTGATTTCCACATTCGCAACAAAAAATAACGAAATGACAGGTCAATGACGTCAGACCCCATATGACAAGGACAGAAACATATTGCGTTCTCTTAATAAATTCAAAAAATATTTTTTAACATATAAAGCAAATAGTGACATGCTAATGTCAACCAGTACGAAGTAAATATTGAGCTATGCTTCGGCACAAATATACCACGGCCTCACAGAAAACCGACGTGAAACAACGTTTGCGTTGTATTCCGTCATATGAGTGAGGTCACCCCAATCTCTATAATCCTCGAATCCCGAACAATCCTCAAATCCCTTATCCCCAAAAGGCCGGTAACGCACTAGTAATGGCTCAGGTGTCCATGGGCGACGCCGATTGCTTACCATCAGGTGATCCGTCTGCTCGTTTACCGACTAATTCCATAAAAAAAGGAATTGAATGGATATTAAAATTGTCTTTCGAAACAGGCGGTCATTTTATCAGTATCAATACAAAATATTTTTAATATTTATCAAAACACATTCGTTTCGTAAGGACGCAAGAGGCACAACAATCGTTATTATTACCTTCCTACCTACGTACATACTGAAAAAGTACAGGTGTAGATAATCAAAAAATAAATTCACGCAATGTGAACTGATAATCAAAATCACCCGAATCATAATTAATTCTTTCGCACATTTTACTTCTCATTACGGTAGCAAATTAACTCGTCGAGTACCGGTTTTATAGACACAATTATAGAACAATAGGTTGCGGTCACCGGTGACCGCTTGGTGTTTGACAGTTTAATTAAGTATTTAATTAGGACATTGCTTTATGTCCGCCATTTTTTCGGCCGTTGAGAAATTCTGGACCTTAAGATACGACATTTTTAAGGCAGATCTAGATTTATAACCTAATTTATGTAATCAATTAAGACTTTTGTACTAAACTTTGTCTTTTCCTCTTCTGTATTAAATAAAAAATATTGTATGGTGCAGTATGTTGTGTTTCACCATGTAAATAAGGATATCGTGGGACTAATCCGTCCTCTCGACTGCCTCGATGGCCGAGTGATCGCAAGTGCGACTGCCGGGCAAGGGATCTCGGGTTAAATTCCAGGGTCGGGCAAAGTATTGCTGGGTTTTTAAAAAAAATCTTAGTAGTAGCACGGAGTCTGGAAATGTTCCCGGTATATGGGAATAGGCTCACCCCCTATAACATGGGACTCATAACATAAATAGTAATAGTGATTTGTGAGTGTTACTTCAGTTTGCAGAAGCCTGCCTACCCCTTCAGGGATAAAAGGCGTGATGTTATGTTATGTTATGTAATCCGTCCTCTTATAGCCGACCGGTTATTCACTTAGAAATACTCTGATGTTGAGGGTGTAACGAAGGAGGTTTATCCTCCTATCCTAAAAAAAAATAAACTACGTCATACAACTTTATTTCTCTAAATATTATTTCATTTCCTCCCTAAACTGAAACATCTGATTAATTATTATGTTTTCGGCTTACTCGCGTAACTGTTTGACGAGGAACTCGACTAATTTCAAGCCATGCTAGAGGCTTATATTCATGAGCAGCATTCTGCGGCCCGCGACGCAAAGACTATCGTGCTGCTACTGCCGAAATCACAATACTTAATTAGTATGTCTCACGAAAGTTTTAATATAAACACAGAAGTATCTATTAACAATCTATCTTTTTCACCTCAATCAATCAAAACCAATCCTGCAGTTCAGACAAAAGCGTAACAAACACAAACTAACTTTCTTAATACCAGTTTGGTACCAAGAAAACTGTCCATTCAAGACATCCTCCCTTTTTCCTTATTTTATCTTATCTCTGTTTACTTGCTGCGTCAGATTGTTCCAACTATCTCCGATTTACTTTCAATTTTCTGATACCACCGGGCTCTTATGATAAGAGCAGTAGATACTAGAATGGAATGCATCAAAAATAGCAGCAGCGACACATAGTAACTTGAATAAGGTAGATGCCTAATTTTTATTTTAATGTCCGTCTGGTACATTATTTTTAAGTCATTAAACACGTATTTTTTATTTTCTTACAGAAAAGAATACTTTCGCCGATATATTGATTTGAAATGTCTCGTGACGTCACTTCTATATGAACTAAACTTTGATTCGTTTTATCTAAGTATTGCTTTATTATACGACAAAATAAAATAATACGTGTCTAATACTTTTTCATTACCTAACTTACGGACTAATTAGATTTTTAATTTTCATACCCTGTCATCATCCCAATTGCAAAACAACTTGCCATAAGGAGTATATGTATGTATAAAGTGAAAACAAAAAAATAATGATGTGTTTTAATGTAAGTAAATACCCATATGAAACACTAGACGTAAATTTGTAGGCACTACTATTCGCAATGCACGTGCCACCCGACGAGAAATACCTGGCGTAATGTTTTAATAGATAAGAAGAAGAGTAATATCTTCTTCTTTTGACATTTAGAAGTAAAAAATTTTAACTATCGCTATCACTTACTACTATATATTATGATTAAAATAAAAATAAATAAAAATCACGCCTTTTATCATGTAGGCAGAGGTGCAGATTATGGCACTTAGGTACTGCCACTTTACAATATAACAGCTTTTCCCTATTTATGTTATTCCAGTGTAATAGGGTAGAGCCTATTGCCATATGCCGGGGCACAATTCCAGGCCCCGTGCTACTACTGACAATGTTTACTATCTACCTCTATTTGACTGCTTTCAATTAAACACTGAACAAAGTATTCTTACATCGTTCAAAGTCCCTCCCATCCATAATGGATTACTTTCACAGACTCATTATTCAAAACGAGAGATTCCTCTCTGAGGAAAAGGCTTAATCTTTGACACTTACTCCAAAAAATATAAAGTCCACTTTATCTCTAGCCCCTAAAGGTGTGCGATGTTTAATTCATCTCGTCTGAAGGTAGGATACATAGTTCGTTAAATAAAGTACCTGTTCATTGAACAAAGAATCTCATAGTTGTCGATGAAAAATGAGCCTTAAGCCCGCAATACATTTTTTTGCCGTCTACGTAAAATTGTGCGAGATATTTTACTCCACACATCACGTTTGGAGTGAAACAAAAACCGATGCGTATTCATGAAGATACGGAGGGAAAACATAACTGATTGGCACTACCTCAGTGTGAACGAAAAAATCCCACATTTTTGTTCCGAAATCGACAATAGTTTTTTCGTTTTGTTTCCTTTGGAAGATGTTGATGATGAATCTTCTTTTATAGTAGAAAATTTCGTATACAGTCTCTGCATAAATGATTTTGATTCCTAAACATATGCAGAAACTTCTGACAGTATTACTTCAAGTTGTAGTAATAGTATCAAGTTCTATTCAATTCAGTTTTAGTGGTCACTTTTTTAATTCATAAACCTATATTATATATTTGACTGATATGAATAAAACCAAGCATGGTAACACTAGTTTACATGTACTAAATATAACCGCAGATTGGACTACACACATATTAATAGTTATCATAATTGATCTCCCTACAAAATGAAATTGATATTTACAGCACAAATTTATCTGCTACGTCGTTTGAATTCAACAAATAATGCCATTGATAAGTCATTAGCGATATTACTATCAAATAAATCTAATTGTGTGGCTTAAAATGCAAACATAGTAACATTAATTGAATTTGAAAGCATAATGTTATTTAATTTATGATCCATTCATCAGTGTTCTTGGTTCATTCGTTAATTTTTTAAGTGTGGGAGAGCCATGCTTCGGCACGAATGGGTGAGCTCGACCGGAGTGATATCACGGCCTAGAATACCGACGTGAAACAACGCATGCTTTGTGTTTCGTCGTGTGGGTGAAGTTACCAGAGGCCAAATTACCCCCTCTTCACCAATCCCTGAGTCCCCAATAACCCTCAAGTTCCTAATCCCCAAAAGACCGGTCACAGATGATTCGTCTAGTTGATTTTTTATATGCCTTAAAAAATCCTAAAAACAAACATGCGACCTTTAACATGACACCTTGTGAGATTATTTTCTACAAAGTCCAACATTGGAGTAAGATTTCTTCTCATGAGAAGAAGGTAGAAGCGATAATCACAACGCTTACTCAAGGTGGACTACGTATTTCACACTTGTAATTTGCAATTATAAGTAAAGGTTTCTTCATGATGTTTTCCTAAGCTATATGTATATCTAACATGTGTATGCATTTCTTATTTTTTACTTAACTACCAAAGTCTCACTTTTGTATTACTGAAATAAAATTAAAGTAATTAGGCAATAATAATTATGATTTCGGTTTACTCGCGTAACTGTTTGACGAGGAACTCGACTAGTTTCAAGCCATGTTAGAGGCTCATAGTCATGAGCAGCATCCGGGACCCGCGAGGCAAAGACTATCGCGCTGCTACTCTTACAGTTACGTGAGTAAACCGAAAACATAATAAATAATTTTGTATGTCTTACGAAAATTTTAATATAATTAGACATTGTCTTAAAAAATAGTAGGCTTTTGTGTGTTACATAGAACTGAAAATACCTGTGTAGTAAATAGTAATATTTTTTATGGCATAAGCTGGTAAACGAGCAGACTGATCACCTGATGGTAAGGAATCGGCGCCGCCCATGGACACCTGGAACACCAGAAGCGTTACAAGTGCGTTACCGGCCATTTGGGGATTAGAAATTTGACGATCGATGAGGATTCAGAAATTGAGGAGATTGGGGAAGGGGAGGGTAATTGGGCCTCTAAGGGGAGGGTAAGCGTTGCTTCACGTCGGTTTTCTGTGATGGTATCACTCCGGTTGAGCCGGTCCATTCGTGCCGAAGCATGGTTCTCCCACACTTAAATTATTTATATTTACTTGCAATTTCATGCATAGGTATTGTAGAAAATTAACACACCCTTTCATACTTCAGTACCAGGTATTAACAGCAAAGCATTGGCAATATAAACTATTCTAGCTACTCAGTACCCAGAAACTATTTGCATCGGACGTCTTTCACCTCCAACAAGTCCAGAATTAAATGAGATTTGCTCTTGTTTGCACAAATAATGTTTATGTTGCTTCGTCGAATTGCAACTATTATGAATATTATATTTCAAACGTTACTATGAACACACCTTTAGATATAAAATTACTATTCATAAATTTTACGTAAATAACATCGCTACTTCTGAATCAAAATACATTGGTTATTTTTTATATTTAGTGTATAAAAAAATTAAATTACCAACCCGCATTGAGCAAGCGTGGTGATTAATGCTCAGATCTTCTCCGTGTGAGAAGAGGCTTTGCTCAGCAGTGGGCATTATAAGCTGTTGATGTGTATTTAATATGAAAATTAAATTTAACATTGTATGTACTATGGCATAATGTGCACCTCTGCCTACCCCTTCGGGGATAAAAGACGCGATGTTATGTTATGCTTTTCTTTTCAATATTATCTCAATACAAACATTAGTAACACTTCAATAACTACGCAGTTTATAACTCAATTGATAGTAAAATCAAATAATTTCATTAATTCCCAGCAATTTACAATTTTAATTAGAATTCTGTTACCGCGCTATCAGATAACTCTAATCTTGAAGAACATTATCGATAAGCGCTTAGTATCACAGTAAACAGAGAAGATAATTAATTATTCAACTAGTTTCTGATTCAGAGGAGACAGAGACAATAAACTAAAATGTTCAGCGAATATTAATCGTACGTTGACCTTTAAAATTTCGTTTAGAATTTGCTACGTTAATTTTGAGCTCATTGGCTGTGTTTTGTGTGGGTGCTGTGATAGCACCCACGGGAACCTAAGTTGGGTTCTTAAGACAAGCTGTTGAAATAACAGAATCTAGAATTTTAGATCCATACCCTCTACGTAAAAGTCTAACAACTAAATATAAGATAAACATTACGCCTTTTATCTCCGAAGGGGTAACAGGTGCACATTACGGCACTTAATGCCACTGTACAATGTAACACCCACTTTTCACTATTAATGTTATGAGTCCCATGTAATAGGGGGTGAGTCTATTGCCATATACAAGTCCAGACTCCGTGCTACTACTAAGTTTTTTTTAAATAAACCCAGTAATATCTTTTCCTACCCGGGAATCGAATCCGTGACCCCATGTCCAGTAACTCGGCCAACGAGGCAGTCTCAAACATCGTCATCTCATCTCAACAACTAAATATGTACATAGATAATATTTTGTCCAATTTTAAATTGCACTTATACCATACTCAACCGCAATGTTCAGCTGATACTTATTCAGTGTCTCTATCCAATTAATTTTAATGTAACAAACAAATAAATATGTTACAAAGACATCTCATTATTTATTTAATAACAATAAAAATATTGTTAAACAAGAATTCTGTGCAAATTGAAAGATGCACAGCATCTGCTCTTACAGAATACAAACTCGGAGTCACTTTACATTTATTTCGCACCAATAAACAGAAACCGTTTCAGTAGAATTGTTTATCGTGCTGCGAAATTACAGTACTTGCATAAGTTTCACTGAAATTATATTAAAACTTGTGTAGGTATCATCGTTAGTCTAGTGGATTCAAAATCTTAGCTGACTTTTATAGGACTGAATATTGAGACACAGAATCTTAGAAAACTTAAGTGTGGGAGAGCCATGCTTCGGCACGAATGGGCCGGCTCGACCGGAGTGATACCACGGCCTCACAGAAAACCGACGTGAAGCAACGCTTGCGTTGTGTTTCGTCGTGTGGGTGAGGTTACCGGAGGCCCAATTACCTTCCCCTTCCCCAATCTCCCCGATCCCTGAATCCCCAACGATCCTCAAACTCCTAATCCCCAAAAAGCCGGTGACGCACTTGTAACGCCTCTGGTGTTCCAGGTGTCCATGGGCGACGCCGATTGCTTACCATCAGGTGATCTGTTTGCTCGTTTACCGGCTTATGTATGCCATAAAAAAAACTGGTAGATGAATAATCCGACCCACGTATTTAAAGTATCTAAAATCTAATTAGACATCATACATAACATCACGCCTTATGTCCCCGAAGGAGTAGGCAGATATGTACGTTATGCTACTGGACAATGTAACCACCCACTTTTCACTATTTATGTTATGAGTCCATGTAATAGCAGGTGAGCCTATTGCCATATACCGGACACAATTCCAGTCTCCGTGCTACTACTGAGATTTTTTTAAAAACCCCGGGAATTAATAGTTTACACGGCCCGGGAATCGAACCCGAAATCGAAATTCTAATCCGACCACTCGGGCAACGAGGCAGTCTGATTAGAATTAAATAAAAAGCGTAACCTATTCACAGATATCTCGCGTGGATCCACGTTCCCAAAAGATTAGTTGTTAAAGAGTTGTGTTGTTGCAGAAGGAGGAGCGGATTCGGGTGCTGAAACAGAAGCTGGCGGAGCGGGAGGCGGCTGCGGCGGGCGTGACGCAAGGTACGGGCGGCGGCGGCGTGCTGGCCGACCTTGCCACCGCCACCTCCGACTATGGCACCTCCACCAACTACACGCGCTCCTCGCGCGCCTCCGTCTCTGACCTTGACTTCTCTGAGAGCTACCTCTAACCTCACTCACCCGACCTTCACAGCTCTCTCTAATGTTTGTTTCAGCCCTCTAACTACTACAGAACAAAACATGTCAAAACTTGTACCTGTACCTATTTTCTAATGTTTCTTATTTTTGATAAACTTAAATTATATTAAGGTTTACCCTGAACTCAAAAAAAATCCTACCTCCTAATCCCACTAAGACCATCTTTAGTCTATAGTTACGAGAATAAGGGCCTATAAAACAAAGGGGGCCTATTAAACTGTACGTCGGGAAGTAACAATTCGAATCGATTAATTCAATTTCATAGGAAACGGCTCATTTTAGTAAATTGTTCTCCCACAATCGGACGGCGATGAGATTAGTCGATTACCGATAGAATCGCACTCGACCCTCATTACTAGTCTGGTCGTTAGACGAGACTCGACAGTTCTAGCGACTCGAGCGAGTCACCACCTCACGCTTAATTGATACGTTTTCCGCAACCCGAAGTGTCATGACACACTTACACGCCCAAAAGTCCTCCTACGTTACCATAATGCTCACAAATAGATACATGTTCAAAAACCCCACAGTATCATCAAACACAATAAATGTTAGGTCACCTAATCTCCAATGTTTGTGTACCTAAGTCTACTTTCATTGCTGATAAGCACGCACGTGTAAGTCTAATCAAGTAATGACTTATCTAACAACTTTGATCCATTAAGTACATAGCCTGTTAGAACATAATTCAATTCAGTCACACGTCATCTTTAATCGAATATCGATACACTTTCGGAGTAAGATAATATATCTCTTACGTAAACAAGAAGGAAACTCTTAGCGATTGAATCATTTTCGCATAGGTGCAGATTCATTAAGTACAGTGTAAATATGAAATGCGAGTGAAATTTCTATCTCAACACAACGGTCAAAGTATCCCCCTTCCAGGTGTTGTAAACTTCATTCAAGTTTTGTGAGCGTTATAAATTTCCCCCAGTCCCTCCCCCCTTAATAAAGTGACGTACGAGTCAGTGATTGAGCATTCTGTAATGTGCGATTTACAAATTCATTGTTATCACAATTAAATGTTTATCTAATTAAGCGTAAAATCCCCGATATTGTCCCGCCACCAATATTACAAATATGTTCGCATTCATAAGTTTCAGTTGAAAACTGCTTCGTAATTAGTTTTGTATACATGCGAACATATTTGAAATTAATATTAAACTACGTTAGGCCGCCGTCTGTTTCAAAAGTGTTACTTAAATCTGACACTGAAGAAAATTATGATAATAGAATTTAAAATATGACTTTAAAACATGGGAAATGTAAAAGAATACTTTGAATATAAGATCAGACCGCGGCCTTAGCTCCTCTCTACCTCACACGTACTGTACGATTGCACGTGTCTTTACATCTAAACAACCTATCTACTATTCCTACTAGACTGATTTAGTGGTACTCTTAGCATTATGAGATCTACTCATAAATTGTTTCTACATACTCAATTGTAAGTTACGAACTGTAGCTATGTTACTCTCTAATCCATTAGGCTATAGTTACTAGTGATAATTTGTGTCTCTATAGACGAGAACCCTTAGCATTAAGTAACGCTACAACGATTGTTCTTTATGCATTTTTAAATATTAACAAAAAAAAAATACATGAATTTACACGAATTTCTTCAAATTGACACGTTTCTATTTTATTGGCACAAATATCTAGATAGCTTTAGTCTCATATGAACGTTGACAGATTACATTTATTTATGTAAAATTTAATGTTGTTTTAATAGAGAATAAGAATTAATATTAATGTCCATTTTATATTTTGTTCTCATATTGAAATTTTATTGCGGAAGCGTAGCCGGAATTCATGCAGTCAAATCTCGTTATGATGCACTTGTTAAGTTAAATTAATGTTTTGGTATGACACTGTTCGGTGGTATGGTTGAGAAGAACTCGTTAGGTGACACGGTAGTCTGTAATGGGGAGAAAAAGACCATTTAAGGAGGAGTAAGTGAGGCGTCGTATTGTAGGTATGTTGCGCTCCACGTGTGCCCCAGCTCCTTGTAGTTACGTAAGTAGTTTGAAGATGTTGTCCGAGCCCGTAGTTCCCCCTGTTGTCACCCCGAGCTGCATGTCACCCACACTCACACTGCACTCCGGACCTCCGGCCCTCTATACTTGGTGCTTGTTTGTGCTTTATAAACGTCCAGTTCCTAGTAGATATTGAGCACTGACCGAATTTAATACAAAGTTATACTGTTACGAATATTTTATACCCTTCTATCGCCGAGGCGAGCACCCTTATCAAACACTAATGATTTACACACAGCACTCCATTGATTTACACTACCGTACCTCAGTTAATGTGTAACATTAGGCATTCAATATGTATATATAGTAGGTAACTGATGGTAGGTGTTGGTAACGGCTGACTAACGAGATTTCCTTGCATGAATGTTTGATATGATTGTTTTATTTTATGTAAATTACGCTTATATTTATGTTCGATCTAAACAATTGCGGTAAACATTCTCACGTATTCAAATAGAATCATTGAATCAAAACAAGGAAAAATTAGTTTCTCCGGCGTCACTTTGATTTCTTTTTGTTTTGGTAAGATAATAGAAAATCTTATTGACAAATCTATTTCGCAGTGATCGATCTTTTCTTCCCCCATCAGAACTTTACCTTGCAAAGTTGTTCCGAATTTCCAAACTTGAAAACTTATTGCTGAAATGAAAATATATTCTAATATCGCTTAGATGTTTCTTTTTTTTGCTTTTCTTTCTGAGCTTTATGTATTATACCTTTAGGTAATGTGTAGATTTTGACACAATAATTGGTAATGTAAGTGTTTGTTATATGTGGTATTTTGTAAACTTAGTAGCGATGCGACGACCTTTGTATATTTTGTTAGTATTGATGTGGTATATTTCGATATTATTTTTATTTGGTCAAGTCTATGGTTATGAAATACCGCATATAGAAAACGAAATGATATACATAACTAACTAAATGATCTTTTTCTCTCTCGGCAGATGTACAGGACGAACACATCTGATCGCAAGGCAATCTCCGATAGAAATATTAGACTAATAGCTGAATTTCATGTTGAATAGAAGTGTCATGGCGCCGTAGTGAATTTCTTTTATATGGATAAGAAATAAAAGTGTTCTTATATTGTTAGTTAACTGGACTAAGTACGCAAGTCGCGCCCAAGGAATGTTCTAAGCGAGAACTTGTAGCTAATCAATTACTATTATATACTGTACCGACAGTTGTACATTGTTTTGTTTAAGTTATGTAGAATCTACATAGTGTGCACGGTTCGAGACACAACATAGTTTGAATAAACTTGTTATAAAATAGTTGAATGTAAATGATCGTTGCTCAGTGTAAAATAAAATGAAAGATAATGTTAAAAATGAAATTATAAGATCCCGTTAATATCCTCAAATCGAAGACTTTGATGTACCGTCTCTCTATAATTTGATATAGATGTTAAACAATATAAAAACAAAAAAATAAAAACTTTCATGTTTCCTTTTAAATATACTTCTTTATACATACGTCTGGATCTAATACCTCTAGAATGTACCTTGTAAATTTTATAAATACATGTTTCAATCTACAATTTCAATAAAATGTAGTATTATGTTTAACATATCACAATAAAACTTATGATGAACTCTGAATAGAAGACGTTTTTGAAATTATAAATAAGATATTTGGTCAATGTACCTAATGTTAATGAAGCGGCTCAATTCCAGTGATTATTGATGCCAAAATCATTTTAGGGACACTCCATACATACATAAAAGAAACATCGTGAGATTGTTCAAATCATTGTCACCGCGAGTAGCTTAAAAAGTAACTTGACGACTGCGACAAATACACTATACTTGAGAACAACAGAAAATCAATACTAGACTATAAGTAAAATCCATTTACAAATTAATCTAGTCAAATAATTCAGAAACAAGTCCGTCATACCATTAGAGACATAGATTTATAATACAGTTGTTACAGCACTGCCAAATCATTTAAGTATATTTGTAAGTAGAATAAATGGAGAAAAGTCTTAGAAGTCTAGAAATAGATCCTCATTGTGTCTAGTTTTGTTTCATTTCGAGAATCTCCGGTAATAAGAATACAGGTAAATATAATCTTATGAGATTAAATAATGATATTACAGCTGTTCAGTTGTACGTAGGTATCGCGTCCACAATGATAACCGTGGCCATGTAGAATGGTTGTACCCGAATGTCTTTTTGGCGTGTGTTCAAAAGCCAGTCCGGTTTTATTTCCGCAACTTTAAAAGAAAAATCCATCCAAATAGCATCGCTGTGTCTGAAGTTCGCTATTACTGTGGAATGATGTTACATAATAGAAAATTTACTTTATTTATTGTCGCTGTACCTCAGGTTAGGGTGTCATACTTAGCACCCGTACACTCTTCTTAAAGTGATTGATTCTCGAAATTGTAGATACTAGATGTTTATGTCTGTTCTCTCGTTTCAATGAATGCGTTATTTATCAATGTGTTTGTTACATATTTATAGTTTTATTTATCTCTGTATAAGACACACCTTTGTTAATTATTATATTATAATATAATAATGTTACTAACATCACGCATTCGGCCTTAGAAAGATTTGACTGCATAGAATTTAATGATTTTTGTTACGGGTGTCACGAAATTGTTGTCTAACGTTGTACATATTGTTTCTTAAATTTTAAATACATTTAGGAAATCGTTGGTATTCTAAATTTTATCGCATTTTGAAATGATTACGATGTATAATTGTGACCCGGCCAGCGGCAGGAGGTCCGCGGTGCGCGGGAATCCTGCCGCGGGGCGGGGAGAGGTCGTACAAGTTTATCTAGAATGTTAGTCATAATGTCAAGTCTATGGTAAGCTTCGTAATTAGTACATTACTTTCCTGTGATCTGTACGTTTGGTTGTATTAAACGTTTCACCCAAATCATCACTGTGTAAATAAAGAATCATCGAATGATCTGAATGTAAAAATACGTTTTATTTATATAAACCCTTATCGGGAGTCGACGAAGCTAAAATAAACATTTAGACAATTCCGCTCTAAGTACCTTATCCGGTAAAATGGAACCGGAGTGATTCTGCGAAATGTTCGAACGTTTTGCTATTTTTGTATCTTTTCTATAAATGAAATCGATAGTAAGTCCGCAGGGGACATGAACGAGTATCTCTACGTCTAGTATTAGTTGTGGAGTATACGATCTATCACATGTCATGTGCCACGAACCACTTGCCTATAATACCTATAAAATAATCAATAAAGACACAGAAGAAAGCCAGTTGTTAATGTACACTGAACAGTGAGAGGTTACTTTGCAATATTATAGGTAAGTACAACAGGTAATGGACGAACGAAACGAAGTACTTAGGTATATACCTACCTAGGTACTACCGCAGATTTATTTTTTTACCTGACCACCTCTATTCGTCAAATAAGTAGAAAATGTGGCAAATGCCTGGATATATATATATAAAAATGAAACCCGTTTCCCGTTGTCACGCCATAACTTGAGAATGGCTGGACCGATTTGGCTGATTTTTTTTTTTGTTGTGTTTGTTATTGTCCGGAGAAGGTTCTTTTGATAGAAAAAATCCTGAAAATCTTATGGGAACGGTAGAATACGGGATTGCACGTACGAAGTCGCGGGAAGAAGCTGGTACACAATAAAAATTAATACATACCTACTTAAACACAAAACGATTCTCAAAGATCGTTAGTAATTATACTTTGCAGTACCTACTTGTAAATGTACGAAAAGAGAAGAATTAAAAATGACCACTACAACAATAAACATTTTCCAAAAAGTTCGAGAAATTACTCTCACGTTTTCATTAACGGGGATGGTTATTTCTAAAGTTAAAGAGAACGAAGCAATTTGTTCTTAGAGCCGGATTAAATGATGACTGGAGGCAAGCTGGCCGACATCTGACTAAAGTTTTGGACCGTGTTATTGGATTTCCTAACGAAACTAGCCCGTCTAGGTGTCTGTTCTCGTCCGGACACTAATAATATTTCGACATGAACTCATCTTTGAACAAGGTCACTTTTGTAGAATATTTTATTATTAACACACAACATAACATCACGCCTTTTAGCCCCGAAAGGGTAAGTAAAGGTGTATATTACAGCACTTAATGCGACTGTACAATGCAACACCCACTTTTCACTATTTATGTTATGAATCCCAGTAATAGGGGGTAAGCCTATTGCCATATACCGGGCACAATTCCAGACTCCGAGCCACTACTGAGACATTTTTTTGAAAATCTACTCCAGAAATACATTGCCCGACCCGGGAATCAAACCCGAAACCCCTTGCCCGACAGTCGCACTTGCGGCCACTCGGCCAACGAGGCAGTCTTTAATTAACATTATCTATATATTAAGGGCTTAAGGGTGGCCAAAACAGTAAATAGGTAGTATTTTAGCTACTTATATCATCTTATTTGTTCAAAACGAATGTTAATTCATCAAATGGTAAAATGTTGAAAATTGTTCATTGAAAATCAGACACCACATCTAACTTGAATAAAATATACCCGACCAACTAAAACCGCGCCCCGGGCCAAACTAGCAATGAAAATGTTAACCAACAACATAAAACAATTGAAACTAAATGAAGAACCTTCCTATCCAAATATAACCCAATCGATACTTCTGTCATACATGACTAATATATGAATGCTGCAAGGGCAAATAAATATTGTGGCTTCAATTTTCCAATACGAAATCGTGTAATATAATCGTATTACCAAACTGAATCAACTCCCTTATCTACGTACATAGCTATGTTAGTATAATAATCGCGAACCTCGTTATTTTGCAATTCAATTTTCATTTCATTCACTTAATGGACCGACATAATCCAATTATAATGATATTAAAATGGAATAGATATTTTATTATAACATTCCTTTATTATGTCATTATCACCGCTATAGAAACGAAAAGCTTTGTAAACGTATCGTAATCACTTAGCTCTTTATACCATTCGACAAAGCGAACCGCTTTACGCTGAACCTGGCTGCGCTCAAAGAAATAACAGTGTGTCGGATGATTTGAATGGAAACTCTATAAAGTGGAACAAAGAAGCAATTGCTGTCTGGAGTGGAACAGAGTGTACATATAAAGCACTCACATGTTTCACCAAACAGGTATTTTATGTGGAGAACTTTATTCACGAAACTTTCTCTTACGCTTCATTTGACTTTCATACCTAAATGTATACCAGCCAACATACAAACTCGAACATCAACACAGCCAGAGAAAATAAGTACTTTCCAGGAAAACTGATTCACTCTGTCTGCTTTAAACATATTTTCTCTTGAAGATTAAACATATTAATCAAAATAATTAAATGTTGTATTCTGCGAGTCGTAATGAAGTTCACCGGTTACCGAGTTACCTGCTACATCAGCTCAAAGGTGCGCAACAAACCTGAAACTTTTCCGTCGAAATTATAAACAAAGACCCCGGATCCTTTATATTTGTACGTCGAAAGAGTAAATACAAAACGAAACTCATCAGCGAGTTTAGTTTCCTATTCGGAAGGTTGGAAACGTTATTAGTCGAATGCGCGGTACTGTGGTGGCACGCAGATGAGCCTATCCGAGTAAAAGTCGACGATAGGCATGCGATACCGCGCTTTCAACTGCCGCATCTGAATTACAAATAAGGGCACTCCCGTCTGCCTCGGCACCCACCATTTCAGGCGGCAAGCTCTTTATAATTTTTCCCTAGCTAAATGCTAAGTTTACGAGATATTTCGAAATTGAATTACTCGAAGCTGGAGAGAGTGAAAACATGTCTTTTTATACTTTGAAAAAACGAGTACTTTTGTCGCCGGGTATATTAAATATGTTGAAAAGTATTTTGTTAGGCTCCACAGGGTGGTCCCTTAACTTTTGGGGAGTTTTATGAAAGCAAATTAAGAAGCTTTGTCGAGGCCGCGTTGAGAAGTTGAGAGATAATACGGCAGTCACAACTAATTGGGTCCATTGTAGCGAGGAATCTGTCAGAGCACACCTTTTATGATACTTCTGGTTTACATGAAGTCGTGACTTTTTAGTGGTAAACAGTTGTCGTTGCTTGATGTAAAGGGCAGAAGTTGTGTCTTCTTCAGCTAAGATTCAGTATCGACTACAGTTAAAAATTCTTGGCCATAGGAATCAGTACTTAGGTAGAAGAAGTAAATATTCATTTTATCTAATCATTTTATCTTAGTCAAATTACTTAAGTTCAGCCAGAAGAAATCAGGTAAAACTACAATATTTCGGTAGAAATTCGGTTCATCATCTAATATTTATGGGAACTGAAACTGGGAAGTGGTCCAATTTTGCATATTAGAAATTGCAGTAAAGGTTTAATGTAACGAAAGTTTCAGGTAATGCTGCGGATGGCAGCCTGGGAAACAATTTGAGGAATTTACATTTGATTTAGGTACAAAGCATTGTCTTCAAGCTGGCATTCGGTTAGGTGTAATATTTGCACGAATCACAAATTGGTTTAAAACTAGACTGTAGTCTATATTATGCCTATGTTCATACCAAAAATAAATTTCCTAGATACTACAAATTAGTTTTCTAGATAATAGATAAAAATAAATAATAAGTAACAGGCGTGAGGTAGAGGTGCACATTACGGCGCTTAATGCCACTGTACAATATAACACCCCCATTTCACTATTTATTTTATGAGTCCCATGCATCAGGGGTGAGCCTATTGCCATATACCGGGCATAATTCTGGACTTCGTGCTACTACTGAGAATTTTTTAAAAACCCCAGTACCTAATACTTTCTCCGCCCTAGGAATCGAACCCGAGATCCTTTGCCCGGCAGTCGCACTAGCGAACACTCGGCCAACGAGGCAGTTCTTTAGATGCTCGTACCCTAATTTTCAAAATCGAAATCCTTTAACAGTAAACACCCTAAATTAACTAAAATCGCGGGTTATTTACGTGAATATACTAGGAGGGGTTCTTCCTCATGAGCAGCATGCGCGGTCGCGGCGATATCACGCAGCCTACAGCCGCGACCGCGCACGCAGCTCATGTGAGTAACCCGCGAGTTTTAGTTATTTTAGTATGTCCCACGATAGTTATTATAAAAACAGTACACACCCTACTTGAGAACTAAGAATTGACTTCTAAAGTACAATGAATAGAACACAGCAAACAATCACATATACCTCTAAAATAGATCAAAGGCAACATCGGACAAATGTACATTTCTCTATAGTCAAAGATATTATCAACACGATTCTCATATCACGAACGCGACTGAATAGATCCATTTGGATAAGCTATTAGTTCGAATTGTACGTTGAACAAGTAAAATAACTTTCTTTACAAAATATCCACTACTGAATTATTAGCTACTGTATTGTGTACTTTAATGTAAATAATGAAAATTGCTTTTCAAACGTATCGATGTTCTGTGTAACATAATAGGTGCTCGGCTTTGAGAGTGTAATTTTAGTTTTTGATGTTTCTGAGTAGTTTTTGTATTAAAATATTTGAATGAAGTAAAATAGTGTAATTCTAATCAATAGATAGGGACACAATAAATGTTGTATTGGGTATTGTGTTCATTATTAACTACTATAAATTAAATGAGTTTTTACAAACAGTTTTTTGGACAGTTGAGTCCCATCGTCGCTCTCGTCTCTCTTTTCAACTTTAAAAACCGTTTGCTTTTAAAGTTGAAAACAGACAGTCGCGACTTCTGTTGTTTGTTTTCAACTTTTTTTATATATATAGTTGGACACATGTAATCCTATAAAAAACCTGGGCGTACGTCGCGTCGCGTCCTGCGCGCGCCTCAAAGATCCATCAGACCACCACGGATGGGGCCCAATAGTGCTAATGCCGATACGAAGCCGCAGAGGACTTAACAGGTTACCGGGGCTCGAAGTGCAGGAGTAGGAACGGGGTGGTTTTTAGTCAGTAAGAGTATGACGCTCCCCCCCGCCTCACCCAGGCGGGAGAAGTCATTCGATGATTTTAAAAAACCCTACAAAAAACTCTTCTACAACAGTAGAGATAATTATCCTTCAAAAATACTATAATATAATAGACAGCACGGATGGTGCGGTGGCTGGGCAACCGGCTGCCATGCAACCTGTCGCGGGTTCGATTCCCGCACGGAACAACACTTTCTGTGATCCACAAATTGTTGTTTCGGGTCTGGGTGTCATTGTGTTCGTGAGCTTGTATGTTTGTAAACGCACCCACGACACAGGAGAAAATCCTAGTGTGGGACAACGTTCTTTAAAAAACAAAAATAATGGGGATAATCTTACAACACTAACGAAAATCTCTTCGTCATAGTCTCGTTGGAAGTATAGTCATAAACAAAAACTATTTATTGTCTAAAACACTAATATTCCACCCAAGTGAAGCTACTGCAACTATGTATGTTCCACACGACTTCTAAAAGCCAAACTTGGATAGAACAAGCGAAATGGGTAAGTGGGTCAAATCCGAAAAAGAAATAGGAATTCTAATTTCAGCCGATTCAGTTCAAATATGCATAGGTTTCGTTGTGCAAACATATGCAGGTCATACGGAAGGTCAGCCCTTTGGTCAAGGTCTCAGAGTGTCGGGGTACTAAATATCTCATCGATACTAATATAATTGAGGGGAATATTTGATCGGTTCTTTGTTGGTCTTGAATACGCTTAGAAATTGCTGGACTGATTTGATAAATTCCTTCATTGGAGGACTTACTCTTCAGGAAGTACCTTACATAGGCTACGTTATCCCAACAGGATCATAGTCTACTGGATATATTTTTTAAAATTCCAAACGAGTGAAGTCTCTGGACAATATCTAGTAAGGGATAAGTTTACTTTACGATCTAATAAAAAAACTGTAAATAAATATGGGATTTATTATCAGTCAGCCTGAGGGTATACGTGACTTATGATCAGGAATGAATTTCAATACACTAGGCAGTATTTGTGTTCCGGGTCTAGGACATTTATTTTTAGAGTTATAAACTCCATACAAGTAGTAACTTTCGAACAAAAACAGATATATTTCACAGATCGGGCAAAATTATTGTTAACAGTGAGTACTTACTTCCGAATTTCAAATTTTTCAAGGGAGTCTATATCAAATTGTTTTTATGAGACATAAGACTCAAAACATAATAACATAACATCACGCCTTTTTATCCCCGAAGAGGTAGGCAGAGGTGCACATTATGGCACTTAATTCCACTGTACAACGTAACACCCACTTTTCACTATTTATGATATGAGTCCCATGTAAGAGGGGGTGGAGCCTATTGCCATATACCGGGCATAATTCCAGACTCAGTTCTACTACCTGGTGAAAAGTAGCTTCTACATCAAAAATGGGCCTCTTTTATCCTTCAGTGAATAAAAGTCGGGATGTTATGTTATGTACTATATTACCCACTACACATAGACTTCTATCTAACCCTTCCATGAAGTATAACGGCAATACAATGTACCTCTAATAACACTTACTTAGAATTGACTCGGTAATGACCTCAAGCATCGATTTTAGCAGCGAGTAATTTTCACTACCCCTAGAACAATAAGAGTAGACTATTCATAAAGCAGCATTGTTCTAGAATATTCTTGAAAGTAATAAAATAGTTCCTCTTACTGTTACATTAAGATTTTCTAGGAAATGTTAGCATTATATAAGAAAGATAAGGATAGTAATAACTAAAAGGGCAATAAAAACATATGAACTATTATTGATTTGATTTGTTCTATCGATAAAGAATAATTAAGTTTCAAAGTATACATATCACACTAATAATATAAATATTATGAAGAAAGTTTCTTTACTTCTTTCGTTTGTTCGTCCATCACGCTGAAACTATTTTCATTTATTTATTTATTTTCAACTTAATAAAAAAAATGTGTACAGGCAGACCTAATGCCTTGGGCATTGTCTGTCAACCTTTACGTAGTGCAGAGATGGAAGTAGCAGATGATTAAGTAACCTTTATAAATGGCAATATAGTAGTATAATAAATAATCTTACAATCATAACATAAAAAAAATACTATATGAAACTACTGTACGAGTGGACAACAGGGTATGGGCTGACTTAAGTGATAGGATACTTGTTGTCCCGATTAAATGCTTACATGGAATGAAACAGGAATACGCAGGCAAAGTCGCAAGTAAAAGCTATATTACTAAGTACTTACCGATATCCAACGTGTGCAAAACTGGACATAGCCTGCGTAAAGAGATATTGCTTACCTATTGTAAGCAGTAAGTTTTAACTAAAACATCAAACATTACTGCCTCGTTGGCCGAGTGGTCGCGAGTGCGACTACCGGGCAAGGGGTCTCGGGTTCGATTCCCGGGTCGGGCAAAGTATTACTGGGTTTTTAAAAAAATCTCAGTAGTAGCACGGAGTCTGGAAATGTGCCCGGTATATGGCAATAGGCTCACCCCTATTACATGGGACTCATAATATAAATAGTGAAAAGTGGGTGTTACTTCTGTGTGCACCTCTGCCTACCCCTTCGGGGATAAAAGGCGTGATGTTATGTTATGTTATGTTATCAAACATTAATAAATAAGGTGCAATCACTCACACTAAGTAACACATAACTCCTCAAACATCAAAACGACAAACACTCTACGGGAAGAAAATTCAATTTCCAAAGTATAAGTCTACGATGATAGACATGAATTTTTCGGCCATGTTTATTTGGGTCAAGCCTCCAACAAACGACGCATAAATTCTTGCCGTCAATATAGGCCCTCTGCCCAACTATTAGCAAATATCTCGGCGATGTTACCCGTTTTATTATATCTATAATAAATCTTTAATTAAAGTATAAAAGGGATGTTTTGGTTCATAGTTTTATGATTTGTTTTTATGGATAATGGGTTTACAATGCATGTTTTTTATGGTATAAGCCGGTAAACGAGCAGACGGATCAGCTGGTGGTAAGCAATCGGCGGACACGAACACCCGGAACACCAGAGGCGTTATAAATGCGTTACCGGCCTTTTGAGAATTAGGAATTTGAGGATTGTTGGGTATTAAGGGGTTGGGCAAATTTGAGAGGGGAGGGGTAATTGGGCCTCCGGTAACTCAACCTATGTATACTGCAGCTGTAACCAAATGCCATTTTGCGCTTGTCTACATGTAGAATGGAAAACCAAATTTTACAGTATTGACGTAAATTTTGACAGTGTCATCCCCATACATTTAGCTTTCTATTCTCTCTGTAGACAAGCGCTAAAGTGGCGTTTGGCTATTGGCACAGTTTACTGAGGGTAAAATAAAATAGATTTAGCACCCTACTCTTCAAGCTTCAAGGGGATGTTGTTAGAAAATATTAAGGGAAAATAATTGACAAAGACCGAACAGCAGCGCTCTTGGATAAACCATCGTTAAACCCTAGCTATATAATACATTTTAATATATTCCCCAGTTCTATCTATCCGCAAGCGAATGGTATCAAACCTTTGCAAATAGCATCGGATAGGTAATATATTCATAGTCCGGTATTTCTAAATACGATGTTCATATATCGCCGTCTAGCTTATTCTGGCAGTAAGTGAACTCATCTGGTTGTGTAGTGAGCCGCATATTTTGCAACACTCTGTATTTGCCAATGACTCTACGAGTTTTGACCAGTTTGTACGAATTTAATATAAAGCCTGGATTGTTTTAATTGTGTCAACTTTTCGTCGGAATGTAGCATTTTGTTTTCAGGTCGTATCATTGTGATCTTTTGAGTAGAGAATGTATTTGTTCTCCTACTTTACTTAAGGGTATGAGCTGCGTAAGAGCCGAATATTATGAGGAACTACACATTTGACAGAGCCTAGGTTGCTATAATAAGCCTGGACTTTTTGAACTGCGATTTCCAGCCCACGTGCCAGGCATGGAGGTTATGACAAACCCTCTTATGCAGAAGAGGATCATAGGCATATACCGCCACGAGCTGTTTATGGTAGAAATGAGTTATGTGGATTCTGCAGTACTTATTATGCCGATCTGCCAATGGCCTCATAGCTAAAGACCTCGACCAACACCTGAGTAGGCTGTGTTAGATGGTTGGGTCAAGAGGCTGAAGCAGAAAGCAGTACTTCGGGACACGGCGCGTATTGTTTGGAAATTCCTCTCTCTGGAGCCCTGACCGCTTGATGCTTGTATTTCTCCGTTACTGGTGGGCTATTGCTTCTAATAATAATGATTAATACGAAAAATAAAAAATGACACAAACAAAACGTACCACAAAAAAATAAAAATGCAAACAAGTGTAATAGACACCTGAATACATTTCAGTCGAATTAAACTTACCGCCATGTTATTTAAATATAAATTCGATCATTCCCACAGTCGCCACAACCATTTCTTCATTCGAGAAAAATTCATGAATCTTCATATTTATTCATTGGGCAGCCGCAATACGTTGGGGAAATGTCATTGTTATGATTAATTCATTAACATACGCAGATATAGACACTGTTTCATATAATACCCTGTACATATACTTATTCATATAATAGTGATGTCCTGTTCACAGTTCTGTTATCATAGTACAATATTATTTTTTTTCTCCAAAATGTAGGCAGAGGCACCAATAGGGTAGATGCCTAATTTTTATTTTAATGTCCGTCTGGTAGATTATTTTAAATCATTAGACATGTATTTTTTATTTTCTTACAGAAACGAATACTTTCGACGTCACTTCTATGTACATTTTATATACGTAGAAATTACGTTTTAGCTCCCACCCCTAAACTTTGATTCGTTTTATCTAAGTATTGTTTTATTATACGACAAAATAAAAAAATACGTGTCTAATACTTTTTAATTACCTAACTTACGGACTAATTAGATTTTTAATTTTCATACCCTGTCATCATCCCAATTGCGATATTTACCATGGGTCATAAGTCATATTTATTGGATGGGTCATAAGTTATATTTATTGGTCCCCATAGCATCGTGGACTTAGGGACGTTTAGTGAATTAGAATTTCAAAACTTAAAATCGAACCTGAGGTTTCAGAATCGCTTGTTACTGACGTCCACTCAACCAACATAACAGTCTTACTTCTTCACGTCTTAAATCGAATAATAAATCGTATTCGTTTAATTTCTATTCGAATGAACAATTGTCTCACCAACTGAATAATCGCGATGTTATTCGAATGATTCAAGTCAACTCAATCAATGGATCAGTTCGGTCAATTGGACACTGTTTTTAATCTCGATTACTGATTCGGTTCATTCATTCTCTATTGGTGTTTTTGTTTGAGTCACTCGAGTAGAGGAAAAACAATCATTTTAGGTGATAGTAGATTTATGAAATGTTATATCATGAATCATGATATAGGTCGCGCTGTTTGTTCTTTTAAAGGTTTTTAGTGTACTACTGTGGTTATCAACTCAAGGCACACTTAACCGGCACGGCTCCAACCCAGCCATTAAGTTGTCATTGAAATTTGAACATTACATCTTACGCCATATGACATATTTCATAAGGTCAATATAAAGACGTTGTACGCGCGCTGTCGGCGCGTGGGCGGCGCGTACAGCTTCTTTTTGTATTGTTTCCAAAGTAAATCGCCGTGCCGGTGCCGTGCCGGTGCCATGCCGCATCCATGCTTGTTAAGTGTGTTAGCACTTTTATAACTTGTTTTAACTAATCAATTTACTATTCCACGATATTAATTATAGACTCTTCTTTAGGGAATTTCCGAAAATAATTTCGGAAACAGAGGAACTTTCTTAATCAGTTATCACAGTTATGGCCACTTTATCTGCAAGTTACTATATTTAATAACTCAAACTCAAACTCAAACTCTTTATTTGCATGTTAAGGTAATACATACAGGTCTTATGAAATAACAGGCACAGCAGACCAGTTACTCCATCGCGATTTCATCCGCTCTGCTTGGCTCTTACTGATCGCAGCGTAATGTTTTATAGCTTGTAGCCATCCTCGATAAATGCACTATCCAATATACCAACACAAAAATAATTATTCAAATCGGACCAGTAGTGGTTTCAAAACTTTGCGCTTTCAATCAAACAAACAAACTCTTCAGCTTTATATAATAGTAATAGATAGTAGTATAAGTAAGTAAGTATAAGAGTATTTTTTTAACGGGGGAAAGTCATCGAATGACTACTACCACCTGGGTGAGGTGGGAGAGAGAGTCAGACTCTTACTGACTAAAAACCACCCTGTTCCTTCTCCTGCACGTCGCGCCGGAGCCCCGGTAACCCGTTAGGTTCTCCACGACTCCGAATCGGCATCAGCCCTGTTGGGCCCCATCCGTGGTGGTCTGATGGCTCTTTAAGGCGCGCGCGGAACTCGACGCGCCTTATGCTCGGGTCTGTTTCTAGTCGGACGGGGAGCCACCCATGCTCGCCGTCCGCAGGCACGCGCTTACGGTGGCCGGAGATCGTCCCGCGATCCCCGATGTCCGGTATGTCCTTCGCGATGGCTGGGTTGCAATGAGGCAGCGCTTCGCTGCCTCATGCGTCCCGCCTCCTCCATAGCTAACATAACTGCTTCGCAAAAGGAGGAGATGGCATCCGAGTCCCCCTCGCTCCGCATCATGACCTGAAGTATAAAAGTATAAGATAAGATATAAGGTGATAAGATGATAACAAACAACAAAAGCTTTGGATTGCACCACTGCTGATCAAAGGCGTCTTCTCACAGAATGCTATACAACATCATTTTCAGCTTCAACACGTTACGACGTTAAATAGAGACATTGCATGGGAGGATTTGTCGTAAACGGACACTTGATAGCTTGTGAATCGCAGACAGATCAAAGCTTTGAGCCTGCTGCTATCCCTCTAACATTACAACCACCTTTCATATAAGACAAGCATATTACCCACCTATGCAATATGGTAGATGACTTATTTTTATTTTAATGGTGCCTGTTAGATTATGTTAAAACATTAGACTACTTTTTTATTTTCTTACGCAAACAAATACTTTCGATGATATATTGATTTGTAATCGTAAACGTCACTTCGATGTACGTTTTATGTTTAGAATTTACGTAGTTTAGCTCCCACTCCTAAACTTTGATTCATTTTACCTATTTCCCATACGATAAAATAACAAATACATAACATAACATCACGCCTTTCATCCCCGAAGGGGTAGGCAGAGGTGCACATTATGATACTTAATGCTACTGTACAATGTAACACCCACTTTCCATTATTTATGTTATGACTATGAGTCCCATGTAATAGGGCCATATTGCCATATCCAGACTCCGTGCTACTACTGGGATTTTTTTCATAAAGCCCAATACTACTTTGCCCGACCCTGGTATCGAACCCGAGACCCCTTGACCAGAGACCCCTTGTCAAGGGGCCGAGTGGCCAACGAAGCAGGCAGGCGAGATAAAATAACAAATACATGTCTAATGTTTTTTCATTACCTAACTAATGGACTAAATAGATTTAAATTTTTGTACCCCTTCATCATCCCTATTCCTAGCACTGCGTATAAATTTACTTCATTAATGAAATGCGATGTACCCTTGAAGCTAAAGCCTGGTCGGTAGGAATTCACTTGGAGTACGGTTAGCCTATTCGTAACACGATTACGTTCGGGCAGCTACTCAAGCATATTCGGCAGGTACCGACGTTCCTTATTCAAGTGGACGGACCACCGAAATACTGAATAGGTAGATTTTATTTACCGTTGGATTTGCAGCGGACGATGTAGTGTGGCCTGTCAAGTAAAAACATGAGTAATGTGGTTTTTGTAGTAAAAATTGAACGCATTCTATTCAATAAGGCCTATTGTGCATGACGCGTCTTTTGACACGTTACCTACAAATGATAATAGGTAACATAACATAACATAACATCACGCCTTTTATCCCCGAAGGGGTTTTTTTAAAGGGGGAAATCATCGAATGTCTGCTTCTGCCTGGGTGAGGCGGGAGGGAGTGTCAGACTCTTACTGACTAAAAACCACCCCGTTCCTTCTGCTGCACGTCGAGCCGGAGCCCCGGTAACCCGTTAGGTTCTCCGCGACTCCGAATCGGCATCGGCCCTGTAGGGCCCCATCTGTGGTGGTCTGATGGATGAACGCGACGCGCCGTACGCTCGGGTCTCGGGTTTCTGGTCGGATGTGATGCCACCCATGCGGCCCGTTCGCAGGCCCGCGCTTACGGTGGCCGGAGATCGTCCCGCGATCCCCGACGCCCGGTGTGTCCTTCGCGTTGGCTGGGTTGCGAGGAGGCAGCGCTTCGCTGCCTACCGCGTCCCGCCTTCTCCTTAGCTAGCATAACTGCTTCGCAAAAGGAGGAGACGGCATCCCAGTCCCCCTCGCTCAATTCCCGAAGGGGTAGGCTCTGCTTACTGCACATTATGCCACTGTAAAACACCCACCTTTCACTACTTATGTAATGAGTCCCATGTGATAGGGAATGAGCCTATTGCCATATACCGGTCACATTTACAGACTTCCTGCTACTACTGAGAATTTTCAAAAAACCCAATTGACGATAGGTTGCCTACAATGACTGCCGCTTGGTGGACAGGTTTCATTGTTACTAAGCAAGATGCAAGTATTCGCCATTTGTAGGTTGCATGCATTCGTCAAATGATACGCCGTGGACAGCAGGCCTTAGTGATAGAATTAATAAATATTATAGAGAAAGCTATCTGATTGTTATGAGACAGCAAATTCATATAGCTGAGAGCCCAATACACAAGGCTACATGACCAGGTCGCTTAACTGAGGAAAATGTAGCTTCGAAAGTTATATTGAAGAGTATCTCACATGGTGTCAACTTGGTTGCGCAACCAACTGGCTGTCGGCGACTAAATCAAGCTTAGTGTTTACTCTAGTGGTTCGGTTTTGATATCACAATAAAAGAGGGTCCTTATAGACGCTCTATTTGCACCTTGTTCTTACCTTACCTCAGTTTATCACGAAACCCGATCATAATATTTGTAGTCCCATTGTTTCAGTCCTAATATAGGTACTTTATTAACTATCCCACACTTAATTAAGATACCTATCTGTTCATATTAGTTTTCTCAGTTTGTTGTTTGTTGATAACAAAACAATTAAAACTTGTATATTAATATTAGAAGCTTATTTGAAGGTTGCCAATTAGTTTTGAGTTAACTAAATATGGAGGGTTACTCACGTGAAAATACTTTGTGTACAAGAGCCCCTCTGTGGCTCGTAACTAATAGAGCATTTCTCGGTATTTTCTCTTGAGTAACCCGCGATTTTTAGCTAGTTTAGTTTTGAGTTTTTGAAATAATTATTATGATTGGTTGCAATAACCAATATAGTCTCCAGCCGTCATATTGTGTTCGTAATCTGTTCTCTCATAACTTTTAAACTGCTGATCATATTAGACAAATGAGATCGAAAGTCTCGTAAGCTGATACTGATTTAAAAACGATTTCTTATAAATGAAAAGTTATACTACTAATTATAGCTTCACCCGAGTTCCCGGGGGTAATAAGTAGCCCATGTAACTCCTATATCCTATACTGATTAATAAAGTTCAAGCTAATTTCGAACATCGGCCCTACAGTTACTTACAGTACTGCGGGCAACGTAACATTCCACAAACATATATTTGCGTTTTATACAGTAATTGTGTCCAAGGAACGAGCCGCACAATTAAGATTGTTTTTTAATGTTCATAATTTTTCGGGGTAAAATGTACCCAGTATGATGTCCAGGATATTTTTTTTTTATACCACGACGGTGGCAAAAAAGCACACGGCTCACCTGATGGTAAGCGGTTACCGTGGCCTATGTACGCCTGCAACACTTGGGGCATTACATGCGTCTTGCCGACCCTTAAAAAACCCATTCACCGCCCTCTTGAAGAACCTCATGTTGTAGCCCACTGGGAAAACCACGGCAGGGAGCTCATTCCACAATCGGAGGGTCCGTGGGAGAAAATTCCTCTGAAACCGAATTGTGCGGGACCATTTTGGCTCCAATGAGTGAGCGTGAACCCCCTGTCGATGGCGAACGGTGCGATGATAAAAAGTGGCCGTGGGCATCATATCAAATAATTCCGCAGAACATAACCCATTATACAAGCGGTAGAACACGCACAAGGAGGCAAAATCTCTCCTTAGACTTAAGTGCTCGATAGCCTCTCGCAAGTATAGGATCGTCAACAAGTCTTACAGCTCTCCTTTGGACCGCGTCAAAAGGTCCAAGCTGGTATGCTGGCGCTCCTGCCCAGAGATGAGAGCAGTACTCCATATGGGGGCGAACTTGCGATTTATATAAAAGCAGTCTTTGTCCCGGCGTGAAGTACCGCTTCGCTCTGTTTAGTACACCGAGTTTTTTAGATACTCTTTTGAATTTGGTATGAGTATACCTACTTATTTAAGTTTTTGGGTGATGCGTGAACATACAGACGGACAAACAAACAGACAATTACATTATTTTAATCACATTTTTGGGTATGGTTTTTTTATGGCATAAGCCGGTAAACGAGCAGACGGATCACCTGATGGTAAGCAATCGGCGTCGCCCATGGACACCTAGAACACCAGAGGCGTTACAAGTGTGTTATCGGCCTCTTGGGGAGTTTGAGGATCGTTGGGGAGTCAGGAATTGCGGAGATTGGGGAAGGGGAGGGTAATTGGGCCTCCGAGAACCTGACTCACACGACGAACCACAACGCAAGCGTTGTTTGACGTCGGTTTTCTGTGAGGCCGTGGTATCACTCCGGTCGAGCCGGCCCATTCGTGCCGAAGCATGGCTCTCCCACACTTTATGATATTCATCTAGTCACACTTCTAGTAGTATTATTTATTTTATTAATATTTTAATGTACATGATTTACACTTCTAGTTTCATATATGTATGTGTCAAGATTGTTTTATGTTTTTGTGAACAAAATACATACGTAAGATTAAAGCATTTAGGGTCGGTTTTTCAACCATTAGTTAATTCTTTTTGACTATTTATTATACAAAATGAACTACATCTTCAGTCTAAATGCATGTTATACCTAAAGTGACACGAACACACTTCATGTATTTGTTAACTCCTAAGTGGCAACTATCACATGTCCAGTTTGAAACTACTTAACATGCCAATAAACTGTTATATTCATGGCATAGGAAAACACACCACTAACCAAAGTTAAGGTATACTTCACGGACCAAACTTGCCCGTGCTCTATACATTCTACACATAGCTATAGCATTTACTTCGCCATGAACGTGTCAAAGGAAAATAAACCTTATTTACTTGTGCCATTATACTGAGTAATATGTAGTTATGTGAACATTTTTGAATATCACAATTGCGTGAAAGATGTATCGGATTGTAATAAAAAATTGTTCACAATCCTATCTTGTTGTTGGAGTACCGTAAGTAAGGCTAAAACGACATCTTTATTACGTTTTTTTTCACTATGCATTGTAATTTACATTATATGTACCTACTACATAATAGCTCAAAATATTTTCACTGCCTGTTGGCCGAATGCTCGCAAGTGCGACTGCCGGGGAAGGGGTCTCGGGTTCGATTTCCGTGTCAGGCAAATGTTAATGGGTTTTTAATAAAATAATCAATAGTGGCATGAAGTCTGGAAATGTTCTCGGTATATGGCAATAGGCTTTTTTTTTTTTAAGGGCGGATAATCATCGAATGACTGCTCCCGCCTGGGTGAGGCGGGAGGGAGTGTCAGACTCTTTCTGACTAAAAACCACCCCGTTCCTTCTCCTGCACGTCGAGCCGGAGCCCCGATTACCCGTTAGGTTCTCCGCGACTCCGAATCGGCATCGGCCCTATTGGGCCCCATCTGTGGTGGTCTGATGGCTCTTTGAGGCGCGCGCGGAACGCGACGCGCCGTACGCTCGGGTCTGTTTCTGGTCGGACGGGGAGCCACCCATGCTCGCCGTCCGCAGGCCCGCGCTTACGGTGGCCGGAGATCGTCTCGCGATCCCCGACGCCCGGTGTGTCCTTCGCGATGGCTGGGTTGCGAGGAGGCAGCGCTTCGCTGCCTCACGCGTCCCGCCTCCTCCTTAGGTAGCATGACTGCTTCGCAAAAGGAGGAGACGGCATCCCAGTCCCCCTCGCTCCGCATCATGGCCCGCACTAGGCCCGGACGCGAGAGGTCGCCATCGCCGATCACTTCCCTAAGGACACGGCGGTGCTCAGCCCACGAAGGGCATTCTCCCACCGTGTGTTCCACCGTGTCCTCAGGGCGGTCCTCGCAGTGATGACACCCGGGCGTTTCCTCCCGCCCCATCAGACACAGGTACCTCCCGAAACTTCCATGTCCGGTGAGGACCTGCGTCAGGCGGTAGGTGAGGACGCCATAGAGTCTCTCAAGCCACTCCTCAAAGAGGGGACTTACCGCTGCGATGGCAGCGAGCCCAATGGCAATAGGCTAACCCCTTATTACATGGGACTCATAAGATAAATGGTGAAAATATTTCGTGTTACTTACATTGTATAGTGGCATCAAGTGCCGCAATGTGCACCTCCGCTACCCCTTGGGGATATAAGGCGTGATATTATGTTATATCAAAATAGAATCAAAATTTCAAATGAATAATCCATTGGAGGTCTAAGTAAATATCACCAGAATTACAATTTCAGACTAGTATAGTTATTACTAAGAATTCTAAACTTGAGACTTGTAAACTACTTGTCTATTAGATAATCATAACCGGTAAAATGAAATCAATCCATAAAATCACAAAATAGAAAAACCTAATGAAAAATGTACAGCCCCCGAGGTATGCGAGTTCCTTTTTTCACTTTCGATGGCTACAGGTCCTCTTCAATAACATAAATGGAATTATTATGTACTTTAATATTCATACCGTTTACCTCACAGAACATATAAAGATTTTTCTAGTAAGTTTAAACAAGAAGTCTTAAAAATATATTCATAAAGTCAATATAAAGTAGAATCTAAAAAAATCTAAAGAACCTAGTGTTTTAAACCCATTAAAACATTCGATAACTCTTTAAATAAGACAAGTACCTACCATTGAATTTTATACTAAAAGTGTATTAAAATAAAACAAATACTTCAAGGAATTTGTAAATTGTTGACTTCGAGAGGAAAGAGGCGGGAATCGAGTACAAATCGAATTTTAACGAAAAAAATGAGTATCGAACTGAATGATGCTTTTTCCGATCACGAAAAGGCAAACAAAATGTCTCGATTTCCGATTTTTTGCGACTGCTTCTTTACATAATAGGGGTGAAGATAACTTCGAGTACTGTGAGTGATTTATATCATTAGTAATTTATTTGTTTCATAAAGTTTTAAATAATATAAATCAACGTTTTTGTGTCTACGACTTGTCAACGTCAACAAAAATGTCAACGTTAAGCTCACTTAATATTGACATTTTTTGTAGGCTTAAACGTAGCAACACCTCGACTTAGGCTTGTCTTGTGAAAGCCTTAAAAAAGATAATATAGATTTGAATAAATTATTACCTTCACAACAAATTAATTATTTATTTACTTATTTATTAGGTCAACCAACTGTTAATTACACTCACACATTCATTACATCATTACAAAAAATACTGGTATTGTAACAACTGCTTACTGGCTAACACAGCATGTACATAAAATGGTCGGAATGTGTTACATAAAAAAAATATAACATTTGAACAAGATCAAGTAACATAACATAAAAGTTGCGATCAATTAATTGAATTCCATATTTGGAATTCAATTAAATTATTCCTTTGCCTCGTTGGCCGAGCGGTCGCAAGTGCGACTGCTATGCATGAGGTCTCGGGTTCGATTCCCGGGTCGGGCAAAGTATTACGGGTTTTTTTTTAAAATTCGCAGTAGTAGCACGAAGTCTGGAATTGTGCCCGGTATATGGTAATAGGCTCACCCCTTATTACATGGGACTCATAATATACCTAAATAGTGAAAAGTGGGTGCTACATTGTACAGTGGCATAATGTCCACCTCTATCTACCCCTTCGGGGACAAAAGGCGTGATGTTATGTTATGTTATGTTAAATTAAATTAGAAATTCAATAGAGTTTGTGGCAGTCATGACAAAGTCAGGGTACCAAGTCACAATCAGTGGCATCTATACCACACCCATGAAATAATAGTACCCAAAACAATAAAGAACACACACTACATTAGCGAATTGCAAAATAAACGATTTATAGAACACCATCAGCAAATTACTACAGTCACTGTGTCACAATCGGAGGACATTTCACAAACGATTGCATCGAGCAATAACACAATCGAGCAATCAGGCAGATTTTGTTGAACGAGCATTTCTCGATTAACTTCGTTCATAACGAATTGTCGTTAGTTCTCGATTCGCGGGTCAATCATCGGTTTAACAGACAAGCTTGTTAAGACACTTGTACAAGAGTAGTGAATAAAAATATGTATAGCAGAAATAATAAAATAAAACTTTATATGGAAATTTTCATATTTTTGTTTCGTTGGAAATATACTAGGTAGGTACGTCACGTAATATAAATATCGCATTTTATATTCTGCGAAAGGTTAAGTAAAGAATGCTCATAGTAATAGACAGAATGTAGACTTAAAACAATTCTCAGTAATACAATTTCATATCAAATAGTAGAAGATTTACCCGAGCGTACGGCGCGTCGCGTTCCGCGCGCGCCTCAAAGAGCTTTCAGACCACCACAGATGTGGCCCAAAAGGGCCGATGCCGATTCGGAGTCTCGGAGAACCTAACGGGTAACCGGGGCTCCGGCTCGACGTGCAGGAGAAGGAACGGGGTGGTTTTTAGTCAGTAAGAGTCTGACACTCCCTCCCGGCTCACCCAGGCGGGAGCAGTCAATCGATGATTATCCCTCCTTAAAAAAAATAGTAGAAGATTTTCTCTGGAACCAACTCCTTACTATATATTATAATTAATGTATAATTTGTGAATTAGTTTGTGTGTTTGTTACTCATTCACATCAAAACGACTGAAGGGATCGAGATAAAATTTGAAGAATTCGATGAAACAGGGATAAATTATGGTCTGGGATACAACAAAGCCTTCTTTTTATCCCACGGGAACATAATAGAATAGAATAATTGTTTATTTGCTCAGAATGCAGGTATTTACAAAAGGTGATAATATTAAAACACTAATAAGGTATCCTTGTAGGTAAATTCTACCATTTGGCATGCAAACATTGATGCAGGTTCATCATCAGACATATTATGACACAGTTAGGTACAATTTAGCAGCTAAATAATCAGACACAGAGGAACAACAGAGTGTTGTAAGTTCATTTTAAAAATATTGTCATTGGTTCTTTTCTTATTGAATTAGGAATGTATTTTTATAATAACTATCGTGAGACATACTAAATTAACTAATTATTGCGGGTTACTTACGTGAATATACTGAGAAAAGTTCTTCTAGTTTCGAACCACAGCCTGCCTACTGATCGCGCGACATCGCCGCGACCGCGCACGCTGCTCATAAGGAAGAACCCCTCTGTGGTTCGAAACTAGTAGAGCACGTGAGTAACCAACGATTTTTAGTTAAATTATCAATGTGGTTAAAAATAATCAGCTTTGGGAACGCGGGCAAAGCCGCTAGCAGAAGTTATTAAGTCCATAAACAGAACTCTGTTTGTTACTAACTAGTAAGTATATTAAAAAAAACTGCAACTAAAACAACTTCATAAAAAACATCAAAAGTTTGTTATATTTGAGTGCAGACAGGTGTTATGATGAGTGAATTTAATAATTCAGTACAAAAACCATCCACTCATATCCAGTTTTCGCTAATACGTTTACTACGAAAACTTTACATACGCTTAGAGAAGTTCAGCTAAAATTTTCCCGACTTAACTGAGGTGTAGCCATCAGATTAATTGTAAACACCTGCTTCTGACGTTATCTCGCTGGGATCATAATTATTTCAGGTAGGTTGGTAGCTTAATAGGTACAAGTAACTATATGTTATTTACAACAACAATATACTATGTTTAAAATGTTTCTACATACTATGGCGTGAATCCCTTAAGAGGTAGACAGACGTGCATCAGGGTGAAAATGGAACGCTCTTTCAAACGCTGTCAAAATATTTTTTTCAACCGACTTCCTAAAAAGGAAGAGGTTATCAATTCGGCTTTTTTTTCTTTTTTCTTTTATAAGTACGTATGACTAATACCCAATAGTTATTTTTGCTTTTTAGTTTTGACCTTTAGCTTGTTTTTAGTAAAACTTGTTTTTTACCTAGTATGACACAGGACTGGTATTTGGTATCAGTCCTGTGTAATACTGGGCCTAATTCTAAACTCCTGGCTTATACTTAGGAACTTACGAAAAACTAAAAACTCCTTTACTTTGTCTTACTCAATAGTCACAAAGGCGACCGCTCGATCAACAACGCAAACTAAACAACATCAGCATCAGAAAATCATTCACCACAATATAAATAATAATTCTTCTATAAACTACATTTAAAAAAACCGGTTTCAACCCCTCCTTTTTTTGACGTCGTTTAATTAATAAACTAAAACATTCCATCCTCATAAACATATAATCCTATTGCCATATACCGAGCATAATCCCAGACTCCGTGCTACTACTGAGAATTAAAAAAAACCCAGTATTACCTACTTTTGCTCGATCCGGGAATCGCGAGACTCCTTGCCGCAATTGCGACCACTCGGCCAATGAGGCAGTCAGTTAGAAAACAAGATGTTTGGCTAATAAGATAGTTCAAGTGAGAACCAGAGCCAATATTTAGAGCTTTTCATTCCCTCCACTAAATAAACCTGTGAATGGTTAAACAAGTGAGAGGAGTTTACTTTCCCCTTTATCAGAGGCCGCCACCCGGCCTAAACAAATTTGTACACAATTGGAGAATTTACTCAGCTAAATGAAAGTCGTAAATTATGTTTTTTAATCCGTATAAATTCCAAGATTAAGATAAATACCAAGAATATTGTTTTCTCTACAATAAAGGTGGAATATCAAAGGTCTATTTCGTAGATTTAGACTGCCTCGTTGGCCGAGTGGTCGCAAGTGCGACTGCCGTGCAAGGGGTCTCGGGTTCGATTCCCGGGTCGGGCAAAGTATTACTGGGTTTTTAAAAAATTCTCAGTAGTAGCACGGAGTCTGGAAATGTGCCCGGTATATGGCAATAGGCTCACCCCCTATTACATGGGACTCGTAACGTAAATAGTGAAAAGTGGGTGTTGGGTACATTGTACAGTGGTATTAAGTGCCGTATTGTGCACCTCTGCCTACCCCTTCGGGGATAAAAAGGCGTGATGTTATGTTATGTTATTTCGAGTTTGATAATTCTATTTGCGTGATCTGTGGTTTCATTCGAAATTTTTGTAAAAGGAATAAAATGGTGTGTTGCTATGCCGTTTTTAATTCTTTGGCCGTTTTTGTGTCAACTATTCCGAAGGCACTGTTTTATTTAGATATACATTTTTTTTTTTATTTAGTTTACGAAATTATAGTTTTAAACTTTGACATAGGTCGCCGGTTTCCCCAATATCCCCAAAGCCTGAATCCCCAACGATCCTCAAAGTCCTAATCCCCAAAAGGCCGGTAACGCACTTGTAACGCTTCTGGTGTTCCAGGTGTCCATGGGCGGCGCCAATTGCTTACCATCTCGTCCGCTCGTTTACCGGCCTATGCCATAAAAAAACAGAAGTTATATAGATATAGAAAGAAAGCTTACTCTGAGCAATAACACATAACGAGCTGAAAATTAAAGTAAAAAGTAAATTGACATTCTTTTAAAACTAGTTAAAAAAAACTAAATTTATTAGAGTGTAGGTAACACGATGGCCGACGCGACCTGAATTATATATTCAGTATCACTGTCCAGTCGAAACATTTGAAATATTCAAAGTAAAAGCTAGGTGAAACGGTGGACTCCGAAGCCTGAATCTACCTACCAACCGGCCTGTATAGTGTTCTAATGCCGAACGACCGACGAACTAACGCTATATTTTAGACTAGCTGTTCTACAATATAGCGTTGCTGCCCGCGTCCTTCGCGTCCTTCGTCCGCGTAGAAAACAACTTTTTTTGTTTCTATTTTCTAAAATAAAAGTAGACTATTGTATATTTCTTAGTACATCAACTACCTGCCAATAAAAGTCTTGAAAAATCCAGCCATTCCAGGGAGCAGAACAAACAGACAGACGAAAATTGTAAAAACCATTATTTTGTATCGTATTGCATTACCTATTCATATGCATGCAGTAAAAAGCGATTATTTTATAATATTACAAACAGACAATCCAATTTATTTTATCTGTATAGATACCATTTCTGTGATATATGAGTATGTGTACCTATGTATTCAATTTTAGACTTTGTTAATTAGATTTTATATTTTACATTTAGAACGACATAACGTTACTCCTTTAAATCTAGCATTTAATCTCTACTTATTCAATTCAAAATAATCTTAGTCCCCGAGAAGGAAGTACCGCTTTGAGTAGCCATGTTATATATTATGCCCTATATGTGGTCCCTTGGTATATATAACACAAGAAACAGAAACATAGAAAACCCATTGACAAATAAATCATGTCCATAGAACAAAAATAACTATCACTATAATGCGATTACACACAGGCGAAAAGGTTGGACGACATAAGAAACGTCGGAGAGCCTATGTGGCCAAGAAAAGCTAGAGACAGAGACGAGTGGAAAAAGCTGTGAAGAGGCCTATGTGTCAAGGTCACGCTGATAACCAATATTAGGATAACTGATGTGTTAGTTTATAAGTTAGATTAACATAACATAATATAACATCACGCCTTTTATCCCCGAAGAGGTAGGCAGAGGTGCAAATTACTTTACATTTACACATCCACTTTTCAGTATTTATGTTATGAGTTTTATGTAATAGGGGGTGAGCCTATTGCCATATATCGGGCATATTTCCAGACTCCGTGCTACTACTGAGATTTTTAAAAACCTAGTAATACTTTGCCCGACCCGGGAATCAAACCCGAGACCCCTTGCCCGGTAGTCGTACTTGCGACCACTCGGCCAACGAGGCAGTCAGTAAGTCAGATTAATGTTACTTAATCGTTATATCAGCAATATACACTTATAATTATAAGGCATAATATTATACAATGCGATTATATCTTCCACGTTCCTATATTATGTACAAAACTGAAGCAAAACATCTTAAACCCTTACATAAACAATAGTCTACTTTGATACACAAGTTATTTCTAAACGGGGTGAGAAAAACAATCTCATGAGACCACAAACACGTTATAAATACATGTAAAGAGAATACTATCAATCACTTGAGAAGGAAAGTCCGGTTTTATAAAAATCTTAGATGATCCTCTATGATAATGCGATATTACGGTAGGTTTTGTGTAAAGGGAGACGATTCCTTTAGCTGATTATTATTTATTGAAAAAGAGTTGACTTTTTAATCGACTTCAAAAGAAGGAGGTTCTCAGTGTAACCTGTGTGTATGTGTGTATTGTTGTGCGCTATTATCTTGCGACAGGTTAAACCGATTTCGATTTTTTATTTTTATAGCATTTCTGACGGATCACCTGATGGTAAGCAATCGGCGTCGCCCATGGACACCTGGAACACCAGAGGCGTTACAAGTGCATTAATGGCCTTTTGGGGATTAGGAGGATCCGAGGAGGATATGAGGATCGATGGAGATTCAGAGATTGGGGAGATTGGGGAAGAGGAGGGTTATTGGGCCTCCGGTAACCTCACTCACACTGGGCTCGCTGCCATTGCAGCGGTAAGTCCCCTCTTTGAGGAGTGGCTTGAGAGACGCTACGGCGTCCTCACCTACCGCCTGACGCAGGTCCTCACCGGACATGGAAGTTTCGGGAGGTACATGTGTCTGATGGGGCGGGAGGAAACGCCCGGGTGTCATCACTGCGAGGGCCGCCCTGAGGACACGGTGGAACACACAGTGGGAGAATGCCCTGCGTGGGCTGAGCACCGCCGTGCCCTCAGGGAAGTGATCGGCGATGGCGACCTCTCGCGTCCGGGCCTAGTGCAGGCCATGATGCGGAGCGAGGGGGATTGGGATGCCGTCACCTCCTTTTGCGAAGCATGCTAGCTAAGGAGGACGCGAAGGACACACCGGGCCTGACAGGGCGTCGGGGATCGCGGGACGATCTCCGACCACCGTAAGCGCGGGCCTGCGGACGGCGAGCATGGGTGGCTCCCCGTCCGACCAGAAACAGACCCGAGCGTACGGGGCGTCGCGTTCCGCGCGCGCCTCAAAGCCATCAGACCACCACAGATGGGGCCCAATAGGGCCGATGCCGATTCGGAGTCGCGGAGAACCTAACGAGTAACCGGGGCTCCGGGTCGACGTGCAGGAGAAGGAACGGGGTGGGACCTCACTCACACGACGAAACACAAAGCAAGCGTTGCTTCACGTCGGTTTTCTGTGAGGCCGTGGTATCACTCCGGTCGAGCCGGCCCATTCGTGCCAAAGCATGGCTCTCCCACACTTAAAAGATGATTATGCGGTTTTTAGAAAAATGTTTCTTACATTTATGCTAAAATACTCAAACGCCACTCAATTTAAACTGTCGCGCTTAAGTATAGTTCTTTGGGTACAAATTCTTTGTACAATGACAGAGATGGCACGATATTTAAGTACAACTTAAAGTTGAGTAGCGTTTCTGTATTTGGGCGTTAGGTTGACTTTGACTTAGGTAATTAACCTACTTCAAAACAGAGGGGGCTGAATTCGGTTTTTTGAACGTAGTTTTTGTAATTAAAGTAGTAGAAATATCGACAGATAAAATGATTTATCAGCCAGAATAGCATGTATTCTACTGGGAAACCAAAGCCTGGTTTATCATCGTAGTATTTGTATTATATTATATCATCGTAGTAATTCCCACCTAGTCTTATGAGGATAGATTCACTTTTCAAAATTAGCATGCGTAAGTAACGAAAAAGATATATACATACATACATAACTTCACGCCTGTCTCCCATGGGGGTAGGCAGAGACTAAGGAACGCCAATAAAAGATATATCATAATTAAAAAACAAAATCTACCTCTAATAGGTATAATCTCAACAGTAATCCAAAATCCAAATAGTACTAGAACTCACGCTAAACTAGATAATAAAATATACAAAACAAAGCGTGGATTAGTGAAATTACCAGTAAATACGTTACGTGACGCAAAATGCCGCCATTTTTACCTTTTTAGGAGATTTAATTAGCGTAACGTAGCGTAGACGAATTAAGACAATAAGCTTCGGTACACAGGGGAATATTATTGTGAAACTAGGAATCTTAGATGTATAATCTGACACCGGCACATTAACCTATCCTAATCCTATACATTTCATCATATAATTTTCAACTTTATCATAAAATAACAAAGTTGAAAATAATTTAAAGGCACTTATGGAGAAGGTTAACTTGCTGCCGTTTGTACTTTGAATAGGTACATTATACACAGAATCATAACCTCACATAATTGTTGCTATGTTCTGGACCGTAGTTAGAATATCACATTATCATGATTGTTACCTATTCCCTGAAGCGGTAAGCAGAGATGTGTCAACACACCTACCATGTGTGTGACTCGAAACTAGTAGAACTTTTCTCAGTATATACATTTATGTGAGTAACTCATAACTATTAGTTAACTAAGATGTGTAGTGTAGTTTGTGTAAAACTCAGTAGGTATAGGCACCCAGATAAAAGTACTATCACAACAAAAATATACAAGCTGACATAAAAATTCAACAAACTTTTAACGGGGCATGAATTACTATTTCAAAATTCAGTTAAAAATCTCTACAGCAAAACTACTAGGTAAATTATTTACATGGAATCGCGATGAAACGCAAAACACATTTCCTGTGTATCCGTTCTCACATTTCCGTGCATTGAATGTATTGAATAACTTCAAAACATCTGCCTGAGGGATTACAGTTTTGTATCGTAAAAGGTAGGGGTGCGCACCTAGCTATAAATAGGTATATAAAACCTATGTGTGTGAGTGAGTGTGTGTGTGTACATGGATTGGAAAACATGGCCGACTATTTTATGTCAGTGATCATGGCATGTGTGTATTTTTTATGTATATTTTGAAAGAGTTTAATGTGCACCTCTGCCTACCCCTTCGGGGATAAAAGGCGTGATGTTATGTTATGTTGTAATATAAGAACTCCTACGCGTACCCCTTCAGGTTGAAAACGTGACTGCCCTATGGAAAGTTTATCGCCACTAAACCTAAATGGACGGAACTGGTGATTTATTTCGCGCTTCCGTAATTGATACACGTATCCATAAGGGTTCCGACTCCTGAGTTCACATGGACTCCGCATATTCCCCACGGGAGTAGACAGGGAAGCTCATATTAAAAGTTACACCGATTTTTCAGCGGTTGTGTTGTGATTTCTATACCTCTATAGCGATCCACATCCATAGACGGTTTCTATAGTTACTGGGAGTGGTTGAACACCTACTAAGAGCAGAGGATCGAGAATAATGTTTAATAAACAGCACACCTAACAAGCACGGCTCCGGCACGGTTTTTTTTCAACGCGGAAAATCATCGAATGACTGCTCCCGCCTAGGTGAGGCGGGAGGGAGTGTCAGACTCTTACTGACTAAAACCACCCCGTTCCTTCTTTTCTTTTGCACGTCGAGCCCGAGCCCCGGTTACCCGTTAGGTTCTCCGCGACAAGCTCCGGCACGAGCTTTAAATCGTATGTCGTATGACATTTTTCATAACGTCAATATATAAATGGTGTAAGCGCGCCGCCCTCGCACCGCCAGCGCGGCGACGCGCGACGACGCGACAAATCAAATCTAATCAAATACAACCTTTTTTGTACTGTTTCCAAAGCAAAGAACGCTGTGCCGGAGCCGTGCCTATTAAGTGTGACCTTTACTTTCTATTACATTCATCACACGAACTTCTTATAACAAAAACAGCTCTTATCATTAATAATCATAATAGGGTAGTTTTCTAAATTTTATTTTAATATAATCTGGTACATTAATTGAAAACTTTAGACACGTATTTTTTCTTTTCTTACAAAATTAAACACTTTCGACGATATACTAATTTGAAATATCGTGTGACGTCACAGCGTGCCACATTTTGTAGCACGTTATGACGTAACGACCTCCCACTCCTAAACTTAGCGCCATTTTAACTTAATACGAGAAAATAAAAAAATACTTGTTTAATATTTTCTCATTATCTAACTGATGGACTAATTAGATTTTTAATTTTGATACCCTGGAATTTACCCAATTATACTAATCACCTGAAAACTAAAACAATAACCCCTCAAAATGCACTCAAACATTGGGTAAGTATTAAAACCCGATTATCACACGGACCATTGGATGGTGGTTGACCAATTACTAAGGAATTACGGTAATCTCCAAAGTTGTCAGACTTAGTGGCTTATGACTGCCGTCGACGAGTGTCAGGTGTTGAGTATTGACCAGTGAGCGGTCGGATTAACGAATTACCTACAAACATTGGAGCTGTTCGACTGTAAAAATGATTACACATTTCGGATTTGACCAGAAGTACGACTAAAGCTGGTCACTATGATGGATTTTAATCTGCGACAGATTTTAATTTGATCTATTAATCGTTTTTATGTCTACATCGACATTCTCATTTTAGGCGTCTTCTAGCACAAACACTTCTAGGACAAACAGTAACATCGATTACTGTTTGTTTATAGTATATTGTCTTCTGTTGCATTATGATAAGTATTTGTGTTTATAGAAATAAAATGTCCTAACTACTATAAGAATTATATTTAGAGCTCCTCACGCCTGCGATACAGGATTGTCCTAGAGTAGGCATTTAACATTGTGAGGACAATTGTACGTATTTACGATTAATTTTTGTATTCTGTATTTAATCTAACAAAATTTTTTAATTGATTGTTGAATTGTTTATGATAAACTATTCAATTCTATTCAAATTTCATCAAAACTATTCAAAATAAAATAGAAACGAAACGAATAATTAACAAATCATCAAAGCTTGCGTAGCATTACATGAACGGCGTCAAAGTTTCTTCAAACTTCAGTGAAGTATTTTAACTAATTACTAATTAGCTATTAGCCCTGTGTCAAATGTTGAAATTGGTTGTCAGTCTGTTAGATCTCTTGACCAAAATCGATGATTTTTATTATTTAGGGCCGAGTTTTCAATTATCAGTTAATGATGTACCTCTAAATAAAGAACTGTAGAATAAAATTGACATTTGACAGTTTCTAGTATGGAAGAATTGTCAAATATTCAAAGTACCTCAGGTAAAATTTATCTGGCGCTGGAAAAATTGGCCCTTAGGTATACCTCTAGTACAAATTACATGGAACCTTCTAGTATGTCTTTTCCACAGAGCTGTAGCAGTGGTCAGTCCCATTCAACAAATTTTCTGAGACTCGACTGCGATTTAAGAAAATAATTAACTAAAAACTATTAAAAAATTTACATATTTAATTATAAAAACACTCCCATTAAAGATTCTGATAGAGATAGTAAACAACCATTGGTTGATTTTTACAAAAAAAAATAAATAAAAAAAATATTTTTAAAGATAGCCTAGAAATATAGTTTTGCTTGAAGCTATAAAGTTCACAATATAAGGTGCCTGAACTAGGACTTGTGTTTCAGGCACTGATCTGACCATATATCTTGATAAAAAATAATATGTCTTTGTTAAAAAGTATGGTAGCAACGACTGTCGGCGTACTAAAGCAGTTTATATTTTCTTACATGCACACTAAATTACTTGGCTGACTACGTAATTATTATACACAAACCAACCCCTTACAGCTTTACAGAGTAAGTATAGAGATCCCACATAACCTAGTTCTTGGCTGTGCTAGCACTAACTCATTAATTAGCAACCGGTTACACACAATTATGAACATTTAACATCGCTCGTTACTGCTATAACAATGTGAACGCCGGGAGCCGATTGTATCATGTAAGCTTCTGATATAATTACTAGTACTATACAGTCAAACACAAGAAGCTATACAAAATCAGCAACATTTTTAAATGGACTATCAACTCTATTGATAAACAGATAAGATTGAAAATCAATTGACGTCATTTTGCAGATACGGGTAACTTGATGTGCGTTTGTCTATAGCTACATCTGAACAGAACTGAGTAGATATAATATCTACTCCGCTGTATAAATAATTCTATTAAAACTTGCTTCCCAGTGCCAGTTAGCGAAGTGCACTTAGCAACAGAAAGCAAGGTAAAAACATTGCAGACAATAATTCGATACCAACCACTGAAGAGAGGGCCTAGTGTGACTTTGTTTCTACGTTAACGCGATTGTAACGATACCGCGTTTCGCCATTTGATTGGTTCGTTAACATGGAGCAACCAATCAGAGGCCTTAGTACGAGTTTGTTTTACGTTTAAAGTAATCGTAACGAGTTCGCGTTCGGCGCTCCGATTGGTTGCTTCATTGGCGCCGGCCAATCAGAGTGCCGAACGCGAACTCGTTACGAATACTTTAAACGTAAATGAAACTCGTACTAAGGCCTCAGTTGGCTAAAGGCGGCAAGGTTTCAATCGCGTTTAAAATGTAAAAAAAACTCACACTTGGCCCTCTGTAGAACGAAGTAAACGTGTAATGAGACTTCTATTACAAGAAAAAAACATCATTCAACTAGAAAAACACAACTAAAAGTTTAAAAAGCCAATTAAAAGTTGTTCCTATTGTGCTAAGTTAGAGCTAAAAACACCTAATTGGTATTATTATTTAATTGTTTAACTTTATAATCGATTTTATTTTTACCTTAATTTGGATTTGGTGCAGTTCATTATTCCATTGTTGAATTTTAAAGAGAAAATTTTAATGATTAAACCCTATGATTGTTTATTGGTTTGCATTTGTTTTATTAGTTTTTATTAAATAGGCTCCGAAACTATTGGACCGATTTGAAAACTTCTTAAGTCATTGTGAAGCTTACTTTTCACATCATATTCACGTAAGCCTACTTTTACCTGATATTTCTACAGGATCGGGAAAAATCGAGGCAAATCTTCCAGATTATACGTATAATTTTTTAATACCTACATCGACGATTTTAATTTTCTTTTTGGCAAGTCAAAAATGCAGTAATCAAGTGCGATCTGATGTCATTTGTTTATCTTTAATCCTGGACTCTGGACATTTCTCCGTGACAGTACTAAAGATAAAAGATAAAAGAACTTGGAACCTTTGTTCTTGTAAAAGGGTTTAATCATTGTACATGAAGCGGTTGAAAGAGATACGCAAATTTTAATCACGCCGGCCATGTCAGACGGGCTGCTGATAATTCGAGCAAAAAGGTTAGTTGCGTAGGCTCTGCCACGAACAGATATTTGACATTAGTAGCATTTGAATTTAGAATTAGAAGTTGTATTTTTTATAGACATTTTGCCAGAAGGCCAACGTTTTTCAACCTTCATTATTAATTTCCAAACGCTGGACTCGAGTTTACTTGTTTCTTACACATACTTCACAGTTCAAAAAAGTATTATTTCATAAAGCCAATGTACCTACTCACTTTAATTTTTTATGGACCTGTAATACGAGTTCCGTGGTTTGTTTACAAATTATTATTTCATTTGAGCAGTGCAATAAGCCGGGCGCAGTAATGAAATAACGTCAACAAGTCTTAAGCCATAGGGAATGGCCGCAAACGCTTGGAAAATTAAATTTAGACCACAACCAACGTACTTTCCTGCTGTGTAATTGAAAAAAAAACAAACTGAGCGAAAAAAGGTGGAATTACTTTCCAATACTACGTTAGTGTATTCCCAGTTCCCACATGTAAACCGGCTGTTTCCTTACAATAGTTTCCATGAAATAAAATCTAGTTTTCATGAATAAACCGTATTTGTCTTTGATTTTGAGATAGGTACTACGCGGAGAATTCAGTTTTAAAAGTTGGGTTGTTTGTTACTGTGTATCGGAGAACACATAAGCTAAGTCAGAATATAAAATAGAAATATTTCTCTACTTTTTATTAAAAATATAAATTTGTTACAGGTGGTCCATTTCTTACTTTGTTTTATTGAAAAATTAAAAACAAAACCATTATAATCAGATTTTTTTAAGGGGGGAAAATCATCGAATGACTTCTCCTGTCTGGGTGAGGCGGGAGGGAGTGTCAGACTCTTACTGACTAAAAACCACCCCATTCCTTCTCCTGTACGTCGAGCCGGAGCCCCGGTAACCCGTTAGGTTCTCCGTGACATTATAATCAGATTAGAGTTCTACTTCCATAAGGAAACAAATAAAATCACACAGAAATCCAAAATGCAAAATCATGGAACAAAACGCCTACGAGTTTCCGTCTCTTCAAAAAAAAAAACGAACGACAAAAAGTTTTACATATAACTCAATTTGCGTTACAAAGAAAAGCTATATAAAAAATACTCAACTGGAAAACGTATATTACAGAGCGAACCAAAACAAAAGGTAACATGTTTTATTGCCACACTAAAGCACAATTCAATTTTATTCTTGTTACGAGAACATCGTGTAAAAGCTATCAAGAAGAGAGAAAATTTCATTTGGCGGGAAACTACGTGGACAAAGCCGTGGGCTGTCTCTAACGTTAAAAAGCAGTAGGTACTCCGAATAAAGGCTAAGACTCAACTACGGGGAACTGGAAGCCCTTAGGGCTTAATAGGAGTTTGTTTTAAGAACCTATATCGAGATCAAATCGTTACGGCGTTAGGCACTCAGAGGCCTTAGTACGAGTTTGATTTACGTTTAAAGTATTCGAAACGAGTATGCGTTCGGGACTACGATTGGCCGGCACCAATGATGCAACCAATTACAGCGCCGAACGCGTACTCGTTACGATTACTTTGAACATAAAACAAACTCGTACTAAGCCCTCTGATTGGCCTGTTCCAATCACGGTAACGTTTCAATCTTGTTAAGCGTAAAATGAACTCGTACTAAGTCTTCTAGGAAGTCCGTTTTGACATACACAAAGGAAAACACTACATTTTCCATACCAAACTGTCCTCACGATCCCCAGTGGAAACGAATGCATTCTTTGGTGTAATTCCCAAGAATAAATTCTACGTTGGAATTTTCTTTAAGAAGGATAAAAGTTTTAACTTTACGTGAATTTAAGTATGCACTCTTAGAGATCTGTCAATTTAAATAAATTAAAAAAGAAATAAAGTGACGCCGTAAACGAATAGATCTCATTTTAGTCCCAAATAGAATATTTAAAGAATTCTGAGTATTTTTGTCAGACTAGTTTTATAACCAGGAAAAGGAGTTTAATCAAGTCTCGAAATGTGTTCGTAAACTGTTTTAAGGCATTTTATAGTTTGAATTTGAAGACTATATCTAATTTTAGGAATTTTTTGAGTCTTGGACAAGAATATAATTTTTAAACCGTTTTATTTTCTTTCTCATTGCTAAAACTGTATAAAGAACTTGCCTATTAGGTAATACTTATACTAAAAACCAATTAGAATCCGGTTCGTCATTGTACACAAATCGATAATAATTATACAAAAACAATACAAACAAATTATCGAAACATACCTACTTATAGATAACATACTAACTAACCTATTTATAGATAACATAACATAACATCACGCCTTTTATCCCCGAAGGGGTAGGCAGAGGTGCACATTCTACCACAGTACAATGTAACACCCACTTTTCACTAGTTGTTATGAGTCCCATGTAATAGGGGGTGAGCCTATTGCCATATACCGGGCACATTTCCAGACTCCGTGCTACTACTGAGAATTTTAAAAAACCCAGTAATACTTTGCCCGACCCGGGAATCGAACCCGAGACCCCTTGCCCGGCAGTCGCACTTGCGAATACTCGGCCAACGAGGCAGTCTTATAGATAAATAGGTACCTCATTATAGATCATTACTTATATCATTACTTATAGATAAATACCTCATTATCTATGTTCCGCAACACTAATTACTCTATGATTACGATTACTATTTACGTCAATAAGAATTATATAATGGTACCTAATATCAATTCTCTTTCATTATCTTATTTCCTAGTTGATACCAATAAGGGTCACATTTAAATTAGACTCTTTAATGTTTATTCTACACCAATAAATAATAGTATTTTCAGTAATTTTGTCAGCTAAATTGGGACTAATCAGACCAAAAAGCTCAGTGGCGCCGTCTAGCTAAATGAGCAAAACGGCTTATGGCTTTGATAGGGTTTAAGTCGTACGTTTATACCAGAGAAAAAATTCCTTGCATCTGCTGTAATGACACTTATAATGTGTTCTTTTATTTCGTATGTTCATAAAAATTATCTTATCTTATGGTGAGGAGTATCCAAATCACCACCATGTATGTTCTACGAGTTTGCGTAGTTTTCGATTTTTTCTCATTCTGTTGGACGTATCTGGTTCAGCTCTTTTGTGATAACTGACTAACATAGTCTAACTTAGTACCCTAAAACTTGAGGGTTATCTACGCATTGTACACTTTACTTAGAATTTCCTCGAAAGTTCAAAATTACAATTTGGCCTCAGTACACATAAATTTTGAAAGTATCGAAAAAGGGTTCAATTCATACGTTTATACCAGAGCAAAAATCCTTTCATCGATCTACTGTAGTGACACTTATAAAGCTTTCTTTTATTTTGTATTCTCATAAAAATTATCATTTCATTCCAGAGAAATCAATTTTAAATATCTCAAACAAGCTAACAAAACGTAAACCTACAAGTATTTAAGCCACAAAGGTGGTATGGTAAATATGTGGAAAATACATAGTGACAGAGAACATAAAATCCACTATGAAGATGCCCGGGCCTGACCCACTATACACGGTGCGTGCAGCATCGTTTCCTGTGCAAGGAACAGACCCAGACAGTGACAACCAAGTCGCATGCTACTTAAAACATTCCCCTGAATATAATTTTACCCTTATAAAGGTATATTGTGCGTAGTTACAAGTACAAATGTACATAAACCGACATAAAATCCTAGGTATTAAGTTACACTTCTGAATAGGAACACGAAGATTGGAATTAAAAAAACCTAATTTAGCTGAACGTAGACAAAATTAAATTTATTTCACCCCACAGTAATGTTATACCAGAAAATATGAACCCAGAGCAGGCCGCTCGGCGGACTTAACAGGTTGCTGGGGCTCCGGTTCGAAGTCCGGAGTAGGAATTGGGTGGTTTTTAATCAGTAAGAGTCTGACACTTCCTCTCGGCTCACTCGGACGGGAGAAGTCATTGAATGATTTCTCCCCTCAAATAAAAAAAAAGATTAAGCCGCTAGTTATTTAATTCTGGCTCGAGTCCACTCAGTAAAGTTGTATATAAACATTTATATTACAGAAATAATCCAAATATAATAAATTAAGCAATAATTAAGAAAAATACAAATTAAAAAAAAAGACGCTGACACATCCACCCTCCATTGCTGGCAATAAAGAAGTGTCATATACTCGAACTTCATTACAAAAAACGATATTTTTACAACTACCCTCTGTAAAATTATATGATTCAATCATAGACCACAGGTAAATACTGTCAATGGAGGAGGGGAGAATGGAATGAGAATGAAACAATAAAATGGCTCCATATTTCATTTTATAACCAAATTACTTACTTTTATTTTTATACGCCAATGAATTGATATGAACGTAAAATTAAATTACGGAACCTCGTACCCTGCTCACCTCATCAGGGAAGGGGATAAAGACGGAATAAACCCTCAAAATACAACAACAGCTGAAAATAGAATACCTCCCTTAAAAGTTATTATATCATATACTTGGTATGAAGCGAGTACAGTTGGCTGCGAAATTCCGCATCACTTTTGGTTAATGCAATAAAAATATGTTTATGAAGAACTGACTTATCGGTTCATTGTTTTGTATGAAAGCTAGGAAACAGAATATTTCTGAGTTACTTTACCACTTGCTTTTATCCCCGAAGGGGTAGGTTGAGGTGTACATTACGGCATTTAATGTCACTGTACAATGTAACACCCACTTTTCACTATTTATGTTATGAGTCCCATGTAATAGGGGGTGAGCCTATTGCCATATACCGGGCACATATCCAGACTCTGTGCTACTACTGAGGTTTTTACAAACCCAGTAATACTTTGCCCGACCCGGGAATCGACCCCGAGACCCCTTGCCGCACTTACAAACACTCAGCCAATGAGGCAGTCAATTAACTTTTACTTAAGTTTTATTCTATTTTTCACAACCTGGGCTCAGATGGAGGGAGGTGGGAATCAAAACGCGTAAAGTTTCTTTATTTTGTTAAAGTGTCTAATATTTTTAACCGACTTCAAAAAATAAGGTTATAAAGAAAGAAAGAAAAACCATTTATTTTTGCGCAAAACACACATAACATAATTAAAAAATAAATAAAACTAAAATAAAAAAGAAGCCAAAAAATTAAAATGAAGTGAAATCTTGTCCATGGTCCACAGACTTATTATTTTACTGAAATCATAGAATATTTAATATCTAATATTATCTATGTTTGACTTGTATGTATATAATATCTATCTATCATGTTTGTGCGCGATTGGCTGAACCGATTTTGATGTAGTTTTCAGAAAAGTGTTTGTTACATTTAGGAGAAGGTTTTAGCACATTAATTAACCGACTTCAAAAAAGATGGGGTTGAAGTCGGTTTTTTGAAACGTAGTTTATAATATTTTTTTTTTTAACATTGCCTCACCTTAGGATTTTCTCCTGTGTCGTGGATGCGTTTACAAACATACAAGTTCCCATACACATGACACCCAGACCCGAAACAACAATCTGTGGATCACACAAAGAATTGTTCTGTGCGGGAATCGAACCCGCGACACGTTGAACGGCAGCCAGTTACCCAGCCACAGCGCCAACCGTGCAGTCGATATGTGTTACTTCCGTATCTCTTCGTAGCATTTCGTTTCGACTCCAAAATAAAACCGTAAACTCTAATGCCTTGGCCTTTAGATTCGCACTTAGCACCCGAGCTCACGACTAATTAGACCGAAGTTAGCGCTTGCTAATACAGGCAAATAAAAATGCCATTTAGTCAACCACTTTTGACGTTGACTGTATGTAACAAAGGCGTTATAACGCGGCATCGTTCACACAAAATTGAATCATGCACGTTACGTGCGTGTCCTTTATTTGCTCCTTATATCATTATAAATAAGGTCTAAATTGATTTTGTTCGCAGAATCGGTGCGTTCCACGCGATCTTTCGTATTTATTCTCCGGATATATGTAATAAGGTTTGGTGTAATGAAATAAACGGTATGAGTATAAGACTACACTACATTACATTTCTATCGGATGAACTTGCCTCACTTTGCTTGCGAAAAAATCTCATAAGCGCTTTTGTTGAATACAAAATCATTTTCATGGTATTATTGAAGTGAGTGAAAGATTTTGACAACAACTTACAACATCATAACATCGCCATTTATCCCCGAAGGGGTAGGCAGAAGTGTATGAATATAATTATAATTACGGTACTTAATGCCACTGTCAATGTAACCCCCACTTTTCACTACTTATGTTATGAGTCCCCATGTAATAGGGGATGAGCCTATTACCATATACCGGGCACAATTCCAGACTCCGAATTACTACTGAGGTTATTGAAAAAGCCTAATAATACTTTGCCTGACCCGGGAATCGAACTCAAAACCCCTTGCCCGGCAGTCGCAATTGCGACCTAACGAGGCAGTCAGAATTTAGATCCTCTGTACAGTATTATGCTTGCTTTTCGTTCTGATAAAAAGGTAAGCATACCTACCTATCCTTTCTGCAAAATACAACCATGTTGTTACGTTATGAAAGCTTAATTTCAGACTTCGCTATAATCCGTTTCCACGTGTCTAATGTAGGCACATAATTGTGTACATACGAAATCTATTATTCTGTTTCATTAGGTCAGAGCTGTCAAAACAAATAATCCTCCTTTAGTACAAATTCATACAAACGTTTACCTAAAGCCAAAACATGTTCATCATAATTAATAATTTACGGCTGATTTCCAATAACTGAGTCATCAACAAAAAATAAATAGGTTTTATATTTTATACTAGCTTCTCTTAGCCACCGGCTATTCCAGCGTTCCCAGGGGTAAAAAATAAAATAAAACACAAAGATACACAAACTCACATATTTTCATATTTATAATATCGGTTCAAGCTAATTTCATCCATCGACCCTACAGTTACAGCGTAAACACTGCGGGCAACCTAACATTCGACAAACTTATATTTGCGTTTGGTACAGTAACTGTGTTTAGGGATTGAGCCGCAAAGTTAAGTTTGTTTTTTCGTGAATATGCTTTATTTAGTACCCAGTGCCCAGGATATTAAAGTATAACCAATTAATCATACCAAGTTTCATCGTAATCGAACCGGTAGTTCTTGCGTGATGTGTACAGACAGACAAAAATGGCTTTAAACACATTTTTAGGTTCAGTATCGATCTAGTACAGAATTTACTCTTTTACAGTTTTATTATATGTATAGATGTTTGGCATTGTCGTCAATTACGAATCACAGTTTGTAAGCAGATCTTTTTCTATTTAAGGTGATCTGCAATCAGAGCTGACCCTTAAGTAAACCTAAAACCTACACAATCTTCAACAAACCGTCATTGCTCGTATGATCTAGAGATCATGCAAGACCAACTAAGGGACACATTTAATATGGTCTCTGATAAACCTAAACCCATAAGCTACACTGCTATCTCCAACCCATGAAGATTAGGGCAAGTCAACGCAGTGATCAATCACAGGCCGTTGGTCATGCGGATGATAAATCTATTAAACACTTAAGAAAACATATGTACCTACAAAGCAAGAGAAAAGGTAATCCGCATGACTATGTCATATCAAGTAGGTACCGTAGTTTCACGGCCATAGAAATATTAATATCTATGTTCGCTCTAGTCGCCGTGTCTATGCTGTGAATATGAGAATGAATCTAGAATAAAAGAGAGAATCTAGAATGGCTTGAAATTAGTCGAGTTCCTCTTTAAACATGTTTGTCACGTCCTGTTTGATGAGGAATTCGACCGAGTAAGCCGAAAATCATAATAATTAATTAAGTACTAGGTTCCTACTTCTTCATGTTTATCTTAACTGACTTCTCAAATGCACTTACATTTCAACTATTATGTGATAATATACAATACAATGTATATATTACAGCCCATATGTAACATTTATCATCCTTAACCTATCGATATGTCGCGGAGAACCTAACGGGTAACCGGGGCTCCGGCTCGACGTGCAGGAGAAGGAACGGGGTGGTTTTTAGTCAGTAAGAGTCTGACACTCCCTCCCGCCTCACCCAGGCGGGAGAAGTCATTCGATGATTTTCCCCCCTTAAAAAAAAAAAAACCTATCGATATAAATAACAAATAGGTTTGTTTATGTATTCAGTGCAGATTCGCAGTCAAAGTGAGTAGATGTTTAACTACATACTTAATTTTAATGAAGTGTTTGTAACCAAAATAATGATGTGTATTATTAATCCCTCATATTAATTATTCAAATACACCATACATTGCCCCTTATTTTAATTTGTAATGTTAACTCGTTTTAACTAAATACTGCCCTGTTTTTAAGGTTTTATCAAATTGTTTAGACTTACTGAGTTTTTTTAATACATTTAATAGTAATTTTGTATTAATCGACTGCAGTTTACTGAAAAGCCACATCAGTATATTTCTCAGTAATAAATAACTGAGATAATATAATATATCATTTACATTGTAATTTCTGCTTGAAATGTTAAAATTATCGACTCATTAATGTGATGTATTTTCAAAGTATTATTATTTATATATACTTGTATGAGTATTGATACTTATTAAATACATTGAATAAATGTGTTGTGTGTATTTTTATTTGTAGAACCTAGTTGCTATACTATGGCCAACTTGAATTTTCTGATTCAACCGAGGGAGGCCACCCTCTCACAGAATGCTTGAAGTATTGACGTTAATGTTGCTGCGTTTCACCTGGTAAGAATCAATTTGAGATGTATCGTAATCGTTAGGTAAGCAAAGATTACGTCACAATTGGGTACGTTCCTAAATCAAAAATAAATTATTCCGACTGTTGAATACAAGAAAATATTATAAAATAATCACAAATTAATAATTAGAAATTATTAGCCCAGGTTTCCTCACGATGTCTTCTTTCACCGTTTGTTAGTAGTGTAAATAATCTTAGAATGTACATTTAACTCGTAAAAAGTCATTGGTACGTGTCTTTGGTAGGTTTCGAACATTGGTAGGTTTCATGCATGAGAAGCTGGCGAAGCGACATTAGACGACTCTTACTGACTAAAAACTTCGATCCAGGAGCCCAGGTCGCGGTAGCCAGTTAGGCCACCGGCAGCTCCAGAACAGTGAACGTTTACCATCAGGAAGCCACTAGGTACAAAGTATTTGTTGCTAAAAAAATACCTAATTGGCTAATTAACTACTTTTGTAGAATGATAATCTTCATCGCAAAAACTGCTAAGTTTTACCACGGTAATAATATCATATAATAATTAGAAAATATCATCATATAATATTACCGTGGTTGTACTGCCAAGAGTAATAATCGCACCATTAATAACCTTAGATGATAATCATTTCGTTACATTAACTTGAACAACACAACATGAAGATAATATTTATTTACATCTGACTTGTTTAACCAGAATATTAGGAATGACAATACGAAATGAAATTACATTAGGTATTGGTTACAAAAACAAATCGAACAGTCATACAACATACAATTTATACTTATTCCACGTAAAACAGTTAATCAAAAATGTTTTAAAAAAGAAGTTCTTCCTAAATATGCAAAGTGATCCCGAGGGGCGAGGTAGTACGTGAGGGTTTTTCATTGTCTCTATCTAATTAAAACTCTGGAATGAAAAATGAACGTTATGTGTACTGATTACGAAATCAAATATTAAAAAATCGCTTGCCCGTCTTCGGCAAACACATGAATAAGTAGATTCAAGTTACTTAAGTTAAAAGCGTTCTTTGCCACAGATGGTATTCGCCACATCTGGGTGTTAAAAGAAAATGCTTTCACGGGAATTTCTGGTTGAAGTGAGCATCTATTAATGTTATTAGAATTCATTATTGTCTAAAATCTTTCATTTATAGGTCAGACACTATGGAAATTGTAGTTCGAAAGTATGGATTTATACCCGATGTCCTCTTGAAATTTAATAGGTATTAGCAACTCTAGACGAATTTTTAACTTCGTACTTACTTTGTTATTTTGTTAAGATTAGTATGATTCACAAGAAATATTTTTCATCAACATCAATGTATAAGTATTATCGATATGATGAACTGAACTATGGACATACATATGTACCTACGTAAAAAGATAGGAATTCAAGTAAAACGAACGCTTGCCTAGACACCAAGTTGTTTCAAACATAATTAACATCATAATTATAATTAATTTAATAAGGAACATTAGATAAACAGTTTAACGCGTGCCAGACTTGAACCTGAAACCTAGAACTTTGTTTATGTACAGCTATCTACTCCACGGTGTCTGTAGTGGAATTTTAACGGATTCTGAATAACAACTTCTATTTACCATTTTAAGGAAAAATGTATATAATAATCATAATTTTTAATTACAGGATTCAATATTTCACCTTTCGTGTCTAAAACGCGAGATACAATGTGTTTTCGATATGAATCGGTGCATTCAAGAGGTTAATTTAAACTGAATAAAAAGTTATAGCTAGGTACCATCACACAAAGTACAATTTTTATGTCACATTTAAATTAAGTAGTCCGTATTCCTTTTTAAAAGGCCGGCAAAGCAACTGTAACTCCTAGGTGTTCCGAGTGTCCATGGGCGGCGCTGATCGCTTAGCATCAGGTGATCAGTCTGCTCGTTTGCCTCCTATTCCATAAAAAAAATAGAATAAAATACAGTCGATTAAATAATTGTCTATAACTATCCTACTATTATAAATGCGAAAGTTTATACGTTTGTCTAATACTCCTTCACGTCAAAACGGCTGAAGGGATCGATATGTAATTTGGAACAGGGGGTAGGGCATATTATAACTAGGAGACAGTCAGTCTTTCTGACTGGATTTAGGTGTTGCATTGTTCTCACATAATCGAACCAATAAAACTATGTAACTAGAGAATTGTATTGTAAACCTGATTGAAAAAGAGTAACCTATGGAGTTTCTTGCTCGTTCTTCTCCATAGGAATCTACGCCTTGGAATGAGCAACTAGCTTCACTTATAATTTTTTGTTGTTTGACGTTCAAAAGTGCCATCCTGGTCTAATTGAAATAAATGATTTTGACTTTGACTTTGACTTTGACTTTGACTTTGACTTGACTTTGAGACGGACATAGGATATTTTTTATTTAAGGATTTTCCGAAAATCCTACGAGAAGACGTATTTGCATGGTCAAAGTGTGAAAGTGTTTTAAGTGTGGGAGACCCATGCTTTGGACAGCTCGACCGGAGTGATACCACGGCCTCATAGAAAACCGACGTGAAACAACGCTTACGTTGTGTTTCGTCGTGTGAGTAAGGTTACCGAAGGCCAAATTACCCTCCCCTTCCCCAATCTCTCCAATCCCTGAATCCCAACAATCGTCAAACTCCTAATCCCCAAAAAGCCGGTAACGCACTTGTAACGCCTCTAGTGTTCCAGGTGTCCATGGGCGACGCCGATTGCTTACCATAAGGTGATCCGTCCTCTCGTTTACCGGCTTATGCCATAAAAAAAAAACAAAGTCGCAAGCAAAAGCTAGTTTCTAATAAAATAATCAAGGCTACATTGTTAAATGTAGATAACAATTAATATGACTTTTTATTGAATATGATTTTTTGTGAGTACATGCCAAAAACAAAGTTTTTTTTTGTACTCACAAAAATCAACATTATCTTAATATCGGCCACTTAAAAATAATAGATATGTTGAGGTAGGCAAACATTTTAAGTACCTAGTTTAACGACTCTGTGTAAAAAACCAGTAGCTTTAATTAAATAGTTGACCTGTTCCACTTCGGAACTAAATTATTATTTATCTGTTTGTGGTATTTCATCCAAATCTATTCAGCCGTTTTCGTGTAAGAGTCTTATTAATATTTGTCTATATCTTTACCAATTCGTCGTCCACATTATACTTTTAGCCACAAGATGGCCTCTGTTGTACAAAGCCCTTCCCTCTTCGCTAATTGCATCTATAATTACATTGGACTAATTAATCGTTACAGATAGGCTACGTCTATATATTGACAATAAATTATAATATCAAAATAGTCAGCTATTTATGTAAACAAAGAAAACAATAGCAACACAAAAGTTCAATTAAAAATACAGCAAAATATCTGCTTTTAATAGGAAAATAAAGAAATACAAGTATTCTAGTTAATTACCGTACAGATAATGTATGCACTCAGTTAATCGAACTAATAGAGAAAAAAATAATACTCGATGCGAGCTATATTTCGTTATTTCGTATGTTAACGTAATCGCAATGTTTACGGTGTTTTACCCTCTGATTGGTTGGTTAACTTGGAGCAGCCAATCAAAACACCGTACGTCATAATCGGGTCGATTGTGTTAACGTAAAACAAACTTGCACTACTTTGTTTACAATATAAATGCTCTTAGATATCTTTATCAAAGTTTGGTGCAGTAACTTGGCCTTATCTCGACCACAACAAACTTCGCCCGTCACTAACTTAGTCCAACTGCAACCGCGTCACAGATTTGATAAGTAAAAACAAATTTCGCAAATGGATTCGACTAAGAACCACAAAGAGATTTCGAGATCCTCACGGCAAAAGTTTTCGGTTAAAAAACTGTTTTGCTGAGCGAACGTTTGGCTAGGAAGAAGCTAGTTTCATTTCTGTTTGGAAGTAGATAGGGTTGTTTTATTTAGCCATTAGATTAGTTAAGTACCCAAGTAATTACATTCTTTATATATACGTTGTTTTCGTATATTTATTCGATACTATGAATGTTTAGAGACATTACGAAACATTATCAGCAAACAGTGTTAAAGAAACTAAACTATTTTCAGATCCGTTACTTGTGATGTCCATAATATGTTTTTCTTTACTGTTCTCCCCTTTATCCCATATCAGATATTATTTTATCATATACTTCTTTTTCCTTAATACTACTCTTTAAGGAAACTATTCGTCTTTTGCTTTTGTATTCCGTTCCCCTTCAACAACGTAGTATAGAGTAGGTAAATATAATTTCCATGCTCTCCTACCTCCTTAACACTACCTTTATTAAGAAAAGGAAACATTCTAAATTGTCATTACTTTCAAACCGTCGACTTCCTCGCTTTACTACCATTTTTTATAAAAGTGTCTAAACTGCAATCTCTCAGCAATGAGCGTCATAAAATGTTCAGTTAAAACAATGCAGTGCTTAGTCCTACAAGTGTTCTACAATGGCCCCTAAACTTTATGACGCGGAATGAGGACCGAAATGAAAAGGCGGATCAAGGAATCTGAACTAAGTCAAAGGGCACGGGATTTAGAGGACCCAAAAACCCTCATTATCTAGGCTAAAGTAAAATGAGAAACAGTGGATAACTAATTGAATCGGTTCTAATTGCAATCCGAGCGGCGGCGGTCCGGCCCCGCTCCGGTAACATGGTTAACCGGGAACACCGGGGAATATTATATTATTTTCGAAGATATAGTTGCAGTCAATTTGCACCTAACTCACCAAGACTAACTCTGCAGATAAAAGCATTAAAGTGCCCAGAGAATATTTTAAATGGGCATAAATTAAACTGTCAAACACCAAGCGGTCACCGGTAACCGCAACCTATTGTTCTATAATTGTGTCTACAAAACCGGTACTCGACGAGTTAAGTGCTAGACTTTCATAATTAATTAAGAAATTCTTTTGCAAGTTAAGTAGAAATATGGAAAAGGAACCTATGTTATGCACGAGATCTTTCTTTAGTATGACTGCCCGGTTTTGCAATTACCTTAGCTCTTGATATGAGTTCAGTAATCAATGAAGTTTTATGTTGGAGTTTGTGGTCGATTTCATACCGCAATGAGCTCACTTGGACTACAGACCCTAATTAACCTAGTTAAGGTTAATTTCGATCTGCTGAATATAGGCATATCGATTGTAGAGGGACTCAGTACCTGAACCTTGAAAGTACATAATTATTATTATTTTAATAGGTATTTTGTGTACCTTAAGTTAAGTTTTTGTAATAACTATCGTGAGACATACTAAATTAAGTAAAAACGCGGGTTACTCACGTGAATATACTGAGAAAAGCTCTTCTACTAGCAGGTAGAGATTACAATAACATACCTATTATTTGACTTCTGTACACACAGTGTCAGTGTCTACACAGTTGTAGATACAGTTATCGATTGTTATAGTATTTGTCTGGAATAGCCAACTATTTACTGATCGTAGATAGTGGATTCGTCTTTGACATAATCAGAACGGAGAACTGCTCACATCTTGACATGTATACCTCACGTCAAGAGGTCAAAGGTAGAAAAGTAAGACTATGCATTGTAATGCTTTTGTCTGTCTTTTTATGCATCACTTCATAGTATAAAACAAAGTCGCTATATAAATCTTTAAAAATACGCAACGGATTTTGATGCGATTTTTTTAAATGGATAGAAAACTTTCCTTAAGAATCACCTTAAGGAAAGTTTTTATGCATAATACATGCATAGCATGAGCTCGTGCGAAGCCGGGGCGGGTCGCTAGTCTTATATAAGAATATCGCCCTTCCTCACATACACCTTTTTTAAACAGTAATAACTACATTCAATTGATTTTATGTCTTTTATTTACTCAGTGGGTAAGTACAAACTTACAGGACACCATTTTGCAAGAAAATGATAGTTTATAATAATTTTAATTATGCTGAATATTTTGTTTAGAAGGTTACATTGACCTTCAAAGGGATAACAGACATGCCATATTAAAAGTAACATAACAAATAATTACTTAATTCTATTTATAGCTATAAAAGACACTAGTTAGGAATAGTTAGTACATGAAACGAAGCGAGTCGGTTTGCGGCTAAATGTCGCGGTTGCGAGGCTATGACGTCAGAGCGACCAAAAATAAAGGCTCGCTGGCCCAGCCGTTAACTACCACCCTATAGATCTTATTTCGCATGAGAACGTATATTTAGAATCCTAGTTTCGTCACGGTTGACTTACTGAAGGGCCGGGTTAAGTTGAAACAACAATATAATTCCCTGGAAAAGGTAGGAATTCTACCCTAATACCTTTGCCGTTTGTGAGGCGCGCAATAACGGAATACAAACATAAATAACAGCGTTATTGTAAAGAATGGCGGGGTTCCTTATGTATGGTTTTGCTTTTGGGATATTGATATATAATAATGTCGGTTTCATAGAAGAATAAGGATTAAGAAAGGCGGTTAGATATTAGTGTTAGACAAAACACCACTTAAAATGACTTTCCAAGGTTTTTGACAGATACTTGATTATTGCTTGTTTAATAACACCTACTTTACACAACTAAACTCATGCAACACAACATGACTTGTCAAAATCAAATAATTTAATTGTGTAAGACCATAGACAAAAGACCCACCCATAAACAACCGAACCAAAAGTTTTAAATTCAAATTGAGCATCACCGTTTTTTCCCAGGGATTACAACACACACATACATACCTATGAATGTATCTGTACATCCTACCTAATCGAGTGTCAGTTACCATACACCATGGTTGGCCCCACCGTACATCGGAACCCTTGTTGCGTCGGCTCATGTTCTTGACAGTCGGTATCCATCGGCATTTCCAACCGTTCCGATGTTTGCGTTTTGAATTTGGAACATTTGAATTTACCTTTATCGTGTTTACCTTTTTGCTTTGCTTTATGTGAGTTCTGTCATGATGTGTAAAGGTATTTAGATTTGCGTTCGAATTTGTGTTTAAATATAGTACGTTACTTAAGTTATTGAGTCCATTTTTGAATTGGATTTGTGTTTGTTACTTCCAACTATTCACAAATGGTGGAAAATTTGCAAATTTATTCAATTCGATTGGTGACAAAACAACTATTTTGACCGGCTGAGAAACATTTTTCCTAAAGTTTTGTATTAATAAAAATGACTACTTACACCATTATTTTACGCGTAGACAACTTTCCCAAATCGTTAAAACATCATTGTAAGCCCTAACTACAATCTAGACATAGTAACTACCAAAGTAATGTACAATCGTAAGTAAATTTTACGATCAAAACGAGTGAACTTCCATTTGGCTACGCTTTAGCGCTTCAATACTCGTAAATTCTTCGTAATTAAGCTGACTCTAAGGTCAGCGGGTTAATACAATAGCGGACTAATGTACACAGACATAATGAAAACCTATTTTACATACGATTAAATGGCTTTTAATGAGTGTACAAAGAATCTAAATTAAGTTAATAGTTTCAGGTTGACGTTAATAGAGCGTACTTATACTTTACCGTGCCGCTTCTAGAATGAATTACTCTTTGAATGTACTTGAATTTATAATTGGAATTGTATTAAGAACCTTCAAGCTGAAATGGGCTCTTAGTTTCATATGTTTTAAAGTCAAATTGGCAGGGCGTTACTATCCGCCGATAAATATGGAATTTGAATCAGAAATTGAACGGTTTGCTTAGCCAGAAGAAACTCTTTCGTCTAAACGCGATTAAAGAATATCATTCTAAAGGCAATAGATTTTTTCAAATCGATTAAGTGGTTTTATATGCTATTCCATGCATGCAAACAAACAAACAATTAAATCTTTCTTCAAAGTAGTACCAATAAGTATAAACATATGCCCTTTTGATATCAAACCTTCTACTTTACCTTAATTCGAACAAATCTGTCTCATCCCAAAAAAACTAAATTAAAATTATTCAACAAACTCCACTGTAACGTGTGTAACAAACCCAAAAGCATGCAAACGGTTTAAATTATGTAAGAGATGGCAGTGGCAAGCCAAAATACGATTTTACTAACATATTTAAAATTAAACGGGATATGATTTAAGCGGTATATGCTCCGCAGATTCCCGCTGAAAAGCCTGCAGATTTTCGCGATAAATACACCGGTTTTCAGTCTATATTGCAGGCTAGTTTTCAGGTTGCACGGTGACATTTCAGTGGTCTTACACACGGAATACATTACGTCGTGGTTTGGTCTGAAATCATCTGAAATGTGGTGAAAGAGAATAAATCGGGGTTTAAGAATCATAATAGTAAGCTTCACTTGGTGGTGGTATGCACTTTCCATATTATGTCAGGCTTCATGATAATAGTATAGAGATGTACATACAATGTAAGTTACTTCGGAATTAATGTAACTACGAAACAGACAGACGTTAGGTTAATTTATGTTTATTCGTCTTAAACCAGGCTTGGCACGCTACAAGCAGATCGATAAACAGACATGTGTTTATTTTTATTGTGTTATCTGTGTCTGGTTCAAAAGCCAGTTTATGTGTTCTTAAAACATGATGGTGGCCGAAAGAACGACTGAGAAAGAATTTGCTGTTTTGGTTCTCGGGATGAAGAAGTAATTATAATTTGTAGTAGACTATTGCACAGTAGACGCCGTGTCTAAACGTTTGACTATAACGTAACGTGTCAATGTGTTATTTGAAAAGTTTAAAAATAGGTTTCCTACATCTTATTTTAAGGTCTGGTATATTAATTTAAAACTTTAAACACGTATTTTTTCTTTTCTCAGAAAATTAAATACTTTCGACGATATATTAATTTGAAATATCGTGTGATGTCACAGCGTGCCATATTTTGTAGCACATTATGACGTAAAGACCTCCCACTCCTAAACTTAGCGCCATTTTATCAGAGTATTGCAACTTAATACGAGAAAATAAAAAATACGTGTCTAATATTTTTTCATTATCTAACTGACCGACTAATTAGATTTTTAATTTTGATACCCTGTCATCATCCCAATTGTAAATGTACTTCCTACTCCTGAACAAATCTCAGTTAAGCTACACTTTCAAATAGTATTTTATTTTCAAAATACAACGATAGAACGAAATAATACACTCTTTTGTGAAACTGCTCTTCGAATATTCACATCCCCAACATTTTTCAGTACAAGAGGTGCTGTACCGTTTTTATTCGTTTGTTTTAAAATAAAATAAAAAACTGCAGCAAAGGCCGTTTTATTTGAAACAGTAGGCGTAACTGGGTAGTTACAGTAAAAATAAATATTGACCCTCTTGTATGCTAATACCAGGAAGCCATCAAACGAACTCGTCGATCGAAAGCAAACTGACCTTTTTTACTTTTTTTTTATTTATCGTAAGAAACACAGAGAGGACATGTCGAAAGTACTGTTTTTAATGGATAATTAGTATCTTTATACATACTACTGTGAATGCGTTAAGTCAGCATTCTGGTACTATTCGTAGTGGTATCTAATTATAGATATTGATTTAAGAATACTTAAGAAAATCCTATTAATTTTTACCGATGAATTAAAATTCAGTACAGTGCGATCTTAATTAATTAGAATTTTATACCCGAAGCACCTTGATTGAATTAATTCTAAGACTTCACTCACGTAAATGTTTCACCACATTATTTTTTTTATGGCATAAGCCGGTAAACGAGCAGACGGATCACCTGATGATAAGCAATCGGCGCCGCCCACGGACACCTGGAACACCAGAGGCGTTACAAGTGCGTTACCGGCTTAAATTTGAAAAAAATTAACTAGTTCAAGTTGTAGGCCCCTGATGTGGCTTGAAACTAATCGTGTACCTTTTTGTACAGTCACCTAAATAAGCCATACGACCTGTTTCATTTACATTGATTGGCTTTATTTTTGTATTGACCAAATTAAAATAAAAACAACGTTGCTAATCTAGTTCATAATGAGTAATTCCCAGTTGTATGATATCGCAGCCGGATTATGTAAAACAACAGATTTAGGTTTTGAAACTAAAGTCCCAGATTAAAGGCTATGCCTAAAGCTGATTAGGGTTGATAGTAGAGACCTTGGAACAATATTTATCTATTGAACTGTAGACACGGACACATTAAACTATACAACCAGTATAAACTGATCGGCGAGTGTTTGTAAATGTTACACGACGCGAGGCCAGGATATACTGGGTTTTTATTTCGTCGATGTGTACCTAGCCCTATGTATATATATACCTACTTTCTTATATCTACTTAGTACTTACATATTTATGAAAACGAAATGTCACAGACTGACTAAACATGAAATCTCTTAATCTACTTGACCTATGAAATATGGAAGCTAGGTAGGTTACTGTATACATTTACAAATTGTATGAATATTATGAAGACGAAATGGTTTCTGATTTTGACCTACTTCCTCAGTATTTTCTCTGAAAGTAAATATTTTCCGGAATATCTAGGTTCGACTTTTTATGGAAATCGTAAGATTATTTAGACGCCAATGACCAACGGTGAAGGGAAACGTCGTGAGGAAATGTGGCTTATAATTTCTAATTATACGTTTTAAATCGCCAACCCCCATTGGGCAAGGGTGGTGATTAATGGTCAAGCTCAGTGGGCACTTATAGGCTGTTGATGATAAAACCTATGGAATGGTAACAACAACAATATTAATTCCTAACATTTAAAACACCAAACATTCAGTTGTTTTCATGGCTTTATCGTCAAAGTGGTCAATGCAACTCTTAAAACTAAGGCATCGGCGCCTGTCAATGACACTCTGAACATTAGTGTACAATTTTAGTGAGTTTCTTTCATTTGGACAACAATTTAGTGGGTAACCTCTTCGTTCAAAGTGATAACATGATCAATTTTGAGACTATCATCTTCACCACTAGGTACCATAATAGGGTAGATGAGTAATTTTTATTTTAATTCCGTCTGGTAGATTATTAATATATTTAACACATATTTTTATTTTACACACACGAATAGTTTCTAATACCTATATATTGATTTGAAATATTGCATGACTTTTGAGTACATTTTATACTCTGAAATGACGTAGCTACCTCCCAATCCTAAACTGTGATGAAAAAATACGTGTCTAATATTTTTTCATAACCAAACTGACGTACTAATTAGATTTTTAATTTTCATACCCTGTCACATCCCTATTATGTTCGAAAATATCACACATGGCCACAGATCACAACACGGATCCGATATCGCCTCAAAGCCAAACATATCAGTCACCCCTTTACAAATATTTATGCAATTAATTATCTACATTCATAATTTGAACAAGCAAACCACGCCCCCTCACTATCGCATGCATACGTCAATATAAACATAAATATTTATTACGCTTTTAACATCGTACTTTGTTCTTAATCCATACTAATATTATAAATGGGAATATGTGTGTGTGTGTGTCTGTTTATTTGCCCATCTTTCGCGGCAAAACGGAGTGACGAATTGACGTGATTATTTAAGTGGATATTTAAACGGATGCTGAGTGACATAGGCTACTTTAAGTCTCTTTCTAACTGCCTACTTACTGAAAATGATGGGTAGGTAGAAGTTTGTATGAAGCATTCCACAATTTCGTGGTGTTCAATGTCGTAGTGGCCCGAAGGTTTAAGACTCCTGCTTCTCATGCAAGAGTGTGGGTTCCATACCTAGCAACGGCAAGTACCAATGTGAGTTTTTCCGAGTTATATGTAGGTACTTTCTAAGATTATTTAGACACACCACTGACAAACGGTGAAGGAAAACATCGTGAGGAAACCTGGGCTTATAATTTCTAATTATAAGTTTGTAATCAACAACCCCTATTGAGCAAGCGTGGTGATTAATGCTCAAACCTTCTCCGTGTGAGAAGAGGCTTTACTCAGCAGTGGGCATTTATAGGCTGATGATGTTATGTATTCCACAATTTGAAACGCATCGATTTTATTTTATCTGCTCCCAACCCCTTAGAAACCGCGTAGGCACGATGACGCGGGCGGAACACTAGTAATAAGTATTATGAACAATGAAAGAAATGAGTGACCCAGTAGATTTTACACTTAATAAATAATAAATATCATGCTTATCAGTGACCCGTGCTACATTGGAGACAGTTTAGACCGCTAGTAAGCACTTTCACTAGTTGTCGACTGATTAATTAATCTTGTTGATTTAGTAATCGCTAGCACGAGTGAGCACAATGGCCTGGGTTGTGATGGCGGGTCAAGCACAGATTATATTGGAATGTCCTTTTAAAAGCCTAAATTTTTTATGAAAATTACAATTATGTTTAAATACTGGGAGGATTTCGACTACTTTTAGGTATACTAGTCTCCTTTTCGTGCCTCGTCTCTGATGAAAAATGAGAGTTTTACATTATGCATACTTGAAGGCGTACCTACAATATTCTTCATTCACGTTCGTGTATAGATATGTCGGGTGTGCGTATTCCGTGATATCTTTATTTCTGTATCATAAACTAAACTATTTATAATCAAATTGAACTTCCAATAAGATTATTTTATATCAAAACAATAACTATATAAACAAAAAATAAAGTAATGTTTTTTATACCAAACCGCAGTAACAGAAACTAGGAAACAATCGGGCACGATGTAAACAACCAATGACTGATATTTATGGTAGTGTTGTGACGAACACGGCGACGCGATATTTTTCCCTCGCACCTAAATTTTGGTCACGCGCGGGTCTCACGAACCCTAACAAATACTATAATAGGAAACTGTTATCCAACAAAAGGCCAACTGAAATTAAGTTAACGGCGCAAATTACGTTTTAGAAGAAGATAAATAGAAGACATTTTATTGGACTGCTCTTACCTATCGAGAAAATTCTTTGAGACATGGATCATGTGGGAATGGAGTACTTACTAACATACAGTTTATGTAATTAAAGTTGTAAAAGTCTTTGTTACGTGTTTTATTAATTAGTTAGCGCAGCTGAAATGAGAATAAAATCATATTTATTATACTTATTCCAGAAATAAACAATTATGCGTAAGGGAAAGTTATCATAAGTGCGCGTAAATTGAAAAAGAATCTCATTTTTTTCTCTTGTAGACGTCTTTTAAAAATGACACTTTTCAATAAGCAGAGATTACTCTTTTACATTCATACTCTATGCTTTAAAGCCTAAAGAATTTTCTAGGCGTAGACTCGAATTACTAATATTTAACGCTAAGATGGTAATTAATGTTGACAGGTCTTCGGCTAGGAATTTTTCTAGATAGCAAAGGTTTATTGTAGGAACATTGGGCGCAAATAAATGATGATAATTTCACGGTTTGTAGGTAAAACTACGATGATAGTATTGAAATTTAAAGGTACTGTTACACTTGCTTTAATATAGCATATAGTTAGAGATGTGGTGGCGGAGGAAAATGCTTGGCGTATCGTAGACTGAGTTCCGCACCAACGTATCCATACTCCGAGAACACGGCATCACAAAGCATCCAAACCATAGTACAGACACGCATGCCGCAGTACTTTGGCCATGTCTCCCGTCGTGACAACAACTCCATAGAGCGGCTGGTCGTTCAGGGGAAAGTAGAGAGAACCAGATCACGAGACAGATCGGCAACGGAAAACCCAGTGTCAGACTGTGCAAACAATCCAGACAATCCACAAACAGAGAGAGATGGCGGGAGATCGTGAGGAAAGCTGTATCGGCCTCCAACACAAATACGGCCGCCTCGACGTGACCACGACCGCTCTGCCAAGAGCGAAACGACAGAGAAGAATGAATGCTAATGCCCAAACACTGAAAGGCTACTCAATTTTAAGCCATACTTTAATATCGTACCATATCTGTCATTTTTAAAAAAATTGTAGTGACACAATATACTTAAGCGTGACTTAGAATTCAGTAGCGTTTGAGTATTTAGACATAAAAGGCGTTCTTTAAAGCACGCTCAAAAATGTTTCTTGTTCAAAAATCGAACGCCTATTGATTTGTAAACATGTCTGAAATGAGCATGCTAATTTTGAGCAACATTCCGACACACATGATATGATACAAAAAGTGGCCGCGGGCGAGGGTCCTAAGCACAAAATGATTTTTATACTGTGGTCCTAAGTGACAAGTGGTAAATTGAAACATGCTTCCGAGGTTGAACTTAGCATGAGTAACAGTGCACCTTTTAGATTAGGAGAACACAGCAAAGAGGTTGACGCAAATCATGAACCTTGGTCCATGAAATATTTTATTATGCTTATCATTCCACGAAGACAAATGTATAGATAACCATGATTTAAACTGACTTTAAAAAATGAAGGAGCTTCCTAATTTGTCGTAATCTTTGTTTTATTATTTTTTATATGCTTAGAGTATAAATCCAATTGTAAGCCCATTAGGTACCCTACATCCATAGCGTTTCCAAACTTTTAATACAATTCGAAAAACTACTAAAGATAATCTATTTACAGAAATCTACTTATCGTCATAAGATTTTATTTTATTTATTCGCTCTATATAACTTATTACATCAATTAAAACAGTAATAATACAATCTTATATAGATTCGGTATTAGGTATTATAGTAGGTGGAGGATACTTAGTGACGTGTTCCACTTGGGGTTCTTTAACATAGTCTGAGTAACAACAAACACGATCCAAGGCATAACAAATACGTGATATATATAACATTTTCTTCTCAATACATCGCCCTCGTGGTATGCATTGTCCTTTCTTTGCGACGCACGACGGATCTGTAGAAAAAAGATTGTAATCAAATGGCGCTTAAACAAATATTTGATGAAACAGGTTGCCTCAATGGATTTTTAACTTTATTGCCCGATGATAATGTTGAAAATCTATTGAACAAAATCAACAAATTATGCTAGCATTTTTTTAACAATTTGAAATTTTGAATTTGGAATTTCTAACTAAATGATGTATAAAATCAGTCAGTTATTTCAATCGACCTACTTCATTAAACCTTCATAGGCAATAAGAATAGGTACATTAACTAAAATCACGGGAGCCACAGCTCAGCTGCTGAGCTGCGCGACGTGGCCGCAACCGCTTACACTGCTCATGAGGAAGAACCCCTCTGTGGTTCGAAACTAGTAGAGCTTTTCTCAATATATTCACGTGAGTAACCCGTGATTTTAGTTAACTTAGTATGTCTCAATATAGTTATTATAAAAACAAGAATAGATACCTATAGAAAGTGGCTATCAGTCATTTCATATGTACATTATAACTCCGTTCGTTTCTGATTACAAATTATATGACTGTGATATAGCTCGTACAGCCATTCAAAGACTAATAACCCAACCTTAATATAGCAAAATGATTCCTTTTCACTAACATAATCTGCTAATAAAGTGGGGCTTATATCTTCGTAGGTAAAATAAACGGTTACATACGTATATTCACAGCGAAAAATAAATCGCGAGCGTTGTCACTCAGAGAGGTGTAGACATGGTCTTTGTACGATATTGGATATTGATAGTCGGGATGTAAAGGCTTAGATGTCATTTTGGGTGCGAGTTCTGGCTTCACACCGCACAATAACACAGAAACACTGATCAAAGCAAACAGAATTATCGTTTTACAACGCGCCATTTGCATTTTTACTAAACTCAAAAGTGCTAATAAGAAACATCGAGTGTTATGGGCTTAATTAACAAAACTAATTAGTGTTTCCTCATTAACTTTCTAATTGATCAATAAAGTTTTTGCTACGATGAAGTTTTAAAAAAATAAAATTGAATAATAAAACATTTCGCTCATTGTTTTTCTGCGTGCTGTCAGGATGGCGCTCCGGGAGTCCCTTTGGGAAATGACACCACAAATGCTGCTAATAATTTCTTTATTCACTTCACAACTTTCGACTTACAATAATTACTGTGTGATATAAAACGGAACGGTGTTAATAGTTGAATAACTAAATCTGAAGTGACTCTATACACAACTAAGACGTATATTTTATTCTATATGGCCAGTGGTGGGGGGTTATCCCTTAGTCAATAAATTATACTTGCGCGTATAAGTGCCACAGGATGTATCGATTGCTTTAATTGCAATTTAAATGTATAGGGCTTTGTTCATAACAATGTAAGAGTGCGTAGATCTTTGTAAGTAACAATATAACGATTGTTTAGGTGGTAATTTAAAAGTATAGATCTTTGTTACCAACAATGTGAAGATTGTTTAGATTGCAATTGACAAGTATAGTAATCCATTGTTAGCAACAATGTAAGGATTGATAAGATTATAATTTATAGGTATGGTTCTTTGTTAACAACAATGTAAGGATGTATAATTTACAATAAGGCCTTGTTCAGGCCTTATTGTAAATTATAATCTAACAGTGCGTCGTTGACAGAAATTCTTGGTGACTCGTAAAATGAGTACTTATGAAGGACGTCAAAATGTGTGGTTTTCGCGCCTTGAAAGTAGGTTACTTTAACGTAACCGTAACGTCTGGTTTACGACTAGGCGACGCGATACATAAAACTTTTATACCCACACTTTGTGACATTAGCCACGCTTTGAAGTAAACTTTGTGTTATTTACTATCAAATTGTAGGTCACGCTAACCTTCGTTTTTATTAAATGATGCCATTTGTTATGTTTATATGCATAACTTTGCTTATATTTTGATTATTCTAATACAAAAGCTGTTAATAAAACATAAGGTTAATTCCAGATACTTCGGCAAGGTTTTCCTAGATATAGGTTGGTGGCCAATTATAAAAATCTCCACAGACTTAACTTTAACAAGAAATTATTACCCATGAATCTTAAAATTAGTATTCGAATCAATGTCAGAAAAGTTTAAGGACCCGATAACTTTTCTAATCTCGTCGTATCTTCCTGATTGTATAAATCGTCATACGTCTGTCTTTATTGAGATAACGTATCTATCTACCCAAACCTCAGTTTATTCTCAAAAAATGCACATTCATAAATCACAACATAGCATCACACCTTTTATCCCCGAAGAGGTAGGCAGAGGTGTATATTACGCCACTGTATAATGTAACACCCACTTTTCACTATTTACGTTATGAGTCCCATGTAATAGGGGCATTTACCAGGCACAATTCTACCTCTAGACTCCGTGCTACTACTGTGAACATTCATAAATCATGCCTTTATAAAACAAAAGAAAACACCTCCTTCCTTTGACCCTTAAAGCGAGAGAGTCAAGTATTTTCTTCTCATTGACAACTCCCTTGGAAAACTCTTATAGGTAGGTATAAGTATACATGTAAAAAAAACGTTGTCAATAAAGGTGTTTGTTATCTTCAATCAGCAGCGTGTATCGTCATGTAGCTGATGTAGGTGAGCGGCCTGATAACAGATAGTAGACTTATCAAGCGGTGAGGATATAAAATTGTAAACTGATTTCGTGTTAGGGTGGTTGCATACTGAGTCTGACTGCGAATTATTTTGAATAAATTCCAATACACCACTTGCCCTATTTATAACATTTTTAATATTTTACAATCGTAATGATGAGTTTTGTGTGATATAATTAACGGTGACTAAGGAATAAAAATAAATTACTTTATGTGCGTTGTGCATTGTAACTTAAAATGTCATATGTCGTCTGCAAGGTAGTTGTTATACCTGTTTATTATTTATATTTATATTATTATTTAGCTTTTTGCCCTTGTAGTTAAGTGTATAAACCAATAGGAATATAAACACAATACAAAAAAGATCCAACCAAATAGAAATTGTAGAACAAAAAAGTTTGGAACACCTATATTTTTTTATTCTTTCAGTCAAAATGTCACCGCGTGTCTTAGTAACCTTAGCGTGACGACAGCCTCGCTAGATATCAGGCGGGGCCCGGGGGCGCGATCCACACTGATCTTTCAACTGTTCCGTACATTTTTTTCGGAGGCTCGCCTTTATTTTCTTTAGTAAGATACTGGCGTTAAAGAAATTATTAAAGTTTCTCGTTATAGTAATGCACTACAAACAAGTAGGCTGTTAAGTAAGAAAAATAGCTTTTAGACTTTTCAAATAAAATTTTCGCTGTGTATAATATTTTTTTGGACAACCATTGAGGAATTAAATTATTAGTAGCATAACAATGAGAGATCTAGAATAATCTATGACACCCATTGATATAAAAAAACAACAAATGAAGTTCTTTTAAATTAAATTCGATCGTATTTTACCTCTACGTACATTAGTACGTATGAGATGAGTTATGAGAATATTATATCAATTGAAAAAAACTTCGAATTTTTCCCTATTATATTCCTGGTAAAAATAGTATACAAAAAAATATTCAAGTTTAAAAATGGAACAAAAATAGCTCTAGGATTCTGGAAATACTTGTAGGCTTTTCCGTATATTGTTGTATAGAGTTCCGTATAGAGTTTGAAGGAATTTTCTGCCGGATTCAGATTTTATTGCATACGAATTTTTTCATTCTTTTAAAAATACTAAAAAAAAACAACAGAAAATAATTTTACATTACTTTAATGTTAAACTTATAGAGGCACATTTTATAAAATCATTAATATTATAAAGGTCACCCTTGATATTTAAGCAATTATAGCTTGGAACTTTAATATTGGTAAGGCTACACTACGGACCTTCATCTACTATTATCACATCCCACTAAAAATCATCATCAAATTGCTTGAATCGCTCATTCTCACTGTTATTACCAGTAAGATTGATTTGATAATATTATGTCCAATAGGTAGCAGACCACAGATAATCCACAGATAATTAATAAATAAATTAGAAACACCACATGACGCAACGTCACACGGAGATTAGAAACACATCGAACCTCAGTAACTAGCCTCAAAAAATAAAAGAATATAGTAAAAAAAAGAGACAAGACCTTGCACTGGAAGTGATCTTACAAATACAAAATGCCTTCAAATCGATAGACGGTTATTTACGTAAATTTTGCATATAATAACTGTAACTGTTGGAAACTCGATCAACCGGTCGCGGATCAGAGGCTTGTCTATGCCAAACCATTCATTAAAAAATGGCGGGCTCTTTCTTCGTGCCACAGAATCCTAGCGCGATAAAACATAAATGGCAAGATATAATAATTAATTCAGTATGGACATAAACATACCGCGATTCGAATGTGTGATCGGTGTGCGCAACGACGGTCAAAATGTGGTATCAAATAATTTTATTCACAACAGTATGTGTGTTTACTTATGTTCTGAAGAAACTACACGATACTGGACCAAATAAATTTAAGTTCTATTTTAATTTCTTTATATTTTACTTTTTAACGTCTGTGCTATCCGCCGTGATTTGGCCCTACTTTCTATTAAGTCCTAAAAACGTGAGAAATTCCAAGTAAGTACAATAATTATTGTTTTGATTGTATTTATTTTCTTTATATCTGCTTCTTTGGTTTTTGGTTTTTGTTTCAATCTCTTTTAATCGTTCTTTCTTTTAACGGTAGTTTAACGAACTCTTTACAAATTTTATCTAAGATGTGTAATTTTTTAAAATAAGTTTTCAAAAATTGTTTGCAAACTTGTCCACATTCACAAAATGTAGAGGTAGTTATTTTTGGAAATAGTTAAAGTAATTGTATATTACTTTCATCTTTAGTATAATAAGGATTAAAATAGTAAATAAATGTGTTTTTAATATGCAACGGATAAAACAAAGATATTATTGTTCATACTATTGTAAAATTAATTTGTAGCGGTACAGTTTCTAATGCTTTAGCCACTAATTTGATATTTTTATTGATATTCACATGAAAACTTAGAAACACCTAATTAAATGATGTACCTAAGTACATAAATCAGTGGGGTTTAGGGCTAAAAATTATTCATTAATTTTCAATAGTTTCCTTCAGTCAGCTACGAAAATAAATTATTAAAATTATTAAATTAATTATCTAATTGCATGTTTGAATGAAATTACGCATTTAAAGGATTAATAATAGGTAATTAGGTACGTTTCAAAAAATATCTATAATTATGTAGATATAAATATGTATTTAGCATGTTATCAAGTGATTTACAAACATTTATTAGATACCGTCCTATATTATCTTCGAAAAATGATTAAATATTACCACTGTCGGCTGTGTTGATAAAAAAATATATGCTATCAACGTAATGAAGTGACCTTTTACATATTTCTACACATATTTTATTGTAATTATTACGTAGGTTATAATTATTATAAAAACAAATATCATTAAGTCTGTAATTCGGGGTCAGTTTATTGATATTGAGTTTCTAGATTAGAAAAGAACATTATTCTATAAATTTTAAATAATTCATGTATCATAAGAAAACTAATCACGGTAGGTCTCAGAGCCAGAGTGGTAAAAACCGTGTATTGTCCACAAACAAAATAAATATTCATAACTACTAAAATAATCCAAATTTTCTGTTAAGGAAATTAAGCATTCAGTTCATGTATATATTACAATATATGTTAGATTATAACATAGGTACTTAATCCAAAGGACTCTGCGGGGACTACCCAGATCAAAATAAGACACATGCAAAAAGGTTCATCAAAATTGATCAAGGCGTTTAAGAGAAAAGCTTTGCAATGGATTCGCAAAAAATAATTAAGCAAGTCCAGTTTTATGTATTTTATAAATGTATTTTTTAATTAAATGATTATTCTAGGTGTCCCTACTAGACTTCTTAACACACCACTATACTTAGAAAATATCATGTAGTCACCAGGTTTTGAACCCTCACCCTCATGCTTGAGAAGGGGTCGTATAAACTTCATGGCTAATTCCCGTACCTACCGTACGTACCTTTCAATTCATAGCTTGTTCCCAATTCCTTCAACCTTCTAACAAGTCTCCTTTGAAATGTTAAAACAGAAATATGCATCAGTTAGTCTGATTGCATATTCAAACTCATTTTGTAGCGGACATTCCTATTAGAATAACGTCTCAGGATAATAGCTTAATACCCTACGCAATGCTGAAATAATAGTACCTACTATCCCATGTATTAGTTATAAAGATATATAAATGGACCTTATAACATGATTGGAAACGTAGGTGTTACATTCATTATGTATTCCAAATTGCAGTAGTAGGTACCTATTTTAAACATAGTATATGGTATTTTTTAAACATAGCTTTTAACTAACCTAATGAAAATGGAAAGCAGTTATAGTAGCCTATGAATGGACGTCTACAGGCCAAAGATTTTTTTATGAGATAAGCCAGTAAACGAGCATACGGATCACCTGATCGGTAAGCAATCGGCGTCGCCCAACACCCGAAACACCAGAGGCGTTACAAGTATGTTACCGGCATTTCGGAGATTAGGAATTTGAGGATCGGTGGGGAATCGGATAGATGTCACTCGCGCATTGTTGAGCCTATAAAAACTTATCTAATACTTAACACTTCATAAGGATACGCTAAGTTCATTTAATGTTCTTTAAACCATGACTGTCAGTTGTGTATATTCCCGGAAGACCTAGGAAATTGATACTATAGCGGGTTTAACCCCAGTGAGTAGCATGACTCAACAATCTATTATTTTAACATTGGCAAAATTATCTACTTATCTTAAGGGTCTGTTTATCCAATAGATAAATTGATATACACATGTATCTGTCAGTAGACAAACAACGTGATGTAATATGAATATTTGTGTGAACAATTATTACAAATTGTATTCTGAGATATTTTGAAAGTAAAATGCTTTGTGTATCCTACTAAATTCGTAATGAGTAAGCATGGTGATTAATGCTCAAACCTTCGTGGTGTGAAAGGAGTCTGTGTTCAGCAGTAGGCACTTAGGCTGTTGATGATGATGATGATGATCCTATTAAAGGCTCAAAAAGATTAGAACCTATTGCTATCATGAATAATCGTAATGGTACTAACTTATTAACGTTATAGGTTCTTCTATTTCAATTTAACACCGTCAAAATCAGGTCTAGGTACTGAGTCCACTGAACAACTAAGCTAGGCCAATGGCAACCAATTTGTCACAAGAATAAGACATCATTATAAATTAAGGGAACCTAATTAGTGGCAACACAACCTAACATCTGAGACAAAGAACTAAAAATCCATTTAACGAAATTACCTACCGAGTATATATCTAATGAAACCTCGTTGAACTTGTAAATGGAATCAAAGTTCCTTTTAAACACAAAATGAAGTTTCGTGAGAAACTTTAGTTAGATAAATAAACCGAACTTAAATGGTGTCCCCACATAAACGAACGCTAAAGTTTTGGAATAAAAGTCACTTAGTAAAAGCGAATGTAATTTAGTTCCCTCATCAGTAGAAAAACCAATCAATTTTACCTTGTAACTGGAGACTACTATACATTCATCTATCAGCACCCCTACTCTTTCCGGTGATGTCATAAGAGTGTATACGGAGAATACGTAGGCATTTACCGACCGGTCAGCAGCGTTCTATGATAAATTTAAATCTTATTCGTTTCCTAAGCGTGTAGGTAGGTAGGTTTTTAGTCAGTAAGAGTCTTTTTTTTTAAGGGGGAAAATCATCGAATGACTGCTCCCGCCTGGGTGAGGCGGGAGGGAGTGTCAGTCTCTTACTGACTAATAACCACCCCGTTCCTTCTCCTGCACGTCGAGTTGGAGCCCCGGTTACCCGTTAGGTTCTCCGCGACAGTCAGTAAGAGTCTGACACTTCCTCCCGCCTCGTCCATGCGGGAGCAGTAATTCGATGATTACCCCCCTTAAAAAAAAGTGTAGGTAAATCTCCGTTTTGTAGACAAGACCTACAGTCCTGCAATGAACTCTTATGGGTAGTCAATTTCGCTAAGCTAATGCGTAGAATATGTCGGTAACTGCAGACAGTAGGAAATGAAGAATTATGTTATTATCGTTTTGATAAAACCAACTCGTGGATTAGTGTTCTTCTAATTATCAATGACTTGTGATAACCTGAATGAATAACAATCACAACAAAAACAACGTACTTATATAAATAGTTCCGTGTAGATTAACGAAGGCATCAGTTGTGGAATTTCAGCTACAAGTATTTATATACCTCATAATTATTTTACAAACACTCCTAATATCAAAATCCGATAGATTTAATATAGTTTTTCTTCAAGGGAACTAAAGTTCACTAGTTACTAGACAAAAGTGGAAAAAAGAAATAAATAAAAACAGAAAACTTATTGTAATGTCACTCCTACTTCCAGCAGGGACGAGGAAAGAGAAACATTTAATATTTGTACAAGCTCAACTTGTACCGAAGATGGAGATGAACACTCTCGACCCCTCCTCTCTAATTAATTATCACAATCAAATTATTAAGTTTATCATTTCAAATTTCCTTTTCTTTTTAGGGAGAGAAGAGAAGTAGTCATACAAATAATGATAACAAATACAGTCATAGAACTTTCAACCAATTTAAAAAGTAACATTATGTTTGATGCCGTACAGTTATTCTGATACTATCTTCTGACCGTGGCTTTGCCCACGTTCCCGTAAGATGAAAAGTAGCCTATATGTTATTATAGATAATAATCTATAGCCGCAGAGGATACCTGGGCTCCGGCTCGACGTGCAGAAGAAGGAACGGGGTGGTTTTTAGTCAGTAAGAGTCTGATACTCCCACTCGCCGCACCCAAGGTGGGAGAAGTAATTGGGTGATTTTTCCCCCTAAAGAGGTCATTCAATCAATTAAAAAAGTAATTTATAACGTAGCATTATGTGTCATACCCAGCTTGTATTTTGATATTTTAAATTTTTTATAACGAAACACTTATAGTAGAACGCTTACAAAGTGCTATCAAATAATTGGGTGCACGGAAACGGTAACAAAAATATTGTGTTACATTCTGTTAGTGTGGACTAATATCAGTAAATTAAAAATGTGTACGTGTTACGTATTGTCCTTTTGTAGTCATGTAGAGCTAAGTTTGGATAAACTATATTTTTTTACTCTTGCTTAACTAGATGGGGAATAGGACGCAGTCTAATCCTCGATCATACCAGAATATTTTCGTTCCCTTAAAGGAGTTATCCTTAAACATAATTACTATATATTTTGGTGTAGCAGTTCTCAAGATACGCTTCTGCATACCTACATATTTGCGATTTGTTTTTATTTGTTTTTGTTTTTATTGATTACGTAGACTAGACAGTACCGTTATGGATAAAAGACAAAATCTCGCCTCGCCGGTCAGGTTAAAAATAAATTCATATCCGAATTTTATTCGCTAGCGGCAAATCTAAATTCCACATTCGAAATATCAAGTTGGTGAAACAGAAAGCAAAAGTGAATGAGTTATAGCATAGACTATCATAATTAACTTTCACTGACAAACCAAAGCGTGTTTATCTCCGGTTAGACACAAAATTATTTGCGTGTTTTAATTTTATACTATGGTATTATGTAGACTAAATAAGCTTTCTACACAACTTCATCACAACTTTCGCAAATCTTCTTTCTATACAGGTCCAATAATATTAATTTGCAAATGTTTACAACGTTCTTTTATTCTTTTTTTAAATACAATGACGTCCAAAGCGAATGTGTTTACGTTTAAAAACAAGAAAGTAGCAAAGATAAACACGTTTTTAATTAAGTAAAAAGTATCTAAGTTTCTAGTCAGTGCTGTAACATATAACGAGTATATGCTAAATAAATCTTTAAAAGTAATACCTACACAAAGGTACATAAATGAAAGTGTTACTTGACATAACAGTTATGTTAAATGACCATAGTTATTATGGGGTCCACTAAACAAATAATAATTAAACATACAACTAAGATAAGATATAATTTAAGGAAATCGAAAACATTTCAGATCTAAGATCACATAACTAGTAAAAGTCATGACATCGTCCATTATTTTTTAAACGTTGCCCCACACTAAGAGTTTCTCCTGTGTCGTGGATGCGTTTACAAATATACAAGTTCACATACACATCACATCACACCCAGAGCCGGAACAACAATCTGTGGATCACACAAAGAGTTGTTCCGTGCGGGAATACAACCCGTGACACCACCACCCGTTGCGCGGGCAGCCAGTTGCGCCAACTGTGCCGCCACTATAATTATGGTTTTCATCTCTGAATATTTTCAGTTTTACTGATTACAAATATATTTATACCTCAAAGTAGTTAGTTCTTCAGTTCTTTATAAGCTTGGTATTTATTGACAACATCGCCCATTGTCCATTCAGTTTTAAAATGATTTTAGTCCATACTATAATTTAATAAATAAAAGAAATTACTCTCATGTGATACCTATATTTTGTTGATTGATAGCTTTCAATCGATTTAGACTGATGTAGTGACATAGTTTCATCTAGGTTTTACTTTTAAAAAAATGTATTAAAAGGTGACTAACATTAGATATGAATGATAATTCTAATATAGCATCAAGTTTCCAAATAGAAACTGAATCCTTGGTCATTGACCGTTAATAAATGTGCCTGCTTTAAATTATATATGCTGGCACGATGCCTTAAATTAAATATACCTCTATATAATTATGTAGATATAATTTTGCTTATGTTTTCAACTCTAAAGAGCCGCGGAAGAAGGTTGCTGGTGCTCCGGTTCGAAGGGCGTTGGAACGGGTTGGTTTAGGGTCAGTAAGAGTCTGACACTCCCTCTCGACTCTCCCGGGCGGGAGAAAACATTCGATGATTTTCACCCTTAAAAGAATATACATGTGAGGTATGTAGGTAATGTCTCGGTATCTCTGTCCTCTGGATGAGTTAAGTATGTCACATAATTAATACTTATGGTAAAATTGCAAGGACTGTTCCATCACTTTAAATAACCCTCCTGATTGGCCTGGAATACGGAAGCCATTTTAAATCCCAATTTAATACCTAAATCAATTTTCTAATTACATACATCGAACACTGGAGTTAAAAATGAGGTATAAACATCAATAAACATTTTTAAATTCTGGGAATAAATGATTGCAAGCATTAAAACTTGAGACAACAGTCTATGATCACCATAAAATCAAAGTTCAAGTTCTAGCACGATTTGTAGGCAACATCTACATCGTAGCATTACCAACCCAAAAGCCAGTAAATTACAAAGTGAATATAGTTTCTCATCTACATAGTTTCCTTCATGGTGTGAACTGACAGATGCTTATCATACCCGTCTCACTGTCACTGGATATTAGCCCTTCGCATCGAATACGGGCCCTGCTATTATACGAACAAAAACGGGCCAATCATAAAACAGACGTACCATGTGACAATCGTTTAGGAGTAGTCGAACTGTTTGAACAATATTTATAGTACACTTTTAAATCGAAATATAAAAATGTCTGATGATAAGCAAGAAATTTTAAAGATTATTTAAAAGTTATATAGCATCTTGACTTTTTAATCCCCGACACACAGAGGAGCGACGTGGACACACAAGTTTAATGTAGTACCCACAAATCAACAGTTATGTATAAAGTGCGCGCGCGCCGCGGTGCGTGTCGCGGAATGCTGGTGATGAATATGAGCCTCTAGCATGGCTTGAAACTAGTCGTTCAAATAGTTACGTGAGTAAGCCGAACACATGATAATTAATTTAGTACCTATGTATGATGTAATTATAGAATCTTCCTTCTCCAAACACCGACAGGGAAAGATCGCAGAATGCGATATGAACGCCTATTTTATATTTTACTAGTTACGGTTTCTCCCCTACCCGTAGGATTTTCAGGATTATAAACACAACAAAAAAAAATCAGCCAAATCGGTCTAGCCGTTCTCAAGTTATGGCGTGCCTACGGGAAACGGGTTTCATTTATATATACTAATAGTATAGATTTATACACCTATCTGTTTAAAATGTACAATAAATAAATCCTTGTCCACATCCACAATATGCAATCCTTTTAATCCACATTTTCGTAAATACAAAGTAATCTCGTCCATGAATTCTACATTACCTACTTCGTTAAGCTTCATGCTATGCACTACATATACAATTATATACGATACAGTCCAGTGTATCATTTTAACCTTAATATACCTCTACAGTACTTTATCAACAATGACACACTTTAGTATAATCTTTGAATAATTTATTAATCACAACCATTGTAAATCATGATAAAATCAATGCGCGTTTACAACTTATAATAATTATGTTTTATTTGTGCCATCCACACATTTTAGTTCCGGGTCTAGGTATGATTTGTATCTGAATTCATGTATTTGTACCCATGATACAGGAGAGAATCCCAGTGTGAGATTATGCTTTTATGGAAATTCTGAAGTAAAATCTTTGTTAAAATAATCGCAAAACAAAGGTACTGTTACACATTCTTTAAAATAGCAAGCTAAAAAGCATTCTACATATTGAGCATGCTCAATAATTGAACGCCTGTCGATTCCCAAGCATGTCCGAAAGAAGCATGCCAATTTTGAGCAACATTCCAACATACATACTATTAAGTGACAAGTGCTGAATTGAAGAAGCTTCCGTCCTTGGAATTAGCATGTCTAACAGTACCTTAATTCGTACACAATCACCTGATATAAATCCCCAAAATTTGTTCATACATAAGTAGTCTCTAAACATTAGAAATAAGGTCTATAATGGAGTTAGTGGAGAGCGGTCACCGGAGACTGCTAGGGAATTGATCAGTTAAGGTTTCCCTACTATAGAGATAGAAACAACGCCACGAACCTTACATACTTTATCAATACAAAACATGCTGCTTTAACTCACTATACTTTTTTACCCCGGTAAGAGATATGTTATGTAACGCCTCTGGTGTTCCAGATGTCCATGGGCGACGCCGATTGCTTACCATCAGGTGATCCGTCTGCCCGTTTACCGACTTATGCCATAAAAATTTTTTTTATTTAGTTTAAATTTTAGGTAGAGATACTGAAAAACAATACGCAGTATATTGTGAATTAATTAGCGTATCGTCCAAGGACGTTGATGCCATTTTTGTTTTAACAATAGGTGATAATCCATGGTCGGGTAATCTTTTGAAGGCCAGATTTTTGTTTCAATTATTGGATACCTATGTATGATGTTTTTGTATATCATAGTCTGAAGTTACGCATCGTTTTCGTCCAACACAGGCTCTGCTTAAAAGCACATAGGCAATAGTAATTTATCCGTTAGGTACGTTATGTCATAGGTACTAAATAAAGTCAAAGTCAAAGCATTTATTTCAATTAAACTATAATTTGGTACTTTTGAAATGTCAACAAATACAAAATAAATAATAGTCTGTCAGTCAGTCCGTCAGTGAAGCTATAGGTGCTCATTCCAAAATGTAGATTCGAATGTAGAAGAACGAGCAAGAAACTCCATTCGTTACTCTTTTTAAAAAAGTATGTTCTACAATGTCTCTGATACATATTCCAATACTGTACGACGTACTTATAGGTATATGAGAACATTATAGGTACTAATTACAAAAATTACTAAAATTAAAAAATCTTATAGTCTTATATGGTGCTCACATATTATGCATACTGACAATCCATAAAAATAGTACTTCTATACAAGAAAAGGAAACTCTTTGTTTCAATAAAGAAAGAAATACTCGATGACATAAAGAAACTAGATTGCCTATATTAGAATGAAAGTATTAAATTATTAAATTACCTACAATCCTATATAATATTAGAGGTATTATAAATGTGAAATTTATTTGTTTGTATGTACCTATGTTACTCCTTCGCGTCAAAACGGTTGAAACGATCGAGATGAAATTCGGAACAGGGGTAGATTATGGTGTAAAATAACATACATGCTTTTTATGACACGGGAACGCGGGCAAAACCGCTGGCAGACGCTAGTAGAGCATAAAATTGTACCTGGTGGATAATAACTTGCGTTAATTTGCAATATACTTATACTATAATATTGGTGAGAATTGCCATACACCCAGACATACCACTTCTGCTACATACCACAGAGAATTTCAATTATCTAAAACCTCCAATATACTCACTTTACTTGACCACCAGATCAAGTTCGACAGTTGCGACCTCTTAACCAACAAAGCAGTCACATTTGTTTTTTTTTGAAGTTGCCCCACACTAGGATTTTCTCCTGTCTCGTGGGTACGTTTACAAACATACAAGTTCACATACACATGACACCCAGACCCGGAACGACAATCTGTGGATCACACAAAGAATTGTTCCGTGGGGGAAACGAACCCGCGACACGTTGCGCGGCAGCCAATTGCCCAACCACCGCGCACCGCGCCTACTGTACAGTCAACAGTCTTTCGGCTCATGTTATTAATAACATAGCATAACATCACGCCTTTTATCCCCGAAGCGGTATACAGAGGTGTACATTATGCCACTGTACAATGTAACACCCACTTTTCACTATATATGTTATAAGTCCCATGTAATAGGGGGTGAGATCATGTTATTAATATGTATATTATGTATTACTAATTTTCAGAATAGCAGTGCGTCTGCTCAAGCATATAACTAAGTTATATGACTTAGAATGGCATCTCCGAGACGGGAAGATCTTGGCCGAAGATCGAGGAGCTGTCATCATCTCAAATCATCAGAGCTCTCTCGATATATTAGGTAATATAAGAAGGCATCTTTATTATTTTAAACACTGTTCCTTCGACTTAAATTCGAAATTCCTTTACCGATTTCTCTGCAACGTCTACCAAGTCGACAACCATTCACGATAATGTACTGAATATTGTTCTAGTGATATTATTAGTAAATATAGATATAGCATATAAACTTACTATCATAATCATATACAAATAACAAAGGTCATCAGCACCATTCACTTCAATAAATAAAAATATTTCTTCCGAGTGCGAACCGATACGGAAAAGCAATTAAACATTAAATTCCATATTGCAGTAGATACATACACATAAGCATAGATACTGCAATACATTGTATTGTACGTATCAACAGTTCACAAGTACGTTTACCTTCAGATATTGATTGCCAATACGTTAAAGTATTGATAACATCTGCAACTGTTTGTATTTCTACTTATATTCTCGAATGTTCCAATTTCCAGGAATGTTCAATATATGGGACGTCGTCGATAAGTTAGCGGCGATTGCCAAGAAAGAATTGTTCTACATTTGGCCGTTTGGCCTGTCAGCCTACCTCGCTGGAGTCGTGTTCATTGACCGCAGTAATGCGAAAGGAGCTTACAGACAACTCCAAGTGACCTCCGAAGTCATGGTAAAAAATAAGGTTGGTGTCATATTTTCTATTACGTTATCTATACAGTATACTTAGTACTTCCCTGCGGCTACGATAACGCGAACTGGGGGATTGGGCAATAAAATTTATCGTTCGCTCCCTCCCTTATGCGGAACATAACACGATAATATACAGTCTGCTCGATCTCCTAAGAAAAACAACATTGGAAATCCCATTAAAATCCACCCTCATACAGCGAAGAACACACATTTTTATAATTATTTTCTTCTAACTAAGAGTATTTAATGCGTCTTCCTGTTCCGCGCAATTTGCTAATTATATCTGAAAGTTGATGGCTTCTACGTCTCATAATCGTGCTCTATTAACTGCAATTAGCAGCCCTCGTTGGAGACATCTAGTGCACGTTACTGCGTAATAGGTACTCAGGCAGGGAAATATGAGTAGTTAGTAGTGTTGTATAAATATGTAGGACACTAGTAAATATATATTATCTAATTTCAGCTCCTAGTCCGTTTCCTTGAACAGGGAAATCTTAAAAAGGGGACTCCAATTCTTAGTGTTATTGCTCATGTTACATGAGATTGAACTTTTCGTACCATAATATAGAACAACAGATGTCTAGTTTTATTCAACAAAAGGGAAAAAGAAATAGAAAATAAACTAATACCGAGCTGACGTGTGATGGTACCGCTTGAGACCATCAATAACAAAGATATCACACGATTATATCCGCCATGACAGACGGTGGAGCCCTTACGAAATTGTCGCTTTTCTCAAATAATAAAATATTAAAGGATTTTTATTGGAAAACCCCCGTAAAAGGGCCTGAACAAGGAAAAACGGGAAATATTGTAAGGGTTATGTCGTGCATAGCAACATAACGTCACGCTCTACGCCCCGGGGGCTAAGCGAGTATCTCATCCATACAATTCCAACAGTAATGTTATTTATGAACTGGTGAACCTTTTGTAATTGTAATCAGTTTAGAAAATTAATAATGTCTTGACCTTGTCTATCATTGATATTTGCACCTTAATGTATTAAAAACAACTACTTCAGTCAGACGCAACCAAAGAACCTGAACCGACAAACGTATATTGTAATTTACCTAACATTAACTTATAAAATTGATAAAGAACTACCAGCCTACCAGGAACTATTAATTCTAGATTCTATTGAAGTATGGCATTGAATACTCCATCTATTACAGCGCCATTCTGAAAACAAATTAAAATTTAGTTACTACAAAAAGGGTATGAATAGTACATTATCTAAGTCCCTTTATCTCGGCATGGTGGCGTGAACATTATAACCTCGTACGTCGTACTTACAGCTCTCATTTATTAAATAGAGAAAGCTTCCCGGCTTGGATAATATTAAACTTATAAATTCAGCTTAATGCGCCAGTAACGAACTAGGATAAAACACAGATACAAAATTACCTTGTTGCACGAAATGAGTTTCATTTAATTTTTTATCCATGCTTTGTTTTGCGTATCTGTGGACGCAGTGTGTAAAGGCTGTGTGTAATTTTGTATACCTGCATTTATATGACCCCTTTTTAATTTTGCCTGAGTAATTACTTTCTTACGATTTATTTTTATAATGTATACCTACAACAAAACAGTTGAAAGTTTTATTTGTAGCTAAAATAATGCAGAATAAAAGATTGCACACAATTATTAAATTACACAGTTTCATAATTATTAAACCAAAATCCTTCTATTATTCTCCATTTATTAATACAGTCAACAGTCAAAAGCAGAACGTACCTACCTTTAATCAAAAAGAACAATTTTTATTTAATGAAATTCAAACAGACGTATTCTAAGAAAAAAATAATTTAGGAAAATGGTTGATAAAGCGAATATTTTTTTTACAGACGAAGATTTGGTTGTTCCCTGAAGGAACAAGGAACAAAGATTACACGAAACTACAGCCTTTCAAAAAGGGTGCGTTCAACATCGCAGTGGCAGCACAAGTCCCCATCATCCCCGTTGTGTTCTCACCCTATTACTTCATTAATAAGGAGAAATACATTTTCAATAAAGGTAAGCTCTTCCATAAAAGATAATGTATTTACTATTAAAGCACCTCCTTCCTACTAATTGATGAACGCTAGCTTAGGAAATGTAAATGTAAACGAGCACTTTATGTAACTAGACTTGAAGTCTAGAACCGTTCAAAATTGATAGAAGCTTAACCTTCGAATATTCACTTATCTTACACATTTAATCCACGTGCATGACATTCTAAAGAATCATAATAAAAGGGATTTTTACAGACGATCCTGCTTTCCTTCGATTTCAATCTAAAAGGTTAAAATTCGTGACCCCTTACACTTCGGCAGAAAGTAGCCTATCTATATTCTAATTTGGACTTTAATCTTCTTAGCAGTGAAAGCTTCAACAAAATCCACACAAACTTCCCCCTGTGTTAGGGGAAATATTTAGAGAAATGACTTTACAGAAACAAAATTTGATTTGTTACACAAAAGGATTTTTGTGGTTGGACCAATGTGGTCGACCGCAGATTCGTGACAGTTGTAGGTACTATTGTTTTTTTAGGTAATAAGTTGGGTAGTGTACTCAATAAATAGGTACTAAAAAATGTAATAAGTTGAATAATCATAAATTATTCAAATGTTATAATCACGAATTCGTGGTTTCCACTGCAAACTTGTTATTGTCTGTCTCCTACAAAACAGTTGCGGCAAAGAGTACCGAGTTTTCAACTTTCAGCTTCTTGATAATGATGCAACATTAGGAAATGAATAATCATTACTCGCTGCGTAATGTATAATCTCCATTTAGTTACCATTAACACTATTTTTGTCGTTATTATTCAAAGGTGATAGATAGATCTTGATTAGACTTATATTTTCTAATTATAAGTTTGAAACCGCCAACCCGCATTGAACAAGCGTGGCGATTAATGGTCAAACCTTATAGGTGCGAGAAGAGGACTTTAGTCAGCATGATGATTATGATAGATAGATCTTGTATGGATTCTATAGTCCACTTAGAATGATACCGTGCAGCAAGGGAGTCATCTTCTTTCCTACTATCTATATGTCGTATCTCGATACAAGCGCTTTCAGAAGGAGTCAACTCCATGATACTAATTTAACACTATCCTTAATAATACTAACATATTTCCATTCTCTTTCCAGGTCACGTGATAATCCAATGCCTAGAACCAGTGCCGACAACTGGTCTAACTATGGATGACGTTCCAGACCTCATCAACAGAGTCCACGAGAAAATGACGATAGCATATAAAGAACTATCTAAGGAGGTCGTCAGTGCACTACCAGCTGACTACCCCTTCACTCTACTAGGATAGATACCACGACTGTTTATTATTAGTATTAGTTTTAATTATACGCTATTAATTACGACTATATTACGATTACGATAAATAAATTTATTATTTTTATTATATTTGTGTGCGTTTTATTTATGCTTCTACTGCTGTCTATAGCAGTCGGTGTCGGTAGCAGTCAATTGCAGCCCTATAGTACCTATGTTATCATAGTCGATAGTTGTCAGGTTGATTAATAGTCATGACTAGTCAATAAAGACAACGTTTATAACGTTCATACGCATCACTTATCACGTAAAATGATAAGTAAAGTGAAGTAGTTGCAACCACAATACAACCTTCAACGATTCGAGTGATTATACAGCATAAACTCGATAGTTTCTTGTGGTGTATTGGAATAGCAGTAATAACTGCTTTATACGGACTGTTTAATCAAATATTCTTATTTATTAATTTCTACTTGACAAAAGAACATACATAATAACATATCTCTATTTGTTTAAGTTCAAAGGAGGTTTAAAATATGTGAAAATGGGAAGGAAATGTAAGCGATTACTAAAATCATCAATTTTCTTATCCCATACAGCTCTTGATATGTCATTGGATTGTGATATGTAAAAAATAATATCATTTTATGCGGTTCGCTGGGTCAGCAAAATAAAAAACAAAAGACACTTCAATGACGTCATGCAAAAAATGAAAAAGACAAAAATATACTATGTTCTTTTTCTAAATCCAAATTATTTCCGCCTTCAGAACATTGTAAAATAAAAACAAATGACACTTCAATGACGTCATGCACAAAATGAAAAAGACAAAAATATACCTAGTATGTTCTTTTTCTAAATCCAAGTTATTGCCGCCTTCAGAACATTGTAAAATAAAAACAAATGACACTTCAGTGACGTCAGACCAAAAATGACAAAGCCAGAAACATATCGCTTTCTTTTTCTAAATCCAAATTATTGCCGCCTTTAATTTAATACAAATTATGTCGGGTCTCTAGTGTTTGTAGGTACTTGGAAAAAGTTGGAGTTACAATTATGCGTTTTCACTACCATTCTTTTGAAAGAAGTTACCTATAATAAAGTTATATCGTAGCCAACTAAGATAAGCAGTCGTTGAATAAATGTAAACGAAGAAATAAAAAATTATATTAAAATTTTGTATATTGTATATCAAATTTTTTAGTTTGCCTCGTTGGCCGAGTATTCACACATGCGACTGGCGGATAAGGAGTCTCGGGTTCGATTCCCGGGTAAGGTATAATTAGGTATGTTTTAAAAAAAATCTCAGTCTGGAATTGTGCTCGGTATATGGCAATAGGCTCACTCCCTATTACATGGGACTCATAAGATAAATAGTGAAAAGTGGGTGTCAGTTTGGTACGTTGTACAGTGACATTAAGTGCCGTAATGTGCACCTGTGACTACCTGGGGATAAAAATCGTGAGTTATGTTACGTTATGTGTAATTTTTTAGTCGTGATCATTATTATAAGGTTTATACGAAAAAAAATAATACATTCACCGAAAACATCGAGAGGCTCGGGCAGGCAGCTACTTAATAACAGAAATAATTATAAAAAATGAAAATAACTATGTAGATACCTACCTACTTCAATAATGTTATGAAATGAATCACTAAAACCCTTATAGACAGACCCTTATCAGCAAATAAGCAAGCAATTAAAGTAAACGATTACTTAGTTGAAAGTAGGGCAGTCAAGAGGTTTGCAAACTGCACTTCAACAATGTAGCTTTCATATTTTAACAAAATAATCCACAGATATTAAATAAACTGTATTTAATAATTGCCTGCTCAAACTCCACTGGTTTAAGTGGTCGGAGTGGCTCGTGAGGCGAGTGGTTAGAAGTGCATGTACCGAGCAAGGATCTTTCGTTCGACTCCCGGGTAATTTGCCTAGGTTTGTTCTGTTATAGTAGTGGCATGGAGTCTAGAATGATACCCGATGAATGTAAACAGACTAGTTTCTTATTACCTGCGTGAGATTTTTACATAAAATACCTAACTGATAAAAGATGAGTGCTAATTTTGGTACTCGTACGCACAGAAAAGATCGATACGAAACCGCGGCTTATTGGACGATTCGCACGAATTTAACTCGCACAAAACGTGCGAATCGACTCCTTTAAAACATATTATTTTTTCTGTAGTCGATTCGCACGAATTTCATTTATTGGCGTGCGAATCGACACCCTCACAAATATGTAGTAGGCTATTCGTCGTTAAAAATTCGCACGTTTTGTGCGAATTAAATTCGTGCGAATCGTCCAATAAACCGAAACCGCGGAAGACTTAACGGGTTGCTAGGGCTCCGGCTCGAAGTGCAGAAGTAGGAACGGGGTGATTTTTAGTCAGTAAGAGTCTGACATTCCCTCTCGGCTCACACGGGCGGGAGTATTTTCCCCCTCATAAAAATCCCTCGCTTACATTTAAGGTAACGTTTTGTAGGTAAACTGAACTCCACATAGTAGAAATGTATTTCAAATGGTAGGTAAATAATTATTATCAGCAGTTGGGATTGTTGGCTTATTATATTATTTTTTTACACACTTATAATAACGATATTATTAGATATCATGAGAAATACTTACTATAGTTAAAAATCTAAAGGTCTAATTTAATAATACAAACGTGTGAATAATTATAAGTATCACAGACAAGTCAGAACTTTATTATGTAAACATTACATTTTAATATATTAGATACAATTACTTAATATATGTAATAATTCGTTTAGTTTTTATGACATAAGCTGGTAAACGAGCAGACGGATCACCTGATGGTAAGCAATCGGCGTCGCCCATGGATACCTGGAACACCAGAGGCATTACAAGTGCGTTACCGACCTTTTGCGGATTAGGAGTTTGAGGATCGTTGGGGATTCAGGAGTTGGGGAGCAATCTCTCCCAATCTTTCCCAATGGAAAGGTGAGGGTAATTGGGCCTCCAGTAACCTCACTCACACGACGAAACACAACGTAAGTGTTGCTTCAATTTATTTCTTATGGTGATTCGATTTTGGTGCGGATCGTAGTGCTAACCTAACTAAACCTCAGTAGGTTTAAAACAGACTTGCTACTAGAATGAACAGTTTGATTCTAGTAGCAAGTCTGTTTTAATGACAATATTTTCACACTTCAACTAACGGTATGAATGAAAAACTTAGCCTTAGCATTTAATCAAACGATTAGTCAATCATCAGGCCGTTGGTTGAATTGCTAATTCAATTAGCTGACTGCGACAGAAGTATAGGTAAACCATAATAAAAAGTTACGTATGCTGTACCTAATGTATAAATAACGTTAAAAATAGATTGAGTTAATTAAAATTACGTATATTTGACATTAAATGCATCTAAAATAAGATACTGATTATAATTACTGACGTCTCAATTTGTTGAGCAAAGAACATTCTACGTCAACTGGTCGCGAAAATGTAATATTTGGAACTATACTTTTTTTAAATTTAATATTAAATGCACAGAGAGAAAATCTGAAAATTTACCTACTATACTAATGACTCAACTATTGTGTAGACAAAATTCTACGTCAAACTACAATCAGTGTTTAAGCTTGTTTATTTTGTGTGAATTATTAATTCAAAGTATTAATTCAAAAACCAAGTAATATAATTTGTAAACCAAAAATTAAACTGAAATATATTTTTTAAACCAAAATCATATTAATACTCAGTAACAGGAAAAAACCAGATAACATTTTTTCTTTTTTTAAGTAATACTTTATATAGACTTAAAAACAATGAATAAGTACTTACATTGCTTCACAATTTTCATTTCAATTCCAGCGCATTTTCCCGAAAACTCGGGCAAAAATGTTCTCCCTGATTTTCGAAGCCGGTGACTCATAACAGCGTCGGTTGTGAAACGTTCAAACTTAGGTGTCGTATACAATAAATAAGTAACAACTTACTAGAACACGTTCCAACTCATCCTAGCCTTATTTTCTTCAAAAACTTTTGGAGACACTTTTAAAATATATTTTCCTGGCGTTTTATTGGTACCGTCGCTCGATAAGTTTTATTGAGCAATTAAATGAGAATACTCGTTATTTTCGGAGGCCTGCGAAACTTTTTAATAGTTGGAGTTCCCAGTATAACATTATTAATGTTGTTTTAAATGTATGATGTTATGTATTACCTAACTGCTTTAATGTCATATATCCCATGACAAACGATCAGGTAGATCACCTTCTGATGGTAGGTGATCCACCGTCATACAATGCTGTGGTACATTGTTTCACGCCGGATTTCTGTGAGACCGTTGTATCACACCTGTCGACCTTGTCAAGTTATCTTGTAATTTACTAACCTATAAACCCATAACGGTAGCCTGGCCTTTCACTAACTATATATTACTATGGTCTGCCTAAAAAAATCAGTTGATTGAAGAAAACACTTTGACAACAGAAACTTAAGAACAAATAATAAAATTACCTATATGCATAGATATTATTTTAAGTGTGGAAGGCGATTATTCCGAACCTGATCCGCAAACCTGACCCGGTGGTGGGTTAGGTTAGACCCAAAATGCTACAAAATTTAGATTTATTAAAAGCAATTGCAAGTAATTTCATCATCATCAACAGCCTATAAATGCCCACTGCTGAGCAAAGCCTCTTCTCACACGGAGAAGGTTAGAGCGTTAATCACCACGCTTGCTCAATGCGGGTTGGCGATTTCAAACTTAAAATTAGAAATTATAAGTCCAGGTTTCCTCACGATGTTTTTCCTTCACCGTTTGTCAGTGGTGTCTAAATAATCTTAGAAAGTACATATAACTCGGAAAAAGTCACATTGGTACTTGCCGTTGGTAGGTTTCGAACCCGCACCCTCATGCATGAGAAGCGAGCGTCTTAAACCTCCAGGCCACCACAACACTTAGTTAATTTAACATTAGTTTAACTGCTTTATAGTTGAAAATAAATAAATTATCAAATAGATATGTATATTAAATTAATATTAGCGAAAATGTTGATATAGCAAATTTCAACTTTAAAAGGAAAACCTACCTACTTCGCAATTCGGGTAATGATAGGAGGTATACGTCGGGTCAGGTTAGGAATAGGGTTACGTTCGGAATAAATATCAATTATTTTTTCAAATTCCTAACCTAACCCACCACCGGGTCAGGTTTGCGGGTCAGGTTCGGAATAATCAGTGGAAGGGCCATGCTTCGACACGAATGAGCCGGCTCGACCGGTGTGATAACACGGTCTTACAGAAATCCGGAGAAAATGTGTATCCTAGTGTAACTGAGGTTACTGGAGGCCCAATTAAGTACTCCCCTCCCCAATCCTCAATATCGTTAAATCCTCAACAATCCTCAAATTCCTAATCCCCAAAAGACGCACTTGTAATGCCTGTAGTGTTTCGGGTATCTGGGCGGCGCCGATTGCTTACGATCATGATGGTCCGTCAGCTCGTTAACTGGCTGATGCCATAAAAAAATGTATTGCAAAGAACATTACAATTGATACTAATAAATACTTTTATTTTAATTAACAGATTCCTATAGAGAAACATGGAGGTTCTTATTACAGCAGTTAATAACATTTTATTACTCTTCTGGCATTTGAAGTGATCCCCGACTTCATTATAAGCCATCTTCCTTGTGTTTTATATAAGTAATTAAATATTCTTAGCCTGTACTTTGTACATTCCCTTTTAAAAGAAACAATGCCTTCAATTTCCAGAAAAAAGGCATTTCCTATTTTTCCTTAAGTATTGAGTTAAAAAGTTTGAGAACAAGTATTAAAAGTTGGGGTAGGCAATCTGTTCAGTCTTTATTTCAAAAGTAGCTTCTGCCCGCGGCTTTGCCCGCGTTCCCGTGATACAAAAGGAGCCTAAGTGTCTTCTACAACATAGATTATGTTATCGCTGCTCCAAATTTCAACAAGATCCCATCAGCCAATTTCATATTATTGAGTAACAAAGATACCTACACACAAACATTCGCATTTATAATATAAGAACTTAAGTAAGTACGTTTTTGGCGGCCGTCAAAAATACTTATAAAATCACATAAGTAAAAATCACAAATAGACTATAAGTTTAGTCACATACGAAAAAAAGTCTGTTCATATTGCACAGCAAAAGTTAACAGTAATATTTTCAAACGCCCACTAAAATAAACTTCAACTAAGTACCCTGTGGCAGCGTTTTCATTTGATACCGTTCAATATTACACAGGTATTCAGTTTAATAAACTGTCGGTCCTTTGACACCTGGATTCTGTGAACATTAGAAATTTCCAGAATATCGAAATATCATTTGATTTTGTGTTTTCTGGGAACTTTGATTCTATATCGCCTTAAAACTGAAAGGCTACTTAATTTGCAGACCGATCACCTGGTGGTATGCAACCGGCGCCGCCCATGGACACCTGAAACACCAGAGGCGTAACAAGTGCGTTACCGACCTATTAGGAATTTGAGGATTGAGGGGTATTCGGGGTTTTCTGTGAGGCCGTGATATCGCTCCGGTCGAACCGGCATATGGCTCTCCCACACTTTCTCCCATCTTTGTCATTTTATAAAGAATTGGTACTGACGGAATACAGTTCTGTCTTAAGCGCGTCTTAAAATTAAGGTGTCGTTTGAGTATATTTCACATTAAAGATTAAATTAAAGATAAAAACGCACTTGTAACTTGTGGTGTTCCAGGTTTCCATGGGCAACGCCGATTGCTTACCATCAGGTGATCCGTCCGATCGATTACCGGGTTATGCCATAAAAAAAATCGTGTGTGTATTTACTATCCAACACATATAATTTACCATCCCTTAAATTGTGAATTATTAATTTTATTTTCAACCGTCGTCCCAGGGCAAAGGCCTCCCTACCTACCTTCCTTCCTCTCTGTGCAAAGCTTTTTGCGGTCATTCTTGGTCGTAGGTACAAATTCATCCCACCATCTCGGTCTAGGCCATGATCAAATGATCAATCGGTTAAATTGTATTTATCGTATACTAGGTCCTTATCGTTAGCACAAATGAAGCGAAAACTGTTATTTCTTAGATAAATCTATTTAGTAAATGAAGTACCTACTTCGAAAGATCGAAATATTCCTACATCTTACCCATTTAGAAGTACCTATGAATTGGTTCTCAAGTGAAGCCCATATATTCCACAAACTAGATTAAATTTTTTTAATAATTTCTGCAATTGTGTAGACTGGTAAATTAATTAATTGTCGCGGAGTACCTAACGGGTTACCGGGGCTCCGGCTTGAAGTGCAGAAGTAGGAACGGGGTGGTTTTTAGTCAGTAAGAGTCTGACCCTCCCTCCTCACCCAGGCGGGAGCAGTCATTCGATGATTTTTCTCCCTTAGCAAAAAAAACTAATTAATTGTATTTTCATTAGCGGCGCAAGAACTTATTTAAAGGCTAACATAATTTAAAAACGTGGCAGTACCTACTTAAACAGCGTCCGACACAGTGCACTCACGAAACTCGATCATAAAAATTTATTTTCACGTACAAAATGTTACTAACTGTTTTACTATCCATTACAGTGATAACCCTTCTAGTTCTATTCAAAAGTGAATTAAAAAAAGTGCGATTTTATATCAAATTTTATTTCTACTATGTCACTGTTAGTGTAGTACCCTTAATAATTATGCCTTTACTATTAATGAAACCGAAGCATCACAGCAATGGACCGTAAGTACCTTCGTTCCTAGACTGTATTAAGTAAGTCAGGGTCGATCGACAATCGTGTTTGAAGTTTTCACCCAGCACCTTATTCTCGCCGTCCTAGTTGAATATGTTATACAATATATTCTGTACACTTCCGTCTACCGTAACAACCGAGTGCATTCAAAACATTTAAACATTTCATACTAGATTAATTAACATTAATAACATTTGAGGGAAATAATAAACTGCGTAATCTACTTAAATATTTATTTCTCTTTATAAACACTAAACACTGACAAGTAAGAACGTAGCCCTACGTATTTCTTGCTCCTTCGAGCCGGACCACGCGTCACGAAACTTTGCACTAATCGTAACTCACCCGAGTGTGTCCGAAAATCTTAGGGCTGCAGTCTACAGTCAGGCATCATGGGCACTAATTGATGGGATACATCTGTGAACCCCAAGACACTTACCAAGGGTGGGGACAACAGTAAACCTAAGTGTAAGGCATGCAGTGAACTTATTCCAGCTGATGACGATGATTGCAATTAATAATCTTGACTGGATTTGTCTGATATGAATATGGGTGTCAGTATTTTATATGAATCTACTACATAAACTGCTAAGAGTTTCTAGGAAAATTCGACTGTCCATACGTAAGTAAGTTACTATACAGACAAAACCCCCAAGAACATTAAACATATGAAATGTAGTTTTAACAACCGCAGCCGTAGACTTGATGTGTTTCTAAAAAAACTAGTTACAATACCCATTATCTGTAACAAATAGATGTTTATATAATCTGTCATCCCCGAAACAATAACAATAACCACCTTTTTCAGGTTTTCCTCTAGATATATGAGAGATTTTGCCAATTTCGTATACGGTTGGGAATGGCAAATACGCAATAAAGAGATATTGATGGAAGATAGAGGAGCCGTCATCATTAGCAATCACCAGTCCGTTTTTGATTCAACTGGTGAGTTTCATTTAAAATACTTCACATTTTTATCATTGGTACAGTTTTCACCAGTATCTATGTATTTTGGACCTAAGTATGCGAAAAACCCAATATGGCAAAAAGCATCTTCTAAAATGACCTACCTAACTGGAGTCCCGAAGTCTCCTGCAAAAGCAATTATGGAACCACCACGGATGGGGCCCAATAGAGCTGATGCCGATACGGAGCCGCGAAGGTTGCCGGGGCTCCGGCTCGAAGTGCAGAAGTAACAACTGGGTGGTTTTTAGTCAGAAAGAGTCTGACACTCCCTCTTGCCTCATCTAGGCGAGAGAAGCCATTGGATGATTTCCCCCATCAAATAAGAAATAAACAAACCTCAGTGTTATAGTTTGTAAGGAACCTATCAGAAAATCATTAATGTCTTATACTAATAATTAAAATTACAATAATTTCAGGTGTCAACAATGTGTGGGTTGTGGCTAAGAAAATATTATTGATTGTGAAAAAAGAACTTCTACTTTACTCGGGTCCACTTGGCCTGGCGATGTATCTGTGCGGCACAATATTTATTGATAGAAAGAACCAGAAAGAAGCATATGAGAAATTAGAACTTACGAAGCAGTTGATGATTCATGAAAATGTGAGTAAAAATAAATGTTTGATACAGAGCGCTTATAATTAAGGCATATTATGTCATTATTTCTAGCAAAGAGTTCCGAATATAAATCTCATCACAATGTCACGCCTTTTATCCATGTTCAGCTCTTATCCCACTGTACAGTGTAACACCTACTTTTCACTATGTAATGAGTCCTATGTTGTTAATACGGAGTGAGCCTATTGCCATATACCGGGCACAATTCCAGACTCCGTATTACTACTAACAATTTTTAAAAATCCCAATAATACTTTACCCTACCCGGGAATCGAACTCGAGGCCCCTTGTCCGGCAGTCGCACTTGCGACTACTCGGCCAACGACGCAGTCTAAATTTACGAATACATAAAACGCAAAAAATACTTATTTACCACCAAAATAACGGGTATTACTTACGTCACTCGCAGTGATGTGATCTTAAACGAGGTTCATTAAAAAATCTCTGAGAAAATTTATATATCTAAACATTTTTTTTAAGTTAGCATTGTTTAAGTATTTGTACATTTGACTCATTTTTAATTTTTTTAATCTTTAGAGGCCATACCAAATTATACAATAGCACGTACACGCGCCTACTTCAAAAGAACTATACGTACTTACGTAGGTACATCCAGATTCGCATCAGCGTTTAAAAATAAATGGAACGTACTCCAAACTATTTACTTTAAAGTCGTGCGTAAATACGTGCCTTCAACCAGGTCACTCATACCTTCTCTGGGTCTTGTATTCTCCGATTGTGGCTCTTATTGAGCTGTACCTATATGGCTAAATTATGTACTTCCATCCAATGATCATCGGCTGCTTCGACTGCTTCGATTGACAAACCTCCACGGTCCTAGTCTTGGCCTAGGTTTGGAGAATTTTGATGGGAGTTATTTTCCCCCTTGCAGCCTATTACAATGTATATGAGATCCAATCATCATCCAACTTTGACTTAACTAGCCCTACATAAAAAACCGTTTAAAAATATAGGTGGATGCGAGACTGGAACAGACAGTAGTCAAACTTATTATTTCTAATTTTTTTTTTTTGATAAGCGACCTTTTTTTTAATATTCTTTTTTTTTATAATGCATGTCGTGACAGCCTTTAATTAACTCGTCGAGTACCGGTTTTGTAGACACAATTATAGAACAATAGATTGCGGTCACCGGTGACCGCTTGGTGTTTGACAGTTTAAGGCTACACTATATTATGTTAAAATATTATGTTAAAAAACCTATCATGTATTTTGGTGTATGCTTTGTTGGTTGTCCTTAAATAAATAAATATAGGGTTATAGAACAGATCGTTTCCAAAAAATTTTTTGAACAAAAGGATAGGCGGAAATGAACGGTTATTAAAATATTTAACTTTTAATTGTCGGTTATTTTAAAATGACGTCCGAGGTAACTCTAAAATTGAAAACACAAAAAAGGAACGCGCTTGACCTAATTTTCTTATTTTAATTATTTTACTTTATTAGTTTATTTATGAATTCTAATAATCAAATACACAATAATAATATTATTTTAGACACGGTGATCCCAAATTCATAGTACATGGGATCACGCCCGCCGCTAGCATTCGAGCACCTGCGTGCAAATACCGATTATGCCGCCCCCCTTTTTGTAATTTGGGCAAAAAATCCTCAAATTACTCTTGACGAAGTGACTCCTACAACTCTTACTAACTAAAAACCACCCCATTCTCTCCAACACTTGCTCAAAGCCAGGGCCCCAGTACCCATATGACAGCCTACCCTCTAGCAAGGCAACAATCCTAGTGGGTCCGTCTGTGGTGTCTGATGAAGTAATGACTCTTTGAGGCCTGCATTTTACACGACGCGCCGAACGCTCGGGTCTGCTACGTGTCAGGTGATCCTTGTTTGCCGTCCGCAGACTCGCGCTTACGGTGGCGGAGAAGGCGACGCGATACTACACCAAAAGCATCTGCGGCAAAGATATTATCTCGAAAATGTAAGAAAATACTCGATAGATTTCGAGTAAGTCCAGAAAATAATCGAGGACGCTCGATAGATTTTGAGTAACTCTCGAAAGTGATCGAAGACAATCAAAAGTGATCGAGGACGTTCGATAGCTTTCGAGGACGATCGAAAGTGATCGAGGATGCTCGAAAGTGATCGAGAGCGCTCGATAGTTTTCGAGGAAGTTCGATAGGTTTTGAGGACGCTCGAAACTGATCGAGGACGCTCGATAGTTTTCGAGGACACTCGAAACTGATCGAGGACGCTCGAAAGTGATCGAGAACGCTCGATAGTTTTCGAGGACGCTCGATAGTTTTCGAGGACGCTCGATAGTTTTCGAGGACACTCGAAACTGATCGAGGACGCTCGAAAGTGATCGAGGACGCTCGAAACTGATCGAGAATGATCGATAGTCTTCGAGGACGCTCGAAACTGATCGAGGACTGTCGATAGGTTTCGAGGAAGCTCGATAGGTTTTGAGGACGCTCGAAACTGATTGAGGACGCTCGATAGTTTTCGAGGACACTCGAAACTGATCGAGGACGCTCGAAAGTGATCGAGAACGCTCGAAAGTGATCGAGAACGCTCGATAGTTTTCGAGGACGCTCGATAGTTTTCGAGGACGCTCGATAGTTTTCGAGGACACTCGAACTGATCGAGGACGCTCGAAAGTGATCGAGGACGCTCGAAACTGATCGAGAACGGTCGATAGTTTTCGAGGACGCTCGATAGTTTTCGAGGACACTCGAAACTGATCGAGGACGCTTGAAAGTGATCGAGGACGCTCGATAGTTTTCAAGAGCGCTCGATAGTTTTCGAGGAAGCTCGATAGGTTTTGAGGACACTCGAAACTGATCGAGGACGCTCGAAAGTGATCGAGAACGCTCGATAGTTTTCGAGGGCACTCGATACTGATCGAGGACGCTCGAAAGTGATCGAGGATGTTCGAAAGTGATCGAGGATGCTCGAAAGTGATCGAGGATGCGCGATAGTTTTCGAGAGCGCTCGATAGTATTCGAGGAAGCTCGATAGGTTTTGAGGAAGCTCGATAGGTTTTGAGGACGCTCGAAACTGATCGAGAACGCTCGATAGTTTTCGAGGACGCTCGATAGTTTTCGAGCACACTCGAAACTGATCGAGGACGCTCGAAAGTGATCGAGGATGCTCGAAAGTGATCGAGTATGCTCGAAAGTGATCGAGGATGCTCGATAGTTTTCGAGAGCGCTCGATAGTTTTCGAGGAAGCTCGATAGTTTTCGAGGAAGCTCGATAGGTTTTGAGGACGCTCGAAACTGATCGAGAACGTTCGATAGTTTTCGAGGACGCTCGATAGTTTTCGAGGACACTCGAAACTGATCGAGGACGCTCGATAGTTTTCGAGGACGCTCGATAGTTTTCGAGGACGCTCGAAACTGATCGAGGACGCTCGATAGTTTTCGTGGACGCTCGAAATTGATTGAGGACGCTCGAAACTGATCTAGGACGCATGAAAGTGATCGAGGCCGCTTAATGGCTTTCGGGGACGCTCGAAAGTGATCGAGGATGCTCGAAAGTGATCGAGGACGCTCGGTAGTTTTCGTGGAAATAATACATATCCTAAATTATACCTTACTAGCTGTTGCCCGCGACTTCGTCCGCGTAGAATAATGACTTCTGGCAGAATTTAGGCTTTTGAATTAGTTTTTATCAAGGGATATTCTACGGTAATGGATGTCGTCAGAATTGATTCAGTCCCGTAGATGATAGCGTGATAATATGTAGCCTATATGTTTACCAGACTTGTTAGTAATATTCATGCAAAATTTGAAATAGTAGTGCAGTACTTTTTGAGATCATCACGGCCATACATACAGACAAATAGACAAAAATTCTAAAAACCACATTATTGGCTTCGGTATCGATTAGAGATCACGCTTCAAATATTCTTTTAAAAAATATTCAATGTACAGTTTTGACTTTTCTACGATTTATTATATGTGTAGATAGCTGTTACCCGCGACTTCTTCCGCGTAGATTAATGACTTCTGACAGAATTAACCAGAATCAATTCAGTGCCCAAGTAAGATTTACCTATTTTGAAATGATTTATCGTAGTTTCAATAAATAAATAATCCCGCAGGGATCTTACCAGTACAGTGCCCGATCACGTAAGGTTTGAGTAATAAAAACTATTCTATCGACTATTGTTGTACCGAATCTCTCTAGAATAAGTTCAGTGGTTTAGAGTTAGAGAGTCCTGGGGCATTGACGCATAGTTCCCGTTCTCGTGAGACATCTGTGAAAAAACTATCATACGTTACCCAGGTCCCAAATCATCGTTTTACCGAATGTAATTCAAAAAGATTCAATGATTCTAAATTCAACGGCTAAGAAGATTTATACAAACTCTCATTCCCTATTTTATCCCCTTAGGGGTGGAATTTATCAAAATCCTTTCTAAAGAGATACCTATGTCATAGTAACTTTATGCATGCAAACTCTCAGCCCGATCAATTTAAAACTGGCAAAGTATCATACTTTGGGGTGAGAATGTTCAAAAACCTTTCTAAAGGGACGTTTACGTCATAATATCCATCTGCACGCCGAATTTCAACCCGATCGGTGTAAAACTGACAAAGCCTCACACAAACGTTCATCCCCTATTTTACCCCCTTGGTGGAAATTATCAAAATCCTTTCAAAGCGGATGCTTACGTCATAACATCTATCTGCATGCCAAATTTCAACCTGATCGGTTTAAAACTGACAAAGGCTCATATAAACTTTCATCCCCTATTTTACCCACTTGGGGGTGGAAATTATCAAAATCCTTTCACAGCGGACGCCTACGTCGTAACATCTATCTGCATGCCAAATTACAACCCGATCGGTTTAAAACTGACAAAGGCTCATATAATCTTTCATCCCCTATTTTACCCACTTGGGGGTGGAAATTATCAAAATCCTTTCATATCGGATGCTTACGTCATAACATCTATCTGCATGCCAAATTACAACCCGATCGGTTTAAAACTGACAAAGTCCCATACAAACTTTCATCCCCTATTTTACCCCCATTGGGGGTGGAAATTATCAAAATCCTTTCACATCGGATGCTTACGTCATAACATCTATCTGCATGTCAAATTACAACCCGATCGGTTTAAAACTGACAAAGTCTCATACAAACTTTCCTCCCCTTTTTTACCCCCTTGGGGGTGGAAATTATCAAAATCCTTTCACAGCGGATGCTTACATCATAACATCTATCTGCATGCCAAATTTCAACCCGATCGGTTTAAAACTGACAAAGCCTCATACAAACTTTCATCCCCTATTTTACCCCCATTGGGGGTGGATATTATCAAAATCCTTTCATATCGGATGCTTACGTCATAACATCTATCTGCATGTCAAATTACAACCCGATCGGTTTAAAACTGACAAAGTCTCATACAAACTTTCATCCCCTATTTTACCCCCATTGGGGGTGGAAATTATCAAAATCCTTTCACATCGGATGCTTACGTCATAACATCTATCTACATGCCAAATTACAACCCGATCGGTTTAAAACTGACAAAGTCTCATACAAACTTTCATCCCCTTTTTTACCCCCTTGGGGATGGAAATTATCAAAATCCTTTCACAGCGGATGCTTACGTCATAACATCTATCTGCATGCCAAATTTCAACCCGATCAGTTAAAAACTGACAAAGTTTCATACAAACTTTCATCCCCTTTTTTACCCCCTTGGGGGTGGAAATTATCAAAATCCTTTCTTAGCGAATGCCTACGTCATAACATCTATCTATATGCCAAATTTTAGCCCAATCTGTCCAGCGGTTTGGGCTGTGCGTTGATAGATCACTATGTCAGTCAGTCAATCAGTCAGTCAGTCAATCACGTTTGAATTTTAAATATATAGAGATAAAACTAAAATAAACAAAATATAACTTTAACATAACATCTTGTCTATCTTACAATGTTATAATGCTCTACAAAAGTAATGAAATAGAAAAATACTATTATTTTTTTAATATAATTTAATAACATTAACTATTAAAATGGTCTTTTTAAGCGACACGCCCGGACCGGGCGGGGGCGGACTGCCTCCTCGGATTTGGAATCTATCACCAGCTCCTCAACACTGGGTACTGTACTGAGAGGTACGGATCCATTAGCAGATGTAGATGGCAACTCAACGGTAATCGTGGTTCGAACCGGACTGAGCTCCCTCACGCTCCGAGGGCTCAGAGTCTCTCCGGGGACTAACCCTGGACTCGTCACTTCGGAATTGTCGGGACGTTCCGCATCCAGAAAACTCCGTTCTGATGTGCTTGTCGGACAAATCAATGAGCTTCGCGATCGCAGTCTTAACTGGTCAATGTGTCTATGACTTTCCTTGCCCAAATCGTCTATGACTATATAATCCGTTATAAGTATACCCACTCTATCTACTACCTGCCCCGGACTCCATCTTTCATTTCCTTTATATTGTCTCATCCATATTTCCTCTCCTATTTCTAAAGAACGTTTCACGTTCGTTCCTCCTTTCTGTTGTCGTTCCTGAGTCTTCCTAACTTTATTTTCTATATTAGGTTTTAATGCATCTAATTTGGTGCGTAGTTTCCTACCTAGCATCAATGTGGCTGGGCTTTCCCCTGTTGAACAGTGCTCCGTATTACGATAATGTAAAAGAAAGTTATTTAAAAATAAATTAATGTTCCCTTTTTGTTTAAAACCTTTTTTTATAATTCTTTTAACCGTACGTACTGCATTTTCTGCAGCCCCATTCGATGCTGGGTGGTACGGAGCAGAAAAAATGTGATCAACTCCCTGACTTGCCAAAAAGTCGGCAAATTCCTTGCTCGTGAACGGTGGTCCGTTATCTGAGACTATTTGTCTCGGTAAACCCCATCTAGAAAAAAACTTCGGTAAGCTTTTCAATCGTAGCACCAGCCGCCGTACTAGGCACAGGAAATACTTCTAACCATTTAGTTCTAGCGTCAACCATAATTAAATACATTTTTCCGAAAATCGGCCCTAGAAAATCGAGATGCACCCTCGCCCACGGTCTAGAAGGCCAAGGCCACGACGTGACTGTGTGTCGCTGCGGCGCGTCCGCCTCTCCCGCGCACACCGCACACTCCCTGCACGTAGCCTCAATCGCCTCGTCTATGCCCGGCCACCAAATATAACTCCTAGCTGATGCCTTTGTCTTAACTATGCCCATGTGAGGTTCGTGCAATTCCTGTAGTACTCTGGCTCGACTACTGGTAGGAATCACTACCCTGTGCCGGTGCCCCCACATTACGCAGCCTAATTCCTCGTACAACTCCTTACGACGGTTAAAATACGGCTGTAACTCTCGAATATCATTATCTGTTGGCCACATATCACGAATATAATTTAAAGCCCTACCTAATATTGGATCTACCCTCGTCTGTTGTTTAATTGTATTACCTCTATAATGTAATAATAATGCATTCTGTGCAAAATGTAAATAAGTTTGCTCGGGAACCCGCAGTGACTCATCGCTACTGTACGGAACCGGCAATCTCGACAGTCCGTCCGCACCGTTTTGTTTCGTGTTTACATATTCAATATCGTATGTATACGCAGATAAAATAATTGCCCAACGTTGTAATCTACTCGCGGCCATGGCTGGTACACCATGTTTTGGTCCAAATATACTTACTAACGGTTTATGGTCGGTTCGCAAGACAAAAGGTCGACCATACATATACTGATGTAATTTTTGTAAACAAAATACGATAGCTAACGCCTCCCGATCTATTTGAGAATAATGTTTCTCGGCATTATTCAATGCACGTGACACATATACCACCGGGCGGTCGCGGCCGTCGGCGCCCGGCTGTGTGAGTACACCGCCTATGCCCCGCGCGCTCGCGTCGCATGTCAACACTAACGGTTTGTTTGGATCATAATGCGTTAATACCTCTGCGCCTACTAATATTTTTTTTACCCTTGTAAATGCCTTTTCGCATTCCGCACTCCATCTCCAATCGACCTTTTTCTTTAACAGTTCATACAGCGGTGACAAAATAGTACTCATATTCTTAACAAATTTAGCATAAAAATTAACTAAACCTAAAAAGGAACGCAACTCTGAGATATTTCTTGGCCTGGGAATTTTTATTATTGCTTTTATTTTATCGGAATCTACTTTAACCCCTTCTTTTGATATAACAAAACCTAAGTATTTAACTTCATCAACCATAAATAAACATTTACTCCATTTTAGCTTCATACTGTGACTCTGTAACCGCTGGAACACCTTTGCTAATGTTTTTAAGTGATTATCCTGTGCTCCCACGGTTCCGATGATGATATCATCTAAAAATACATGATCGTGTGCCCGTGTGCTGTGCACGCTTTGCACGCGCGCTTACTGCCTGGGATGCATGGGATTTTTTTCAAGTTTGACTCCGAAATATGCTTCTCTAACATAAAAATTTACTATGACGTTTATTGTGAACCTTTTTAAAAAACATCTACATTTCATAAGGTTTCTTAAAACTTCGACATACCTGGACTAATGTCAAAGATATTAGACTAACAATGGGCTAAGGTAGTAAAATAATACACAACTTTTACCCAGAATACCTAGGTACAATACTCATTTATAACTTTCCCCAATCATCCAGAATACATAGGTACAATACCTGCTCATCGAGATAAGTATTCAATAATGCGCTAGATTTTCCACTTTTCAATACCGACTCATGACTGCTGTAAAATCTACTGCCACTATATACTACTAACTATTTCTTTTTATATCGTTTTAGTATAAAACATGGATATTTCCAGAAGGCACGAGGAATACGAAATGCGATGGCAAGTTGTTACCATTCAGGAAGGGTGCGTTCAATTTGGCTGTGACTGCTCAAGTGCCGATCATACCTGTTGTATATTCACCATACTATTTCTTTGACAAAGATAAATACATTTTCGATAAAGGTTGGTAGCTGTAATCATTTCTGATTTCTGATGTTCCTCTGCAAGAGACTTAGGTCTTGTACCAACGTTACCATTTATTAGGTAGGGCCACATTTTTTTAGGCTTAAAGGTCTTCATTAGGTAAGTCCCGTGTAATAAGGAGTGTGTTAACCCAGAAATCGAAACCGAGCCTTTAATGCTCAGCACTCGTAATTGCGACTACGGCTACAGTAGTACAGAACCTACATATTATGTAGTCTTGTGGAGGTGACCTATAAGAGTATACCTATAAGGATTAGTAGTCTATACTACTTAAACTGTCAAACACCAAGCGGTCACCGGTGACCGCAACCTATTGTTCTATAATTGTGTCTACAAAACCGGTACTCGACGAGTTAAGTCCTAAGATCTAACCGAAACAATTTCAGGTCGCCTCATACTACAATGTCTGGAGCCGGTGCCAACCGTGGGACTTACAGTGGACGACGTGCCGGCCCTCACAGAGCGCTTGCACCAGATCATATCTCGGACTTACGAACAACTGTCCAAAGAAGTTCTGTCGGACTCAAGAGGCTAGTGATACGGGAAAACTTGCGAAACTTAGTTAAGAACGTGGTAAATTATTGCTGTTGTTAAGCGCTAGAGGATATAATTTTTAGATTTATAATTGAGGTAAACTGTATGGTCATGAACACACGATAATAAACTTTCAGGGCGATTTTAGTTTTTGTTATTTCCTTAAATTAAAACTAGATCATTGAAATTAATTTATTGATATAAAGATATATCAGAAGAATATCAGAACTTCTGTATATCAGAAGAACAGTATCCACTGAAGTTTATAATTATGATTCTAATAAACTGATTCTTTCCACATCCTTGCGCATTCATTACAAAAAAAAAATTACCAAACCAGCAAATTAATTGTAATAATAGGTAAGAAAAAACGTTTTGTTTCTACATAATGTCTTAAAAACTCTATAGTAGGGGAGGGATTTCGGTAGTTACTCGAGCGCGTCAGAATAGCATATGGGGAAAACCTAGTGTCATGTTGAATATACCCACAATACATATATCAGATCTGATTAGAAGGAGGAGATTAAAGAATAAAATAAAAAATCTGACTAAATAAAGTCAGTTTCATCAGATTAAGGGAAGATAGGCTAAAGGAAGTGCATTTAAAAAATCTGCCCATTCGAGCTTGATTTGCAAGAGTGGGGGGATTTTGAAGGGTTCTCGTTTGTACTCTCCAGAACATTCAATCCCACCATGCAAACTGGCAGATTAAGGGTTTTTATTATTAAATACACATGGAGCATGTACACTATCGATATCTGACACGCTCGACCACTAGAACAAAAATTACGCATAACGATTTCAATTATCTGTGAATTCCCCCTTCCCCCACCGGTGGAAGAAATTGTAAATATACAATTTTTTCTTTCTATCAGCATATCTTCAAAATCCAGTAGGTCCCAACGACGCTCTAGTAAATCCAAATTTAGCATATTTAGGATCGTGGGCTCCCCTACTAGTATGTCCTTAACATCCACTTAGTATGTCTAAACATAAACTCCTTTAGGAGTTTATGTTTAATTTAAAAATAAATTTATGTAGATGCCTTTGCCCACCTTTGACGCGCAGTGGGACGACCAAGGCTTAAAATAAAATAAATAGTTAAGCGCCTATTAACTGAGTATTCATATTTTTACCGACTTCAAAAAAAGGAGGAGGTACTATGTTCGGCTGATTGTTTTTTTTTTTGTTTGTTCGCGCAGTACTCCGCCATTTGTGAACCGATTTCCAAAATTCTTGTTTTGTTTGAAAGGGTATACTCCCGAGATGGTCCCATTTCCATGAGGTCAGGATCTGATGATGGGATCCTAGGGAAACTGAGGGGAACTTTCGAAAATTCAATGGGCGAGTAATGCGTCTATTATGTTTTTCAATTAGGATTTTGAACCACTACAATTTGATAAGGGTCTGGAGTTGACCTGATGATGGAGCCGACAGGCAGTCGAGGGAACTCCTCAGCGGTTTATATTAACTACCTTGAGTTTGGGCTTGATTAATTTGGATTGATGAGGACTTTACACCTAAATAGAGTAGGGCTGTCATTAAGGATCTGATGATGAAGAAGTGTAATTGTTAAAGGAACTCCTTAACGGTATACAGTAACTACCTTGTGTTTGGGCTTGATTAATTTGTATTGATGAGGACTTTACACCTAGATAGAGTGGAGCTGTCATTAAGGGTCTGATGATGAAGAAGTGTAATTGTTAAGGGAACTCCTCAACGGTATACAGTACCTAACTACCTTGTGTTCGGGCTTGTATAATTTGTATTGATTAGAACTTTGCACCTATGTAGATTATAAGTAACAAAACGGGTATAATTATGTAGCTTTACACTAAAAATGATAAAATAATAAAATAAAAACTGCGTTTAAAAAACCGACTTCAAAAAACCAAAAACTAATAACAAACAAAAAGTCAAAACTAAAAAGCAAAAGATAACTATTATTAGTACTGATAGGTTACCCACCCACTGATAGGTTAGAAGCAGAGTTGGGCAAATTGTAATCAGATTAATGATTAAGGATTACGATTACATTTTGTAATCATCAATCAAGATTACAGATTACGGAAATTAATCAAGAAAGTAATCATATCGGTGATTAATGATTATTAGTTTGTAATCGTTATTTTGATTACTTTTTTGATTGATGCATACTAACTACATTTAGGAATTCGAAAAATAAAATCATTAACATTGTAAAAAAATCTTTATTTTTTGATCAGTCTCAGTTTTTAATAATTATTATACTTAATCAAGCATTATTTGTATGTAAACAATCAAGAATTATTTTTATGTGTGCCATGTGTGGCTTAAATTAGATTTTAAAAACACCCTCTTTTCAAACATCTCATCCGAAAGTCTGTGTGATTTAGGTAAATTGGTCATGGTCGCATATGAGAAAAGTCTTTCGACAGGACCCGATGACGGAAGAGGTGTGTTATATTTTTTAAAAACACGTTTAATTTCAGGGTATCGATTTAGCATCGATACATCCCGATCCTGGTCCGCTAAAAAATGAGAAGTAATGGCATCTGCTTTTGAGCGTTGTATTTGGTTCATATTTCCCGAATCAGGCTCTGAAGAATCAGTGTCAAACTCAAAATAGCTGTCTTCATATATATTATTAGGTGTGACTTGAAGCGTTTCAGGTGCCTCATGGATTTCCTTGATTACAGCTCCTTTAAAAATAGATTTGATTCTGGAATGGTATTCTATATTAACACAAACAAGCCATTTGTCCTTGAATCTGGGATAAGACATTGCAGCAACTGCTGCATTTTGAGCTACTTTTGAGGAGAAATAAAAAAACTCTGCAAATCGCGTTTCTACGCTCTCCAAATATTTCTTTACCAACATTTGACAAAAAGTAAGAGATTCTCTATTCAGTTTTTGCAACTTTCTGCGCAAAGATACTAAACATGGCAATAATATACCGTAATACATGTCTTGTTCGCCTTGTAATATATCCAGGGCCTCTGCTATTGGTTTTGAACAACGCAAGTATTCCTTTATGTAATGGAAATCATCATCACGTAAAACGTTTGTCATTCCTAATGCCACGTGCAGCTGTACACTCTTCTCCTGTATTGATGCAATTTGTTTCAGTGAATCATAAATGCTGTTCCATCTAGTGATTCCCGGTTTGGAAAGGGTATGACCAACAATGTCAAGTATTATTTCAGCCGATTTAGGCCGGCTGGCGGAGTTCCACAAGTTGTTGCATTTTTTAATAACTTGATTATGAATATTGCCAATACTTGTGTCGTTATTTCGTAATACTTTATTGGCGTCCGTAGTAGCACATAAGTTTAGCTTGTGTGCACAACACCTTAAATGTGCAGGCAATTCTAGTATTATTGACTGTGGAATAATATTTTCGTCAAAAGCTAGCGGATCAACTTCATTATAAGTACTAAAGTGTGCCACAGAAATGACCTCGATGTGAGAATCTTCTTCGAGGATAGAACTTTCAGCGGGTTCTGAATTGTCATCAATGTTATGAGTAAAATTTTCACAATTTTCCACGTCTATGCCAAACTCTTTAAATGCTTTTACAAAATTACTACCGTTATCAGTAACTATAGCCAGCACTTTCCGGGAGTCGAGACCAAATTCAGCATGTACTGCTTCAAGTAAAAGAGCTATACGGTCGTAGCTGTGCGTATCTGAAAATCTTCGACAAGCCAGTGTTTCCGACTTCCGTTTCAGATTTGTGTCGAGCCAGTGTGCGGTAACGCCCAAAAAACTTCTTGTTTTTGCCGACCAGATATCGGCAGTTGTGCAGACTTCATCTACATCGCGCAATTCACTCTTGATTTTTGTAATTTCCTTATTAAAGTAATCATCAATCAATCGACCCAAAGTTCTTCTACTGGGAACGTACAATCCATTTGCAGAGATATTTAAATCAGCAAAGATTTTTTTAAAAAAGTGATCGTCTATTGCTTGTAAAGGAATCATAGAATGAATAAAAAACTTAAATATATTTTCATTAAATTGGTCCTGTGAAATCGTTCGATCAATAGGTACATCACTAGTACTACCATCTCTAATATCTGGTTGCAGTTGGTTGGATGTTCTAGTAGACCGTTTATTTTTTTTCATAGTTTTCAAGTAACTCTGATACTCGTTGTGTGTTTCTTCCCCGTGTCTTCGTTTGAGATGAGTTACAAAATTTGATGTAGAATTATTAAAACCACTAATTTTAACTAGTTTTGGCCGACATAATGTACAAATTGCCACTTTCTTTTTGTTCGTAGACTCCGATTCTGAATACGTAAAAAATTTTCCATCAAGAATGCATGGTAATGTCTCAAGTTGTTCATGGTGCACGGTTTCAGATTCTGAATTAGTAGATAAATACGAAAAAGAACTTGACGCCATTTTACAATAAATACTGATTTTACAATAATAATGTTTAAACACCAAAACACATAGGCCAATACGTCACGGTTTAGACTCGTGAATCAATTTACGTTTATATCCTTGCGCACTATTATACAGACTGACTGCTTGCGCTATGGCAAGAAGCGGGGTGCAGGCGGCGGACGATTGGCTTACCGGCCGTACCCCGTACCCCACCCAACTCCCGCACCGTAAAATTATAAAATTATCATTTTTATATTTATTCATTACCTTACAAGGTTTCTTTGTTCCTTTATTTCATATTTGTTTTGACCTTTAAAACTGAAACATATTACCATTTAAAAAAGAATGAGGTAATAATTCCTTTACAATTTTGGCCGTACTGCGTGGGTGGCAAGCGGCAAGACATTGACCAAAGACAATTTTATTATATAAGACTAGTAACCTGTTTCCTATAACAGTGGCTGCAAAAAAATGTAGCAGTTATTGTTTGTATATTCTACCTGTTTATCAATGTCTATCCTAGTGTAATATTGCTGTGATGTCATCTAATGATCTTAGGGTCAATTGCCAATTGTGGGGCTTACAAAATCTAGCATGTGTTTATAATGCCTTGTCTACACTATTAACAATTATAGCGTTACAGGAATCTAAAATGCAGTATTCAATTTGTTTTCATTACAAATAACTGTAGACATATTTAACCTAAAGAATTTACGGTTTAAATGTAGACGGCATTGTTTAAGAGTGATATAAAAATATAACTACACTTTCATTGTTTTTAATAATAAATTCCAGGGTAATTTCATTTGAAAATGAACTAGTTGCACTTATGATGTTATCATATTTTTTTCTGTAGATAATTCTGAGAGCAAATGTTTCGATATGGGTGTCCAAATTTAATCTTATTAGCAATATCTGAAACATCTGTATCAACAGTTGAGTTTGGTTTCAATAGCCTTGATAATAAAGTAGGACATTCGGTACCACCTTACTTTAATAAGATAAGAATTGCCGTGCGGAACAGTTACATTCAATAATCAAAAATATACAAAATGATAAAATGATTGCATAACTTGCTGACATACTGACATAATATACTAGTCTCTTTATCTATTGTCTACGTATAAAAACTAGAAATATTCTAAAATGGCATATAGTTTTCCTTCTAACATGTATATGAATCACAATTCTTGCTTGAAAGAGCTAACAGCAACACACAAAAAAGAAATATTATGACCAGAAAAGTATTAAAGATTTCTTTTTCCTGGTAGGTATATATTCAAACCTATAAATACTGTTTCTTGAGACGAGTTCCTGCATTCAGTACTAGTAGTAAATAGGTAAAGTTTTAAAAACCTTACTCTTTGTTATCTTCAATGCCCATCTACCCATCAGCAGGATACAATAATGTATGTTACTATCATCAAACTAATATTATAAATGTGATTGTTTCTTTGTTTGGATATTTGCCTGACAATCATTAACTGATACTACTGAACGCCGGCCGTTTTATTTAGGCCGGCTGGCGGAGTTCCACAAGTTGTTGCATTTTTTAATAACTTGATTATGAATATTGCCAATACTTGTGTCGTTATTTCGTAATACTTTATTGGCGTCCGTAGTAGCACATAAGTTTAGCTTGTGTGCACAACACCTTAAATGTGCAGGCAATTCTAGTATTATTGACTGTGGAATAATATTTTCGTCAAAAGCTAGCGGATCAACTTCATTATAAGTACTAAAGTGTGCCACAGAAATGACCTCGATGTGAGAATCTTCTTCGAGGATAGAACTTTCAGCGGGTTCTGAATTGTCATCAATGTTATGAGTAAAATTTTCACAATTTTCCACGTCTATGCCAAACTCTTTAAATGCTTTTACAAAATTACTACCGTTATCAGTAACTATAGCCAGCACTTTCCGGGAGTCGAGACCAAATTCAGCATGTACTGCTTCAAGTAAAAGAGCTATACGGTCGTAGCTGTGCGTACCTGAAAATCTTCGACAAGCCAGTGTTTCCGACTTCCGTTTCAGATTTGTGTCGAGCCAGTGTGCGGTAACGCCCAAAAAACTTCTTGTTTTTGCCGACCAGATATCGGCAGTTGTGCAGACTTCATCTACATCGCGCAATTCACTCTTGATTTTTGTAATTTCCTTATTAAAGTAATCATCAATCAATCGACCCAAAGTTCTTCTACTGGGAACGTACAATCCATTTGCAGAGATATTTAAATCAGCAAAGATTTTTTTAAAAAAGTGATCGTCTATTGCTTGTAAAGGAATCATAGAATGAATAAAAAACTTAAATATATTTTCATTAAATTGGTCCTGTGAAATCGTTCGATCAATAGGTACATCACTAGTACTACCATCTCTAATATCTGGTTGCAGTTGGTTGGATGTTCTAGTAGACCGTTTATTTTTTTTCATAGTTTTCAAGTAACTCTGATACTCGTTGTGTGTTTCTTCCCCGTGTCTTCGTTTGAGATGAGTTACAAAATTTGATGTAGAATTATTAAAACCACTAATTTTAACTAGTTTTGGCCGACATAATGTACAAATTGCCACTTTCTTTTTGTTCGTAGACTCCGATTCTGAATACGTAAAAAATTTTCCATCAAGAATGCATGGTAATGTCTCAAGTTGTTCATGGTGCACGGTTTCAGATTCTGAATTAGTAGATAAATACGAAAAAGAACTTGACGCCATTTTACAATAAATACTGATTTTACAATAATAATGTTTAAACACCAAAACACATAGGCCAATACGTCACGGTTTAGACTCGTGAATCAATTTACGTTTATATCCTTGCGCACTATTATACAGACTGACTGCTTGCGCTATGGCAAGAAGCGGGGTGCAGGCGGCGGACGATTGGCTTACCGGCCGTACCCCGTACCCCACCCAACTCTCGCACCCCGCGTGCCATATCTTCGAAATGCAATTGAGCAGAAATTCTTTTTCGAATTTACTTAAGGATTTAAATAACGAAAGAGTACAAAACGTCCATGACATCCAATTGGATCAGAAGTTTTTAGAAAAACTTAGACATACAAGATACATACTGATTGAATATAGAACCGCATTTATTAAAAATATGTTTAAAAAATTTATCAAATCTACCCATGTAATTAAGATTACTGACTATTGTAATCAAAACTAATGATACAAATGTAGTCATGATAGAAAGTAACCAAGATTAAAAGTAATCATGATTGATGTAATCATGATTACTTTCAATCAGATTATTAAGTAATCCGATTACAAAAGTAGTTGATTACGCCCAACTCTGGTTAGAAGTCGGTGCCATAAGCTCATATTATAATGATATAACTTAATGCCCACAAAATTGTGAATTAGGTACCTATTAAGGTTTTAATGAATAATTTTGTGTGGAACTTATGGCACCGACTTCTTACCTATCAGTGGGTGGGTAACCTATCAGTACTAATAATAGTTATTTTTTGCTTTTTAGTTTTGACTTTTTGTTTGTTATTAGTTTTTGGTTTTTTGAAGTCGGTTTTTTTTTAAATATATTACACAAATAAATACAAGTACAAAATATATTTTTAATAAATCCGGTTTCATTCCTTCTTGCAACTAAACGAAGTTTGGTACGTTCCGAAACGCTTTCATTTTGACGTCAAACTCGGACGCTCAAATACTGGACGAATCTTTTAATGTCACTGGAACGCACTCTCCAAGTCTAAACAACAGTTATCAGTATTTCGTTTCTCATGATTGGTTGCGCGCTTTAGGATTTATTTCAGTTTTGTGTTTATTTTTGTTTTTAGAAGCTTGACGGTTTTTATTGTTCACTGATAATAAGTTACAAGTTCAATCGAAAATGTGGGACAAAATCATATATATGATAGTGATTCTCATAGTTACGTACATTTTAAAACAATTGTTTTCTGAAACACCGAATTTTGTGAAATTTAAATCGAAATTCCTTCTGTTTTATATCTGGACTTCTGTAACAGCAGTGATATTGTTGCCGTTTTTTGTGTTTAATCCGAAAAATGTGAAAAATTCGCTGTAAGTATTGATATATTTATCATTTGTTTCGTATGTAATAACCCCCTGAATGCTGAAAGATTCGTCACCCGCTTGTGTTTGTACGTTACGTTGATTCATCAATGCATTTTAAATGGGTTTTTCCAAACACTATTATATTTATGTAAACATGGATAGAACTGGTTTAATCCTAATCCTTTTGGTATTCATCTGTAACATTAATTATTTGTTTACAGATTTGGATCACAAATAGTGAAACATGTAACCAAAGTTATAGAGGTGAAATGGCTGTTAAGAAATGGGAAAGTATTAGCTGAGGACCGTGGAGCTGTTGTTGTGTCTAATCATCAATCTTCTATTGACATTCTGGGTAAAATTATAAAATTATCATTTTTATATTTATTCATTACCTTACAAGGTTTCTTTGTTCCTTTATTTCATATTTGTTTTGACCTTTAAAACTGAAACATATTACCATTTAAAAAAGAATGAGGTAATAATTCCTTTACAATTTTGGCCGTACTGCGTGGGTGGCAAGCGGCAAGACATTGACCAAAGACAATTTTATTATATAAGACTAGTAACCTGTTTCCTATAACAGTGGCTGCAAAAAAATGTAGCAGTTATTGTTTGTATATTCTACCTGTTTATCAATGTCTATCCTAGTGTAATATTGCTGTGATGTCATCTAATGATCTTAGGGTCAATTGCCAATTGTGGGGCTTACAAAATCTAGCATGTGTTTATAATGCCTTGTCTACACTATTAACAATTATAGCGTTACAGGAATCTAAAATGCAGTATTCAATTTGTTTTCATTACAAATAACTGTAGACATATTTAACCTAAAGAATTTACGGTTTAAATGTAGACGGCATTGTTTAAGAGTGATATAAAAATATAACTACACTTTCATTGTTTTTAATAATAAATTCCAGGGTAATTTCATTTGAAAATGAACTAGTTGCACTTATGATGTTATCATATTTTTTTCTGTAGATAATTCTGAGAGCAAATGTTTCGATATGGGCGTCCAAATTTAATCTTATTAGCAATATCTGAAACATCTGTATCAACAGTTGAGTTTGGTTTCAATAGCCTTGATAATAAAGTAGGACATTCGGTACCACCTTACTTTAATAAGATAAGAATTGCCGTGCGGAACAGTTACATTCAATAATCAAAAATATACAAAATGATAAAATGATTGCATAACTTGCTGACATACTGACATAATATACTAGTCTCTTTATCTATTGTCTACGTATAAAAACTAGAAATATTCTAAAATGGCATATAGTTTTCCTTCTAACATAGTATTGTATATGAATCACAATTCTTGCTTGAAAGAGCTAACAGCAACACACAAAAAAGAAATATTATGACCAGAAAAGTATTAAAGATTTCTTTTTCCTGGTAGGTATATATTCAAACCTATAAATACTGTTTCTTGAGACGAGTTCCTGCATTCAGTACTAGTAGTAAATAGGTAAAGTTTTAAAAACCTTACTCTTTGTTATCTTCAATGCCCATCTACCCATCAGCAGGATACAATAATGTATGTTACTATCATCAAACTAATATTATAAATGTGATTGTTTCTTTGTTTGGATATTTGCCTGACAATCATTAACTGATACTACTGAACGGATTTTGATGAAATTTGGTATAAAGGCGAATAAAGTGATTTTTTTTATCCTGATTAAATGCTTACATGGGATAAAACAGAGATCATATTATACGCGGACGAAGTCGCGGGTAACAATACTATTCTATCAAAAGAGATATGCCAGAATCGTGTCATTTGGAATTTCATTGTCTCTGTCTACCCCAATGACAGGCACGCATGACAATATTTTAATGTTTGAAGACTATCGCAAACTTTAAAGAATTTTCAATATTCCAGGAATGTTCAATATCTGGCATGTAGCAGACAAAGTGGCGGCTATAGCGAGAAAAGAAATATTTTACGTGTGGCCATTCGGACTGGCCGCATATTTAGCTGGAGTGGTGTTCATTGACAGGAATAACTCCAAAGATGCTTACAAGCAATTGAAGATTACATCTGAAGTCATGATCAAAAATAAGGTGAGTAGTTCACTCGTAAAACTCGTTAAACGTTGTGTTCGTTGACGGTGACCTGTGGTTTTCCTTTGACGGTTTTTGTATCGCGAGTCAAAAATTCATTTTTTGTAGGTGCCTATTTGCAAATGTATTATTGTATAAGTCTTTACCTAGCGACTCTGGCGCAGTATCACCCGCTCTCCTCAGCTCCTATTGACGTAACGTGATATTTTACAGCCTATCCAACACAGAAAGAATTATTTAATTCTTACCAATTCCGGAAATTAACACGTTTAAACAAACAAACTCCAGCTTTAGATATTAGTACTGAATTATTTAATTCAGACCAGTTCCAGAAATTAGCGCGTTTAAACGAAAAAACTCCAGCTTTAGATATCAGTACTAGCTGTTGCCCGCAACTTCGAATATAAATTTTAGAATATAACTTTTTTGTTTCAATTTTCCAAAATAAAAGTAGCCTATGTTACTCCTTAGTACATCAGCTACCTGCCAATAAAAGTCTTGCTAAATCGGTCCAGCCATTCCAGAGATTCGCCAGTACATACAGACAGACAAATATTGTAAAATATATTATTTTGATATGTGTATCGTATGTACGTTTTATATTATATGCATGTATTAAGAAGTGGTTATTTTAATATTACAGACACTTTTGTTTATCTATACATTTAGATAGATTTTGCGAATTACTATAATATATGTTTAAAAATTAATTGCTGTAGAAGTGTTAATTGGTTTTGTTTTATAACTAATTCGTAAGTACATAATGTTACTGCTAATAGACTGGGTGAATTAATATTTTAAAATGCATGCTTATGAAGAATTTTGATTGACGTCTTGGCAACGTTTGCTGAAGTTGTATATGCTGGTAATCCGATTTTAGACTTCACTCATAATACATACTTGTTAATAATGTCAGAAAATTAACTGAATTCTTTGATCACATCACATTTGATCACACACAGACTGCCTCGTTGGTCGAGTGGTCGCAAGTGCGACTGCCGGGCGAGGGGTATCGGGTTCAATTCCCGGGCCGGGCAAAGTATTACTGGGCTTTTTAAAAATTCTCAATAGTAGCTCGGAGTCTGGAATTGTGCCCGGTATATGCAATAGGCTCATCCCCTATTATATGGGACTCACAGCATAAATAGTGAAAAGTGGGTGGTTACATTATACAGTAGCATAATGTACACCTCTGCCTACCCCTTCGGGGATAAATGGCGTAATGTTATGTTATGTGTAAGTGGTACGTGATCACTGTTTAAAACTTTCGAAGTCAGTGTACATCAATCAGGGCGATAAAGTCCTTTGTTGTACAAAATTACGCTCAGTAACATGTACTGAGCGTTAACGATATCGGTAGCAAAATATTTGTGTCCGTATATTGATAACATTTCTCTCTTTCCTTACAGACAAAGATTTGGTTGTTCCCCGAGGGAACAAGAAACAAAGACTTCACAAAGCTGCTGCCGTTCAAAAAGGGCGCCTTCAACATAGCGGTTGCTGCACAAGTGCCAATCATACCTGTTGTGTTCTCGCCCTATTATTTCATTAATAGAAAGAAATATATCTTTAATAAAGGTATGTAGTTAATCTATAAAGTTGTGAAAATGAGGCAACTGAGGTATAAAACAATAATTTACATGTACAAGTAAATTATAGTAAATGCAAACAAGCAAGGTGAAGAAAACTCACGCTCTAATAATACAGTCTGAAGTAATAGTTAATACATTGTACCCGCGCCTGCCGTCACGAAATGTCGACATTACGGGCCAACGTCCATCAACACTAGATAAATAACTAAAGCTATTATTTACTCGTACATCATTCTTTTAAAAAGACATTTGACAACTTCGTCTGGTGTTTGTATTTATTTATTCAAATATGTCAATCAACGGGTCTAATCAAGGAGACGTGACCTCGACCCAGTTGGGGAAAGGCCAGGAGAGAGAAAAGTGTTAATTATAATTCTTGTATGTTCCAGGCCATGCGATTATCCAGTGTTTGGATCCAGTCCCGACTGAAGGACTTACTATGGAGGACGTGCCGGCGTTAATAAACAAAGTACGCAACTCCATGGACGCGGCGTACAAAGAACTCTCCAAGGAGGTGCTGAGCACTCTGCCACCAAACTACCCACTCGCGACCGATTGAACCAACATTGCCATCACCGGTACCACCTAATATTACATTTAATCAATATTAAGATTTTACGTCTGCAAGTAACGCTGACTCGTGAGATGTTTGTACTATACCTATAGTGAGCATTCCAATCGCAAGAAATATGAATATTTCTGTGATTATATACTAGGAATTTATTTATATAACTTGTCTAATGTTAATCTATAATGTTTAAGGCACACTATTGTGTTTTAACTTATAAGTTACTTGATGTCCAATTTGGCAGTTGTATTCAGATTGCTGAACTGCATATCATGTAAAAAGGTAATGTAACAAGTCGCATAATTGCTATCAGCACATTGTAGTTAATATTTTATTTATGTAAAACTTGTATGAAGTATTATTTTTATAAAATGTGTATTAGTTCTATATTTCTTATGTATACTAAGGCTGTAACGCTTATAAAGTGAGCTGGGCCGGGACACGTCATAATACGTTTTTACAGTAAAGGTGACTCGAGGCTAGGAAGGAGACATGTATCAAGTAGTGTACTATAGAATGTTAAGGAACAATTAGACCGGTTAATTAGCACTCTGCAGATGATTTAGTTGCGACAGGCGGCACGCGGCGACTATCATTTGTAGTGATGACCTTTTTTTGTATTCACATCACACTTGCAGTGTAGCTGTTTGTTTCTGCACCAGTGCAGTGTGGAATTTTAATCACTCGTTAAGCAACATCGCACATTAACTTGACTGAAGCAATTACCATTTCAGTATTTGAACAATGTTCCACTAGTGAACTGCTTTTTAATGTTTAGTTAATAGTTATACTTACCGTAGTGTTGTGTTGACAAATTTCTTGTTATTGAAAATTCGACCTTACATTAAAGCGCACAATGTACGTTATTGAATTTCATTGTTCGTATAGAACTGTAGGATGTACTAACATGCAATGTTTTACTAAACATCAGTGCATTGCATGTGTTTATCAAATCATTGTCAACAGTTTGGTGCAATATTTTAAGTTTTAATTGAATTTCGTATCTTTAAAAAAATTCTGAATGTAAAATGAAACTACAATATATGTGCCATTCTATTTTCAATTAAATGGCGGATATGTGCAAGAACCACGAATATTTTAATAAATATGTTATTATAGGCGAACACCGTTAGTACTTATCGTTTACATAATCCAACCGTACGTGTTGTATACGTTTAAGTTCGGAATAAAATAGTAATAACAAAAAACTACGAATATGTGTACCTAGCCTTTATGAAAGGAGGTCGATATATGCTACATAATTACTTCGCCCTTGTCAAAGACCTCAAAAACCAATAATCGTACATCATTACAAACGCTTCATTATCATAATACGATATACAGTATTATTTATTTGTATGTATCGCTTAGATTCAAACAATGCGCCTTAATAGTTATTCGCTTCAACGTTTAGTTAAGATTTATTTAGGATATACGTTCCTCAATGAAACCTTTTACTCTCTAGTCATATAAACGACTAAAAGTGAAGTCAGGTGTATGTGCTTTGCATACCGAAGAATCGCTAGAACAATCAGTAAAGATACTTGTAATAAATTACCTAAAGACCTTATATAAATTCAGAACACGTTGTAATCATTCTGTTTACCAAAAAAAACAACTTTATAAAGGAAAGTTTCTCGCCCTAAAGTAATATTACCTAACAAGAACACGATGTAACCAAATGCGACGGCTAATCCATAAAATTTGCAATTATTATTCTTTCCTACAGTTGTTCGTTAAAGTAAACACGTTAGAAACTCATCAGCATCCTCGATTAATCTTCTTAGGAAGTAGATTATGAAAATATGAATTTAAATACGTGAAGTTACCAAAATTCGTCTCATTTTGTCGATAATGTTCGAATATTTTTATTATTTTAATGTGGATTTAAATTACGGTGCCATTTTAAACCTATGCTAACTTATATCTTATTTGTTTATCAAAATTTTATGATGGGACCATATTTATTTGACCCAATGTACTTATACTGATTTATTAATTTTTATTCATCGCGTGTATTATTTTTTTTCTTATTCGGTAGTTTAGAACCAACATAATTTCGATACGATATCTATATTAGATATAAAAATATTTACGAGTAAATTGTTATATTCTCCTAATGTAGTTATGAAAACATAACCTACATTTCGAATTTCATAATAATATTTTTATAATAATAACAATTTATTAGTATTTATTTATACAATTTATTCGAACCACTAGAGTGGTAATCGTATTTCGCTAAAACTTAATATGTACCATAATAAAATAACTACCTAATATCTCAGTACTATATGTATTTGAGCTCAATATTATGTTGTTTACACTCCTGTTACAATTACTGTTATGTAATCATATATTTAGTTTATGGCATTATTATTATTATTATATGTAAATGCATCAGGCCATATTAAATTTTAAACTAATTTTATGGACAGCACATGAAGGCTGAATTTAGGATAACTAAATGAGATTAAACCTTTTTCTTAGCCAATTAATAGATGCTATATAACCTTCATTGTGCGGCCATCTAATAATTTACTTAATTATTATTTTACTTATAAATAAATAAATAATGTAACTGGTGAATGTTGGGTGATACGTCATATAATTATAGCCTATCCCTTATCCCTTTGGGGAATAAAACTGATATTATTTTAAGATCTATTATATTAGCGGAGATTAGAAACTTCAATGTGAAATGTCACAGCAAATTCAGTCTTATCTCCTCAAAGTAAAGCACAAATAAAATCATCCGTAGACCTACTTATGATTCTTCTCGGAAAGAAAATGAGTTCTCACATACATATTGCCTCGGTAGACTCTAGTGTCTTGTTATAACTAGATGGAAGTACGATCGTCGTATTTTTATCTTTAACTCGTCGAGTACCGTCATTTTTTTTTTTTTTTTTTTTAATTCTAACAAACTATTTAGGGGCTTTTATCACAGATATGTCAGCCCCATCGTACCCTTTACATTACTTTACGTACTTAACATTGACTCACTTGATTAATTGTTATTCGTGGAGGACCAAAATCAAATAGCACAACTTTTTCATAATCGCTGAAGATGGTACAGATAAAATGGATTGTATAATGCCTACATCAAATTTATTTATATTAAAATCCTTCACGAATATCTCACGTTCTTCTCCATTCCGAGCACACTCCATCAGCAAATGTGAGTACCGTCATTATAGACACAATTATAGAACCATAGGTCGCGGTCACCGGTGACCGCTTGGTGTTTGACAGTTTCAAGTGAATGTGCAGCTTACTAAACTAATATAACGGTTATTTTTCTATGACATATCAGATTGAAGGTTCAATTCTGACCTAATATGAATTAACTATAATTGTTCATCCAATATTTCATTGTATTTTAACGCTGCTGACATGCCATTCGATATTAATCGCAAGCGATAATATTATATAAATTTTAATTATTCGATTTTAAGTTAGATTTAGTAGAGCGCATTTTGAAAATGCGTTAAACTATTGCGTTATATTATTGTGTATAATTGTATTATGCTTTTTGAATAAGACATTACTTGATGTTTATTGTGTGTGTAAAATTATAGTTCAGTTGCTATATCAGCGTTTGGAGTATTCATCTAAGTGTTAAAAGTGAAATTAAAAAACAATGGTATTTGCAGTAGAATACATTTCAGTATCAAATATATTTTATTTATTACTATTAAACTGTCCAACACCAAGCGGTCACCGGTGGCCGCATGCTATTGTTTTATAGTTGTGTCTATAATGACGGTACTCGACGAGTTAAATAAGGAAATTAGACCTTGTAAAGGTGTATTGTGGTTCAATATAATCCCCATATAAAAATGTTATTTTACTAGTTTCCTTATAAAATGGTAATAAAGAAAATATTGAGTGTATCTTTTTGTATAATTCATCTCTGTAAAGTCTGGCACATAAAAGTAACAGTGTTCGATAACGTACAAAGACTTTAAACTTTCCTATTTTGTAATATAGTCCAAAATCTATTGAAAAAGTCTACAATTTCAATGGTTGATAAGATTTATACCTACGTTTTATAAACATTCAGAACTGCCCTAAAACACTTAAATGAATGCTTCAAGATGGCTGTATAGTATGAGTGCTATTTTTATCACAGTTACTATAGACTTTTACCTATTAAAACTACATCACAATTTTAACATAAAATCTACGTAAAAAATAATGTATTAAATATCTAGTCTTCATGACAACAGTCATACAGAATACATGGAAACTTAAAAGGAAGATAGTGAGATGAAAATGAAGAGTTTGAGACTTGTACTTTCTGAGAAACATACGATTGTGTATCAAGTACTTTATTTTTAAGGGGGGAAAATTATCGAATGACTTCTCCCGCCTGGGTGAGGCGGGAGGGAGTGTCAGACTCTTACTGACTAAAAACCACTCCGTTCCTACTCTTGCACTGCGAGCCGGAGCCCCGGTAACCCGTTAGGTGCTCCGCGGCTCCGGTGTATCAAGTACTTATAACGTACGTCAGGCGCTTACACCCGAATACTGAAAGGCTACTCAATTTATGTTTGTACTTAAATATCGTGCCGAGATGGCACGATATTTAAGTCATTTTTTGTCATTTTACATAGAATTTGTAGCGACAGAACTATACTTAAGCGCGACTTAAAGTTGAGGAGCGTTTGAGGATTTGGACATTAAAGATTAGAACAGGGCTGTCCAAACTATATACCGTCGCGGACTAATTAAATTTCTTACAAAAGCTGAAGGGCGAAAACATATATTCAGTTGTATAATGACGTTTAACATTGTATTCTTAACTTACAGACAAGACTCGCATACAAATCATACACTGAATTTTATTATTATTGTTGCACATAAGATGAAGATGTTGAGATTAAAATGTGTGTCGCGGGCCTTTGTTTGGACAGCCCTGGATTAGAATATTGATTATGTTTGGTTTTAATAATTTATGATCATTCTAAAGTATATTTCGTTCCCCTTCACTGTATTGAAAAACTTTCTATAAATGCATAGTAAATTCATTATCACATACGTATGCGAACATACACAATAGAGAGGTTTGTTGCTACTGCCATTGCATATTATTTTACTAATATCTAAAAAGTATTGAACAAAATCCAAACTGTGTATATCAAATTATATCTAATTATCTAGGCCTTTTACTGACCAATAGTAAATACACTTAAACTTCTAATTAAGTTATACTTACCTAATGTTTTGACTGCACGGTTGGTGCGGTGGCTGGGCAACCGGCTGCCGTGCAACGTGTCGCGGGTTCGATTCCCGCACGGAACAACACTTTGTGTGATCCACAAATTGTTGTTTCGGGTCTGGATGTCATTGTGTATGTGAACTTGTATGTTTGTAAACGCACCCACGACACAGGAGAAAATCCTAGTGTGGGGCAACGGTTTTTTAAAAAAAAAATGTATTTAGTTCCCTGAACGTTTTCACAATGCTTGACATACTCGTTTGTTGTTAGTTAGCAAACAGGCAAATATTGTTTTAAGCAAAATACAAATACCAAATACTACGAAATGTGGAGAAAAGATCCAACTAAATATTCTGGAGGAAAGATAAAATACTAACATACAGCTGCATCTCGTTCATGGTGACCCTCAATCAGCCTACCTAATTTGATAAGGTTAAGAAAAAGTTTTATGACGATTTAACCACCTCAATTATTGAATTGGATACTTTCTGCGCTCCACTTCCATTTACCGCTCACTGGCGATAAAGACAAATATCTAATTAGCCCCTGTCACCTGTAAATTTCTAATATCTACGTCATTTTACGATATACTCAATACACATACTGTATCTGAATTACAACTCTATAACAATATGTCATGAATTAAAAAAAGCATGGCATTAATTAACTGGGAACATTCATCAACAGAGCTGAATTTTTGTACTGCAATTACATTAAGTACATGTTACATATCAAGTAAAATAATTGCTATTATTTATACTTTTGTACTACTAATAAATAGTTCTAATGTATACAGCGATATCGACTTCCTCTTTTATACCATGAACTTAAAGGAATACCTAGTATATTATTTTTTATAACATTTGTAGGAAGTAGACCAGCCCCGACTACATGCTAATACATTTACCTTGTCGAAATTATAATCCGACGAAAGGGTAATTAAAAAGAATAATTCATATTCTCGAATAATACTGACACACTGATGTCTATATTCGTAAGTTAATAATAAAAACTTGAAATGCATTTCGCTACTCGCAATAATAATTTAGTCAAAGGCTCGAATCATTTATCTTCGAAATCGAAACCTTTCGATTATTTAGGTTTATTATCAACTTATATATCGCATCATTAAAACGTTCTATACTCAAAAATCTATTTATATTTCGTCTATTTTCACTCGTAAACGACCCATTTATGGCTCCTACATCATTGTCCTTTTTTTGCTCTGTTTACCGGTCGGAAATCTATTTCCGTCCTATAATTTCCTTATTCTTCATATATGTGTATACTTTCCATAATATTCTGTAAAGTTAACAGGCATACTGATAAGGAGGTCCTTAATTGTTTGACTGAACATTGATTAAAAAGTTGAGATTTGTCTAATACTATCTAATTTTTAATTTCTGTTTTACCAATTAATTTTCATTTTACCAATTATGAGCAGGTTTATCTTCACATAACTTAGTAATCACAATATTTGTCTGTTTGTTACACCCGGACTGAAAGGCTACTGAATTTTACGTTGTACTTGAATATCACACGTACAACGAATTTGTAGCGACAGAACTATAATTAATTGCGATTTCAAATTGAGTAGCGTTTAAATATTTGGACATTAGTCTCATATTACGTGTACCTACTTTATAACTATCATTGTCACGGTTAATAAACCTTTATATTACTTCCTTGAAAAGGTTTAAAGTGAAAATATAGAACTACATTACCTACGTAATTAAAATATTAAATGAACGCTATGGCACAATCACCTTAAATAACTTTTAGAAAACGTTTACAATAAAGTACTTTTGTATTTAACTACGGACAAACGGACATATCTAATTGTGTTAACTTTTGTGCCATTTTTTGTGCTATCATCTTCAAATGATCGACCAAAATATCAAATTGTTCTCAGAATAAATGGTCATATTTTGTAAAATAATGAAATCACACTATGTATTTCAATAATATTTTACTGGTTTTCGATTAACTTGATATCTTGTATCCGAAAATAGAACTTCGATGATTTATGTGTATGTATACCTAAATTCGAAAATGTAATCGAAAGCATAATGTGTATGTATTAATATTTTTGTTCCTTGAATACCAAAATTCCAGAATTAATACCCTATGATAGGTAAAATAATAAATAGCTTGTAAGGTCATTTATAATGTTTCTATCTAATTGTATCAATGTACTCGTATCTGTGCAAATATTGTGATGTATCTTAATATTATTATATCTACTATTTAGTACCTAATTCAAATGTATTCGTGTGACAATTCCGTAGAAAAAAAACGATGAAATGTATATTTTTACATATTTTCGTATGTGAAATCTTTTCAATAAAAAGAAATCACAGGGTAAACGCATTTTCAATGAAACACATGTACCTTTTAAATTAATTAACTTTATTTTATTAATATAAATATAGGGACATTTCTACACAGAACAACAATGTAAACACCAACAACTAACTGTCAAATTACATTTTAGTAACTATTTCTTTATACGTTTGTTTATCACAGCTCTTTTTACACGACGATATGAATTTGTAATTACCTGGAACATAAGAAAATGCGATATGACTACATGGCGTTGATATGGTTTTATGACATTGTAACATACTACAGATCTACCACTAGAAAGCTATTCGTAATTATACCAGAGGGTGAAATATGGGAGTCGGTCCAAGCATCGCCAACGAAGATTTAACTAACTATAAATTAATTAATTATTAATTTCTCGAAACATTTGGATAGATGTCTTGCCCTTCTGGGTGTTTGAAGACAACAGGTCAATCTAATCCAGTCTGTAAAATTTTATTATTGAATTTTCGACTTTATAGTAAAAAAAATAAAGTTGAACATGTAATAAACAATGACAGAAAGGATGTTGGCCTGCTGATCACTGCACTTACATAACACCCTCTCATGTAGAACTTGGAATAGGGTTCTTTTTATTCAGTAAGAGTCTGACACTCTCGCGTCATTTGATGATTTACTATCTACCCTTAAAAAGCGATGCTTTGACTAAATGTTCCCAGTATACAGTATCCTTTGTTTGTATTGTATGAATACCTCATTCTAATCAGCCTTGATTCGGTTGCGTCGCTCTAACGTCTCCATCGAGATCTTTGTGAACTCTTCCTGCATGTTCAGTTGTGTCTTCTCCACTAGCGACACGATGTCATCTTTCGTCAGGCCTTCTGTCTCAATCATTGGCAGGAACGATACTATGAACTCGCCTGGAATCACAAAATGGTAACATGAACATTGAACATATCATTTACAAACAATAGAAAACCTCATCTGACTGCCTCGTTGGCCGAGTGGTCCCAAGTGCGACTGCCGGGTGGTCTCGGGTTCGATTCCCGGGTGGGGTAAATAATAACTGGGTTCTTAAAAAAATCTCAGTAGTAGCACGGAGTCTGGAATTGTACCCGGTATATGGGAATAGGCTCACCCCCTATTACATGGGACTCGTAACATAAATAGTGAAAAGTGGGTGTTACATTGTAGGTACAGTGACGTAATGTGCACTTTTGCCTATCCCTTCGAGGATAAAAGGCGTGATGTTATATTATGTAAAATCTCATAAGAAATAAGCATTGAAAATAATCATAATAGAACAAATTACATCAATAAATAAATTATTCATATCAAAAATTCACTGCATTTAAACACAAAGACTGTGTGTGACACAATACAACTCACACTAGAATATTACAATGCACCCAACTCATTAAAATGTAAAAATTCCATAGAAAGCCGTTCCCCTCGGGGAAACCAGTTTCATAGTAAACAGGTAAAATAGTCACCTGAGCCGAATTTGTGTCGCTTCCCGTCGACGTAATGGTACTTTGAGATAACAACGGGTTGTATGGGCGCGCCCGCGTCCATTGCCACGTGGAACGCACCCTTGCGGAACGGCAACAGTCTGTCACCAGAGTGCCTCGTCCCCTCGGGAAACAGGAGGAGTTTTCGCTGTGAATTAAGATAAAAGGAATGTATTATTGTTTTGGTTCAACATAGCAAACTCACGCCTCATTCCTATAGCCCATGAGGATAGGTAAAAACTAAATAGTATCAGCGCCATCTACCGCAATCCTTGTATTTAGTTTCTAAAGTAGATTTCGGCACTTCATCAGTCCATAAAAACTAATAAGTTAATATCTACTAAAAAGTGATACCATAATTACCTAGGTCTAAGCGCCTGTATTCACATGGCAAGCGTTAGGTAAGTGCGCGTTTTGATAACACGTCTGAACAAAATGTATGTAGTAGGTAGTTGTAAGCGCGCGTTATCAAAATCTGAACATAGCCCTTATGCAATAACGTTTTGCCTCACCCATCATTTAAATACGATACAATAGAACCAATATGACTAATTACACGAACTATCTTCAAGAAATATGTAAACCAGGGCCGGATTTAGGGGGGGGCAACCGGGGCGAAAGCCCCGGGGCCTCCACAAGCAGGGGGCCTCCACAATAGAGACTTCGGAAAAAAAAATCTTTCAAATTTCAACTAGTAAACCTAGTAAACATCTTTTCCTTTGATATTTTTTTTTTCGCTTTTACCTTTACCTACAGCCTAAAGTACTTTATACATACATGATTATTTGATTATATTAATTTTAAATATTAACAGAAACTGAAATCATTGATCTATATTTGTTCACTCCAATCAGGCAATTAGTGAAATATCAAAATCTCAAATGGCTCTGATAAGCACTTCCAATTTACTACCCATCTTGAGGGAGTACCCCAATTCACGCTGCAGCAGAGGCATTGGTGAAAGTGTATACGGATGATTTAGAGCCTAGTCTTGGTAATGAGTTGGTTCAATTTGTGACTTTGATTGATTCATACAAAAAGGACTATGGAAAAGATCAATCGCCGGAACTATTTTACTACCGAATTCTCGAAGATCAAAATTTCAGAGCTACATTCCCAAACCTCGAAATTACATTGAGAATGTATTTGGTTTTGATGGTATCAAATTGCACTGGAGAGCGCTCATTTTCAAAAATGAAAATTATAAAAAATAGGCTTCGAACCACGATGGGACAAAACCGACTATCAAAGCTTTCTCTCCTGAGCATTGAAAGTGATTTACTCCGAGAACTGGATTTCAGCGAACTCATCAACGATTTTTCGGCAAAAAAAGCTCGAAAGGTTCCGTTCGTTAACACTAAAATTTAATTTCAAATAATTCTTGTTTCCGATTATATTTATATGTGTTTGTTAAATACTAAGAAAATCGACTTGGTTTCACAATAAATTATTTATTGAAAAACTCGACTGAAAAAAATTGTTTATTTTATTTGGAAACTAAATTTGGGGCAAGGGGGCCTCCACTCCTTTGTTGCCCCGAGGCCTCTGGACCCCTAAATCCGGCCCTGATGTAAACACAAATCTTTAAATCGTATGCCCATAATTATTATAACGCTAACCTTAAAGACACATACCTAGTACCTAGGTGCCTACAGTTAATGAAAAATCTACTTAGGTAATAAAAGAGTATACTGTTGGGTTCTTGCCAACTAGTCAAATTCAATACTTTTTTCGAAATGTCAAAAACGACAGTTTTCTATAAATATTGTACGAGATTGGGTATTGTGACGTCACGTTTTTTTAGTGTCAAACAGCATACTTATTTCTTAAAAAAACGCTTGAAAAATACTAAAATTAAGTTGGTCATAAAATCAATAAATGGAAGTGTGATAATTTTATATGTTATTGTATTGAACATTTATTTATTTATTAATAATAAAGATAAAGATACATGGTATGCCTTATAATCTAAAGCCATGTCCAACAAAACTACTTAAGTATATGTAAATAGTTTGACTGTTGGATCTTCTATATTTAAATTACTATTTAGTAAGTATTTGTAGTTTACTATGATAATGGTTATGGTTTTGATTAATTTTAAATACATGTGGTTATGGTAGTGTGCTAAACAGATATTTTTTTAATTTAGTCTTAAATTTATTTTTATTTTTCTCTTCCCTGACTTCGTTTGGCAAATGGTTGAGTAAGTACGGGATACGCTTTTTCATTGATCGATCACCATAAACATTATTAACCCTTGGTACCTCATATTTACCAGACGACATCGATCGGGTGTTGTGTTTATTACAAACTGTTATCAATGGTGGATTATGTTCCTGCTTGCTGTGGTTATTGGTTGCGAGAATGTATTTATGTTTAAGTCTGACCGGTAATACTTTACAGATTTTAAATAATTTATGTAGTCATTTTTATATTTATTTTTAGTTTTTTTATCAACCTTATTTGTGAATGTAAATTCAACACCTACATGGAAAAATTAGAAAATTAGAAAACACTAAAAAAATATTTGATGTAATTAGGTAGATAGGTACCTATCTGTTCTAGAATGCCTGATATTTGCTCGTTGCCAATTTATTTGTTTACATTAACATTAGCCTATGAATGCGATTTTACCTTGCAAAGTTCACGAGCTAGTATGAATTAACGTCCAAGGTTGGCAGCCAACTTTAAGGTAGGTACGAGTTAAATAATTTGTACGAATTCATTTGGTTGTAACCCTATTGTACTTTAGTTAATTTATAACACTCATTATGGTTCGTTTCATTAGCATTTTTTATTTACTGAGGTAATAAAAAACCTCATACTAGGTACAAATATCCACTTATTAAAATAAATGTATGAATATTTAATGATTATTAAATTGCCTTACTTTTTATACAAATAAAAAATTGGATCGAATAAGTACCTAATAGCAACATTTTCATTTTGCAAAAAAAATATCTTATTATGAAAATGTTAGGCTCGTTCCACACGTGTAGATAGGTACACGCATGTGCGTACGCAACGAGCTCACGCATATTTCTACATAATATTTTCTGTCGTGTTATAAATCAGAGTAAATTACCTCATTTCTTTAATACAGTAAACAAAAGTAAACTGGCTGTAAATAATTCCATGTCACGGAAGACTGGATAAACGAAAAATTTTAAGTAGGTATCTAAAAAATTCTTAGCCCGACCTGCAAAAAATAAATTTCTCATTCATATGAGAAACAATAAAAATACATTGAGGTAGATCTACTTTCCAGACCAGACCAGGGATTATGGGAACTCCTTGCTCGTCAGTCTCGCTAGAGACCACTAAACAAACAAGGTTGCATTAATTAAAAAACAAAACTAATAACAATTAACATAAATATTACAACGCATAGGTATCATTTGGGTACTTTTCCCCAAAGGCCCGGAGTTTTTGTTCTGCCTAGGTACAAAAGTTCACATTATCTACGAGTACTGAAAAGCTAGGTAGGTAACTTGTTATGCCTTATAAACACAATAACAAACAAATTAAATTATAAAGTAGCTGTTATCGTAATACCAAACTACATAATTATTATATAGCTGTCGAAAACCTGAAAAATATTTTTAAGCCTAAAAATATTTCGAACGTAAACTGTCTGTAATCTGCAATATTGTACGTTTTCTAAAACAAAATGTAATGTAAAATTTCCATTGATTTTCGAAGTATCACCTCGTCTTATGCATATGACAAAATATTACATCTCATCTTTTAAAAATGGGTAATTACTAATAAGCATCCACCAGTACAGCTGAAAACCTATCAGATTAGCATAGCAACTTATTGCTGGCCAAATATCTTACTATGCAGAAAACAGACAACCATACATTTTCCAAACTGCTAATAATTACGCAAGCAATTTCTTTCAGCATAATATAATGAGAGTAAATGTTTATATAACATTCGATTTATACTACTTACATACGCTTACAGGGCCAATGAACTTTGGTTTTGAATACGGCATCAATAAAAGTGGAACTCCACTTACGAGTGAATTATGCATGTGTAGCATTGTAAACGTTGTTGCCTAAACTATTGTTACTTTGGACAATTGCAACATCTCGAAATAAAAGGTCAGTTTGTTATTTCTCATTTCCGTGTCGCTGGTCAAGTGAATGTAAGTAAGAAAGGGGACCAAAATATGTCTTGTTTCAATTCTGGATCGGACAATCATCGGATTTTTAGGTTTTCTCTGTCGGAACACGGGATATAGAATTGTTTTGGTATGAGGTAAATCTATTATCGGATACCGTCAGTGTTGTTCGTGTTCCATTTGTTTCTAAAGACAACTTTAAGTACCTATCATTAAGTACGTAGGTATGTATAATGAATATCTACTAATCTACAATACACAAAGTTTTGTTTGTAAAACCAAATTAAGGGTTAATGAACTTCCGACAAAGTCATTGATGCGGCCCGGCAATGGGACTAGGATATTTGCTTAGTCCAGTCAAATATTTGTTTAGAAATCCAGTCTATCGTAAACATTAGCGACACTAGCGGGTAGGTGTACCAGCGATTAGATCATACCTACGTATAATGACGAAATGCGCCGTAAGACAACGCAAGTACAAGGTCTCTCTATTTGCAGGACTAATACGAACACATTAGACTCTGGCTAGCAGGAAAACGCGTGTGTTGCATACAATACAATATACCACGCGATGATAGGTAGGTACCTATCATCTAAATTTATAACTCGACTTTGACACCAATGGCAAAGGTTGATTTATTGGAAAAATTATTGAACATTCCTATTGGATCACTTTAAATAACAATTTTCGACTACTTACATAGAGGTATTATTTTCTCTTACTAAAAGAGCCTGGAAACTTAATTAGGTCATCCCATATTACGTTCCCATAGCTATCACGGGACTAATACTTATAACATAACTCACATAAAGAGTTACCTCTATCTTCTATGAATAGTACCTACCTACATAGAAACGTGAGAAGTTGAAGCCACAACATGTTTTCTCTTACATCATCAAAATTACACTTATAATAATGCATATTAAGTTCCCTAACAATACAATATTGAACAATACCTGTTGTATGACCACACGACACACCTCTGATTACATTACCTACTTATCAATGATTATTTAAATAGGTGGGGACTATGCTATTGTTTAAATCGTTGAGTAATCCTACTTAGTTCTTAGATATGAACGTTTGAATGTCTATCTGATTAATTTCACGTGCCGAATGTTCTGGAAATGTAGAAAGGAAGTGTTTCAGTACCTTTTCGTTCTTGATAGCGTCGACTTGCTTGTTGAGGGCATCGCGTGCACTTTTCGCTCCTCTGTCTATGAATACGGTGCCCCACAGCCAAGTCGCAGTGCCAAACGGTACGAGGTACTGCAGTGATCGCTTCGATACCACCGTACACCGAGACATGAGCGGCCATATTATTGCTAACGCTAAAAAACAAAATAAAATATGTCAATCAATACTATTTTGCATGAAAATGCGAGTCATACCTACTATAGGTACAATTGATTTAGCGGTTTTTGACTGAAACTCCATACAACTCATGTCAAATGAACACCATACTGAAATTATGAGGAAGGAAGATGACTCAATTTAAATAGAGGTATAAGGTACCTACCTATATCCTTACTAAAGACAAAAGCTTCTTTGTAACTTTAGCAATTATACGCAACTAGGGAAAAGTGTTTAGTCCATAATCTACGCGTCTTTTAAAACCGAACTTCATTATTCAGCACAGCCCTATGACTAACAGTGTGAATCACCACTCCGCACTGCATAAGAATAAGAACAACAATCATCCAGAAAATTACTGAAAATATTTCCATCATGGAAGATTTCCATTTACACAGAAACATTGAATATTCATATGAAGTATCTAATCTGCCTAAACACTGAAAATTGTGAAGGTAATAATGTGAAACAATACTGCATAATGTGCTGTTCTGAAGTCATACCCTACGTCATCCATCATTTCGTTTCTTATAATAGCTTAGTAAGTACATATTAGAGCGGTAATAATCGTAAATATCATTGCATATTAGTCATGGTAATACCGAACTGCTGATTGACTTTCAAAGAAATGATAACAGTACCTATAAGTAGGTAATAGAATCACCTACGCAAGATTTTAAGAACGGAATGTCCATGACAAGTGATTAGAATTCGTAATAATATAATCTGTGAGTACAAAGTATATTGGAATATTTTGTTTCTAGATGCTTTTATAGATGTTTTAATGTCATTGACAAATTGATTATGAGGTAGGTAGGTATTCGGTATGTACACAAAACACCGCTAATTAGTTAGCAGCGCCACACTTCGACACTACTATCTTTTACACAGTATAAATGTGTGGGTAATTTCATATTACTGTGTATAAAAATATTCGTCCACCACATTCACATTGGTATTTTCATTCTTGTGTCGGTATATGTTTTTTTTTATAATTTAATTCACGGGCAAGGTTAAAACTATTTACAATCATTGATATGACCCGACATTTTGACGGGTATTAATGTAGTGTTCGTGGTCGACTGGTTGATGAGCACGCTTTTATCGTCATTCAATGATCAATGATGTGAGTTCTATTCCAGCTAAAAGATTCTTTTTTTATTTTACTATGTAGTTTTTTATATTTTTTTTTTGTTTTTTGAAATATTAAATCAGGCTATAAAAGAAGCAGATAAGTCGGTAAATAAAACAATACTGTCTTTTATTACAATTAATTTATTTACCTCTATTATACAAATAAGTGGTTTTATATTCAATATTTATAATAATTAATTATCATACCACAGTTAAGTTCTTAAAGTTCTTTAAATAATAATTAATCAATATGCCAATAAACCTTATAGTCGAATTGGGAAATATCATGCGATAAAGTATATACTTTTAAAATTAACATAAGAAGATTTAGAAAAATAGGATAGAAAAAAAGAAAAGATTAAAACATTTTTAGATTTTAAATATTTGATGAATGAATTCTTGAAACAACTTGTGAATGCTGGAATCGATCCGGCGGCACTTTACAGGTTATAACCATTACGCCAAACGCGCTGTGAATGAAATCATCGAAATATTGTATACCATTCCGTAACATAAAAATACGATGAGAAAACACTATATTTATATGGGTATTGTATAGCTCGATTGCTCATTATTTGATTTCGATTCATTCAAAGTTTGTTATAAGTTATTTTTATCTTTACCCTCGTTTTTATTTAAACTTATTTACTAAATAATTACGTATACCGACACAAAATTTATAAGTATTTAAATACCAAGATGTGTGTGATAGATTTCTATACATAAGTATCTATTAATATGAAATTACCCACACATGTATATTGTGTAGTCATACTAGTGTCGATGTGTAGCGCTGCGAACTAATTAACGGTGTTTTGTGTACGACTGTCACTGTATATATGGTATACAGTGACAGTCAGTGGTATATGTCACTGAGCTCCTAAACGGCTACGCTCATTTTGATACATTTGAGTGGGTTCCTTCTAGGGTTTAATTTCTCAATTGGTCTCGTTATGGGGCCTTACAATCGGGCTCCATAGTTTACAAGGGACTAATTGGACAATAAACGGTAAATATTTCTAATACGTATAACAGTATATGTATTAGAAATATTTACTATTTTATTTTGCCTAAATGACGAAACATTACTGAAAGTCGAAAGATAAGTGAAACAAGTATAATGACGTAAAGCTGTTGACTATCAGACTATAGAATATTGATATTCATCATTTTATATTATTAGATATTAGAGCGATGTATGAATAAGCTAATAATATTAAATAACCACTTGTGAAAATTCCCAGTAGATAGCAGTTATTTAAATTAATATAGAAAGAAAAGTTTTCTATGTCAACGTATCTATTGTATATCTATACAGATAAATAAAACTGGAGTGTCTGCTTGTAATATTAAAATAACAAATTTTTGTTTGTCTATCTGTTTGTTTGTTTGTACTAGCATTAGCTTTGGAAGCTGGACCGATTTTGCAAGACTTTTATTGGCAGGTAGCTGATGTACCTACTAAGGAGTAACATTGGCTACTTTTATTTTGGGAAATTAAAACAAAACAGTTAACCTATTCTAAAATTCATTCATTTAAGTTGCATCTAAAGAACAGTCAGCCAAGTCGGATAGCCAAGTCATTTGATAGTGTCGCGGAGAACTTAACGGGTAACCGGGGCTCCGGCCCGACGTGCAGAAGGAACGGGGTGGTTTTTAGTCGGTAAGAGTCTGACACTAAGCCAGGAGCAGTAAAACGATGATTTTCCACCCTTAAAAAAAAAAAAAAATGTCGTGGGACAAGCTGTAAGAAAAAACAATCCGATCGCCGATATTTAATTTAAGTAGCAATAGTACAATACAATAGTGTAATCTTATACTCTTATACTGTCGCGGAGAACCTAACGGGTAACCGGGGCTCCGGCTCGACGTGCAGAAGAAGGAACGGGGTGGTTTTTAGTCAGTAAGAGTCTGACACTCCCTCCCGCCTCACCCAGGCGGGAGAGGTCATTTGATGATTTTCCCCCCTTAAAAAAAAAATACTCTTATACTATTATATAAAGCGGAAGAGTTTGTTTTTTTGTTTGAACGCGCTAATCTCCGTAACTACAAGTCTGTTTTGAATAATTCTTGTTGTGTTGGATAGTGCATTTATCGAGGATGACTATAGCCTATAAAACACCACGCTACGACCTATAGGAGCCGAGCAGAGCGTGTGAAACCGCGCGGAAGTAGCTAGTAGTTAATACAGGGCTGTACAAACAAAGGTCATATTTTCAAGTGGCCCGCGACACACATTTTAATCTCAACATCTTCATCTTATGTGCAACAATAATAATAAAATTCAGTGTATGATTTGTATGCAAGTTTTGTCTGTAAGTTAAGAATACAATGTTAAACGTCATTATACCTCTACAACTGAAAATATTTTGCTGGCCCTCCAGCTTTTAAAAGAAATTTAATTAGCCCGCAAAAGTTGGACAGCCCTGATTTAATAGATTCGTTTAACATACTGTATAGAAAAACTAACAGCAATAAAGGTTTTAATAATATCGATGGGAACTGATCCACTATGTACTTAACAGTGGCGGGCTTTATCTATCTAATAACAATTTCCATCAGCTTTCTCTTATCAGGGATAAACAACAGACTGATACAAAGTCCGTTATAACTGATAACGTTAAGTAACCAGGGATTAGGTGGGGCGTTGAATATTAACATTATTTCCTAATTAACCTTGTCCATTTGAAAATAAAATGACTTGCGAATAAAGGTAATCTTTTTGGCACTTTTTTAAATAATACACAAAGACTCTTTTGTTAATAAACTTAGCATAGCAAAACCTTAGAATTGAATCTAAAATGACATACTTACATAATTATTGTTATATACTTTTTTTTCTATTTTTTTTTCACAAACTACTAGACATGGTTTATTATCTTGATTGTACCTCATGTGGCTTTGTTGCTAACTAATGTCTCACACATATGATCTTGATGAAACTAGATTTAGTGACAGATAGTGATTGTAGTAAGTATTTAGAACACTCGAGAAAACGAATTTTCATGCGGTTGCAGAAGAAAATTGCATAAAACATTTACTTTGATATAAATGCATTGACTGTGATTATAAATCTCAATTTTATTGCAAATTAAGCTAAAAATACTACTTTATTATTAAACTAATAAAAAATATACAATCAGAAAATCATTAAATATATTGTATTGTTTTTTAATTATCTCCTGCTCGTTATTTTACATTAAAAATCTGATAGCCTTCATATTTTCTTATCTAGATAGTAAACCATATCGCTTACACAATCTGCGGACCTATTATAATGCGATACGTTCATTAAAGTAACTACGGTACATATATGACCTGTTTATGATAAAACCAATTATTGTCTTATTCCATTACATTCGAATATTAAAAAGAAAAATATGTTTCCCAACATGACTTATTACTTGTATTGTAACTTTCGTGAGACATCTATATAAATAAAAATGAATTTCTGTTCGTTAGTCTCGCTAAAACTCGAGAACGGCTGAACCGATTTGGCTAATTTTGGTCTTGAAATGTTCGTGGAAGTCCAGGGAAGGTTTAAAAGGTCAGAAAAATATTTTTTAGGCGGTACGAAGTTTGCCGGGTCAGCTAGTACTAAATAAATTATTACCTAGATATGTTTTCCACGAAATGCTGCTCATGAATATGAGCCTCTAGCATGGCTTGAAACTAGTCGAGTTCCTCCTCGAGTTATTACGTGAGTAAGTCGAAAACATAATACTTTATGACTTAGTACGACTATTTTCCGACTACCATTGACTTTGCTACCAACGTTTGCTAACAATAATGAACCACGCCAAAAAGAATTAGGCAATTAGATACTTTTAGACACGTTTCTCACGTGTAATTTAAATTTATCTAGATTAATAAATGCACCAAATATTATATAAAACTTTGCTAAGTACTGATTTAAAATAAAAAAAATGTCTCATCATCATGTAATCAACTGAACCATATCTACTTAAAACTGATTACAAATTAAATATATATTATGCAGAGTACTGAATGCAGATCGAAGTCACGTGCTACGTGCAGTGCTTGTTTATATATGGAATCGTCATAAATATATTTACGGACCTACTTGTAGAAATGTTTTCAAAATAATCATGTAAGTTAAGTAAACAATTTTGTGTAGGTACAGGCTCTTTGGTCCATTTTAAAATGAAGTAAGTATGATGTATTGTGATAACATTAATATGCATTGAACTTTCGAAGAATATTGGAATAATTTAATCATCATCGGTTCATTAGTTTGGGAGCTGCTATGATGACATTCAGATAAATTATGTACGCGTATTGTTTATATTACGTCTTTACGTTTGTATCGGGGTAGAAAAAAATAGTTGTGGATTAATTTTGTCAAAAGTAACATGCAAGACTGCCTTGTTGGCCGAGTGGTCGCAAGTGCCACTGCCGGGCAAGAGGTCTCGGGTTCGATTATCCGGGTCGGTCAAAGTAATTCTCTGCTTTAAAAAAAATCTTAATAGTAGCACGAAGTTTGGAAATGTGGCCAGCAGCAGGCCAGCAGGTTCACGCCCTATTACATGGGCCTCATAACATAAATAGTGAACAGTGAGTGTTAAATTGTACAGTAGCACTAAGTAACGTGTAACATGAAAGAAAAGATAAAAGTAAGGAAACAAAAGAATGTAACGAAACAATATTCATACTTATATATGTTTACATGTATTTGTCAGCTCCAAAAGTCACGACTCCGTAAAATTGGGACAAGAACAAGCTTGCCCTTATCCCAAGATTGGAGATGCGTGAGAGCAGAACCAAACCTTCCAACAACTACCTCTATACTCATAAATATTAAACCAACGATTATAGTGTAATAGGTACCGCATAGATACCCATCAGATGACTGAATAGATATCGTATGTCACAGGAAACATTACAATGATAATTCCTGCATTGCATTGTAGTGGCTGTTGTAATGTAAATAATGATAAAATAGACCTTATTTACTGGTCAACAATTTCAGAAATTGCCGGTAAATGTTATATACAAATTGCTTGAAATATATGAGATAGACAATAGTAGTAGAAACTTGTGTAAAATAGAATAAATTTATCTTTTTCCCTTCTTTGTACGCGAGTATCATATAGTATATAAGATCAGACCAAGGGACTACACATTAGACAAATACCCGGCAGTACCTCTCACTAATAAAGCTGACTCCCCAAAACCCCAACAATCCTCAAATTTCTAGTTCTCAAAAGTCCGGTAACGCACTTGTGACGCCTCTGGTGTTTTGGGTGCTCATGGGCGACGACGATTGCTTATCATCAGGTGATCCACATAACACATAACATCACGCCTTTTATCCCGAAGGGGTAGGCAGAGGTGCACATTATGCCACTGTACAATGTAACACCCACTTTTCACTATTTATGTTACGAGTCCCATGTAATAGGGGGTGAGAATTTCATCGGATCGGATTTCATTGGATCAGGTGATCCGTCTGCTCTTATACCGGCTTATCCCATTGAAATAGAAAAACTATGAGCTCTAACCTGGCTGGCAAGCGAGGGAGCTATGCTAAATTATGTAAAGGAGGTCCATAGAGCTGCAGTGGACCTACCATGCTCTGTTAATAATTAACTTTTGTCTTTAGTACTAACGGATATGATATGAGGTTACTGTCTAGCAATCGATAGTTTTGACTGATGTTGATGATGAAAATGTTCATTGCCAATCATAATAACTCACCGTAAAGATCCAAACTGCTTTGATGATTCAATAGAACAACTGCTCCCCGACTATTGTCCACGTTTTCCAGCCCTCTGACCTTCCATCGTAGACCCAGTATCCTCGCAAAACATCTTAGGAAGAATGCTGGTATTCTGAAAATAAAAATTGTTTCATAAAATGTTTAAAAAAGAAATACATTTATTTGGAGTCGTCATTATTACCAAGACGTAAAATGTTTCAATAAAACAAACAAAGTGAAAAGAGAACAAGAACTGAACTAAAAATGTAGTATTCCCAGTTGGTACTAGTGGATATTTTCTTAAATTGTGAACCGAAAACGTAGGTACTCGATAACAATTAATGCGTTCTGTTTGTTAATATTATCGTATTCCCCGTCAATTTCACTAATCGAAATGAACATTGAACATTTACTCTTTAATTTGCATATCAATTCCAGTTTTTGTTACTTAGCGTTCTAAGGAATATATTTTAAAAAATTAATACACACACGTGTATTATTATTTAAATAAAATATTATTACGTTTTGTTTTAAGTCTCACATAAAAATAAATAAAAATTTAATTTAGTTGATAAAAAGCGTAAAGAAATAATACAATGTTCATTTTTGTTCACCATAAATAAAAATGCGCGGCATATTACATTGAAATTGAATTCCGAACACAAAATAAATAGACAAAATAATTCAACAAGGAAAAAGCGCATAGACCAAACCTTGACCTAGTTAGTGCTGCCATACACGATGAACCTCTAACAACGTCTTGGCTGGTTACAATCGATTGTTCGCCAAGATAAGCACTAAACTTAGTCACCGAAAGTAGTCTAGCCACTCTAGACATTCTTTGGAGTCTCTTATTAGTGAGAGGGGATTTATTCATGTTATATTACTGTGGCTGTAAAACATGGTCGTTAATTAAAGAAAGGGAAATAAAACAAAACCTTTAGTAAAAGTAGAACTCACAAAACATTTATAAAAAAAAATGCAAAATAATAATTTTAGGCGAACAGTCTGACGCAACACTTATGTAGCAACTACGCAAGAATATGGTCATTAACAGTGGCGCTACGCAAAAGCTACGTAAAGTGTACGCTACGGCCCTTCTTCGTAGCAGTTACGGTACTTTTTACACAGGCAACAGCTACGCAGAAACTACGATTTTTCTACGCTGCTACTACGCAGTGTAATCACCAAAATAGCAGCAAAATACACGTTCTACTGAAGGAAATACCTATTTATGAATATATTATTTTCTTCAGTTGAAGTTTTACAAAAATAACATTTACCTACCGATCTTCTAACAGGAAATATTTACGAATAAACAATGGCTAAAGGGCATTCGTAAATACAATGCTATTTATATCGTATTCATAGATTTTTGTTCACACACGAATAATTGTTGCTAAGCGAAAAATCATTCAGATGACAATAGCTTATAGAGGTATTTTTTTTTTTTTTTTTTTTTAAGGGGGGAAAATCATCGAATGACTGCCCCCGCCTGGGTGAGGCGGGAGGGAGTGTCAGACTCTTACTGACTAAAAACCACCCCGTTCCTTCTCCTGCACGTCGAGCCGGAGCCCCGGTTACCCGTTAGGTTCTCCGCGACTCCGAATCGGCATCGGCCGTATTGGGCCCCATCTGTGGTGGTCTGATGGCTCTTTGAGGCGCGCGCGGAACGCGACGCGCCGTACGCTCGGGTCTGTTTCTGGTCGGACGGGGAGCCACCCATGCTCGCCGTCCGCAGGCCCGCGCTTACGGTGGCCGGAGATCGTCTCGCGATCCCCGACGCCCGGTGTGTCCTTCGCGATGGCTGGGTTGCGAGGAGGTAGCGCTTCGCTGCCTCACGCGTCCCGCCTCCTCCTTAGCTAGCATCACTGCTTCGCAAAAGGAGGAGACGGCATCCCAGTCCCCCTCGCTCCGCATCATGGCCTGCACTAGGCCCGGACGCGAGAGGTCGCCATCGCCGATCACTTCCCTGAGGACACGGCGGTGCTCAGCCCACGAAGGGCATTCTCCCACCGTGTGTTCCACCGTGTCCGCAGGGCGGTCCTCGCAGTGATGACACCCGGGCGTTTCCTCCCGCCCCATCAGACACAGGTACCTCCCGAAACTTCCATGTCCGGTGAGGACCTGCGTCAGGCGGTAGGTGAGGACGCCGTAGCGTCTCTCAAGCCACTCCTCAAAGAGGGGACTTACCGCTGCGATGGCAGCGAGCCCAGCCCTCGGTTGCGACAGTCGTTGCTGCCATTCCGCCATGAGATCGCGCCGGAGCTCATCCCGCCACGCACCTATCTGGCGCGGCAGCGGGGTTTCGCCCCGGCGACGTGCCTCCGCGCGCATGCCGTACACGCGCGCGAGCACCTTCGCCTCCAGATCCCACGGCGGTAATCCGGCAAGGAGGTTCGCCGACTCCCCAGAGATCGTGCGGTATCCGCGGATCATTCGGATCGCCATGACCCTCTGTGCCATGAGCAGCGTCCGAGCGGGACGCCGCAACAGGTTTGGCGCCCAAACAGGGGCGCCGTAGAGGGCCATGGACCGCACGACCCCGGCGTATAACCTCCGGCAGGAGGCGTTTGGCCCCCGAGGTTGGGGAGGATGCGTTTAAACGCAGCCCCCGTCCTCTCCAACTTTGGGGCCAAACGTCGGAAGTGTTCTATGAAGTTCCACCGACTGTCGAGGACGAGTCCTAGGTACTTCATCGTCGTCTCGACGTCGATGGTAACTCCTCCCGCCGTTATTTGGGACCCACCCGGAGGAGGCGCGTTCCCGCGGCCATGAAAACACATGGCCTCGGACTTGTGGAGCGCCACCTCGAGTCCCAACTGCCGGATTCTCTCAACGACTGTCGCAACCGCTGTCGCCATTAAGTCGGCCGCCGCCTGGTGTGACCTCCCGTGCGCTAGCACCAGCGTATCGTCGGCGTAGCATATTGTGCTAACGCCGTTCGGGAGGTCGGTGCGCAGCACCCAGTCATAGCCGATGTTCCACAGGAGCGGCCCCAGAACCGAACCCTGTGGAACACCGCGTGACATCTCTCGCCGGTTCCACTCGCCCCGGTGACCGGGGTAGCTGACGGACCTGTCCGTCAGGTAAGCCTCGATTACACGACGGAGGTAGGTAGGCACCCGATGATATCGGAGTGCCTCCAAGATGCAGCTCCAGGGCAGGGAGTTGAAGGCGTTGGCGATGTCCAGAGACACCGCCACTACGACCTTACCCCTGGACACTGCAGTCCCCGTCGTGAGGTCTCTAACGCGCATGATGGCGTCCACCGTGGAGCGCCCTCTGCGGAAGCCGAACTGGCCGTCCGACAAGTCCGGCCCAATGTCCGTCAGGTGCGCGACGAGGCGGTTCGAAATGATTCTTTCGAAGACTTTCCCCACCTCGTCGAGCAACACTATGGGCCGGTACGCGGACGGAGAGTCCGCAGGGCGCCCCGTCTTCCGCACGAGGACCAGTTTTCCCGCTTTCCAGAGAAGCGGGAACTGGCCTCTCTCCAGACATGCGCTGTAGAGACCAATCAATCGAGGCCCGAGAGCCTCTGAGGCCAGGACCCATGCCTTGCCATGCAGGCCGTCGGGTCCTGGGGCGGTGTTCTTGGCGCCCATCCGGCGCACCGCCGCTCTCAATTCTGCCTCGGTCACCTCTGGGACGATGTCGTCGTCGTCGTCGCTGTAGCCCGCGTCGGGCACCGCAGGGGGCGGAGTCATATACGGAGGGGTGAACCCCCTCCACAGTCGAGGGAACAGGGTGCCAATCACCTCCTCCAGGACTTCTTGCCGGAGACTCTGGGTGAGCGGGGGAGCCCAAGCGCGGAGCTTGTCGCGTACCATCCGGTACGGGCGTCCCCACGGATCTCTGTCCAGAGTCCCCAGCATCTCTCGGCGGGCCTCCTCCTTGGCCCGCAATATCTCCACCTTGAGGAGGGCCTTGGCCGCCCTGTATCCCTCGTACAACTCCGCCTCTCTCGCCTCCGCATTAGGAGGACGGATGCGGCGCCTGCGGTGCCTAGTGTACTGGCGTCGCGCAGCAGTGCACGCCTTGCGTAGAGCTGCTAGCTCTTGCGACCACCAGTACACCTGGCGCTTTTGTTGCCTCGACCGGATCCGGGGCATCGCCACGTCACAGATCCTGGACATGGCGTCCTGGAGCCACTTGGCCTCATCGTCTATGTCGGCAGGCCTGACCGGTGGTATCACCCAGGCCTGCACGAAGGCGGCTTCCAGGAGCAGCTCCCGGTCCAGCTGTTTCAGCGCCCAACGCGGGCCACATGGGGCCTGTCTGACCGGCGGGTCTGCGGACTCGGCGGAGACGTCGAACCGGATATACCGGTGGTCGGAGTACGTCTCCACCTCCTCCATGACGCGCCAGTCAACAATACGCGGTGACAGAGCAGGGCTGGCGAACGAGATGTCCACCACCGACTCGCCCTGCATCCGCACGCACGTGGGGACAGAACCCCGGTTCAGGACGACTAGGCCCGTCTCAAGGGCCCAGTCTTCCACCATCCTACCCCGGACGTCGGTGAACCGGGAACCCCAAGCCAAGTTTTTGGCGTTGAAGTCCCCGAGGACGAGCACGGGGAGGGAACGGAACCCGACGACGACGGTGACCAACTCCCTCAAGGAGTTGTGGAACTCGGCGAGAGTTCGGTTCGGAGAGAAGTACACGCCCACCACAGCGAGCTCTCCGAACCGTGCTGCGACACAACCCCGGCCTCTTTGAGCAGCCTCAAGAGTCGGGGTACCGGCGGCGGCCGACGAGATGATGGTCACCGAGCCGTCCAGGTCCGCCACCCAGTGATCCCTGGGCAGGACAAAGTACGGCTCGGAGACCACGGCGACATTGATCGACCACTGCGCCATGCTCTGGAGCAGGAGATCCTGAGCAGCGGCGCAGTGGTTGATGTTCGCCTGGAGGAGGCGGAATGGGGCCATTATTGGCAGTCCATTCCGACCTCCTCAGTGGCGGCAGCGGCGACTGCGGTGGCAGTGGCGGCGGCGGCGGCGGAAACGGCAGGGGCGGCGGAGGGCCTACCTTTGCCCTTGGGTTTGGCGGGAGGGGAGCAGCCTTTGCTCCCGACCCGGTGATTGGCCGGCTTGCCAGCCGCCGCACATGCATTGCAGTGCAGCGGGGCGGAGCACGAGCCGGCCTTGTGACCGGGCCGACCGCAGCGGAAGCAACAGTCGCTGCGGTCCACCTCCGAGGTGCATTTGACACTCACGTGCTCCCCCACGTGACAGCGGTAGCACCTCAGAGGCCGGGTCTCGAGCAGCTTGACCTGCGCCGAGACCCATCCCACCAAGAGCCTTTTGCCCTCCTTCAGCTTCTTGGCCGCTGTGACGGGGCAGCTGACCACCACCGTGCGCAGCCCCGAGTTATCCGGACGGATAGTGCCCACCCTGACCTGGTCAGCAGGGCACCCTCCCGTCCTGGCCACAGCGGCCACCACCTCGCTCTCCGTTACGGAGTCGTCCAGGCCCAAAATCCTGACATCCAGGCATTTGGTGGGCCTGGACACGCGGGCCTCGTCCGCACCGAGGCACGCCCTAAGCCTCTCGGCCAGGGCGTCGGCCGATGGGCCGCTGGTCGCGCCGGGGACCTCCAAGAGACGGGCTCCAGTGGCAGTCACTTTGACTGCAAACCCGTCCGGGGCCCCGAACTCCGCAGGAGTCACCGCCCCCTTGAGCTTGGCGAGGACGTCGCCGTAGGTAACGCCCCTATTGACCGCTTCCGGCTGTAGGGTGATGACCACAGCCGCGGTCTTAGGGGCGAGGAGCAAGGCAGCAGCGCGTTTCTCCCTGCGCTGCTGCTGTCGTCGCTGCCGCTGCGCCTTCTTGCGGCGCTTCCGGCCCTCCCTGGCGACTCTCCTCGCCTCGCCGGCGATTTGCCACCCGCCGCCGTCCTCCGCTCGCGGGGCGGGTTCCACCACCGCTGCCGCAACTCCAGCCTGCCGGGCTGGAGCGCCTCTCCTCTCCTTGCGCCCTGCGGGCGCTGGCGCCGTCGGCGCAGCTGGGGTCTGCGCCGGCGGGGGCGCCGAGGCCCTCGCTGGGGCAGCCGGTCGCGCCCTTGCCGGCGGTTGGGAGCTGCGGCTAGCCTGACTCGAGGTCGAAGGCTTGGCCGCAGCGGCCGCGTACGACCGCGGGACCGCGGGGGCGACCTGACTTGCCGCGAGTGGGGGCGCAAGAGCCTGCCCTCCAGCACGTCGAAACGTCGCTGGAAGGCAGCCATCTCCGCCCGCAGCAGTCCGACTACGTCGGCCTCCGCCGGGGGCTGGGGGCGACTGCCACGAGCAGCGGCGAGCTCGGCCCTGGCCGTCCGCAGCTCGGCCTCCAGAGCCGCGTTAGAGGCCGCCAAGCGCGCCAGCTCTCGCCGCATCTCGGCCAGCTCCGAGCGCACCTTTCCCGCAGTGGGCCCCGCACACTGCTCCAAGGCCGCCTCCGTTATAGTGGCCGCCGCCGCCTTGAGGAGGCGGAACCTAACCGGCTGGGATTTCCCCATCGCCAGCTTCTTATAGAGGTATAGGTATTGAACTTTAGGACCATCGATTGTTTATTATAATGTAAACAAAAACGAAAATAGTATAATTAGTGCTAACCGATTTGCTCGTTGAATTGTAATTATCTTACCTACTACTACTACTTACTTATATGTATGTGTTGTATTGTATAACGCACGCTCATTAAACATGAAGCGATTTAAAGGGTCGGACAAAGTATAACTGTGTTTTTGCCGACTTAAAAAACAAGGAAGATTTGAAATTATTTTTGTGATAGTCCATTTATGAAGGGAGGTTATAGCCTATAAAAGATCACGCTAAGATCGATAGAGGAGGCGCAGCGTGATGTCGCGAGGAAGTAGCTAGAATAATACTTACAATGCATTTCTTGGGTCGAATGGCTTGATCAACATAAGTGGCATTGGTGCTGCGGCGAATATTAATGACATGACGATGAACAGTGTGAACTGAAAAAAAAGGCACATTAAAGAAAACTTAATTATCTGTGGGCGAGTATTTGCATGCGCGGCTGCCGAGCAATACTTTCCAACTACGTCAAATAGTGTCAATATAAACTAAAGCGTTCTCAAAGTAGATCGAAGGCTGATCTTTGCAAATAATAAAAAAAAGACCTACCTAACATCAATATTAAATTAAAATCGATACAATTTACGAGAAAAATTTTCATTTCAGGCAAATATTGCACATTATTTTTTATCAATGTTTATGTGCTTTCTTTGTGCTACTTTTACAGCACGTACGCTGTGGCAATTTTTTTTATACTTTCACTATAATATTTCAGACATACCGTACCTACATTTTTTTTTCTTGCAATATGTTCCCCCTTTGTCGATTCCAATAATAAAATGAACTTATGATTAGGTACTTAGAATCAACAAACATAAATTATGACATCACGTACATCTTTTTCTTTCCAAAGGGTGGCACGGAAGGTGCAATATAACAACTACTTTTCACTAGTCATGTAATGAGTCCCTTCAGACAGCCCCATGTAATATACGGTGACCCTATTGTCATACTACACTGGACGCAATTCTATGTTAATAATATTTATTATGCAATTAAATACTTGTAACAACTACGTGTCATCAATATTTCGTAAGATGTTAAGGTAGGTCACGACTGTCCTATTTAAAGTCCTATCTTATTTGTGTATGTTATAAGTGTGTCAAATAATTATGTAGGTATTTACTTATCTATTTTCTCAAAACAATGTCGTGTGAAGTACTTATTTATTTACCTACTTTGCTTGAAAAATCTCGGGTCGATTTAATGAACATTTTTCTGTTTTATTTTTTAAGATTTTATGAAATATTCAATAAATTCCATTCAATTGTATTTGTTTTCAGGGAAAGGTATTTAGTTCCCATGCTTCAATAAGTTGTAAAGTATTGATTTTTAAATCACAAATAAAAGTTATAACTTTTATTGTTATATAACATCATATTTCCTATCACAAGTTTTATCATCACACAGATATATCGAATCCAATAATAATATAACAGGTGGGGTAAAGATATTATATTAATTACGTTTAATACCCCACGTTAATCTCTTCCGTTAAACCATACCAGAAGAAATGAAATAAGTAGGTAATTATGGTATATAATTAATGCTGTAAAAATACAATAGGATTGTTTGAATAAACATAACGCACCTAAGTATTTGTTTGCATTCCTAATGTCTATTTTAACGTTTATTTTATAAAGGAAACTTCGCGACTGTGCAAAGTATCAATATCAAAGACCAAAGACCATGATGATCCAAAGTACAACGATAAAACAATCAATCATCATCATCATAATATTTGTTTGCTAAACCGCCACACAACAAGCAACCTTTGCACTTTAAACTATGGTCTATTTTGCTAATGACTCCATATTTTGTTCATTTCCAGAAACAAATGAATCAGATAATAGAGAATACATACCTTAATATAATATCTGGCCATAGAGCTAATTGTAAAGAGAATGATGACCAGCGCCATCACGCACCCCAAGATGACGTTCGCCGACATTGTTTCGTCCTAAAAAAAACAAAAGTGACAGATTATTTTTCCCGCCAACATCCGTACATATCCGCCATTGACTATTATGTAAATTACATCGGGAGCATTGTGGCTCGATAAAACACTCCCAGAGAACTGAGCGCTTAATTGATAACGAACGGCGATATGGTCAATGGCCACTTAGTATTGACGCAAAAACTGTCCTTATTTTGCATATCTACACAACGAGATACTCCCGATCCTTTGTAGGTGTACAAGTGGATATAGGTAGGTATGTAAAGTACCTATTATTCATACAAGTGGCCAACGAATGTGATTGTTAGTCTATTGGACTGGATACAAATTACTTCAATGGATATACTTCTTGGTGACATTCAACTATCTAGGTTCGTGGGTACCTACGTAACATAGGTACGTAGTATATAGTAGTATATAGTAGTATATAGTAGTATATATACCTTTGTCCCAGGAACAGTTCTTTTAACGTAAAAAAGAAAAAGGTAGTTTAATTATAGAATTAACGTTTTTTAAATAAATAAATATTCAGCTCATAATAATTAAGATTATCATCTATTTTATTTATTAAAATAATTATAATTTGGTATGTTATTCATTATTTGAATTATTAATTTAGTGTCGGATGTCGCGCGTGGTCCTCCTGGTTAATGGCTCCTCGCATGGCTTGAAAATAATCGAGTTGCCTCGTCAAACAGTTACCTACATTAGTAAACCGTACAACATAATTCATTATTATTTTTATTACTTTGCTTAGTATTTTAAAACACTGCCTCATTGGCCGAGTGGTCGCAAGTGCGACTGCCGGGCAAGGGGTCTCGGGTTCGATTCCCAGGTAGGGCAAAGTATTACTGGGCTGGGTCTTTAAAAAAAATCTCAGTAGTAGCACGGAGTCTGGAATAGTGCCCGGTATAAGGCAATAGGCTCACCTCCTATTACATGGGACTCGTAATATAAATAGTGAAAAGTGGGTGTTACATTGTACAGTGATATTAAGTGTCGTAATGTGCAACTCTGCCTACCCCTTCCGGGAAGAAAGGCGTGATGTTATTTTATGTATTAAAACAACTCTTCTAGGATATAAATCAGAGAAATAAATCATACTATCGAAATATTACAATTTAAAAGAGTTTAATGTAATATTCTTAAAGCGTAGGTATACAGGGTGTCCAAGAACCCGGCGTCCAACTGGATTCCCACGATGCCCCAAGTTCTAACAGTACTCAGAAAAATATTTTAAAAAATCCACCCCATGTACTTACAGAATTATACTGATTTCAAAAAAAAAGGGGAAATGAGCACCCTGTGACATACTTTTGAATGCTGTGACTGCTAATGCTGATAATTTCGATATTTCTTGGAGGTTTTGTAATCTAGGGTATTGCTGTGTCTAAATAGAATGTAAAAATAAAGTACTTATTGTACCATTTTAAAATAAAATATTATTTTAACTAAAGGTGATATGGAAAATTATTGAATTTCGCAACTTTGACCGACTGTAGTGTAAAAAAACAATAATTATATAATTATTGTTTACATTGTAGTGAATGCAGTATGTTAATGCAGTTGGATCGGACTGCAGAACTGCAGACATGCTGTCGCCACTTGCTCAGCGCAAGACACGGTAGGTAAACTACAATGTAACACTGAAGATCCATCGCAAAACAAACTAAAAATTATCGCGGTAAGGTTATCCAATTTTTTGTGTGTTCTTTTTTACTTATTCATAACATTACGAATCATTAATTATTCTATGATAAGGTGCCTACCAATTTACCTAAGTATATTATTCCAGTATGAACTGATTTTTTCAGTGGACACCTACTTAAACAAGATACATAGATAGTTAATGAGTGGACGCTTACCGACGTTAAGTACCTCTACATCCACGTAACACTACAAAATAATTGGTCAAATTCGGTGATTGTTTGTCTTGTTGTCTTGCTTGAATTTCAAATAGGTGAGGCTTTTTTTTAAGGGGGGAAATCATCGAATGACTGCTCCCGCCTGGGTGAGGCGGGAGGGAGTGTCAGACTCTTACTGACTAAAAACCACCCCGTTCCTTCTCCTGCACGTCGAGCCGGAGCCCCAGTTACCCGTTAGGTTCTCTGCGACAAATAGGTAAGGCTAGTTGGTCAACGGGACAGTGTTTTTAAATGAAGCCTACCCATTTGCAACTAATAAAAGTCCTGTTAATTCAATAAAGAATTAACTAGTGTTAAACTATTGAACATAAAATTTTTGGCTGCATCACTGTATGATTTGGTAAACAGACCTCACGCTGCATTTTAATCTTGTGTGCAAAAAGAAACTGAAGTCATTCAAACCAGGTAAATTCATTTGCATTAGTAAATCCTCAAACGTTCTGCGCTACATTTAATAGATTCATTTGGCATTACAAGACCACCATCGTGTCACGCACGTTTCAAACACTGACCTTTGTCAACGCTATTATAGCCTCGCATAGCCTTTTTCGATCAGTCGCAAACACATCTGTCACGCCTACCTGTCACATTTCATAATATTCAACCGTGATAGTCGTCAGCACCGTATTTGAGACTTGGTTGTCATTAAAGAAAAAAAAATGTTTAACCGTGGTCAATTTTAATCAATCGATATTAACAGTGGTCAGACACCACTGTTAACCTACCACCTACCTACTTCTGAAGGACCCACCCTACTTATAAATTAACTCTATATTAACCCAAGTATCTAGTAAATTAGCAACAAAGTAGGTATATAGTAAACCATAATTTAAATATATGAGACCTTTAATTCCACTGGATAAGTACATATTAATACAATGGTATCGTTAAGTTAAGCTTAACTTTGTTAAGCGTAATTACAGTCAGAGTTTTCGAAGTACATAACATAATTACTTTGAGGCCTGTCAAAAGTTACCCCAACCGTATAACTGTAAACTGTGTAGATACCTACCTAAGTGGTGGTCTGATGTCGCAAAATCGCTAAAAAGGTGTAAAGACTAAATGAAAGACTGCCTCGTTGGCCGAGTGGTCGCGAGTGCGACTGCCGGGCAAGGGGTCTCGGGTTCGATTCCCGGGTCGGGCAAAGTATTACTGGGTTTTTAAAAAATTCTCAGTAGTAGCACGGAGTCTGGAAATGTGCCCGGTATATGGCAATAGGCTCACCCCCTATTACATGGGACTCATAACATAAATAGTGAAAAGTGGGTGTTACTTCTATGTGCACCTCTGCCTACCCCTTCGGGGATAAAAGGCGTGATGTTATGTATGTATGTACTAAATGAAAGAATCCTCGATCTATGATCGCCTCTCCCACATACCCCTTAAACGAATATCAAGCCTACTTTGATTTTATATCATCTGAGAAAATGACTGCTTACATTACAAAAAAAAAGAAAAAAATATCACAAAGACAAAAAAATAAATAAATTGTGTAAAGAATGACATAAAAGAGAAACGAGTTTGTGATAGGATGACCACTGAAAGGAGGTAATGGAAAGAGAGGACGTAAGTATTATACTGATTCCAAGAAACTTGCGACAAGGTCAGAAAGAAGACGATTATAAATCATCTAATAACAAATAAGTAGGCAGTAAAACTACATACTTTAGAATTCTAACGTCATGAGTCACGTAAGATCATGTTTACGGCATTAACAAGCGATATCTTTAACTAGACACATTTCACGTGGCGACCATTGCAGTTCCGGATATGTTTGCTTATTAATCGCCTATACACAACAACAAAAACAACAACCTAATTAAATATTAACAATACTAACATATAATTAAATAGAGATAATGATAAAGTCTATGAATAGCTGTAAATAAGATCTAACCATTAGAAATTAGACAAAACCTTTTGATAAGTAGTTTATGAAAAGAAATGCTTCCCTTTTTTATAATTACTTACCTATGTCCTTAAATAGTTGTTTTTGCATTCTAGTACCTAGGTACTTAGTACCTAATATTATTTAAACTATTCCATTCCATGATTTTTGGAGATGGCAGTAGGTATCGTCATGAAAAAAAAACATTAAATTAGACTGCGTTGGTAATTCTATCTCTATTCTGGACATAAATCTTTTTGTTTACTCGTGAAGTACTAGTACCCATTCGCTAGTTCAATTTTATCGGTTTAATAAATGGTAAAGTTGATTGGAAATATTTATTTACATTTCCATTATCGTTGCACGTGAGATTCGATAACCCTGATGACCGCTAATCACGCACTGATCATACAGCAACACTGATTAAATGCCAGCTTTTTCCATAGACAAGGATTACTATAATCTATTTGATAGCAACCGAAGAAATATATTGCTTCATAGCTAATTATGTAGGTCGTTCGTTTTATTTTAGTTAATAGTTTAATAAAGTTTTGAAAGCAAAAGTGTGCAAGGATCGTATACCTATAGTTAGCGTTGCCAGGCGTCCGGATAAAGCCGGACATAGGTAGGCTTTTTGATTGCTAGTCCGGCCAAAACAAACGGTGTCCGGCCTGTCCGGCTTTAGTTAGGCTTTTTACCTAAAAAAAGGAGTTTCGTTTGATTTTAGTTTAAAAGAGAAGTTTTATTTTTTGTTTTTATGATAAGTTTACAGAGAAGAAGTTTTGTTTTATTGTATAGCTTTTAAAAAAGAAGCTTTTGACTGGTTTTAATAAAGTTATTTTTGTGAATGTTATGTAAAAAAGAAGTTTCGTTTGGTTTTAGTTTTAAGTTTAAAACACAAGTTTTATTTTTATTTTTATGTTAAGTTTATAGAGAAGAAGTTTTTTTTAATGTTTTACTTTTAAAATAGAAGTTTTTGATTGTATCACCTCTTGATTTTAATAAAGTATATTCTTAACTTAAGAAGAATCTTAAAATTGATTTGACATTAGATTTTATTAATTATTTCATATGAATTCAACAAGATTTATGACAATAATCAAAAATGCTTGATTTACATTAAATCTTGTCGTACCTATTAATACTGAGATACAAAATCCTTAAGAATGTAGGGTGTCCGGCCTTTTTAGCGAAATTCCGGCTAAACGGGCTGGTGCTGTCCGGCTATAAGGCCTAGCGACCTGGCAACCCTGCCTATAGTGGCGTTTTATAGTTTCTGACGGGACAAAGGCCACTCATCCAGTAGAGCAGTCACTCAAAAAGGACAACACTAGTTCATAGTAACGGTGGGCGGTACCAATTTTCGTTGGTATAGAATAGATCAACAAAACAATGCACTGCCCTTTTCTAAATGAAATTAAAACTAATTACTTTCTTTATAACCAGCCATTTAACTTGACTGTCAAACCTATTGGCATCTGATTGTTATAATTGACCCTTTCTCAGGGCAGTGACCCACATAATTACGGTTCACGGGCGGTTGGGTTCATAATTTCGAGGCACATTCGACGTTCAGTGAAAGTACTTGGGAATGATCAAGATGGATACCTATACATGCTATGAATGCTGTGTGTAGATATGAAGAGTGTAGGAATGTTACAAATAAGTAGGTACCTTTATAATAGATAACATCAGTTAGATGTAGAACTACAATACAGTAGATTAACTTTGTATGCAGATTCAGAAACTGCTCTTGATATGATCTGGTTTATGATTGACCTAATTAAGTAATATACTAAAAAAGGTTCGCGTTCAAACATTAATACCTAAGTACTTAAAGTTGATATGCAAATTAGGGTCTACATTACTATGATAAGCTGCCAGAATAGAAACTTAATCATACAGTGTGCAATAAACCTTTAATATTGAACACATACCACTATTAACTTTTAACTAATCAGAACCATCTCTGCTTCGGTTTGTATGTCAGTAGTTAAACTATGTATGTACCTGAGTATAATAATATTATGTAGGTACCTAGCAAGTACCGAGTGGGTACATTTGGTTATGATTCATACACAACCAGTACCAAATAGGAACTTCAGTTCTGTTAGTTCAGTACCTACCTAAATAAATACGTTTACATTTTACTATGAAACTTGACGAATCTATGTATTTTATTGAAGGCATTAGTTGCAGTCAGGGATTAGCTCTAATAGAAGTACCTAATTAGAATGAGTTGCAGTCAAGTCAACTCATTCTTTTGTATTATTCATCTAATTAATTGTACCTATCTGCATAAATATGTACATTTCCTGAGGAAGGAAAATAATTAAGTGATTACCAATTGCAAGCACCTTCAGGTACCCCCTTACTATAGGTACGAGGTTTCGCAAGTGAAGTCAGGAATAAGAATTAACTCTATCGTTAAAAATATTCTAGCTAAACTGGTAATTATTTCGTGGGGTCATCATCTCAATACAGAATAAATTCGTTTTATTCAAATTACCAGCCATTATATTGTGGATGATTCGTTGTAAACTTTCAAAGGAATTTTATTTTTACCTTAACAACAGACAGTTTAATATATTATTTATCTGTAATTACCAAAATATCGTAATTATTTAGATAGCTAGCTTAATGCCGGAAAAGTCGTATGTACCTTTTGTCCTTTAAAATAAATGTTGAAATGAATTTTAAATTTCTGATCCGATTGGCTCCCTATTTTTCATTTCCTCATGAATGCACAATGGAATTGAGATTAAAACTTATTCCAATAACATATCTATTTACGTACTTAAAATTAATGCACAAAAATAAATAACAACTGTTAACTAAGTATTCTACTTACTTTATAATCTCAACTTGAGATGAAACTAGAATTGGCACTGTTTAGAACTCAATTTCAACTACGTAAAGTCCAAATTCACTGAGGACAGTTTGTATTTTGTACGAATATAAGGATCGCGTATTATTTCGCGCCGTGTCGTGAACCACACGACCTCCGCGCGGCACTCCAACCACAACACTGCCTCTCGTTACTAAAACTTCCATTGGTCCGACATCGCGCGCCTGAAATGCACTATAAACACGTCATCGTACTTTATGATAACACACACAGATATACGCGCACATGAACAATAGAAGCTACTTACAACATTTATTGACCAAAATTATTAAATAAAAACAAAATTATTCCGGCGAATTGGGTGCTTACTCTTGAAACCAATCTCAATGTCAATGCAATTTCAATCCAATAAAATCTCAATGTCAAAACTATACAGCCACAATCGTAGCTGTTAAAATAGCATTTAGAGTACGGGATATAAAGCCAAACTCAATACCATTTAGTTCATTCAACATCCACGCAATATGGATGCAATGGGCGCTAGTGTTGCAACTCAAGAGTACGAAATTTCGCAATACCAATGTCGATCGATCGGAATTGGATTCAAGAGTAAGCCACCTGAAAACTTCTATTTGAAGTCGAAATATTATTGGGTGGGTAGTTTTAATTTGTCAAAGTGAGTAGGTACTTGGAAAAATTATATTGGCAGTTTAGCTTTAGAAAGCAAAAATGCAAAGAGATTTGCAGCTCTTTCAAAATACTCTTTTGATTTATTTTTATTTAGATATCTCAAGTCAAGTCAAGTCAAGTCAAGTCAAAATCATTTATTTCAATTAGACCAGGATGGCACTTTTGAACGTCAAACAACAAAAATTTATAAGTGAAGCTAGTTGCTCATTCCAAGGCGTAGATTCCTATGGAGAAGAACGAGCAAGAAACTCCATAGGTTACTCTTTTTCAATCAGGTTTTCAATACAATTCTCTAGTTACATAGTTTTATTGGTTCGATTATGTGAGAACAATGCAACACCTAAATCCAGTCAGAAAGACTGAAAAAGAAAATAACCTTGAGGATAATAAAATAAAATGATAGTCTGGAGCTGACCAGTTCCAATCGACGGTGCCCGTTCACGAACATTTGGCGAAACCTAGCACCGCCCAACTCAACCATTTTGTAGGGAATCGAGCGATCCAATGCACGTGCCACCGCCAACGAGATCTTTGAGTGAGCATGACAACTCCAAGCTGACATAAATGCAATCTACTAGTCTAATTTGATTTAATTAATTACAGGGCTCTCACATTTACAATAAATTGTGCAACGTTTTAAACTATACAAATATTTAAGCAACATGATTATACCTCTATTATTACACAAATAGAATTCATTGAACATCACTGTGTTTCATGTATTATCCTGCGGAGCCGGACCAGCCTGCCTCCAAGCACTTTTATCCTCTCATTAACTCTCTTCAAGTAAGATCCACAATCCTAATCAACTAATATTATAAATGCGAAAGTAACTCTGTCTGTCTGTCTGTCTGCTACTCTTTCACGCCAATACTACTGAACGGATTTGAATGAAATTTGGTATACAGATATTCTAGACCCCGAGATAAAACATAGGCTACTTTTTATCGCGAAAAAGGGGTTAAGGGGGGGGGGGAGTTGTATGGGATTTCATAATTTTTAAAGATAAAACCATGAAACTTTATATTTAAGCACTTGATAAAAAATAATAAAACATTTGTTCTAGCGTTTTTGAAATTTCGACCTGTGAGGGGATGAAATAGGGGTTGAAAGTTTGTATGAAGTTCGTCATTCTTGAAGATACCTTACATTTTATATTTAGGCACTAAATAATAAACAAAAAATCGATTGTTCTAGCATTTTAAAATTTACACCAGCATGGGGGTGAAATAGGGGTTGCATGTGGGTGTTCGTCATTTTTGGAGATAAAACCATGTAACTTGGTACATAGGTCTCTTAGGATGTGCAAAGTTTTTATATAAGTAGGTACCAAAGGAATTACAGAAATTGTAACTTTTGTTTTGTATCAATAAAAAAATCGACTTTTGAAGTATCTATCAACACACAGCCCAAACTGCTAGACAGATTGGGCTAAAATTAGGCATACAGATAGATGTTATGACGTAAGCATCCGCTGTGAAAGGATTTTGATAATTTCCACCCCTAAGGGGGTAAAATAGGGGATGAAAGTTTGTATGAGACTTTGTCAGTTTTAAACCGATCGGGTTGTAATTTGGCATGCAGATAGATGTTATGACGTAAGCATCCGCTGTGATAGGATTTTGATAATTTCCACCCCCAAGGGGGTAAAATAGGGGATGAAAGTTTGTATGAGACTGTCAGTTTTAAATCGATCGGGTTGAAATTTGACATGCAGATAGATGTTATGACATAGGCATCCGCTGTGAAAGGATTTTGATAATTTCCACCCCCAAGTGGGTAAAATAGGGGATGAAAGTTTGTATGAGACTTTGTCAGTTTTTAACCGATTAGGTTGAAATTTGGCATGCAGATAGATGTTATAACGTAAGCATCTTCTAAGAAAGAATTTTGATCATTTTCACTCCCAAGAGGGTAAAATAGGGGGTGAAAGTTCGTATGGAACTTTGTCAATTATAAAACGATCTGGTTGAAATTCGGCGTGCCGATAGATATTTTGACGTAAACATCCTCTAAGAAAGGATTTTGATCATTTCCACCCCCCAAGGGGGTAAAATAGGGGTGAAAGTTTGTATGAAACTTTGTCAGTTTTACACCGATGGGGATGAAATTCGGCATGAAAGTAGATGTTATGACGTAGGCATCTCCAAGTAAGGATTTTGATCATTTCCCCCTCCAATGGGATAATGCAGGGGATGAAAGTTTGTATGAGGCTTTGTCAGTTTTACACAGATCGGGTTGAAATTCGGAGTGCAGGTAGATATTATGACGTACACGTCCCTTTAGAAAGGTTTTTGAAGATTTCCACCCCAAAGTGAGTAATATAGAGGGTGAAAGTTTGTGTGATACTTTGCCAGTTTTAAACCGATCGGGCTGAGACTTTGCATGCATAAAGTTACTATGACATAGGTATCTCCTTAGAAAGGATTTTGATGAATTCCACCCCTAAGGGGATAAAATAGGGAATGATAGTTGGTGTGAAATTGGGAATGAAAATTGAATCTAGAATCATTGAATCTTTTTGAATTACATTCGGTAAAACGATGATTTGGGACCTGAGTAACGTATGATAGTTTTTATCTCAGAAGTCCCTCGGGAACGGGAACTATGCGTCAATGCTCCAGGACTCTCTATCTTTTAACCACTGAACTTATTTCATAGAGATTCTGTACAACAATAGTCGAAGTTTTTATTACTCAAAACTTACGTGATCGGGCCGGGACTGGTAAGAACCCTGCGGGATTTTTAATTTATAGAAATTACGATAAATCATTTCACAATAGGTAAATCTTAATTGGGCACTGAATTGATTCTGATGAATTCTGTCAGAAGTCATTAATCTACGCGGACGAAGTCGCGGGCAATAGCTAGTTTAATATAATTTTGAAACATGCTTTGCTCAGTTGCTGAATTGATTATGAAGTTAATAGTTCATTTACGATTTACCTACCATTGTAAGTACTAGTTGATACTCAGGGCATAGCTATCAAGCTAGTTAGTTAGTTAGAAAGAACAAATAAAACAACATAACGAGTTTTAAAAATAGTTTAGTAAATATTATGGTAAGTGCTTATGTCAGGTGCATGTTTATATTTTGGGCACTGTACGAAGTAGATACCATTTCTCTTCCCATTCGTGCCAGAGCCATGCTTTGGCACGAATGGGCCGGCTCGACCGGAGTGATACCACGGCCTCACAGAAAACCGACGTGAAGCAACGCTTGCGTTGTGTTTCGTCGTGTGAGTGAGGTTATCGGAGGCCCAATTACCTTCCCCTTCCCCAATCTCCCCAATCCCTGAATCCCCAACGATCCTCAAACTCCTAATCCCCAAAAAGCCGTTGACGCGTCTAGTGTTCCAGGTGTACATGGGCGACACCGATTGCTTACCATCAGGTGATCCGTCTGCTCATTTACCGGCTTATGCCATAAAAAAAAATAATAAAATACAAAAGTAGTCTCTAAACATCAGAACTAAGGTCGATAATGGTGTAGGTAAGTGGAGAGTGGTCACTAAGTTTAAGTAGTTTTTAACTAATTTGCAATCATTATGGATTAAAATAAAACAGAAACAACAGAGTATTAATTTTAATATTATTATATTATATTATTATATTATATTAACATATTATAAACACATTACACAAACAAGTAACACAAATAAATAAACTAGATTTGGTGTATAGTAATTTATTACAAGATAAGTGTCCTTATACACATTAAAATATTAATCTTTAGTGTTAAATGATATCTTAAACATTTGATTTTGGAAATTTCATGACCATGTTTATCCTCAAAACATTTTCTTTTTCATTGCAGTATACCTCTCCGTGTATTCATTATATCCTTCAACAGACACCAACTGTTTTTGCTCAAACAAATTACCATCCAAATTGATGGTATGCATTTTAGAGTCCCTCAGCAAACTCGGCTTGATCGCATCTAAACTCAAACAATTCTCCTCAAGCCTCAATATCTTCAGTCTAGGAGCCAGGTGCATGTCTTCACTGATAGTTGATATCTCATTCTGACTCAGATTAAGCTCAGCCGCATACAACTCCGACATTCCTTTAGGTATCTCCGTTATCTTATTATGAGATAAGTCCACAACCTCCAAGCTATGAAGACCCAACAAATGTGTCGGAAACTCCTTTATCCTGTTATTACTCAAATACACTTGTTTCAAGTTACTCAGCTTAGCAAAAGACTCTGGTAGGAATGTTATTAAGTTATTAGACATATTAAACATCTCAAGCTTCTTCATATTGCCTAAAGAATCTGGAATGGTTTCTATTCTATTTGTGTCTAGATTCAGTTGCTTTAACAACTTGAATTTACATACGTCATTGGGTAAAGATGATAATTTGTTCTTCGATAAATCTAAATTTCTTAATTTATCACTTAAATTGAGAGCTTCTACAGGTATTTCTTTAAGCTTGTAATCAGACAATTGTAAAACACCTGTTTTCGACGCAGTTTCATAATGCTGCTTAATACTAGAGTTCCCCATTTCAACACTCACTGCAATTTGTACGTATTGTCTAATATATAACTAAAACAAAGTGATAGAATCATGTAATATTGATATTTTGTATTGTTGTGACTTTCAATTTATTTTTAGTTTTTTTTTCGTGTTGATGTTGAATTTGACACATTGAGTCATTGACATTCTGTTTCAGACATTCACTTGTAACCACAGACTGGCTAATGATGGTTTTTAGCAATAGACAAACTAGGTATTGAATTATTTTCTTCTTGACTTTGCGAATAAAGTTTTTTTATTTGTAAAGTTTTTACTTATTAGGCACTAATCTGGGCACGCTGCAGCACGCTGTCACGATATTTAAAGATGAACACATTCATAAAAAATATTTGTACACTATTTAATATTATTAAAATAATATTTTAAACGTAAGAATTCATGCGAAAAATATTTTACAATTTTTTTTATCATTTTAGTAGAATGACAATAAAATATACCATTTGCCATATTATTGCCATTTATCATCGAACGCCTAAATAATAAATTTAAGCCAAACGTTTTATCTTTTAGCCTATTTATTTTTTACAAACCATTACTCCATTTCAATGCGCAACCACTGTGCAACTGTGCCTTTGAATGACACTACATTTTTAAAAAATCTTGTAATTAAATAATTAAAAGCTGTGTAACATACACAGTGTAGCTATCGTTATATCGTTATAGCTAAATATATAACCGTTAAAATTATAATAGCTAAATTAAAGATTATTTTCATTTGAAGAGTAATAATAAATCAGGGAATATTCTGATAATTTTCCCAAAAATAACGGAATGAACGGTACGTACAGATAATACACAGATAAAAACAGTTCCTCCAACATTCAATAATAGTGACGTGCGTACACTGCACGGAGGGGATTGATATCCGATAGAAGAAATTCGAAAGGTTATTTTGTTTAATTTATAATGGTTATTTAATATGAATTTAGGAATAAAGTGTTTATATAAATGAAATGAAAGTGTAGTCAATAAATAAAGTCGTTATCAATCAAGTTTACCCATGAATTTAAGTTAGATTTTGTTACCGCGGGAAAACTGTGAAACGTTTGACTAGTATAATGGCCGCAAAAGCGCCAATGCTTTACGTGTTTGCTCTTAAAGTATGAAATTTGAGTCCAAATAATGCGTCTCCAATGCTTTATATGAGATAAAGAAATCATAATTGAGATGGACATCAACGCTGGTAAGTAGCAAATAATTGTTACAAGAAGATTTTAGCTTATTTTTTCAAATGCTTTGATAAATTGTGATGATAGCTTCTATCGTAACTTTTTCTCAGCGTGTGTCTGCTTTAGGTCTTGTTTATTTGTTGTTTATAGAACCCTTATATTAAAAACGGTGCCTAAATGAAACGTACACGGTTTATTAAAAAACTTATCTCGAAAAATAGCAATGCACGCTCGGCGAGTAATTCCTTACGACAAACGATAAATCTAACAGTATGTAACACAGAAATCTAACTCACCATAATCTGTGATTCATGAGAAATATAAGCGGTACCGTTTACTATTGTCATTTTGAATTATTTATGTCCATAAATACAAACTGAGCAAGAAGTTTTTAACATTATCGGCACGTATTTCTGCCCATGATTTCCAAAGAGATCAGCTATCAATTTATTCAAATTACAATACGATTGTCAAACTTATTACATTGTCTTGGTTTGTGCTATGTTGAGGAATTAAAGTGTAACATTTTGGGGTCCTGAAGAAACATATTTTTTCGCAGACTGATCATTATTATCAGTTTGCATCTTCAGTGAAATTTTGAAAATCTTATAAGCAGCTGATCCTGAGGTATTTGAAACTGCATCATATTTCAAGTAATTATGTCGTAATTACCAACAATATTCCTTCAAAATACTTAAAATATTTTATCCTTATAAGTTTATAGGGAAAATAATATGTTAAAATATTACAGCAACCTGTAAACAAGCAATGAAATAATATACATCAATTTTCCAGGCATTAGGGTTATGATACACTATTGGCTTTATATCCAATAGTCCCTTAACATACATAGAAATATTGTTTATCCTTGTACCCTGACTTACATACACATACTTTAGAGAACTATCCTGCTTCCACTGCTTGCATAGTTTTAAGCAATCTATGTTGTATATCAGTGTCAATAAATATTCTTATATTCTTGATAAACAAACCTTTCATCCTCTCTCACACTATCATATCTTTGTAATCATACATTCACCCATTCTATTCTTTTCCTGCTTACAATTGGAACAATATATTGGATAATAACTTTGGAGTAAGTATATTCCTGTATATCTCAAAATTACAACTGCAATTCACTTGTACATACTTAATTATTTGTTCATTTCATTCTGTTTTTTGTTTATAATAACAGTGAATAGTGGTGCTTTATATGGTAAACATAACAACCTTATCTATTTGTGTAGGTAACTAAATTGATAAATTATAAACCAATTCGCTATGGAATCTTTATAACCTTATTTTACTAAATGTAAAGATACTTTTAATATCATTTTAAGGCTTTAAAACCACTCAGTAATCTTGCACAAGACTTTAGTCATAATGGTTGAAATAAGGGCCAGTAAAGCAATAGTATAGGTATAACTAAATGGCTGTGACATCTAATAGTATTCTATACAGATAAATAAAAAAGTTTTGTTACATATGGCAAAATAACATTTTTTTTTTGTCGGACTGGCTGATCTGTGCAATGGCTGGACCGATTTTGCAAGACTTTTATTGGCACTTAGCTAATGTACTAAAGAGTAACAGGCTATGTTGATTTTGGAAAATCGAAAAATAAGTTAACGAAGCCAAAGATACAAAAAATTATAAAAACAAAGTTTGCTTATCATGAGGTGTTAATAAAACTTTGTGAAGAAAAACAAGTAAAAAAAATATAAGTTATACATACTTTTTTTTTACAAAGTTGGAAGAAAGTTTTGTTAAATTTTCTAAAACAATGCCACTGTTTGTCAAGCTCTGAAAATAAATATATTGTAAAAGTTTCTGTATTAAATGAACCCGTTAGTGATCCTTTGGTCCTTTCATAAAACTCTTTTCATGGTTTACTTCTTTGCTTACGGACTCATGCACTGTTTCATTAGTATAAATTCAATTTCACAATAAATATTAATTTTCTTATCTTTCATAGAGGTCTCAACACAGTTGTCTCTGATCGATGCCCTCCTGAGCGACCTTGACAAAACAATTACACCATGTGCTAGCAAAAAGAATGAAAAAAAAGAAGAAGAGACACAGGATGCCATGCCAGACTCTACAACCAATACGGAAAAAAATAATGCTAATCCATTCCATTGTGGGGATGATGTACTGGTACCAAACAAAGATGGACGATATTATTTAGGTGTGTATTTACTCTTATTGTGTATAATTTGTAAAACCCAGAGTGAATCACCTATAGGCTGTGTAATTTTTGTATATTATCTATTCAACCCTGTCTTGTGATAAACTACAACTGTGTCAGTTAAGTGCTGTAGTATAAAAAGATTGTGTATAAGTCATCCAGAATTTAAAAAATATATATTTTGGTATAGAATACAATACTTATGCAGTGTTTCCTTCAAACCAGGAACAATAGTAGAGTTGAGTACTAGTAATGACAACGACTCATGCGAAGTGGGGACGGGGACTGCGCGATGTTTAGTGAAGTTTGGGGATGGGACGCACGCGTGGGCGCCGGTGGCTTCGTTGAAGCTGCTGAGCGCCCCGCCGGCGGACGACGGGCGCATCATGTGCGTGGTGTGCAAACGCCGCGAGGGCCCGGCCGCCAGCCCCGCGACCAACGCGATCATCGCGTGCGACATGTGCGGAAGAGGCTACCACGCCAAGTGCCACTCGCCGCCCGTCGACGCATGGATTAACGGTACGTACTTACTGCGATCAAGCGACTGTGTCTATAAATTCCAACTTTTTTACCAATTTTCAACTCTACCCGTCGCTTCAAGCCGTCAGTTTTTATTTGAAACTTATTATTATCGATCTCGGCACGATATGCAAAAGTATTACGGTAGTGAAACTGAAACATAGTAATTTTTTATGAACAATTTTCAGGGTGTCTTGTCCATATACACACCCAAAAGCCTTGCTTTGTCACCCCTTTAACTAAGCGTGAACTATGTCATATGTATGTCTTCCTGCTCGCTACATCAAATCCTATTGTACCTTCTTAATACTATAATTCTATCTAGGAACTTGGGAACTTCTTAATACATCATTGTACGCCGCAGCTATGTTGCGTTACGTACGAGTTTCTAGTTACGCAATTGTGCGAAACTTTCTACTGCGATTAATATGTGCAGAATAGGATTAGTTCTGCACATTATTGTTATGAACACACAGGTATAGCCAAAAATAAATGTAATCCTTTATGAGGTGTAACAGTAGCTAATTACATCTTTTGTTCATTTCGTTTATCTCATGGAGACTTCATGATACGGATATTTCTCTCCTAGCTTTTAGATCTAGGTATATATTATAGAACTTTCGCCACTTCCACTTTTATAGATCCTAATCGTTGCTGTCAACGTCCACTACCATCAACCGTCATCTCATCATCTGCCAATGCACAAAAAATCATGTCGTCATACCAATAAGTCGATTTGGTCCTGGAGAAATTCGATTCTACACAAAATTCCATGTTCTAAGTTAAAAAATTCAAAATTGTTAACAGGTGCATCATGGCACTGCAAGAGATGCGTGGACCAAAGGTACAGAGTGGCCGCGGCGGAAAACAGGGCGCTCAAGCGATCAGACTTGTTTAGATTTAAAGGAGGACAGCAAAGGAGACAGCAACAGGAACTCACTCCACCCTGCGATGTAGGTTTATTACCGTTCCATTCTAACACACCCCTCCCCAAAGGGGTAGAAAGAAAATAAATGTTACACTCACTTTTGACTATGTCCCACCGAGAAATGGAAGGAGAAGGAATGGAGGAGGAGATTTTTAGGAAACAAGTTGTTTCGCCACCCACCTAGTTAAAAGAATCTCCAAAAATCGTACCATAACATTTATTCCCTTGCGACATAAAGGAAAAACGAACGTACACAGTCGCATATAATGTCAAAATAAAGAGAGTATTAACGTATGACTTATTTTCAGACCGCTTCAACGACTTCGTCGGCGTCATTATCGGATGCTGGTAAAGACCAAAATGAAACGCACTGTTACTGCGGCGAAAAAAGCGACTGGCTCGCACAGGTTTGGTTCACTACTGATTACTAAGCTAGATAGACTAAAGCTTAATCAAAAAATACTATAAATAAATCCCATATAATCATAGAAATCCATATAATTAGGATATTCGAACTTTCGCTCTTCATCTGATAGGGGATTTTTTTTAGAAATTTGATAGTTTCACAATTTCGTGATTGCATAAAGTACATACATTTCCCAAACCATATTTGAATCTTAAATTTAACTAGCGCTGTTACTGCGCCAACCAATATTTCGTGGTCAAATAATATATCGTCAGTCAAAAAGTTTTATTTTCTGGCAACACTACATTGTATATTTTGGTTTCAGATGTTACTATGTTGTCGATGTTCTCGTTGGTTTCACCAAAGATGCGTGTCGAGTTTACAATACCCGTTGTATGCCGGCGATAAGTAAGTTTAAGTGCTTTTTTAACTAAACTGTTAAACAATAGACCTCTTTTTAGTTTTTAGTTTATAGTTCTGTAATTTTAGATAAACTTTTTAGTATGGAGAATTTTTGTTAAGTACACTGTAATGTGGTTTTTGAGTGGTATTTTTTCGTTATGATAAACTTTGTCCTATTTCATTTTTAAGTTAGTTCTTTAAAACAAAACTATAACCTCAGATGTACTTTATGTTTATTTTTTTTTTATTTACATAATATTTTTTTTTTTTTTCAAATCAAACAATACGTTTTATTTCCAGATTGTATATATTTGCGTGTGCTCATTGCAATGGTGGAGCGGAATATCTGCGGAGGCTGGAGCTTTGTTGGTTAGATCTGGCGCATCTGGCGCTTTATAATCTCACCGCGTACAATGCGCCTAATTATTTCGACTTAGATAATGTTATAATGCCGTATATCATGGATAATTGGCATGCACTGCAATTACCTGAAAAGGTAAGAAACTTACAAAAAACATCAATGCTCTGCGACAAATATGCACATCGTTTTTTGGAAAACCACAATTTTGTGTGATATTTTAATCATAGTATGTCAACACAAAACAATGTTTCGTAGAATTTTCGAATAGTTTTAGCGTCTCATAACCATGAGCGGCGACGGCGACTAGGTCAGTTGTCTCTTTCCAAAAGACGATGTGCAGTATTTATTGCCAGGTACTGTTCTAGTGTGTTTTTTTTTATTTCCAGGATGTGTATTTAATTATATTTAATTTGTAGATGTGGCGGACTCCAGTAAAAGAGCGGCGTGAAAAGATATTAACTGCGTTAACCTCTTCTCGTAAGCGATTTAAATGTGGACGTGAAATGAAGAAGCGTGCCACTATCTGGGGTCTACGCTTGCGTCGCCCGCCGCCGCCGCCTCTCCAACTATCTGCATTGGAACAGGTCTGTTCATGTCTATGGTATTTTTACACAAGAACAATTTTTTCCTTCAGGGAATAAAAAATTTAAAGCACCTACCAATCCTTGCTATAATGAATTATTCTTTAGCTTCCATTCTATTTCCTTCGTGCATTGGAGCATCCAAGTACAAGTTGAAAGTACTCCACACCTAAATAATCAGCGCACAATCATATTGTATAACTTTTGTTTTACAAATATTTTTGCTCCGCAGATCAAAAAAGGAGAACCATTGACAGACAAGTTGGTGAGGGAATATGCACCGCGACTTAGGTTTCTGCCGCGAGCGCCATCACCTCAGACAGTTGTCGATGACAGGTATTAAAATATTTACTACACACATTTTGCTAAAATTTAATTTGCACCCTTAAATTATGTTCCAAGACCTAATTTTATATTATTTGTTTGCAGTTCTCAACCTTCTAGCAGTAACATTGATAAAAGTTCCTATAAAAACGATATGATAGTGCCAGTTGATGGTCATTGGCTAAACCTGATGATGGGCAAGCGGTTCCATGAAAATCTCAACTCTAACTCAAATTCAGAAAACGATTCTACTAGTTCCTATGAGTCTGTTAAACCTACTGAAAACGATGAACAACCATCACCAGCACCTTCTATCTGCGCCTCTTCACCTAGAACTTCTGATGCCAAAGCCGATAATTTAGAAAAAATATCAGAGCTGACTGAAATAGTAACCACAAATGAAGCAAAGTCAATTTGTGATGAACCCCCTCCTGTGCCATCTCTCAACACTTCTTTAGTTTCATGTTCTGTAAAGTTAGATAATATACCCAAAGAGAATATAGTTGATACAAACGTGAGCAAACATGACGTCACGAACGTCAATATAAATACGCATACAACGAGGATAGCTACAATGAACTTAGAACTATCTAAGTTATCTACTAAGAACATTATCGAACATTCCAAAATAATGTCTCTGCATCACATGGATAGCTTTCCACCTTACACTAGCAACTTCACCCATGACATGGAGTCCTCAGGGGACGAGACTTCCAGCAGGGGCACGCTAGACGCTATTATACCACCGCTAAAAGATTTCCAAGGAAAAAATAATCCATTTTTAATGCAAAATAGCTACTCATCTAAGAGACCATTCTTATCATCAAATGTATATAGCAAATTAAATGGGAAGCAAAACAATCATCACTCACGATTCTCGTTACCAGTGAACTTGAATCCGGCTATGGGTCCATTTGTAAGGCCGATGAAAAGAAAACTTAGCGAAAAGGATATTATAATTGGACCTAATGGTGAGGTAAAGAGAAGGAAATACAGAAGGCCTCGGAAATATCTACAACAACAGGTAATTAATTGAAATAATCATTTTATTATAAAACAAGTAGATTAGTTCATTCGTAAAATTGAAATCGGAATTTTTTTTTCTTCAGTTGAACAAGTCGTGTCCTCTGCCAGATGACAACAATAAACCTGCTCAAATCCCAAACGAAAATGGTGAAGTCGCTCCTCAGGCAGGGGCACACATCAATAACGTGAAATTTCACGGTAGAAGACTGAGACAGAGACAGGAGAAGAATTATTATGAAAACGCAAGAAGAAATACGAATAATAACTCTAGTAATAATAACAGCGTAAAAAGTTTACAGCTGAGTCCTCACAAAGCTAACAGCACTGCCGCCGAGGTGAACGCAGAGCAACTGTCCGCCTTGAAGTCGAGTGTACAGTCGTACTTCCGCGCCGGACAAACGTTCCACATTTTAGCGCGTCGTCATGCGCCGGGCGCCGCCCCCGCCTACCTCATAGAGTGGGATTCTAACGCCTCCTAACGAGGAAAGCCAAATAAAGTAAAATAATCGATAGACTTTGGATTGAGAGTCAGAAAGCAGACATCTATTTTCAGATCTTTATAACAATACATTTACATTAGAATACTTCTAAGACTGTTTTAAACTGTCAAACACCAAGCGGTCACCGGTGACCGCGACCTATTGTTCTATAATTGTGTCTGCAAAACCGGTACTCGACGAGTTAAGTCTCATAAAAATCAGATTGTCAAAATTAACATCAGTTTTGCAAATGTCTTTTTCTTTGCTATAATTGCAATTTTATGGGACTTTTAAAATTGAATGCTATTTTTGTATGCCTCCCTATATTTTTTGTATCCATGTAACTCCCGATTACTAATAAAATTCGATTTTTGTAACAAAGCGCTGGTGACTTCAATATGCTCTCAGACTTACATTCAGAGTTCGTCATCGACATATTAGGCTGAACTTGAGGATTGGCGAATATGAATTTATTTAAAAACTATACATATTATTAATGTAATAATATATAAGTGCTTGTCTGTAGTCTAGATGTACAGTAAGATCAAGGAATGTGATATATTATTATTCCAATTGGATTTCATTGTTTTATTTATTTCTTTTTCAATTTCTTTAGGTACTGTAAAAAACATATCGCCCACTTTAAAAGGCGAGTTAGCCAACTAAACATGACACTTATTAGGGAATATTGTAAAACTATAAGTACCTTACGTTTATCATCGATGTCACCCCGCCCGATCCGATGATCTCCTCTCATAGCACATACTTATACCAAAGTCGCTCCTACGTCCCACCACTAGGGGTCGCAATACCGAATCATTTAAGCAAAACCGGTATTTTCGGTATTGGCTTCAGACTAATACCGATAATCCGGTATTTTCGATATTTCCGGGATTAAGATAAAGTTAGCAAATTTAGTATAATAAAGTTAGTCTGCGGAGGAATAGTAAGTAGGTACCTAACCAAAATGAATTTATCTTCGAAATAAAACAAAATATTCATTACATAACGCAAGGTTTATTATTTGATATGTTGGTAATCAATCAGTTAGTTCTTAGCAATAATTTACTAATATTAATGCCCGTTTATTCCTTATTAAAGTAACTCAGGTTAACTAGTTCAAATACTTTAATCAAATGTAGTGTTTGACTAAGAAGTGGGATCACTACTAGGAATCAGTTCTAAAAATAAAATGTTTATCAAACTTGAACATCTCACAACAGTCTCAACATAAACAAAACGAACCAAAAAAATGCACTTTTTATTAATAAAAACATAAAACATAAAATTAACAAATTCTCATAAACATAAAATTAACAAATTCTCATAAACATAAAATTAACTCTTACAATGGTTTACTAATCAACAATCAATATTCTAATTTAACAAAATAACAAAAATGCTTAAATAAAATTCAGTCCAAATCAAATAGAGTTATATAGACTCTATATTATAGAGGTAATCAAAATATTATTAAATCTCCATTAAATTTTTAGTTGGCCTTGTAATGAGATCGTAGAAACAGTAAAGTATTTAAACTTTTATCACTCAATCTTGACCGCAAATGATTACACAAGTAACCCGATGAAGAGAAAGCTCTCTCTGACTCTACACTAGTTGGTGGAATACTCATTAAATTGTTGAAGGCCATACTCAAATATTTTCCTCTAGACCCACCGTTTTCGTAAAGAGCCATTTCTATTTTGATTAAAGTGTCAAAATCAGTGTAGTTTCTATTGATGTGCTGTTCTGAATTAGCATTTGCTTTTCCACTGCCATTTCTAACTGTTTCTTTAGCGGCACTGAAGCTGAAGGGAGATCATCATATGCAGAAACAGTCACATCATGTGTAGATTCCATATTAAAATTTTCTTTGGGTTTGACAACATCCACAGTGTGTTTTCTCATCTCTGTGCAATCTGGCCTTAAAAATACATCATATTTTTTTTTATTTTACTAAAACCGAAAATACCGAATATCTCGGTTTTTGTGAAATGAATACCGGTATTAATTAGACTTAAATTTGGCTCGGTAATCCGGTATTTTCGAAATTCGGTATCCCGGTTTGCGACCCCTACCCACCACATCCTTCAAACAGAAAATGTATCTACGGATACGGAACAGCTACAAAAATTTTAAGATTTTCAATCGGAGTACAGTGACGCTAGGCCTCTGCCTCGAATTTTGCGGGCAGCGGGCGGCGGCGGCTCGGGAGCGACCGGATCAAATGAACTGGTTCTCGAAAACAGCGGCGTTGCGACGGGCAACGAGCGGTGCACTCAAGTCAAGCAGTGCCAACCGCGCCGCCGCCTTCCCGCTGCCCGCAAAATTCGAGACAGGCCTTATACGCAGAGGCGGAATTTTACCAGTTATGGTGTCATAAATAACTGCTTCTCGTTGGAAGCACACACGACTGCTATACCTAACTCCACTCCTACTAACACCTATGGCAAGGTTAGACTGACATGGCGCAGTGCTGTTGAAGAATTCATTGCCGAAATTAATCTCTCCATTCATAATACCCCTGTGCACCACCTACTTTTTGCAGCCAAATGGGCGAATCTTGTATAGACGTGACACTTTTTGGTACGGACTTAGCTTGGATAGGTGGCGTGTCTTACCAGATGCGTCGTGTTGTGATCATCGCCTGATCGGGTAAGAATTTGTTCCAACATTACCCCAGGGTTCAACATATTGCAATGATAGCTTTAGGTACAAGACTAAGGGCGCGGATTGGAACTTTTTAGTTCATTATTTGCATCTCAAGACAAAGACTTCCCTCGAGCAGATCTCTCGGCCGAGGAGGGTGCTGAAATCATGTCAGATGTCTTTACTTACTGTGCCGATATTGCTTTTGTGGTCGCGGGTCCTTGACAAGTACGCGTAGATGCGACTGGTGGAATAACTATCTAGTCGAACAACTTGAATGCTTTCGTGAAGCGTGCAAACAGATAAATAGACTAAAGAAATGTAAGGTAACTGGTACCGTTTTTGATGAAGCACTGATTGCGTTTAGAATTGTCAGGTCACGTTATAGGGCCTCAGTGGAGAAAGCCAAGGGTAATTTGCTACGGAGGGTTGTCCAGAAATTAGATAGGGAGGGCCCGTGATCGCCTCTGTACTATAAGTTCAAAGCGAATAGATCCGTCGATCTGGCATTCGTACAGAACATAAACGTCAACAATGTTCACACCACTGGTATTGAGGAGACAACGGAAGTTCTACTCGATGAACTTGTCCCTGACGATGTATTCGGGACAAACAATGATTATCATCAACAGATTAGGTCGTGGGCAACAGGGCAGCTATACCGCCTGAATCACCAGTGTCTGATCTTCCATCCATCAACGACCTCGTAACTATTGTTAAAACTTTGCCTTTAAATAAATCATCTGCTGAAGACAGTCTCAAATAAAATAATAATTATAATAGAAGCGTGTAAATCCGCGGCTGATGCGATCCTATAACTAACTGTATTGAACCGTTGTATCGTGGAAGGTATCTTTTCTCGTGTAAGGCGACGTGGATTCATTCGCATAATCCCCAAAAATGGAAACAAACCCCCCGATGACCGTAAGTCATACCGGCCTATCACGCTTTTACCATCTTTAGGGAAACTGCTTGAGCGACTTATCGTTCCTTGTTTACTGCCAGATGGACCAAAATTCCACAATAATCAATTTGGTTTCACTGTAGGAAAGTCTACTGTCGACGCGGCTCTCTCTGTCCGATCCATAGTAAATTCGACTGAGCGCAAGTATATAGTAGGCATTTTTCTGGACATTTCCGGTGCCTTTGAGAACGCATGGTGACCAATGTAACTTTTAAAACTGAAAGGTCGTGGCTGTTTTAGTAACATATATAAACTAATATACTTAGGTACACGTATTTCCTTCATAGTTCCATTAAACTGAAGCTTGGTCATTGTTCTCGGTCGAAGTCGTTATCAATCGGATGTTCTCAGGGTTCGGTTATGGGCCCGTATTTATGGAATTTAGGGTTTGATGATTTGCTCGCGATTCTGCTTCCTTGTGGCTGTACTTTGACTGGATTGCGGATGGCCCTTTCCTAGTAGGTACAGTCAAATACCCGCGCCGAATTGGAGAATTTGGCTAGAGACTGTCTCAGTAGGATCTCGCGATGGGGCGGACAAAATCGTTTGACTTTTGCACCCCATAAAACTTTATTGCTTAAAAGAAATCTAAAGTCATGGCCGTCTATTAAATTTAACAACGATTCCGTAAAACGAAAGGAGTCTGTTTGCTATCTCGGTTTAGTTTTGGAAAATAACTTTTCTTTCATTGAGCATACTAAGGCTATTAGTCAGAAAGCCAAAAATATCTTTTATGCGCTGACGCAAATTTCAAAAGCCACCTGGGGTCTCTCTTTTCTTACCCTTAGGATCACATACGGAGCAACCACAGAAATATTAAAAAGGCTTCTTTAATATATCTATGGGAGCAACCTACCTGGTATGCGTGTGCTACGGGGCACCTGGGCCTGGGCCTGGGACTGGGCTGATAGGGCCACAATAGGCGCGGTACGGCGAAAACTTCTCCAAGGCCAGCGTCTAGCCTTGATTTTCCTGTGTAAGGTTTATAGGACGGTTAGCACTGAGGCCCTACCAGTGCTCGCGGGCGTACTTCCGGTAGATCTTGAGGTGCAGCGACGTGCTGCTAGGTACTACAGTGCGAGACCTAATTTGTCAGCAAGCTTTCTAGCACAACGTGATCGAAATAAAATTGCTAGATTGTTTAAACTGTCAAACACCAAGCGGTCACCGGTGACCGCACCCTATTGTTCTATAATTGTGTCTATAATGACGGTACTCGACGAGTTAAGCCATTAACGGACATTTGGGATGAGCTTATAACTGAATGGCAGTGTAGATGGGAATCTTCTATTAAGGGCCGCCACCTACAGCCTTGGCCAAAAGTATTGAACACCTTACAAATTTCGCTCATTTACGGTAAGTGTGGGAAAAAAACATATCTATTGTTGATGAACTATTTTGTCGGTCATCTACAAAGGTTTTAAAATAATGACTCACGCCGCAGCTAGCAAAAAACACCTGGGTGCAATAAAATGTGTATTTTACAATTTTTATATTTATTTATCAGTTCGTTACCATCGCTCGTTGTGAACACATTCAGTGATCTACTGCGCTTTTTGTATTTTATTTCGGAAGTTATTAGTATTATTGTTGCAAAATGCCTAAACGAAACGAACTTTCTTTAGAAAAACGTGTACAGATACAGCTTCTGTATGAGCAAGGGAAATCGCAAGTACCTAGAGATTTCCAAACCTGTGAAATGGTCGCGTCGATCCGTGCATATGCTATTTAGCGGTTCTCTACTACCGAGAACCGGGCGCAAACGCATCACCACAGACCGTCAGAATCGTCAGTTTCTGAGAGAGTCATTAAGAAATAGGAAAAAAAACATCTTCCGAGCTTGCTGCTGAGTTGTCAGAACAAATTATGAAACCAATTTCTGCTCGAACTACTCGTAGAAGGCTTCAAGAAGCTGGTCTGAAAGGATGTAAAGCTAGGAAGAATCCATGGCTCTCAGACAACAACAAAAATGCTCGGTATGAATGGACCTTAAAACACCGAATTTTTGCCGCTGAAGATTGGTCAAATACTGTGTGGTCCGACGAATCAAACTTTGAGGTAAGTACGTCAATTTAATGCCCTAATACAATTTTATAAAATGGTTGAAAAACCAAACGTATGAGAGAAGTAATTTTAATTTTACAAAACTCAATATTTTTTCCTTTATTACAGATTTTTGGTACATCTGGTGTGACCTTCGTGCGTCGCCGTATGGGCGAAGAATTTTAGCCAGAGTGTGTAATCCCCACCGCTAAACACGGCGGCGGCAGCATAATGGTCTGGGGTTGCATGACCGATTCTGGAGTTTGCGAATTGTTCGTGCGGCCCTCACGCATGGACTCTACCAAGTACATAAATGTACTAGAAACTGCGTTCCTGCCTCCATTCACGAAACTTTGGAGATCGGTTGTTATTAGTGAAACAACTTGTTGTCGTAGAACGAATGAATTTATTAGCCGGAGGTGGTTGTTTTTATACAAAAATTGGTACTAGTGCTACTTACAACTAATTCTGTACATTAACCAATTAAAACTATTAAATTAAAAATAAATAAAATTTAGATATTTGTACACCAATAACATCGCCTAAATTATAGCCAATAGCGTTACACTATTTAGGACAGAACTTTGTTTACATCGTGAACAATGGAAAGAAAAGGATAGCCGATAAAAGAGCGAGATAGTCGATGAGTGTGAGGTTCGTGCCAAGAGGACGCGCCTCCGCAGCGCCGCGCACTGAGTTTCGCGCCGCTATAAATATTGCGTAACGCGTGCCTCTGTCCTTTCCTCCTGCGACCGTCGAGCCGTGAAGATGTAAACGCCGTGCGCCGTGCCGCGCTGCGATACCTACGCGCGTTGGTCGGCGCGTGATACTGGCAGCGGCGTCGGCGAGTTACTTCGTCTCTTGTAGACAGAGGATCAAAAACGTTCAGCAAAATAGCTCTTTTCAGAGCTTTCTGTGTTAACAGAGCATATCAAAAACGTGAAATAAAATAGCTCTTCTCAGAGCTGTCTGTGTTTACAGAGGTGGTCAAAACGTTGAATAATATAGCTCTTTTCAGAGCTGTCTGCTTCTTGGTTTCTGTTAACCGATGGTCTAAATCCTTGTAGCTTGTGCTATGGCTAGTGTGGCTACAGTACTCCCCTCAAGCGAAGCGTACCGGCAGTTTGACGACACGGCCCGAGCGAGTTTTCTTATCGCCGGGATGTGACGTCGCTGTTGGTTGCGGTACATGTGTTTTCTTGGTAATCTTGCTGGTTTTCTCGGTAATGGTGGTTGAAGGTAATGGTAATTGCTTGGTAACGCTGGGTTGAGGTAATGTGAAGGTAACTGTACTGGAGGTTGGAGGTAAAGTATCTTGAATGTCTTCGGTGAGTATAAATGCAGGCTTCAATCGGTCGATTGATATATTTGCTTGACGCTCGGGTAATTGTACTGTGTATACCTTCTCAGTACGTTGTAACACTCTGTAGGGTCCTTCGTATGGTGATTGAAGTGGTTTTTTTACTGCATCTGTTCTTATGAATACGTGGCTGCACGTGAGTAGGTCTTGATGCACGAATACGCTTTTATTGCTGCTGTGATGCTTCGTAGGTACTTGCGGTTTGTTTTGTTGAATTATATTACGTAGGTTGTCAACGTAGGTATAATCCAAAGTAGCAGGTGTGCAGGTGGTACTTGTAGTGAAAAATTCGCCAGGTAGACGTAGATTGTAGCCGTAGGTAAGTTCGGCGGCACTCACACCTGTGTCTGAGTGTAGCGCGGCTCGAAGTCCTAGTAGTACAGTAGGTAGTACGTCGGTCCATGTACTTGCGCTCGCGAGTTTGGCGCGTAATGCAGTCTTGAGTGTTCGATGCCAACGTTCAATTATGCCGTTGCTTTGTGGATGATATGGTGTAGTACGATTTTTCTTGATTCCCATTAGTTTAGTTAGGTTTTGAAATAGTTGACTCTCGAACTGACGACCTTGATCACTTGTGATGGTAGTCGGGCATCCAAATCGGGCGATCCAGTGTTGGTACACAATATCGGCGATTCTAACAGCTGATATTTCGTCGGTAGGTATTGCTTCGGGCCACCTAGTTAGTCGGTCGATCATCGTTACTAAGTACCTGTGACCTTGAGGTGTTGTAGGTAGTGGTCCGACGATATCAATGTGTAGGTGTTGGAATCGCTCGGTTGGCGGGAAAGATCCGACGTTCGAGTGCGTATGTCGTTGTATCTTGCTTTTCTGGCAAAGTATACAGGTTCGAGTCCAGCAACCGATGTCTGCGTTCATTGATGGCCAGAAATATTTTTGAGTAATGAGTTTGCGAGTCGTGCGTGTACCGGGATGACTGATGTTGTGTACACTGTCAAATACTTGTTTTCTATATGGTTTAGGTATGTACGGGCGTACATAAGAGGTCGATGTTTCGCAGTATAGTTCGATGTCGCTGTTAGGTATAGGTATTTTCTTCAAAGTTACGTTTTCTTGTGATAACAGGTGTTTAATGTTGCTGTCCTTGTCTTGCGCACTCGCTATGTCGTTGTAGTTGATTGCAGATGGGAATGTGATGGATTCTATGCGGCTTAGGGTGTCGGCAACAATGTTGTCTTTGCCGCTCACGTGTCGAATGTCGGTGGTAAATTCACTGATGAATAGTAACTGTCTTGTTCGCCTCTGAGTTTCGGAATTTGATTGAGTCTTGGACATCACATATGTAAGCGGCTTGTGGTCGGTGAATATGATGAGATGGCGACCTTCGAATATCTTCCGGAAATGTTTGACTGCCATGTACATTGCAAGTAGCTCTCGATCGAAAGTGGAGTATTTCTTCTGCGCGTCGTTGAATTTCTTGGAAAAGTATCCGAGCGGTTGCCACGTATTATGTAGGTATTGTTGTAGTACGGCACCGGCAGAGTTATCTGATGCGTCGCAGAATAAAGCGAGTGTTGCGTGATGAGATGGATGAGCGAGTAGAGCTGCGTTTATGATGCTAGCTTTACATTGCTCGAATGCTTGCGTCGCCTCTTCGGTCCACGTGATCGGAGTCTTATCGCGCTTCTTGACGTTGTGTAGGTAGGCATTTAGTGGTGCTTGCTTCGATGCGGCGTTCGGTACGTGATCACGATAGAAGTTGATCATGCCGAGGAATCTTCTTAGTTCTTCGATGTTCGTTGGTTTCGGGTAATTAGTGATTGCTTCGATTTTGTGTTGCGGCGGCTTGATTCCATCAGCTGATACGGTGTAACCTAGGAACTGTACTTCAGGTTTGCCTAGGTTGCATTTAGCGGGGTTGATGGTAATGCCGTTGTCTTCTAAGCGTTTTAATACGGTGTGGAGATGTTCTCGATGTTGAGTTTCGTTTTCAGATGCAAGTAGTAAGTCGTCGATAAATGGGAAAACAAAGTCTAATCCTCGTAGTACTTCATGTATGTAGCGTTGAAACGTTTGTCCCGCGTTTTTCAAACCGGGGCACATACGTGGGAATTCAAATAGTCCCATTGGCGTGATGATAGCGGTCTTCTCGACGTCTTCTTCTCGCACACTGAGTTGTTGATAAGCGCGGTTGAGGTCAACCGTGGAGAATATAGTTTTCCCCGATAGGTGGTGAGTGAAATCTTTGATGCGTGGCACTGGGTATCGATCTGGTATAGTGATCGAGTTGAGTCGGCGATAGTCACCACATACTCTAATATCGCCATTTTTCTTAGGCACGATGTGTAGAGGTGATGACCAAGGACTCTTGCTAGGTCTGCATAGTCCTTGCTCAATCATATTTTCGAATTCTTTCTTCACTGTTTCGAATCGATGAGGTGGGATTGGTCGAGCTCGGCAATGAACTGGTGGTCCACGGGTTTCGATGTAATGTTGCACGTTGATGTTAGAGTTTAATTTCATTGATGTTAGTCTTGTTATGCCGGGATATTGTGCTAATATGTCGTGGTAAGATTGTGACATATTGATGCTGCGTACGGTAGGTACGTCTGACACTCGCACCGGGGCGTTGACTTTTAGGCTCGTGACGCCGTCGATTAATCTTCCGTTTTTTAAGTCGACGATGAGTTGGTGATGTTTGAGGAAGTCTGCTCCGAGGATTGGCCTTGAAACATCAGCTACTATAAATGTCCACTTGTACGGACGTCGTAAGTTGAAGTCGAGGGTTAGTGTTCTCTCGCCATACGTAGCTATAGTTGTGTTGTTCGCAGCGTACAGTTTGAATGGTAGCGGTGTTCCGACTTCTCCTTTTCTTCTCGGTAGCACTGATATGTCGGCTCCGGTGTCGACTAAGAAAGATAAGTTTGTGTTTCTATCGGTGATGTGTAGGCGGTGTGATTTTTCTTGAACGCCGGTAGCCGCCTCCGCCAACGTTCGGTTTAGTTTTCCGAGGTCGTTGCTTTGAATGAGCAGGGAGATGTGCAGCGTCGAGCTTGTTCTTTGAAGCGCCTATGGTAGTAGCAGAATGGTGAAGGTGATGATGAATCACGATTCCGTGAACGTGACGTGCTGCGTGTGCGTTGCTGAGATGGGTAATGGCGGCGGCGGTAGTCGGGGTTGTATTCTGGTCTTGACTTTAATTCGGCGATCTCCAATGATAATTTTCTTATCTCGTTGATAAGGTATTGTGTATCGGTGTGTGATGATGACGTGGACTGTGCTGGTGATGGTTGTATTGCTGAGACTTCTGTAGTTGACGCGGACTGCTCCATCATTTTGTCAGCGAGGAGAGCGAGTTCTTCCAGCTCAGTTTTTGTGCTAAATGATTCGCTGACGGCCAGGACGGATCTGATATGTGATGGTAAGTGGTTGGTCCACATGAGTCGTAACGTGGAGTCAGGGACCTTGTCTCTGGCTAGGTTACGCATGCGGCGGAGTAGCTGCGTAGGCTTCTGATCGCCGAGTTCCATCTCGGACAGTAGTTTCTGGAACTGTCGGCTGTCGGACTCTTCATAGGCAGATATGAGACGTTCCTTGATTGCGTCGTATTGATTCCTCTCCGGCGGGTTGTATAGGAGGTCCATGATTTGCTCGATGTCTTGACGTTCGAGCTGTGCGATGACCATCTGGGCGAGCTGAGCCTGTCCCTTCTTCATGTCGTTGGTAGCTGCTTCGAAGCTAATGAACCATAGACGTGGTCGGTCACGCCAGAATGGTGGAATGCGCATTGTGAGGGATATGCCAGCTGTTTCCGTCTTCGCTACGGTGTGGGTTAGGTCTTCCGTCGGGCAGGGATTTTCCATCTTGATGTTGGATAATAATTAATTTTCTTCCAGCAGGGATCCGTTCTTCCAGCAGGGATTTGTTCTTCCAGCAGGGATTCGTTCTTCCAGCAGGGATTCGTTCTTCCAGCAGGGATTCGTTCTTCCAGCAGGGATTTGTTCTTCCAGCAGGGATTTCTTCTTCTTCTTGCTGTTCTTGCTCGGGGTCACCACTTTGGAGATCGGTTGTTATTAGTGAAACAACTTGTTGTCGTAGAACGAATGAATTTATTAGCCGGAGGTGGTTGTTTTTATACAAAAATTGGTACTAGTGCTACTTACAACTAATTCTGTACATTAACCAATTAAAACTATTAAATTAAAAATAAATAAAATTTAGATATTTGTACACCAATAACATCGCCTAAATTATAGCCAATAGCGTTACACTATTTAGGACAGAACTTTGTTTACATCGTGAACAATGGAAAGAAAAGGATAGCCGATAAAAGAGCGAGATAGTCGATGAGTGTGAGGTTCGTGCCAAGAGGACGCGCCTCCGCAGCGCCGCGCACTGAGTTTCGCGCCGCTATAAATATTGCGTAACGCGTGCCTCTGTCCTTTCCTCCTGCGACCGTCGAGCCGTGAAGATGTAAACGCCGTGCGCCGTGCCGCGCTGCGATACCTACGCGCGTTGGTCGGCGCGTGATACTGGCAGCGGCGTCGGCGAGTTACTTCGTCTCTTGTAGACAGAGGATCAAAAACGTTCAGCAAAATAGCTCTTTTCAGAGCTTTCTGTGTTAACAGAGCATATCAAAAACGTGAAATAAAATAGCTCTTCTCAGAGCTGTCTGTGTTTACAGAGGTGGTCAAAACGTTGAATAATATAGCTCTTTTCAGAGCTGTCTGCTTCTTGGTTTCTGTTAACCGATGGTCTAAATCCTTGTAGCTTGTGCTATGGCTAGTGTGGCTACAAAACTTTTTGGTGACACGAACATGGATGGTGAAAAATCCAGCAACATAACGCACCATGCCACAAATCTGCCCGCACAATGTCATGGTTTCGGAAAAACATCACGGAGCTTCTTGACTGGCCTGCCTAGTCTCCAGATCTGAACCCCAAAGAATATTTATGGGGTTTATTAAAGCGTAGGAACAACAAGGAAGATCTAAAACGCTGCCTGCGCCTAGAATGGAACGCAATTACTTCTGAAGACTGTAAAAATCTCGTTAATAATTTACCAAAAAAGAATTTCTGCTGTGATTACGGCAAAGGGTGGACCAACAAAATATTGATTTTCTATTGATAATTAGTAAAATAAACCCATATAAAATGTTTTGTTTTATTTCAATTTGATACTCAGCTTAAACCTTAAAGATGTCATGGGTGCTCAATACTTTTGGCCAAGGCTGTATATCAGTTCTTCCCATCCGTGCATGAGCAGCTGGAGAGGACATGGTTGGAGTTGGATCACTGTGTTGCCCAATTTCTTACTGGCCACGGCAACTTTAAAATCAAATTGTTCTTATTTAAACTTGTTGATTCACCATGGTGCCAATGTTCGACAGAGGAGTTGCAATACGAGCAGTCGGCCCATCACATACTCTGGGAGTGTGATCTCTAGCAAAATGAACTTAACACTATGTACATTGTTAAATAATTTAATTGTTTCGTCAGGTGTAACTTATTATACGAACCTTGCAAATTTCCGTGCATTTAGGCGCTTTTGCCATACCTATTATTGGAAGCAAGTATAACACTCACACATAGGGTTTGGTCAAATTTCCGTGGTGCTTGGCGACTGGGCTTCACCCAGTTGTATAGTCTCTTTTTTGTGTGTCTCCTGCAGTAATTCACCGAGGGAAGTAGAAACTATTGTTTTATTTTTTCTTCTCTTATAATATCTTCTGATTCACTGCGTCGCGGGAACCAAAACAGCTTACAGGCGTTGCAGCGGTTATGGAAGGTTGTGGCGGGCTTGTCTACTACACCTATCAAGTCTTGAAAAACCAAATAATACTTGATTCGGGGATAGAACCCGATTATACTGAGCCGTCAAATTGACCATTGGAAGGTCTGTCTTGAATTAAAAAAAATACACTTTAACCTTTTCCCATTTGATATTTAGATACTTACAGAACGATTACATATACAGACTGTCTGGAACATAACATAACATCACGCCTTTTATACCCGAAGGAGTAGGCAGAGGTGCACATTTCGGCACTTAATGCCACTGTACAATGTAACACCCACTTTTCACTATTTATGTTACGAGTCCCATGTAATAGGGGTTGAGTCTGGAACATTATTTTCTTAAACCGCTCCAAAGTGCCGCTTTGTGTAAAATGTAACCTTGAAGCATTCTTTTGTCGGCTGTTTATGCAAAACATCCCTGAAGTACCTACCTACCCGAGAAGGTAGGCAGAGGTGCACATTATACAATATAACACCCAATATTTCACATGTTATATAGTAAGGAGCGAGTGGGAATCGAACCCGAGACCTCTAGTCAAAAAGTATCACTACATAGTATAAAACAAAGTCGCTATTCGCCATGTCTGTCCCTATGTATGCTTAGATCTTTAAAATTACGCAACGAATTTTGATGTGGGTTTGTGTTTTATAGATAGTGATTCTTAGGGAAGGTTTATGTATAATACAGCATATTGCACCCGTGCGAAGCCGGGACAGGTCGCTACTTCGCTAGTAGTGTAATAAATGCCTCTTGCTCGGCAGTTACTTTGCGATTGCGACCAGTCAACTGACGAGGCAGATAATAAATTCAATAAGACCCTTGTAAGACCTTAGAAGAGCGCATAAAACTCACTTTTTATTGTAGCTTTTTGCACACGCCTCTTTGTGGACTATCGACCTACGTTTCATAAGTTGATGTAAAAATATTGTACGTTACAGGATGCATTCGACAGATGTGAACGCATGGAGCATTCAAAAGATACTTTACTCAGATTTTTTTGTGTACTGTGTAGGTATATCAAAAAGCTAAGCAAAACTATTCATGAAGATTTTATGCTGGCAATTTGGCAACGCAACATTCGTATCTAAAAATCCTTCCCTATCTAAAATCTATACGTTTTCGGCGTTTTAGGATTTAGGTAAGTGAACCAAAGGATCTAATTCCGTAATTCGTTATACCTATCATATTCAATAGAATCGGGACTATGTATAAAATAAGGGGTTGCAGTTACAATAGAACGAAATATAAAAAATGTTTTTATTGCTTCCAAAATTTAAACGTAGGATATAATTATTAATTTCGTATTTAAATGGTATCCAATATTGTAACTATTCTTCAGGATATTTGTACATAAAATGGTCTAATTACCATGCAAATGCTTATAAGCTAAGCATAAGCTTACCAGTGGATTTGTCAATTCGGTTCAGAGATCTTACTGTTTTGAATCTGAACTTCACTATTTAGACGAGATATCGTCAAAATGCCTGTCCAAAAACGATTAATTGGCAAAAACAAAATATAAATAACAATTTAAACAACATATATACAATATGGAATGTCAATATATTTTACTTCATATCTACATTTGATTTCGAGATTGAGAGTAAATGGCTGAATTTAAGTTGCTTAACAATATACAATGTTTGTGGAGATTTGTATTATTGGTATTCATTCATATTTATATTCTCTCATTCATTAATGAGTATGTATGCAGAACTCGTTTAAAATTACTACATTTGCACTGGAGTTATCTATCTACAAACATAAAAAGACATATTCCAATGTAAAATAAATATATTTCAAATCAAATGTATGACATTTGATCTTCTGTTTTCCATGACAGACTGATAAAAAATCTACTAACATTAAGCAATATTTATCGAAAATCGAATACGTAACAGAAATTCCATTTACTAATAAATATAAACCCACGCCTTCACCCATTGCACGTTGAATTGTAAGCGACATTCTAATGTTATGGCATATTTTTATTTACTTCTAAGCGTCAAAATTACTTATGTTTCCGAAACATTCACGTAATACAGCGATGCAATGAGAAATGGTGTGAAGTCGCATAACAGATTTCATAGTTTATTTGATTGTTTATTCACCAATTACATAAAACATGTTGATTTTCCAATCTACCATTCTATCGTCATTAGTAGACACTATAAAACAATTATGGAAGGAAGGAGACGCCTCTAAAACGAAATATAAATATAGACTTACGAATGTAAAGAGAGTTGTTTACCATTAAGACCTTACATACAAACTTATAATACAAGTTAATTTTAATTAAAATGCAACCCTCTAGTAAAGGCCCATAAATATGTGACCACAAAATCAATAATGACGTTACAACAGTTTAAGTATACCTATTCACAGCACTTAACCACATGTTAGTCAACTGTTTCACGCACTAAACGATCACAAACTCACTTCGGTGTCATACTATCACCATAATTATCGATTGCATTGACGTAAAATTAATATTTATATACTCATATGTACAATTTTATTAGTGTCCTCCTTAAAGCATATTACAGTGATTCTTCGAATGCCGCCATCAAATCACTTTGCATGTTCATGTCTATTTGACCCGCCATCTGAAAAAGTAAAATTAAGATGAATGTAAAATTAGCTTCTTGCAATATTTCACGAGTTTATTGTTTTGCAGTTATTATCACTGGTCACTTTAGTTCAACAAAAATATTCATTGTAATCTAGTATTAGCCAAATCGACAAGAGAAATTAGATAAAATACGAGTAAATACTAACAGCCTCTCGTCTGCGGCGCTCCTGTTCCCGCTGACGCAGCCGCTCGCGCTCAGAGGCGGCCGGCTTATCGGGCGCGGCGGCGGCGGCAGCAGCGGCCGCGGCGGGCGGGGAGGCGCGCGCCACTGGGGACACGCGCGGGGAAGCCACCTCTGCACTTTCCACTTTGCGCACACCTTGAGCCACCCTAACAAGTACAAAGTCATTTAATTAAGTTTTACATTAAATATTTTGTATGCACAGCTACAATAATAGATAAAAAAATGAAATGATTTCAAAACTTACCTCATTTTTTCTTCATCTGGTTGTCGCCTTTCAGTCTCTTGGCGTTGTCTTTCTCTCTCTGCTTGTTCCTTTTTCCTCAACTCTTGCTGTTCAATAAGAGCTCTTTGGCGATCAATTTTCTCTTTAGCTTGTTTCTTGAATGCCTAAAAATAAAACAATGCTTAGTATCGATTTCCAACAGTTACGATAAAGAAGTTATTCATTGGATCAACATTATTTTTAACTAACCTGAAAACTATCCATAACAGGCTTCTGTTTAATTTGATGATTAGGTCCCATATTTGGTATACTCTGTGGACTGCCAGCCTGTGCAAGGGAAGACCAAGAGCTTGCATTTTTTAAATTTTGTTCCTGTTTAAGTTTGAAAGCTTGTGCAAAGTTAGTATTTTTGGAATCCTCAATTTTCTTCTCCATTTCGTACTTGACGCGGTCAGACATATTATTAGAAACCATATTCGGAATTCCCATTAGGTCTTCGATTGGTTTCGGTGTGAGTAAAGGCTTCACATCTTCTTTTTTCGCTGCAGGTGTGATAAGACACGGCGCATTGGGCATAGTAAGATGGGATTGTGAGATTACACTATGTTGTGCTGTGGGTATTGGGTCAAATATGGATGTCACCTGAGGCACCCCTGTCATACCAGGAATTATAGGATTCATGTCAGGTCGCAACATCTCACGTTCATGTTGCATCTTGTCCACAAACCCATTGTGCGGTGGCATAAACATTTCAGATTTAATCTGTTCTGGTACTCGAGCAACCTCTGCTAAACCACCCAGTTGTGCCATCAAGTTTTGATGGGCAGCATCTGGCATGATCTGAGGTTTCGGTAGAGAAAACTCCTCCTCTAGTCGCATTGAGGTCTCTGATACTCCCACGTTTACATCCATAGGTACATCAGCCTTAAGACTTCGCTCTAGACTTGCCAGTGATCTCTCAATGGGATCAATGTATTGCGACCCATCCATCTTATCTAAGCCATTTCTTGGTTCAATTTTAGGAATAGGTTTTTGGTCCTCCATATCCCGCACCACCGGGGCGATGGAAGAATCGGGAATAATGTTAGCAGGTTGCTGGGGCACTGAGGTGGGTACAGAGAGCACGGGCGTCGGAATGGGTACTGGCTCCTTAAGCTCCAGTGGCTGCGGTTGGACCACTTCCTGCGGCACAATGACGGGCTTCACGTCCACCGGCGGCGCCGGGGCCATCATCTCCACCGTAGTCGGCACGGACACTGGCGCGGGCACGGTAGTCGCAACCGTCACAGGTGCCACCGGTTTGTGCTACAAACGATAAACATTCAATTAAATACTAGTACTCTACAAGTGAATTATTTTTTTATAAGAAATTATATTTACAGCTTGTGGTGGATGCTGATGCTGTTTCTTCGGTTTCTTCTTGGGCGTCCTACTAGATCCCGTACCTGAAATGAAATTATATTGCACAAAATGCATCGTAAGTCACATTACAGACCTACATCAGCTCAAATATATACTTAACTTGAAAAACAGCAGCAAGATCCAGAATTCACTACCTCTTCAATGCAAGTAAAATGTGAGGAGAAGCCATAGTGTGCACATATTTTCTATTATGTTCACTGATACCTCTCTCTAACGAGGAACGTTTACAACAAATTAATCCGATTCGTAAAATAAATACCTTTTCTACTATTTGTTCAGATCTCAGGGCGTAAATAAAATTCAAAATAAATTACTTAAGAGATTTACTTAAATCGTTATATATTGAAATATATACAAAGTTTATTTCCACTCACTCTTACATCTATTAATTTTAAGTCATGAGTTGATTAAATCAATCTTACATAAAATGTAACACACATGGTGTCTCTGCCTTTATGATCAACTCTCTACATTAACATTACAACATAAGTTGCGTTCAAGTAATTACTAATTGCACCAAGCATACATACTATCTCTTAAAATGAAAATTAAAATCAGTTTTGCAACATTTCCGAACCCGTCAGATTAGTTCAACAACCGGTGTTGTATATTCCTTCTGTTTCTAAATCTAACTATTACTTAATTTGTCTAAAATATTGACATTGATAACTAACAGACTAACTAATGAGTTCAATCAGTCCTTCCTTATCTAACGGGCTCCAAAATAAAATAACTTGATTGTGAAGTCTTGTTAGATAATCTCCATTTCGAGAAAATAAAATACAATATTGTATACATATACAGTAAACGTTTTTGTTCTCTTCCCTTCCTGTCTCCTCACAGACGGCAAAGGGTCTTCTAGATAAAATATTATGTTCACTACATACTAACTTATACTACAGATTTTTGAAGCAACCTGCAAATTGTACTTGACAAAATATATACTATGAATTAATGGACTATTGTTTACAGAGATTTAATTAGGAAGTTATTCCACTTATACACTCATATTATCCAACAAATTTAAAATACTAAATTGTTCTAGTCTGATTCAATTGAGCTACTCAACCTGAATAATATATAATCTAAAATAAAACATAGGTACATGTGCATAGTGTAAAATCTTTCTAAATAAGAGGACGATAAAACATAAGTAAAACAAGTAAAATGATCAACATTTTACCTTCCAAGTCAATCATAAAATGTGATGTTTTGGACAAAGTTAATTTATTTACAACATTTTATAAAATCGGTTTATCGGGTCTAGTAAAAAAATGCCAATTAAAACTTTATTAGGCCTTTTCCCGATGTAATAAATAACAAGATGACTTTAGAATTTGTAAAAAATTTTGATCACAAAAACAAATTGGCTGAAAGATATCCGCTATAAGCGAGATTTCTTTCAGAATGCCACCTCAATAAACGAAACGATATATTTGCATTGACCTTGATTAGTGAACTAAACTTTTTCATAAAAAAATACTAAAATAACTTCATAATGTAATCCAATCTTGAAGACAGTGGTTTACAAGCGTAATGCGTTATCGTGTATCGTATGTACATACAACGAATAGAAACAATTCTTTGATCATTTAGTTGTAGATGTAGGTATATAGGCTCAAGTTTACAACCGAATATGAAACTACAACGCGAATAAATTATCCTCATTTCTTTACAACACTCATTACCTTCCTATATGCTCACAGTATTACTTAAAGTTTTTCTATATTCCAGTACATTTCATAAGATTTTGTTATTGATATCTATCAGGCATCCAAGAATCCTACTGTAAGCATTTACATCTTTTTTATATATATTTTTGTCCGGATACACTAAAACTGGCTCGCATAACTAAAAATCCAAAGTATTCTAATAAATAAATAATATAATAAAATCACAAAGAGAGACGGCCAAAAACAGATACCCAGTATAATATTTTTTATGGCTTTAAATTAAAACCTTCCGTTATATCAAAGATATATCGAAAAATTTTAATTTACATGCTTGACAAACAAATATGCTAATAATGCACTGATAGATACATGAAAATCTTAGTGCACATGTCGCTTACTTTAAATGTTAATCCACGACAATCAATAACAAAGTTTGCAAACAATTTGTGAAGGAAGGAGGCCAGCTTTAGTTACTTTACGTTTAAATAGACAATTTTGATCCACACGTCACATCAATCTTTGAGAGCAAGCATCAAAGTGTATCAAGCATTAAACCAATAAAACATACCTTTTCAATAAATACATTTTTAACTACAACATGTCACAAAATACATCCTCCATTGTAACAAAATGAGAACTGAGTCCATCTTGGGGCTAATTTTGCTTGCTAAGTTGGTATCCGTCCTTACACAATTGTTTGCAATAGTCCCTATGGCTGCGCACGCGGCACGACTCGCCATCTGCTCTCGGAGATCCTCTTCGCTTCGCAACACTGGACGTACCGACACTACTATATATCTTGTTCTTATCATAGATTTCAAGCCTCAATCAATATTAAGTGGGTTTAAATTTCACACTCAAAAGCAATTAGTAACCGTGAGATCTGAACTTTCCAATATAATTTATAAAAGACATCGGAACTTTAAGGATGCAAATGAAATAATTTCGCGTTTTGAGGACATGATATAGTTAAAAATATTAATGTGAAAAGGTATTTCCTATTGGTTTATGAAAGCAAACCAAATAATATTTATCTTACCGGCACCAACATTATAGTATCAGCGAACACCAAAGCTGGCTTCTCCTCCTCACTAACAACTGTTTTGTGCCTTTACCAACATTTCTTATACTTTGCACCAGACTACAGACGCGACTTTATATATCATTGAATCAAACTTCAGGTGGTATCCCTCTCCAATATCACAGTAATGAAAATAATATTTACTCAAACTACATCGCAGCAATCACACAATCCATCAACACAAACATGTTACTACAGGGGACTCTAAGGATTGCATTCTGTCATATCATTTTGGTGCCCTTTCATTTAAATTTATTTCTGGTTTTTGTTTGAGCACCTGATATCCCCAATCAATCAATAACACAATTAGCTAACACAATCACACTATGGCTTAATCCTTCCTTCATGCATATTGGCTAATTTAAGTGAAACAAAATTACACAACATCCTATTTTACTTCCTACTTCAATACTTTGTGGAGATATTCCACACTCATTTATAAACAATAAATAAATGAGAGAAAAACAACTGCCAATAAAATAAAAATATGTTAAATCCTCAATAATGAGAATTTAATAAATAAATACTCTAGTAATATATAAAGATGTCCTTGCAGAAAATTAACTTCATGCTTTTAGTTAAACTGTCAAACACCAAGCGGTCACCGGTGACAGCAACCTATTGTTCTATAATTGTGTCTACAAAACCGGTCCTCGACGAGTTAACACCGCAAATACTTCTGAGCTGATACACCTCACTCAACTCTATCATTCATTCTGTCACTGACATCAATTTCAGACTAGAAACACATTAAACTGTTAAAATTGCATTTCACATTTAAAATAAAAGTTGTGTTCGGTCATCATTTTTAAAAAATACTGGCAAAGGTAAAAACTTATAATTTTGTCTTTGAAATATTTATGAAAATTGCTAGTAACCTATAACTATTCATATATTTCAAGCATTTGAACATATTCATACAAGTGAAATATCCATCTTAATTTAAATGCAGTATCATTAAAATCTATTACTATAACTGTAATTTACATTGTATGGTACAAATAGAGTACCACTCAGTGCTATACTTTTGTGTCTGTCTGTGAACGAAATGATAATATAGATTACGTAAGTCGTCTGCAATGTGGGCTAACCTGCTTCACTATCACTGCTGTCTGAGGAACTGGTATCGGTGCTCGAGGACGAGTTGGACGAGTCGGAAGAACTCGAAGAGGACGACATGCCACCACCGAGTGTCTCCTTACAACCTTCTGCTGACAATGAAAATAATACGACATTAATTTTTAACTCTGTATTAGTCTTCTGTCTGGATTTTGAACACTGAACTTTAATTGTTATTCAAATTTGTTTGCATGACACTGACCTTTTTTCTGTTGCTGCTTTTTATTAGTTCCTAGTTGCCCAGATACATCTTGCAGCCTTTTCTCTAACTCCTGTTTCTTTTCAGCTATTTGTTCATCCTTAGATTTACCAGACACTTTTCGATCTGTAAAAGTTGAAATAATTTTAAATTTTGGGTATTTTTTGTACAAATACAAAGTTTGTTGTTACCAACATTATTTGCCAAAGGGTTGGGGATTGCACAGGAAAGAAGTACAAGATACAAGGTTGTAAAAATATTATTAGTTACACATGTCATACTGTTAACTACTAAAACACACATTGGTATTTAGAAAGGTGCCTGCACTTGTGAAATTCAAATGCAAGTACCTAGATACATTGTGAGATTATAGGAAAGTGTAGGAGATAGGATAAGGTAAGGTAAATAATGTCGGTTCAACTCACAATAAGGCTTACGTGTCTTTTTCCGAAGACATGATGCGACATAGTTTTCAAGTTCCCGAAGCGTAGAAGGTTTGAGGGTTTCAAAATCTATTTCAATCTCATCTGGATTAGAGTCTCGTAAAGAGGGCTCTCTACTCTGGATGATGTGCACTACTTTTCCAAGTTTGTCACCTGTTAAACAAATAAATACACGTTTATTTAAATATTTTTTACAATATTACAATCTTGAACAGTAATAGGAGACAACAAAGTTGATAATGATAGAAATATAAGAAAAGTACATACCAGGTAATTTGTTTATGTCGAGCGAGAGCTGTCGCTTCTCGTCGTAGGACATAGGTTTGGCCTGGTCTTCGTCGTCGGTGTCGGGGTGCGGGGGCACGTGCGGGGGCGGTGCGGCGGTGGGCGTGGAGCTCTTCTTCTTGCCCGGCGCCGCGGCGCGCGCGCCCGCCTTGCCGCCCGCGGCACCGCCGCCACCGCCTCGCTTCGTACCAGCCTTCCCTCGGACATTGCTTGGAGCTACAATTATAAATAGCATTATTTAATTGTAACGATGCTAATTATGTACAATAAATGTTTGCATAGTCAGCTTCGAGTGTGAACTTGTGAAGATGAACTTACCCAAAGTCTCTGCAATGTTGTTAGCTTTAGCTGCATAAGCCGCAGCTGCATTTGCTTTGGGTACAGCGTTGTTCGTAATTGGTTTCTTCTGCTTGTCCTTCATTTTTTTCTTGGCTTTCTTTTTGTTATTAGATTCTTCTACTAATTTTCTCATTTTTTCTTGTAGTGCAAGTAATTCTTTTTCTAAAAGCTTAACTTTGTTATTTCTCTCTTCTTCTGAATCGTCAGATTCCGAATCAGATTCAGAGCCCGACTCTGAACTAGACGCCGAGCTTCCTTTATCCATGTGTGGAACTCCTACGTGTACAGGTTCATCAGGAATCTTAGCGTATCTGCGAAACAACAGTAACCGTTATTATGGGTGAAAAATGTATTTTATGATAATGACAGTAGAACAGATTTACGAAAATAAGTGCATGCTTAATTAATGGTCAGACAATTACCTCATTTCAAAGACATCTTGTAGTTTTCGAGCCATTGCAACAACATCGTGATCTGGTGGATTATACTTGTAACAATTTGTGAATATTAGGCGGACATCGGCGGCAAATTCAGTAGCTGTCTTATATGCCCTATTGTCCATCTTTTGTTTAACAGTTCCAAGGTCCATGGGTTTCTTAATAATATCAAAATAATCGTGAAGTCCAAGTAATTCGGCGTCTACGGGTTTGTAGAATGGCCATGCATAACCCTGTTGGAAAAATAGAAATTATAGACAAAAAAATAAAATATGATATAAAATTGGTAATTGTATTGAAAGACACTTACCGAATGTTTTTTGGAAAACAATTCTTTCAAAATTTCATTACAACTCTTGAGAGCATCTGAAAGCTTTTCTTTGCCCTTCGCAAGCTGGGGAGTCATAGCAGAGTGATGTGAAGCACCTGCTCCACTGGGAGACAATCCACCCATTTTGAAGCCATCATCGCCTGTCCTACTCGCCTAGTAGAAATAATACATTTTTGATGAGTACAAAAGTCAGTATTACAAACTTATTTATGCACATTATAAATGTTCTTCAATTTACCTTTTTCTGACGTCCACTCTCTCTCCTAGTGGAAATCTTTGCAGGTTTAGGACCACTCTGTTGATCAATTGTTGGTGTAGTGTATCCTCCTTCAAAGGAACTTCCCATAGGAGTAGTAGTGTCGGCTTTTCTCTTCACACCCTTTTTCACCTAGTAGAAAAATATTGTAAGTACCAATTTATTTGTTTTCTACATCAAATTCTACTAAAAAAGATGTGATGTTTAGTGTTCATTACCTTAGCTGGCTGTGTTTGGGATAGTGCTACCGCAGGTATCGTCGCGACAGGTGGCGCTGCCGGTGGAGCTACATGGAAACTCGACGGCTGAGTCGCGACCTATACAGATTAGGTAATATAATGACAATTTGTCCTACTTTTGAAGAATATAGATACAGAAAATAAACCGAATAGTAGTATACCTGTTGTGGCAAGCCAGTGTGAGTGGCGGGTGGCGTTGCAGGCGGCGCGGGGATGGCGGGCGTCGTGGTGGTGTTGGTGGAACCCACTAGGGCAGGGTGCGGCGCGGCGGCCGGCGGCTTGGCGGCGCGCGGCGCGGGGCTGGGCGCGCCCGCCGCCCCGGCCCCGGCCACTGCGCCCACTGCGCCTGGCGTCGACGTGCCGCGTTTCTTCACTCCACCCTTCCCACCCTTCGATGGTGCCTCAATTTCTTTTTCTTCCTTATCCATTTGCGCTATCTGAGGATGCATTTTTCTTTTAAATCGATAGTCTAATCTATTACATAATAACCTACACCACTGTAGTTCGGTTGTTAAAGGTTGTCTGGTAAATATTACGTTAGTGATAAGCCCAGCTTAGTACTCTATAAGTACACAATTAATTTCTTATGGTTATACTGTTCAATCTATCAAACTAAATTGATTGATTGCATATTATAAATAGTACAGTTTAAACCTACAAAGAATATAATTTTTTCACTTAAATTTTTACTTACCCGGTTCAGAAACAACTTCTCCAAAGTTTGTGCCATGACTACAACATCCTCGCCGGGTTTGTTGTACACATAGCAATTGGTGAACATGGTGTTGAAATCTTGAATACATTCCTGAGCTGAATAGTAATAATTGGACTCAAGCCTCTTCTTTATTGTTCCTAAATCCATGGGCTTTTTAATTATCTTATGATAGTCCTAAAAAAACATAAAACATTATAATTTAAATTTCATAAACTAACAGTTGCGTACTATTTTATGACTTCACTAAGCTGTATACTCACAGGAAGGTTTAATTTTTTTGCATCTACTGGTTGGTGGAAAGGCCATGCAAACTGATGTTTCCATACTGCCTTCATCACATTCTTTTGTAGAAATTGCAGCTGATTGGTCATCCGCCCCTGCCGCCGAGCCGGCTCATCAGGCGGAGCGCCATTGACGGGCTCTGCCGTGGGCTACAGGTGAAAAATCAGAAATTATATTTCTGTATCATGACAATTAAAAACAGTTCAACAATAAAGTCACAACAGTTTTTCTATTAATTGTTATTGCTTTAAACGAATGTGTAATTAAAAGCTTATTAAAAAGTAATCAACTTAATTATTAAATTATTGAATGTCATAAGTTTTATGTCACCAAATTAAAAAACTATGAAAAAATGATCATTAGTCAGAATATGATGTTGCAACATACCGTGCTGGTGGTAGCGAGAGGATCGACTGCCTGCTGCATTGTGCTGGAGTCAGCAATCTACCTGCCAAAGTGACACCACTACTGTAGTAGACAAACACACCAACCTAACACTAGAACAGTAAGGAGTATTTAACAAACTCTCACCTCAATTGTAACAAGAGGCTCATCCAATTTCTGACTAAGAGGCATCAGCTAAATCCTCTTATAACACTAAACCATTCTATCATAATATAAATTCTGTTGGTGCTTGTGCACCTAGATGCAGGTCATCCCATTCATAGACAAATAAAAATCCTACCTGAAAGAAATATAGTGATATTTTATCTTGCTGCTAGCTAAATATTTCTTTAAGAGTTGAAAGAAAAAAATACATCTACAATGGTTTTATAATTATTACATAGGCAATCATAAAAATTATAATTAAATACCTTTAAATTAAACTAAATTAAATGTTACCTTGCATCTGATTGCAGGGTAGGGAAGTAAGTAAGGATATTGAAGCACCAAAGGCTGATTTCACAGCACTGTCTTCAGTTCTGCAACAAAATACACATTAAGTTAGTTTAGTGAATTTGGTTATTATATGTACACTCCTAACTAGTAATTACCAAGACTGGTTTTATTCCAATAATTAGAAATTTGTACATTACTAATTATATACTAATGAACCCTATTATAAATTATGAAACTATTACTGAAGTGACATTTTGATAAGTTGTTGGGTAACCATCCCAATACTAAAACCTGCTAATGTATGGATTTACCTTGTTATACCTAACCAAGCTTTAAGAACTAATGTAAACATACAAGAAAAGTTCTTTTGTATAGCTTTTGCCATACATTTTTAGAGTTTTGAATACTATTAAACTGTCAAACACAGAGCGATCACCGGTGACCGCAACCTATTGTTTGTTAATTGTGCCTATAATGACGGTACTCAACGAGTTAATCTTTCCTGTATCTTGTAAATAAATAAATATGATATAAACTTAGGACTATGAATGCATGCCACATCACGCAGCAGATATCTGCGATAAACATGCAAATTATATCATAGGACCTTAGCTCATGCAATTGGTTTTGAGAACTTGAGTATTTTAGTTTATATGTATTATCTAGTTCAAAATATTAAGATTTTTTAGGACTTGTGATAGATTCATAATAAAGGAAACAGTGTATTCATAATTAAAACATACAAACATGAGTGAAGCTTGCATATTTCAATCCGATTATTTTTCACAATATTATGCATATGATATGATTCACAGTAAAGAGAAAGTTGAATTATATGTGATTATCATTTCATTATCACAGTAAATGAGTTAAAAATATTTAAAGCATCATACCCTGTCACCATAGAAAGGTCTTTGAATGTAATACCTTGTGCTCAAGGTTGATATAGAGAGACTGGTATAACAAAAATTATTAGCATTTTATGGCCAGGTCATTTCATTTGGTCATTTATTTATATGTATATGAACAAATGAATAACTATGCACTGCACTCAAAATAAGCTTTAGACTGGTCTTTCATTGATTGTTGACTAAATGCACAAGGTAACCTACTTTATAAATAATGCAGCCTCTTCGGAGGGAAAAGTGCTTTTGCAAATATCAATTTGTTGACATGCATCATGCATGTGAATCACTCATAGCATGCAGTTTACCTATTCAATACTGTTGTACCACTACCACCATCCACTAAATCAAGCTTTTGTAAGGGTGAAAAATGGATACTTCAAACTGGCCAAATGAGTCATCAGCAATATACATAGCAGCATGACGCTTCAGAGAGCGTACTAACGTTCTAGAACATTCTTTTACCTTAGCTTTTAAAATTGAAGTGATTTACAGGTATCAGGTACAGAGGTAGAAACATCAATAAAAAATAACAAATTCGGCACGAATATATATTTGAAAAAAATATTGATAACGAGACAAAATTATAACGTACAGCTTTGTTTCTTAACATCTATTTCGTAAGAACATGAACAAGTACAATAAAACAACTAACTACAAAACAAAGTTTGATTTTAATACAATTTGATATGGCCAATACTTTAGTCAATATAAGATAGGGTTTTCTATATTCGATACCATAAAATTAACTCAATTTCAGTAACTAAAAATGGGAGAAAATTGCCATAAAGAGGCCATGAACATAAAGTTAAATATATTGCTCAATACAAGCAACATGCACACTCTACTTTAACGAATTATGCAGCCCTATAAAAACAGCAACAAAATAGTACGAAAAATACATCAAATTAATACCAGTAAAGCTAAAAATTATGAAAAAAGACTTACGAAGAGATATTAACGCCAATATGGCGGATGAACTAAAAATACGATGTTAGAGTTAACTTCTTCAAACGTAAAATGTATCGATTTGGTCCAGTGTAACAGTCACTCCACACAATAAACTAAATCATAGTTCTTTAATATTTGTATAAATTCATCGTCTTATAATAACTAAATTCACTGAAATCTATAAACATTAAAGAGAAGCACAACACGACCTCCGAAGACACAACGAACTTCAGACATGGCGGCCAAACAAGACCCAAGAATGACGAGCGTCTCTAGGCATAGTAAAAATTTTCATTTTGCACTGAAAAGGAAAATCTATAAAATCAGCATTAGAAAATGTAGAAAACGTGTGTATTTTAATTTTTCATTAGAATATTTATCAGGATTCCATTAATATCATAAGATTGATTACGATAGCGGTGTGTGCTAAAATAAAATTCTTTGGATTTTGCTACGGATATAGAGCATAGAATTATTGTTTTTGATTCAATTAAATGCTTAAATGTTGCAAGCGAAAAAATATTAAGTACTAAAATCTTGATTATCAAACCAATCGATGTGATATAAAATGTTTAATTATAATAATTGAATGATTAAAAAAACGTGCAATTTCAATGTTCAACAAGTTTAGTCTAGTATAGTGCTCACGCTTTCTCGTTAGCACATTGCGCTGTTTCCCAATTCGCATAGCCGTATTATCCCTACCTTAGTACGAGTTTGATTTACGTGTATGTAGTATTCGAAACGAGTATGTCTTCGGCATTCTGATTGGCCAGCACCAATGAAGCAACCAATCACAGCGCCGAACGCGTACTCGTTACGATTACTTTAAACGTTAAACAAACTCATACTAAGGCCTCAGAACAGAGAGGGGCGCTGCGATGCCACGAGACGCGCGCGCTCATAGATAGACGGTGGTGTCAAAAAAAAGAGGGGCACCAATGTAAGAAGGTAAGCACCTTAAGGAAGCCCTTATGACACTCTCTGGGTTTAATTCGTATCTGAATCAGTGTCAGATTTTTAGCCCCAAAATAAAGGGTGCGACTCGCAAATTTGGACACAGTTTTCGGATGTTGTGTGCTAGCGTAGACGTGCACAACTTAGGGATTGTCTTAAACTTAAATATAAATGTACCGTGAAATAGTGACTTAGCCTTTATTTTTATCACAAAGCAATGGTAGTGACACAACAATAGCAGAAATCACGTCGTCATCGATCATAGTCACGACTCGAACAAGACTCTGAGGCTTTGTGAGTGTAGAGGGACACCATTTAAGCGAGGATCACGGCCGACGTTTATGCACGCTACATACATCACAATTTAACTGTGCAGTTTTAACTTGGTTTTAACTACACAGTTTTATCTGACGGTGTTTAGGTTGCATCGACTTACGATTTAACTGGACAGTTTAACAGCTGTACTGTTCAAACCGCACATGAAATCATAAGGCTTGAAGCCTGCATAAATAACGACGTCGAGAATTTACGCTGCAACAGCACACGTGAGTGTACAGCCAGCTTAAATTCGTAACATAAAAGTCAATTATTTCTTTTACTACATCGAAGAGCCATCAAAGCTATACAAATTAATGCTGATCTTTATTTATATTTCCCTGGAAATATTAAAGTACTCTGTAAGGTACGAAAAAAGGTTGTTTCAGATCACGTGGATTGAAAAAATTTACTACTCAGATTCACTAGCATGTTATTCATCTATGCCTACCTACTATCTACACTTGCCGTTTGACACTTGACGGTTGACACTATGGACGTATTTGACACTGTCCGATTTGACATTGACAATTTATGTCATTAACCAAACGTCAGGGTCAGTCCTTTCAAGATTCCTCTTTCGTATTATCAAATTGCCAGCAATGGTTTGAGTGAGATTTTAGTGAGCTTAAAGTCGATCATGAAATGACTTTAAATTGCTATCTGTAATACGTAGAACAACAAAATTTTATCTAATTGCGTTGATTTGTTTTCGGAATTGTTTACATTAATAAGTGCCACGTGAAAGTTATAAACTGAGTAAGTACATAATCCTAATATTATGTAAAAGATGCTGCATATATGTTTCAGACTTATTTAGTGTCTGAATATAGTGTTTTTCTTAGTATTCTGTAACCAATAACAATTTAATTAAATCTCACACATTGTTATTCATTTTTGGTAAAGTAAATAATTTTTTTTTGTTTTTAGTATATTCATTATTCTACATTTTAATTGCAAGGTCTCGTATGTAATTTATATTCTGCTTATATTGTTTGTGAACGTATACAAAGGTGTGTAATGTGTGTTCTAGCAGTTATAATAAATTAACTGGCTATAACATCTGTTACAATTTGTGATAAAAATTGCTCCAGTTTTAACTTTCACTGTTCAATTTATGTCAGTCTAGTACTTTTGCAAGTGAATGGTAAAAAATAATGACTTTCTAAAGATATTATCAAGTGCTTTCACTATTAGTACGGTGTTGGTTGAATGCTCCAAATAATTCATTATAAACCTGTTGCTTGCTTGTGAAAGAACTTAAGACCATTTTATAAAGTTAGTATGGATGATGTAACATAAATTTAAATTTAAAATAAAGTTAATTGTACTATTTTTCGTAGAGTGTTTAACTGCAATAATGTTTTGTTTATTAGTACAATGTTTATTACATTGTATTGGTTTATTTGTGTCGGTTGCTATCAGAAAGTTATAGATAATGTGTGAATGTGAAGTATTGTTACAAGTAGGGTTTGTTCATTCTATCTAATGTTGTACCCACAGTGATATTAACATAGTGCTCAGTAGTACACAGTAAAGTATTTTACTGTAACATAACAAGACATGTTTTAGTTTATTATCTTTGATGTTTTATAAACTTGCCATTGCTTCAACTGTCTGATGCCATAGTTTTAAAACATCTAGCAGTTGATAAAACACCTTGTTCAAGTTATTATTATACTAGCAATGCATTAGAAAAAATCTTTCATTGCAAATCATAGCCTATCTATGTTTAAAATTGCATGAAAATTAGTTCAGCAGTTTTTATTATACATCATTAACTCGTCGAGTACCGGTTTTGTAGACACAATTATAGAACAATAGGTTGCGGTCACCGGTGACCGCTTGGTGTTTGACAGTTTAACAAACAAACAAAACTTATTAGTTTATACATATTTTATCTATGTTCTGAGAATGGTACTATTTATATTGATAAAGATAAAATTTAGTACTTATACCCACTTTTATGAAACGGGTGTGTCATCTATGTGTGTTATGGCTAATAAAATATTATATGTGTAATAAATATGCAAGGTTCAGATAATAACTACATATCTATAATATTTTAATCTTACAGAAATGGACGCTCACATTAGCATGGGACATGCACATCATGAACACGGTAATCATATGAACATGAACCATATGATGCCAGCAGCAGACCACGATATGTCAATGAATTCCTCATTTCAAGATGACATCATAACAGTAAGTGTATTATATTTTATTTATAAACTTTTCTATTAAAACATTCAAATAAATGGCCATTGATGAGTTTGATACCATTATTTCACTTACAACTGCCCTTTGTGGTACTTAGGACATTTTTCTCTGGACATTACTCTCTGGGCCTTATTCTCTAGTCTCAATTTTTTTTTCCGAAAGGCTAGTCTGATCTCCCATTTTTGGCCAACTGTGTTATCAATCTCAAATAATAGTGTAGGAGAGCCATGCTTATGCCCAAATGGGTGGGATCGACAACAATGAATACAATGACCTCATAAACGACTAGCATGAAACGACGCTTTTTTCGGCACGTGAATGAAGTCGCGTAGGCTCAATCCTCCCTTCCCCCCCTTCCGTAATCCCCAAAACGGCGGCAACGAACTTGTAGGGGTCCGATTCTTAATGATCCAATATTACTGAGTTTGAAACGGTGCTAGTGGTATACGGTTTAATTGGATTACCATAGTATATTTTAGTTAATTGTACTTTACCCCAAAATAATAGAAATAAAAAATAAGTTACAAAACTAAAACGCGACTACAAAAATCACGCTCTAAAAAGTATCAAACGAGAAACTTTTCCTAGAAGATAGCCGTGGTCTTTCTTATGCCATTGTTATGTACTGTAGAACGTATGCCACAATGCACAAGAAAATTTCCTTGTTTGATACTTTTTAGAACGTGTTTTTTTGTTATCGCTATACTTTTACTCGGTAAAACAATATGCATTTAATAAAAAACGCGTCAAATATAAAGTTTTCTTATCCAGGTATGTTCATCTCACTCTATTTACTCCGAATAAAGTAACCTACGAGTTATCAAAAAGTATATATTGTTTAAATTAACTGGCACTAACATCACAGTAGTGGGTAAATTAATAATGACCAATATCTGAAAACTAAAATTTAATAGGTAGTAGCCGAAATGAACAACGTTTTGAAATTAAGTAAATTGCTATTTTACGACACCCTTGTTAGCAAAATTTTCTAATTCTTTAACTATTGAGAGTATCCTCGTGATTCAAACCTCTGAATAATCTGCTTGAATGGTGGAAGTTTGTCTGATACATCGCCAACTTTCGTTAGTGTAACATTTTTTCACGATAATCACTTAAAAATGGAATCAATTTTCGTGGAACCGAAAAGTTTACATTTGAAGCGTTTTTTTTTATTTAATGAATGTTATTTTACCGAGTAAAAACATAGTGATAAAAAAGGTACACTCCTATAAAAAGTCTAAAAATAACATTGATACCTCTGATAGTTTTTTGTTTGTGATCACTTCTTTAAGCATATTGGAAAATCACCGAATAAAACTAAAACTGGTCATAATTTTTGAACCGTTAAGAATCTGACCCCCTATTCCCAGAGCAAAAAGTTAGGGAATGACCTCCTCTATGACCCTGTTCTATTTGATCCATACTTCCAGGGACAGCCTGTATATATATAAGACTAAATAGTATTATTTAGAATGAAATAAAACTAATGTGTTGCTTTGTAAAATTAAGAAACGACATTTAATGTTTTATTCTTCTATAAATTCTTTAACACAAAAGTCACATATTGACGTTTTTAAAAAAACAAAGACTATTTGACAAAGTAGTCAATTAAAAAATTAAGAAAACCTTTTTCTTTACATATATATTAACCTTGTAATTTTATTTGTCTTGTTAAATGTATTTTTTCTCATATCAATACAATACCTTGAAATTGTTATTGTAGGTATATTACCTATCTTTCACCTGCATAAACATAATGACATCATTACATAAATTAACTTTATTAAAACAATCAGCCTCAATGGGCCACATGGGTATTCCCCATGCTGGGCAAACTATTATTGGGTTTTTGAAGTTTAGTAATAGGTATGAGACTGAATGAGGCCCAGAGGCCTTAGTACGAGTTTATTTGGTTGGTTCATTGGCGCCGGCCAATCAGAATGCTTAACGTGTACTCTTTTCGAATACTTTAAACGTAAATCTAACTCGTACTAAGGCCTCACACGGCAAAATTATGCTCGCCCCTCATTACACAGGACTCATGACATAACTGGCATAGTGTGCTGTTTAGATTTTTCTTCTACCTCCCTTTGCCCCAGTTCATCTGGAATCGGAACCAGTAACTATGACATATATTTTCTTTTTTTTTTATTCTGTTTGGTATTTATTTTTTGACATAACAATTTGGACGAAAAATGTATTATTGTTTTTTTTTTAATGAATAAATTGTATCAAATGAAGATTACTGTAATGTCTAAGATTTGCATGGACTTAGCTTATTTAATATTTCTACACCAGAAATGTTATAGTATATGTGTTTCTATGTCATTGTAAGATCTCAGTGTACCATGTACTTAGAAATAAATACATCTTTATCTTTATCGGACCATCGTCGGTCCCCCTGTGCGTTGGCGCCGGAAGGCAACATATTTATACCTATGTATTAAGTACCTAACGATATTAAGTATTTAAACTTGAATTTAAAGTACCACTTTCTACACTAAATTCCACACTCGCCGTTAATACGCCATTAGAGACAAATATTGATGATATCCGCATTGTTAATTGAATGCCAATCAAGGCGTTGTTGTCGGAAATTGAGCCTTTAGGATATGAACTATAAATGTAATTTTCATACTATTGTGTCAGCCGCGCAGTACAATTGTTTATCAACAACTGTAGTAAAGCTTTCTGCGTACGCACAATGATTGAGTCATTCACAGTTCAACTGCGCTTTATATTAAACAATCATTAACAACCTACCTATTGAATCTGTAAAGAGACCCAAGCCAAGAACAAAGACCAACCTGCCTTTTCTCGAAACACTTCGCTGATTCTGGATCTGACGTATAATTTACAAAGGGTCAATTGCACGATTGTTCTCAATCTTAGCAATTGAAGTGCCATGCTAGCGTCTAGCTAGAGTGACAATAATTACTTATTGAGAAAAAAATATTGTCCGCGTTGTCCCCTCTATAATGCCAATCAGAAGTGAACAGTTGGGAGAAAATGTCACTTCGGGAGACAGCATTAGAGTCTGTTAGAGGGGACTACCTACTAGGTACTGCGCTAGGCTAATTCCCTCTTAGGTAAGTATCGTTCACAACAAACGTATTGTCCACCCCCGACTGTGAGTATGGTCACTCACGCATTACGTAATAACGTATAGTCGGTTTGGTGTAAACGAGATGTTAAATAATCTAAGTATGAAATGTACATATACCTAGTGATGTGCCACTGAGAACGTTCTCGTTGCCGGCAATATTGCCAGTGAGAATATTCTCAAGAAACTAGAACGCTCCCGGGAATATTCTCAATGTTCTCAACAAAATAAATTTACTTTGTAATTCGATGTTTTTGTACATTCATAGATGATATTATGTACCTACAGTGTTTCTGTTTTATTACCTTGGCGCTAGGACTAGTCCTTAGAAGCAAGGTATAAAAGAGTAAGTGAGATATTACTGTCCTGCTCATTCTTTTCGTGAAAAATATTTTGGATGAAGCTACATGGGTTGAAATAGAGTGGCATGCAAACATTTTTAAGCCAACAGTAGATTGGATAACGAAATTAGAAGGACACGATGGAAAAATTCATTTCGCAAAAATTCATTTATTCACCAAACGTTTACAGAAATCGAAGATCTGCTTCATTCCGAAAATGTAGTCCAAATATTCGAAAACCATTTAGAAGAAATATTGGCTAAGTTTACACAAAGAAAACAAATTGCATTAAAATCAGTTCATTTTGCAGCCGCTATTTTGGACCCTGGCAACCAAGGTACAACTTTACCTGCTAACGCGAATCTCGATGGCTGCCAGGCAATAATGAACATTGCACAGTGTGGATACGGGACAAACGGACCAAGACTCCTTGAAGATTTAGCAAATTACAAAGGACGAATTGGCATTTACGACAAAAGTTTTCTTTGGGAATCAGCATCCACGATTCAACCTTTGTCTTGTTGGAACGTATTTTTTCCCAACTCAGATTTGGGAAGAGCTGCTCTAAAAAATTTATCTATAATTTCAACATCGGCAACTGTGGAAAGGAGTTTCTCAACATTTTCAAAGATACATATCCAGAAAAAGAACAAATTAAAGACTGATCGAGCTGGAAAACTGTGTTACGTGGCTCATAGTTGGAAGCTCATGAACAAAACTCCTAATTCCTCAAATAAGACACAAACACAGAGTCACGAAACTCACGAATTATATTCTACGAATCAATCGGCGTCATCTACCTGAGCAAACCACGAAAGTGATTCAGAACATGAAGAATCTATACTTGAATCTATGGAAACTTTTGATTATGAAGAGTTTCAGGATATTCAAGAAGAACCATTACTTCTTGAATATCGTCTAGCGATAGATTAGAATTATTTTCTTGTACGTAACGGTATTACCATACTATTTAAAAAAAAATCAGATTGCAAAGTGTTCATTATATCTGAAAGTCCGTTAAATATTGTTATTTTAATATCCTTTGTTAATTTTTACATGTTTAGTTATGATTCGATATTTCTTTAATCATAGTCCGTTGATTTCATCTTTAAGTAGCTGTTGATTTATTTTAAGTTAGTAACTTTACTTTTTAGTCTGATTTTATTTAAAGTGTTCACTCAATGTTTGTGAATATTGTAGTAATTAGTGAAATTGCTTTTTTGATTGCGAAATATTGTTTTATTTTGACCATTTTGTTTGTACCTAAAACAAACATATATTTAATGTCAAATAAACGAACATTTTTAACCGTCCATTATTTCCATACGTGTAAAAAGAAAGTGCTGTCATCGTCCATATCAATAATACAATATAACACAAAAAAAATATCAAAGGTACAGTAATGCTGAGAACATTGCCGAGAAAGTTCCCGAGATTATTCTTGAGAATATTTGCCAACACTGGGAATATAGTCTTTTACTGCAAATAAAGTGTATTTTTTATACTCAATAATCTGTTGACTTCATTTGATATTATTTTATTTTAGAAAAATATGGTTATTGGCATTAGATAAAAATGATTCTCAGTCATTCTCACTTAGGAGAACGTTGCCGGGAACGCTGCCGGCAATATTCTCAGGTAGGAGAACGTTCTCGATAACGGCACATCACTACATATACCTATGGAAAAGTGATAAACTATGTACTTTAGGTACGCTGGCGAACATTTGGTATAAACGATGCCTTATTCATATCGGAAGTGAAAACTTATTTCTACACTAACTCAACCGTCGCTAGTCGGTACCCGCTGTACTTATCTTTCTCTCAGGTGGTAATACCTACTCGTTTTCTTTTCAGAACACTTTCAACGGCAGTGATGACAGCATAGACTATAAATCAGATTTAAGAATACATGCACAACATCAAGGACACGGCGGACATGAAGGTCACGGCATGGGCGAACACGCTGGAGGTCATGACATGGCTATGACTGTAATAACCATAATATCACTTCTTATTCCATTTCCTAGTAACAAATTTACCAAGCTTTGCGCTAAAGTTGTGAAACTGTTAGATTGGCCTATTCGCATACCAAACGTACCGTACTTACTAAGTTATATTACGCTATACGTACGCCACGCTTCTATTTTTTTTTTGAAGACGATACGCTTTCGCAACGCCTCATCTATTCGAAGCGTATGGCTATCAATACGCGTAATAATCGTGTGCGAACGGGCTTGTAGTCTCGTTAATTCGACGATTTCATTATTTAATTTTCAATCACGTTTCTTTTAAATTAGAGCATCACCCAAACTGGTCTTATCTTTAATATTAATTTAATTTCATTAGGTAATTCTAATTAGGTTGCTAGTTACCTTCTAAGTATCGCTTATTGCAACATTACCTAATTCTTAATTTACTTACACCAGACCACTATATTACTTTTATGTCCTTATGCATGTTCTTAACTTTATGACTTTCATTTCAATCAATCAAAAAGATAATATATGTATCTAATGTATAATTATGTAATATTCCACATTTTTTATTTTTAGTTTCACGGAGGTTATAATGAAGTCATTCTCTTTTCATGGTGGAAAGTAACAGACATTGGAGAGTTCATAGGATCTTTCTTTGCAGTATTCTTAATGGCTTTACTTTACGAAGGGTAAGGATAAATAGGTTTATTTTTATTTTACATCATTCTATCTTTTGTATTATTATATCAAGTAAGCTTTTTGACAGCTAGTACCTACTTACCTTAGTAGAAAAAAATATAGGGACCTACTTACCTAGTTGTCTTTTTTTATATAGTGAATGATTTGTGGAAAAACTTCTGAGGCCTTAGTACGGGTTTGTTTTACGTTTAAAGTAATCGTAACGAGTACGCGTTCGGCGCTGTGATTGGTTGGTTCATTGGCGCCGGCCAATCAGAGTGCCGAATGCGTACTCGTTACGAATACTTTAAACGTAAATGAAACTCGTACTAAGGCCTCTGGTTTACTCTATATATACGCACAATTCGTATAAGTCTGCAAAAAGAGGGTACCTTTTTGCGTGCCCATCACTTTTCCACTGAAGCGACGACGAACATTATTCTTAACTTTGTAAATAATCTAAACTATGTTGTTTCAGCTTAAAATACTACAGAAAACACTTACTATGGAAAACGTATACAGGGCTTCAATATTGTGCAGTATCACCACCAGACAAAGGAGTAGCAAATCTATGCGCTCCAGATGAGCCGCAAGTTATACAGTTGAGTAAAATTTTATTAATTACTATGAAAATAGACAATTTGTTTGCCAAGTAGTTCATTTGCCCTATCAAATAATTCGGCCTTAAGTTTTTTACCGGATGTAGAACACATAAAATCCATAGATTAAACAGAACATTTTTATACCTAATATGACTAAATGTGGAAGTAGATAAGTAACACAGTTTGCTAAATTATTTAATGCACAAAATAATTTCTTTTGGGTGCATAAAAAATTCAAGCTTTTGCGGTTTTCAAAATCGATAAATGTGGTAATACCGAATAATAATACCGAATTCGGTAAATTATCCCACGGGACTTTCTCAAATTCACATTGGGATTAACGGTGTACCTACGTACTTATACTAAATTTCATCTTAATCGATTTAGTAGTTCAGGCGTGAATAACTTACTTGTCTGTTAGTCAGACAGAGTTACTTTCGCATTTACAACATTAATATGACGTTCTCGATTCATCTCTTATTCTCCGATTTAGTACCAAGATAGGACTATCTTGGTACTAAATCGGATCGTGACTCATGGCGCTGCTATTCCTTACTATTTGTATTGTAACCATAACATTAAACATTTACATAATTACTCTAAGAAAACAGTAATTAGATATGCCGTAACAATAACGAGAAACTGTGTCTAAAAGGACACACATTAAGTTTCCGATGCGTAAAATTTGAATTTGTATGGATGTATTGGATGTGCACCTAACGAAGCTTGAAGTGAATGGTTAAATGTTATTTGATTATGCGTTGCCGCATTAAATTATACATTTTCTTATTTTATACCTAACGGTACTTAATTCATTGATAAACATCCTTGGTGTTCTTAGTTGTGTCATAGTACAAAGAACATTATACTATGGTTGTGTTACTGCTTTAAAATCTTTTATTTGTAACTGAATCAATATGTTTGGGCATCCATAGTTTGTGATCATATGAAAATACTAACACTTATTTGGGCATTAATGTTGTACTTCATGACTTTTATAATAGATATGGGATGAAACTTTCTATTAACTTCTTGACAGTCGATATTTGAGACACAATAAAAAATACATTGTCTCACGTAGATCTATGTTCCATACCGGAGCTAATTACTTGTTGTACCTATCTTTCAATTGACTGTATGCGCAGTAAATTGACACAATTGTTTTTCCCAGTAAAATATCTTTTGTTGAAGTATTATGTCTGTATTTTGGGTATGTTTGATTAACTTGTACTCTATTTACTAACAAAATATGTGTTCTTTTTAAGGCCGGTGCCCCATGTCCTTGAAAGAAATGTGTAAGTATTTAGATCACCTGAAAGGAAACATTATTCATTAGATTATGACAAGTGTATTAAACGATGTTTTAATAATTTCAGTCCTACAATGTTGAGCACAGCGCACGCGTGGCAGACAGTGCTTCATGGATTGCAAGTTTTAGTGAGTTATATGTTGATGCTGGTGTTCATGTCCTACAACACGTGGTTATGTGCTGCAGTGGTCCTGGGATCAGCGACTGGTTACTTCCTCTTTGGATGGCGAGAATCTGTTGTAGTAGACTTTACAGAACATTGCCATTGATACACATTGAAACACCTATGATTTGTGAGCCAGACTAGTATTATTTTTTCTTGAGTTTATTTTTGTTATACATGTTTTATCTTGTTGTTTGAGCTCAAAATATATACAAATATGGAGTATTTATCATGTTTTAAGAGGAAAGCCTTGTTGTAAGTACTTTGGGCAACATTTATACCAGTTATTATAATATACTTTTTAGGATCATATACTATATACTTAGGTAATTGTAAACAATATAATGCTTTGGACATGACTTTGTTTATTTCTTATATATTATATACCCGTTGTTGTTGTTTGTTTATATTACCCGGCACACAACTTGGAAAGGTTTTGTCCCAGCAGGCCAACTAGCCTGGCAAGTGCAAAGATAGGTTTGTGCACAAAAATAATGATAAAATACTCATATATTCTTAATTAAAGTAGTATGTGTCGCAAAAATTATTAGACACATTTTATTATTATTTTACGGATGTCTAATACTTTATTTTAAAAAATATGGATATAGCTATTATTTAGTTTTAATCACATCTATTAATTAATGGTAGAAAGTTAAAGTAATAAGAAAAGGAATTTGTGTTAAAAATGAAAGTATGGAATAATTAATATTATAACTGTCATGAGACATACATACATACATAATATCACTCCTTTTATCCCCGAAGGGGTAGGCAGAGGTGCACATTCTACCACAGCACAATGTAACACCCACTTTTCACTAGTTATTATGAGTCCCATGTAATAGGGGGTGAGCCTATTGCCATATACCGGGCATATTTCCAGACTCCGTGCTACTACTGAGAATTTTAAAAAACCCAGTAATACTTTGCCCGACCCGGGAATCGAACCCGAGACCCCTTGCCCGGCAGTCGCACTTGCGAATACTCGGCCAACGAGGCAGTCATGAGACATAGTAAATTAATTACATATTAATTATGTTTTTCGGCTTACTCACGTAACACGTGGGGTCACACTGCAAGCTCGACTAGTCGATAGTAGCGCGACAGTCGTCGCGTCGCGAGTCGCTGCTCATAAGCATGAGCCTCTACCATGCCTTGAAACTCGTAGTTTCTCTTCAAATAAATACATGAGTAAGCCGAAAAACATAGTAATTAATTAAAGTAATAATTAACAAACTCACCTTCACTATGGCAAAATCTTGATAAATTACATACCGGGTACTATACGAGCAAGTCAACAGTATCTGTAAAAGTTTATAATCACAAGTACTTATCTAATAATTACCAATAAATAATAACAATAAAAATCAATCTCTTAACTTACTCCAACACTAATAAATTCTTACACATACTGTCTTTTTGCTTTCCTTATCACTACTTAAAAATATAACATTACAGTCTTAAAAAAATTTAAATTGTTAAAAAAAATTTTTAACTGCAATCGCTAAGCATGGAAAATACGGTTAACCTCTTGAGTGCCGGTCTAAGAGACACAATAGAAAACACATTGTGTCTCGCGTAGATCTACGTTGCGGCACTCCACGGGTTAAGATTATTTTTCATTACTCTTGTCTCCTTCAGAGTGTTTAAGAAGACAATGTTTTTTCAAATTAGAACTGCTATTACATTTGTACGGACAATATTCACATTGGTAAGGTTTCTCTGCTGTATGTATCCTTTTATGAGCTTTCAAAGAATTTACAAAATTCGTCCTAAATGAACATCTGTCACACAAATAGGGCTTTTCATTCGTATGAACTCTTTTGTGTTTGATTAAATTTGAGGATAATTTGCATGAATAACCACAGTTGGGGTAGTCACATTCTAGTTTTTGATTTGAAGTTTGATGCTTTGTGTCATCATCTATATTGAAGCTCCTGGAAAGATAAAGTATAGCAGTTTTATTTTGCTCTTTCTTCTTAGTCCCTAGAGGCATCTCTAGCACCTGTGTGGAATAAATACCCAGGTGTTACTGTTGACAGGTATCTGCTTATCGCATAGCTAGGTCCAAAGACTGCATAAACACAGATTTAATTAATGGGTTGGTTGGTTAAAATTGTCTCTAAACTATGTTGATTATTTTTTATGAAGTTATTACCTGTGTTCCTCAATTGGATCACATGAAACAATGATTTCAACTACATCTTGTGATGTTTCTTGTTCAGATTGAATTACAGGCTTATCTTCAGTTACAATAGTTTTAGATTTCTTAGCTTCCGATAACATTTGAGCCATTATAGATCGAGGTTGCGGGCCAAACATAACAATATTTTTTACAGCAGGTCTCCCCCTTTTATTTACTTCTTTCGACCCCGGCACCTGAGATGGAGTTTTGCTAATTTGTAGTGGGTTCTTCTCATCCATGATTACAGAATAGTTTTAGTAAATAAAGTAAAGTCGGAAACTCGGTATTAGTAAACAAATCAAATACGTTTTTCTGCGTTCGTATGTTAAGCTATCTATCAAGTTAGGATTTAATATTTTTTCGCAAAATAATGAAAACTTTTAATTACAAACTAGAACAGTTTCTGTTAAAATAATAGAATTTTTATACAAAAATATCTCAAGAATGCAAAGGTTATTGATCTTCCATTACTGTCAAGTGTCATGTACTCATGTCACAACAAAGTGCCGTAATCACAATACCAACATACTAAGGACGAATTTTTCGATGTATATAGTTGTTTTTGGTAATAGTTAGTTTTATTTTTATTTAAGTTTTTATTTGAATAAATAACGTATTATACATAATACGAATGGATGTGAGTAGTGCCACTTATCTTCCTGCTTGCTTATGTCAAATTCCAATCCAAATATTTAATCTAATGTACTTTGCCCGACCCGGGAATCGAACCATACCCGGCAGTCACCGTTCCATTTATAATATAATTATATTATATAAGGATAATCAAATCTGATAAGTTCTATATAAGATCGGATCTATCTGCGACGCCCACGCATGCGTTTTGCTACTACAATAATAGTGGGCTAAAGATTGATGACTGTTAAATGAAGCGAAAGAGGTATGTAAGAATCGTAGTAATTGGCGTTCCTTAGTCTCTGCCTACCCCCATGGGAGACAGGCGTGAAGTTATGTATGTATGTAATAGTGGGCTAGCGAGTGGTATGAAAAACTTGAATGACAAAAATCATACCTTTTTGTCTACTGTGTTTGTCTGGCTTTCCGGTGAAAAAACATATATATTTTTTTTTTATGGAATTGGAGGCAAACGAGCAGACGGATCACCTGATGGTAAGCGATCAGCGCCGCCCATGGACACCCGCAACACCAGAAGAGTCACAGGTGCGTTGCCGGCCCTTTCAAAAGGAGTACGCTCTTCTCTTGAAGGTTTGAAGGTCGTATCGGTTCGGAAATACCGCCGACGACAGATCATTCCACAGTTTTGCTGTGCGAGGCAGGAAGCTACGTGAGAACCGCACAGTTGTGGCCTGCCAACCATCTATATGATGGGGATGCATATGCTGTCGTGAGGGTCGATGGCGAAAAGATGCGGCAGGTATCAGGTCAAACAGAGCACTCCCCGTGGTATAAGCTCAACAAGGGAGGTTGGTAATGTAATAAAAAACATGGTTAGAGGTATATCTCCAGGACATGATCACCTAAGTGTTGAGCACCTGCGACATGCTGGAGTACACCTACCCAGGGTATTATCCCTGTTTTTTACACTCTGTATGAGTCACTCGTACCTGCCGAGTGATCTTATAAAAACGATTGTTGTGCCGGTCGTGAAAAATGGGACTGGGGATACTGCGGACCCTTCTAATTACAGGCCAATTTCGCTGGCTACAATTAGAGCTAAGGTGTTGGACTGTCTGCTTGATACACACATGGCGAATAACATCAAAATTCATGATGCACAATTCGGCTTTAGGCCCGGCCTGTCAACAGAAACCGCGATTCTTTGTCTCAAGCAGACGGTCCAATATTATACAGCTAGGAAGACACCAGTCAATGCGTGCTTCCTTGATTTGTCCAAGGCATTCGACCTGGTACAATATGACATACTTTGGGAAAAGCTGAGAAAGGAGAGCAGTGTTGACGGGTCAGTAATTTCGTTGCTTATGTATTGGTACAACAATCAGACAAACAGTGTGAAATGGGCGGGAACACTATCAAATGTCTATAGGCCAGAGTGTGGCGTGAGACAGGGGGGGATATCCTCACCACGCCTATTTAATTTGTACATCAATCGACTGATTGATGAGCTCAGCAGCACTCAAGTAGGGTGTCACATTGACGGTACTTGTGTCAATAATATAAGCTACGCAGATGATATGGTGTTGCTGTGTCCGTCAATCAGCGGTCTCAGGTGGCTCCTAAGAAAGTGTGAAGATCATGCGGCGGCTCATGGGCTCAGGTACAATGCTAAAAAGAGTGAACTACTCGTCTTTAAAGCGGGCACCAAATGTTACTCGAATGTGCCACAAGTTACCATTTCTAATTCACCATTGACTAGAGTATCTCATTTCAAGTACTTGGGTCACTGGGTCACCGAGGATCTCAATGACAACATGGACATTGAACGTGAGCGCAGGGCGTTGGCTGTCCGATGTAATATGCTGATCCGCAGATTTGCGCGGTGTACAGGGGACGTCAAAACTACTCTCTTTAGAGCCTTTTGCCAGTCCTTTTACACATGCGCTCTGTGGGTCCGCTATACGAAGGGGGCATACAGCGCCTTGCGTGTTCAATACAACAATGCGTTCAGAATGTTGAATGGACTGCCACGTTTTTGTAGTGCATCAGCCATGTTTGCAGAGGCCAGAGTTGATGGGTTCCATGCAATCATACGCAAACGTTGCGCGTCCCTCCTCAGTAGAATGCGTGGCAGTTCACACAGTATCTTGAGCGTATTGTGTGATAAATGGGATAGTCCAATGTTGGGCCATTGGATTAGACTGCACGTGGCTGTAAAGTAGAATTAGTTTTGTTTATTTATATTATATTAAATTACTAACAATAGGTTAAGCTCATTGTTACTAACAGTTTATGGACTCTAGGTCTGAAATAAATGATTAATAAAAATAATAATAAGCGGTAGAAAATGCACAAAATATGTTGAATGAGACTGCTTCGTTTGCCGAATGGTCGCAAGTGCGACTGCTGGGCATGGGGTTTCGGATTCGATTCCCGAGTCGAGCAAAGTATTACTGGTTTTCCAATAAAAATGGACATTCAAGCTTTAACCAAGCAACAATGATTGGACAACAATACTTATTTTTAAATTAGAGCCATCTGATGAGCAAAAAAATATATTCGCCATTCAGTAAATAGGTTACAAAATTACAATAATAAACTTATTTCATGGTAAGTAAACTCTGGGGGTCAAAGTCATAGACTTAAAATAGTTAAGCAGACCTGAAAAGCCCAGGTTTCCTGACGATGTTATCCATCACCTTTTGTCTAGATAATCTTAGAAAGTACATATAACTCGGAAAAGTCACATTGATACTTGCCGTTGGTAGGTTTCGAACCCCCACCCTCGTGCATGAGAAGCGGGCATAAGATGCCCTGAACCTCCGGGTCACTACGACATATTAGGACTTTTGACCTTTTAAATTATCGTAATTTATTATATTTGTATATTCATACTAATCGCAGTATTGTGGTATCTATAGAAAGACTCTAGAGCAAATACTGGGGTTGACTTGGTTGCCGATAATTAGTTGCCCTACCAAGTTGCGACCAGGTAAAGTTAGCGGTTAATTTTATAAGTACCTTGCGTGTATATTGCCAACTAGATCAGAATACCGTGTTATTTCACAATTTTGTAAAATACAATTAGCCAATATTTCTTTGTCAATGATCTAAAAATAATTTTATTTTTAACTAGCGACCCGCCCCGGCTTCGCACGGGTGCAATATGCATGTATTATACATACAAACCTTCCTTAAGAATCACTCTATCTATTAAATAAAACCGCATCAAAATCCGTTGCGTAGTTTTAAAGATCTAAGCATACATACGGACATACAGCGAAAGCGACTTTGTTTTATACTATGTATATATATATAATTATATTGATTTTGACAATAAACTTGACATTTTTTTTCTAACTTTCTTTTTTGTAAGTTTCTAAAAAAAAAAAATTATTAAATTTTATTGTTTATACACAATATTTCTAAAAATATGGAACGCTTCACGATATTGCATGCCATGCTCTGTCTACGATTGGAAGTCTGTGAGGTAAACACATGGAGGTATTATCCACATTTTAAGTCTATGGTCAGATAAATAATCAAATATTTTTTGTCATGTTGGTAATAGGTTTTAAAAACACCGGATATCGATTCTTTCTTCAATCACTTCACCGTATCAGTGTGTCACTTGTCAGCTGTCAAATTAAAAGCGGCCTTCATCTGGGTCGCCGCATACTACTTTAGTTAGTGGTTAGATTTATTCCAATTTTAACTGAACATTCGAATTTCTACAAGTAGAATAGCCGACGGTAAAAAAGCAGTTCCACAATGGCTCAACACGATCTTTCCTGTGGCTTGGAATATACGTGTACTCCAGATATACAAGCATGTTTAACAGAGGGTTTGCGCAGTAATTACTCTTTTGTAGTCACACCAGTAGTCCATCCACGATTTCGGAGACCTTGCGCAGGTCCTGGTAAGGTTGGTGGCTTTACTAGGTCAGATATGACCCTGTCTCCTAATGACTGGACTACAAGGGTAGTAGGAAGGTTGTCCCCTTACCTGAACGTGGACTCCCCGTCCCCGATTGTCCGGCAACGCCATGAAGACATTATGAATGAAGAACTAAATTACTGTAAAGGTCTTGGTCTTCCAGCTATTATGGTGTCTGTTCATGGTAGAGAATCTAATAACTTGACTAGAATTCTCAATACATATTTTGATTCGAGGTTAGTAAATTTCTCTGTTTTTATATAATATCCATTCATTTTATTTATTTACACTTTAACTCGTCGAGTACCGGTTTTGCAGACACAATTATAGAACAATAGGTTGCGGTCACCGGTGACCGCTTGGTATTTGACAGTTTAATGCACATACAAAATTAATGGTCTATAATGCAGACTTAATCCCATGTGGTATTTTTTCCAAGTCAACTTCTGGTTAGGTAGAAAATCAGTAAAATAATATAATAAGCAAAATAATATTGTGTTTATATATACTAAATTTGGTTCTTATAATTAAACAAACAACCACATTTATTTCAGTCATCATCCTTCCTTAATATGGGCCCGAGTACCAATGTTGTGTACTAAAACATTGAAAGAATGTGGTAATGAAGAAGATGAGGCTGCCCCCTTCAATGAGCCTTGGCTGTGGTGGTCCAAGTTCCATGAACGCTTGGAGTTTGACAAGCGTGTGGCAGTAGCCCTGGAACTTTCAGCTGATTTGCCACCCGAAGATGTGATAAAAAGATGGTTAGGCGAACCTGTGAAGGTGGTTGTTGTACCAACATCACTTTTCTTTACCAACAAGAAAGGGTATGAGTGTTCAACATATACTTTTTCTTTTTTTTTAAATATTTATTTGTAATAATTGAAAAATAGGTACAGTATCTTTATTCACTATTTGTTCACTGTCTAAAATTTAAAATCATATTCCAAGAAATTATCATCTACATTATAATATTATTGTTTTAGATTTCCAGTGATATCACGGGCTCATCAACAGTTGGTAATAAGTTTAGTTGAGCACGAGGCTCAGGTCCTAGTAACAGGGGCTAGGAGGTCCAGTGTCGAACACTACATCCAGTTTATGTACAGGATCTGGAAGCGAAAACCTTACATAGGTGATGATCCTATGTTAAGTTATGCTAGAGGGTATGTTTCTATTAAATAATTGCATTAAGTAACTGAAGCGTTTGTTAAGTATTGTGTTAAACGTAATTAAATAAAATTTAATTATTTTGTCGCTTTTCTAGGTGGGAAGATTACCTACAGACACCACTTCAACCTTTAGCGGATAATTTGGACACACATACTTATAATGTTTTTGAAAAGGATCCAATCAAATATGACCAATACCAAAAAGCTATTGCACAAGCTTTGACTGATTTGCAAAAAGGGCCACCTAATGTGGTATGTGCAAATTAAATACAAACAATAAAACTCATAAAAAATTAAAGCAATGGTTGGTTACTCTTATTAATATTATGAATTTTTACAGATTAGTACTGATGTTGGTACAGCAAACGCACAAGAGGTGGGACAAGGTGATAATGTGGATAGCAAAAAGAAAACATATACAGTGATGGTGCTAGGAGCTGGACGGGGACCATTAGTAAGAGCTACACTAAATGCAGCTGATATTACTAATAGTAAAGTTAAGGTATATAAATTCTTGCCTTAATTAACTAATTTCCATCCATCATTGATTTTGTTGTATATGACATAACATGAACAGATTTCTGAACGCGATCATCACGTTTTTAACCAGCTATGTTGCAAGTCCCTTCTAAGAACGAATTGTGAATTTATTGTGATGCACTAGGCACAATTTGATTTTGCTCCATCATAATATAGGCAGTTGAGTTGAAAATTGTTGAAGTTCATGTACTGGTTGGTTACAGGTTGTGGCTGTGGAAAAGAATCCTTGTGCTGTGGTAGTGTTAGCAGCTCAAGTACGTGAGGTATGGCGAGACAGGGATGTTGTCGTCATACCTGGTGACATGAGGCAGATCAATCTATCACCAAAAGCCGACATCATTGTTTCAGAATTGCTAGGTATACATATAAACTAATATGTATTTTCATAAATCTTGAAAAAAATTGCTCAATTTATTCATTTTAAATGTTTAATTTTCAGGATCATGGGGTGATAATGAATTATCTCCGGAATGTTTGGATGGGGCAGCAGGCCTTCTGAAGCCGGGAGGTATATCAATACCTTGTCAATACAGATCTTATGTGGCACCCATTTCATCACCTCGTTTATGGGCAGCAGCTAAAGTTGCCTCCTCTGTTGCTCAGTCCAACCATAAAGATAAAAATCTGGAGACTCTATGGGTGGTTTATATGCAGAATAAACATGATATTGCTGAGACAAAGGTATGCAACCCCACTCTATTATGTAACTAGGTATTTATGACTAGTTTCAATCACAATTAGGGAAGAATTATTTAAAATGGTTTCATTTACTTTTAGCTTGTTTTCACATTTGATCATCCAGCAAAAGGCGTAAGTGACTATGAAGGACAGGAATCGGTGGATTACAGAGGATTGCCACAGACAGACAATAGAAGACAAGAAGTAATAACTTGGGAAGTCCAACAAGATAATGTGATGCATGGGTTTGGAGGATACTTTGATTGCACCCTGTATGGAAAAGAAATGATTAGCATAGTACCTTCCACACACAGTCCGGGAATGATATCATGGTTCCCAGTGTTCATTCCAATAAAGGTATTTACATTATGTATTATAAAAAAGTGTATAATCTGTACAAAAATTTCCATGCCAATACTAAATCTGTTGAATATTTCCAGACACCCCTTCGTGTACACAAAGGTGAAACAATAACAGCAAGATTTTGGCGCTGCACCGATTCCCGCAAAGTGTGGTATGAATGGATAGTGGAAGTGGGCAACCGTTCCACTACCCTGCACAACCCTAATGGCAGAAGTTCAGAAATGAAATTGTGACAGTGATTTCAGATTTATAATAGAAAATAAGAGACATTTTGTATTCGACAATAAAAATAAAAAGTTTATTTTTTTTGTTTAAATATTTATTTTTATTTTCAAAAATAATCTTAAGTGTTTTTTAACAAACTCCACACATCACAGTCGCTATTACTACAGAATTAAGCTATACTATAAATAATTATTAATTTACAACATCAAATTATTTCTTCATCAGTCGCACAATATTCATTTCTTTGTGAAAATCGTCTATGTCTTGGTCCCATCTTTTTTCAAAGTAAATACCTGTAAATGTTTCATTTCATTACTTGATTGCTATACAAAAACAGAAGTTAGGTTACAAGTCAATTTTATACCTTGCATAAACTTGGCATTGTTTCCAGTTTTGATGGCCCATGGCAAGTAATATTTTAGATATAACTGGCGATGCTTTGGCTTTAGTCTGCCTGCTCCCCATATCCCACCATTGATACACATAGGCAGCTGTGTTTGTATACCTTCAACCCATTTTACTGTAACCTTGAATAGCACAAAATAGGATGTATTAATTCTGTAGAGAAGAAAAATAAATAGTAAATTCTGCTAATGTTTACCTCTCCTAGCATGGTTGTTCTCATAAACAAAGTAGCATGAACCAAATCATGTACTTCTCTGTAACGTTGCATCACATAAGCTAACTCAGGGTCTTTAATAAACTGTACTGGTAAACGAGAATCCGCCGTAATATTATTGGCGGTCATAAAATCAGCGTAAACACGACCTAGTGTGTTTTCTGGCATTTCAGAAAGTTTATCAAAACAAACAGTTTTAGAATTTATGCGCGGCTTCTCTTTAAGTATTTCAGAACCTTCCTGCGTCTCAGATATTTTTTGTTGCATGTGTATTAGAGCTCTTTCTCCAGTCACTTCACCTAAACATGCGATCATATCGCCTCGATGGGGATTTAACAGAGATATAGCTGCTGAACCAAATGTTAATATTGCTTTCTGAAATGAGTTTGTAGCAATAAAGTTTTTCTTCATTTCTTCTGCAAAATTGTTACTATTAGCCGTAGTGGTATAACATCTTATTATTCTAAAAGAAGAACGCATTTTTATAGTTATTTTATTTATTTGTTTACCGCGTGAAATAAACTGTACTAAATATGTGCCAGTCAGCTTTTTACAACAAAGTCAAAGTGAATTCAACTGTTCTGAAAATAACCTGAAATTTTTGTACTTGTTGATAAATATGTCAATAGTAAGTAAATGTCAACATGAATTCTCAGTTTCATAGACAAAATGGTCCATGATCTGTTTTATATTACGGACATTTAGTAAACTTAATTAGAAATTTTGAACATGTAGCAGCATGAGTTTTCACCTTTCTAACACATATTTGTATTTTTAGAGACTAATCGCAAACATTGAATTCAATATAGTTATATGCTAATGTTACTAGCTGGTCCTATAAATAAAGCAAGTCAAGAATCGAGTGGACCAGTGAATGGCATATTTTATATTTGACGTTTAGTAGTAAAATGTCAGAAGAAGTTTCACCAGGGACATTTGAATCGTTACGTTATATTACCTACAATCGCACGAGACTTGAATGCGAGACTTTTTGAGAGGTTATGTTTACTCGTGATCGTGAATCGTGTTTGTTTTCAGAATTCAATTTCTTAATTAATATTAGAACACAGTGATAAAATAACTACGAAATTAGTTACAGGCACTTGCCTGTAACTAATTTCGTAGTTAATTCTGTAATATTACACAAAGAGTATACTTATACTCTTTGTGTAATATTTTTTTGTGTTTATTGAAACTAATGATAAGGCCCAACGATTGTGTATTTACCATTGACTCAAATATCCAACGTTTTTTAAAATATTTTGTTAAAGTTCATTTATTTAAGTGTATATCAAGCTTTCAAGCCGACTTATATTATAAAAAAGTAGGCTATAGAAATATTTAGTTCTTTCTTAACGAGAAATCGTTCTCGTAAAATGTTATGTTATGTGAGGTGTTCTATTTACCACATGATTATGAATACTTGATCGTTATTTTAAGTATAGCTTCATGAGTTTATGCTTAAATGCAACTGACTATTTGTCATTAAAAGAATTTTCAAGTTACTGTTGTACTTTAAAATGTCTATTGCGAAGCTCATGCTGCAAAACCTGCGAATAGCTTTGTTGCCTATGTGATTGAATAAAATTGTGTAATATTTAATTTTCAGATCCAGTACCTATAATATAAAAGAGCACAATGACACAACAGAAGAAAATACCAAAAATAAAAAAGATCAAAGAAGAATTAAATAAGGAATTCACATTTTTGAAAAATGTATTTTCAGTAATGTCTTTACCGCTGCAGATGAAAGGTAACTTTTTACTATTTGGACTAGCTCTAAATAATTACATGAAAGTGTGTTTTAGATAGCAATTGCATAATTTTATTTATTTATATGTGTCTGGAGATGGTAGTGCCAGAGTAGTGCGAAGGCTACTTTTTTCTTTTCACACTGTGATGACAGAGTATAAGTCTATTTGTCACTAACTCTTATTATAATTTCAGGTGAAAACGAAGACAACATGGACATTGAAATTGTAAATGAAAATCAAAAGAGTAACGAAGAAGTTGAAATGCCGAAAAGAGCTCGCAGTATAGCAGAACTTGAAGAAAAATTAGAAAAAATCAAATCACAGAATAAGTTCAGTTTCAAAAATAAATTACAAAAGAAAAGCTTAAGTAGTAAATTGAATAAGAAGATTAAGAAGACAGAAAGAGTAAAGGCGAAGGTTAAACCTGTAGTGGACAAACCGTTTGCTGACATGCTGAAGGCCAGTGTTGAGGAGAAACCAAAACCGAACATTGCTAAACCAGTGTTTAACAATGAAGGAAAACTTGTGTTCTCCAAGTTTGACTTTGCTAATGTTGGCAAGAGAGGTAATTTTTATCTACCTATTTCTAATTTAATATTCAACTACTAGTTTTTACCCGCGGCTTCACTCGCAACACAAAAGGATAAAAAGTAGCCTATGTCAACTATACTAATACACACAGCGCCATCTATACCAATAATTTCGTTTTTCCTCGAGAATATCAAATTTTCCGGGATAAAAAGTACCCTATTATTTAATCCAGACTTCACGTCTGCAAAAATTCAAAGCAATCGGTTTAGTAGTTACGGCGTGAAAGTGGAACAAACAAACAAACTCATTTTCCGATTTATAATATTAGTAAGGATACCTAGATAGATATGTAGATAAAACAATACTTTTTCAAGTCAAAAGTTCTTGTAAATTTTAATGTTGCCTAATTTTACAACTCTAATTGATAGCTTAGGATTGACACCAACCTTGAATCATTGAATCAAATAAGCTTAGGACTCAGTTTTCAATCTTAAAAGTGAAATAAAAATGCAAGTCTTGTTTTAACATAACATCATCATAACATCACGCCTGTTATCCCCGAAGGGGTAGGCAGAGGTGCACACTGAAGTAACACCCACTTTTCACAATTTATGTTATGAGTCCCATGTAATAGGGGGTGAGCCTATTGCCATATACCAGGCACATTTCCAGACTCCGTGCTACTACTGAGAATTTTTTAAAAACCCAGTAATACTTTGCCCGACCCGAGAATCGAACCCGAGACCCCTTGCCCGGCTGTCGCACTTGCGACCACTCTGCCAACGAGGCAGTCTTGTTTTATTACAATATTATTGTCAACATTTTTACAGAAAGGCCAAATAAAGCAGAAAAAGATCCCAAAAAAATTTTGGAAAACCTTAAACAACAGGAAGAACGTCTAAAACAATTGGAAGAAAAAGAAGACAGTAATAAAGTGAAAGAAATCAAAGAAAAGATTGCTTGGAAAAATGTACTGCAGAAAGCCGAAGGACAGAAAGTGAAAGATGACCCTATATTACTGAAGAAGACTATTAAGAAAATGGTAAGATTTCCATGTTTTTAATAACATTTCTGTTTGTTATCTGGAAATTAGATAGGTACTCTATGGGGTCGATAGTGTCGACCGACACTGATAACGACATGATTTGATCGCTAAGTTGTGAATCTTCAGTATATGTCGCAATCATTGTCGAGACTTCCATCAATGGTCAAAAGTTTTTTTCGATGCTTATTGTTCTGAGTCATTATTGCTAATATTGATAACTTTATATTATAGGATCAAAAGAAAAAGCAAAGTAAGAAACAATGGGACACTAGAGTTCAAAATGTTGAACAGAAGAAAACAGAAAGGCAAAAGAAGAGATCAGAAAATATTGCCAAAAAGAAGAAAGAGAAGAAGTCTAAAATTATAAAGACATCAATTAAGAGGGGCCGTGTTGTAATATAGTAGAAAAAATTGAAATTTGGAAGATTTTAAAAATATATTGATTTGTACAAATGATAGGATTTTTTTATTCGTAGACACAAGACTTTCTGTAGGTAGCACCCACTTTTCATCAGTTTTAAGGAGACCCTCTAGTAGTGAGACGGTCCTGATAGTTTCTAATAAAGTATTAAAGAAAGACGAAAAATTGACTTCGAAAGCCTTTGCTTCGTAGAGGCGAACTAGTGCTATGAACTACAATCGGGCAAGTAGTGGTAGGTATTTTAGGAATTAATAACTCATAGTCATAACATAATATCACACCTTGTAATTTCCAAAAGAGGCAGATCACCTCTGCCTAGTGAACTTGAACAATGCACAAGTTCAATGAAATAGGTAACCTCCTTTCACAAGTCGAGTCCCGTGTTATAGGTATTCGTAAGGAAGGGGAAATCTAAGAAATAATAAAATATTTTAACAGAAAGGAAATGTCATTTATTCGTGGTATTCAGTAACGTTAGGTACGCTATTTTTAACTTGCGTTGAATAACTAAGTTCTACAGGGTAGGTACTTAATAAATAAACGGGGCATGTAACGAAGGCAGCATCGGTTTCCACAAGTGCCATACGACAACATGTCTTACAGTAAAAATGATTTTGGCTTAGACAAGGTATGCAATGGAAGGTATAGTCGGAAAACAATGCGTTCGAATAGTTTCACATTACACTGTTTTACAGTCTACGTTACTAATCATTAATCAAATAGATGAACTATATCTATGTACCTAACTAAATTCATATGAACACATCTTTTTTTCTTAAGTCTAGGTGCATTAAAAGTTACACACCATGCTAAAAAACTACAAAGACAAATATTTAGGTACCTAATGGTATATATTTTCTGTATAATATCAATCCAAACAAATGGCAGAATCAGTCACAATGTCGGTGGTTAGATGATAATTTTGGTTTACAAACGGGTGTCTAGGCTATACTCGTAATAATGATATACACTAATAAGTAATAACTTTCATAATTATGTATAAAGTGATTACATTATAAATGTAGTATAATTTTGTTACATCTCTAAACATGCACAGATACAAAAATTTTGAGGTGTATTATCTGATGCAATATAAACTCAAACATTAACATTACAACAAATCCATGAAGACTTTTAACATTACTGTCCAATGTAAGCTTTGCTCAATAATTGTTTCTCCATAGCATTACAGGTACAGTTAAAACGTAACGTCTATTTTTAAACATCTAACAAACATGATTCAGTGTATATGTTGTTAAGAAATAATGGTGTGGTCTCAATATCCTAATTCTGTGCCATCAGTAAAGTGGAATAGGTTCATAGTAAAGTGATGCCTACCGAATTGTAAGTACACGCAGCTCTAGCAGAAGTTCGTGAAATTCAAGCGATAATGAGGACGAAGCGGCGATATAAAGTGACCATGAATGTTTCTGTGATAGATTACACAATATATTATTGTCATTTTCCGCGCGCCCTCAATATTTAAGTTCAGTACCTGATGTTAAAGACGTCTCTACACTAAACTTATGAATATTTCATAATAAAATATACATATTCTTTAGATTAAATTTCTTACAGATAATGTTAGTGCCAATAAGAAGACGCTTGACAACTTTGTGGCAATTAGCAAATTAGTTAATTGGAGCTGTTCTGTTTAAAAATGTAGAAAAGAACGGCGTTATTTACTTTTTTAAATTAAGTACTATTATTAGAACTTTTTGCATGATATTAATTGCTTATTTGACTAGTTGGAAGCTATGACCAGTAAACGCAGTTGGTTTTGCAACATGAGTCCGATTATAAGCCCCGGTCGTAACTTAAACTAATCGAGCACGCTCTAAAAGTTTACATTAAGTGTTGATGATTATACAATTTTGTGTTGATAGAGAAATCGTTAAGTAGTAGCGCGAGATAAACAGTACAGCTCAAAATACTTACATTTAAATTTACATTACTGAATTAAAGAACACATTTTCGGTCATGTACACCGACTCGTAACTGTGAAACAAACCAACTTACAATGGATATTTATGGAGCTTCTTGAGAAGTAAGGTGATACGATTTTTTTATATAAAGTAATACAAGCAAAAGCACAAATAGACGGTCGAACCGAACCGTCACTTGACAGTGTGTAGTGGTCCCTCGCACATTTTTAGCGGAGTCCACCGGACCGCCGAACAAAATTGACGGTACGGTTCGATTTCGATCGTCTGTTAGTGCTTTTAGTTATTACTTGTTTCCCATCTCTTAGGAATGTACCGATAAAAAATAGCACAATAATAATTATTACCATCTAGATTTAGATTAGATTCTTCTCTCGATTCTTTTATTATTTTTAAAAATCTTTCAACTACCGCCATCTAACTATCCTCTTAGTAGTATGGATAAAAAGTATGCATGACAATTAAGTGAATTTACTGCTTTCATTTTGTATTCACTTACTTCTCAAGACGCATTGCGATTATCAAAGACCAATAAAAATTAAACATAAATGTTAACCTAGACATTATTCAACCAAGACGCCGTAAAATCATCCGATATTAAGTAACTAAATTATAATATTATGTATTATTAACTTTATAAAACGAATTTGGTATAATAAACCCAATATTTTCTCTCGGTGGCTTGTATAAGCAAGATTCCTGTATGGAACTTACAAACTTACTTATTAAAATTCTTCAAAATATAAACTATGTAACTAAGTGATAAAGATATTAAAATAAACTAAGCTATTAGTATTAAAAACAAATGTAAATAAAAAAAAATAGCAACAACGGATTATGAATAAAAAGCCTCCAGATTGAAGTACTCATCTTTCCACATAACATGAACAAAATAAATAAAATTAGAAATATTAAGATTTAAAAAAATATAAGTATATAAGATAAAATTTGAGAGTATAGTAATAAACTCTTATGACGTAATATTAGCATAATAAAGGCTTACTAGATTTAGATATTATAGCCTCGAATCTTATAATTAGGTGTGTGTACACATATTGTGTTTATATATTTAAAAACATTATAATATAATTCTATAAATTGCAGCAATAATTTTTTAGTGTATAACACTTCAAGAATAAATATTATGGGTAGGGAGAACACAACAAATACATAATTCCAATAACCATAACATACACAAGGCTTTGCCAACGATACATTGCACTTCACCAAGTTTAACTTACCCTACAGGTGTAACATTATCAAACTTAATTTTCTACAGCGATGTGTATAAAAGATGTCTTTAGAAAATATTCGAAATACACGTATATATTATATGCATACGAAACTACACACATCTACATTATAAATTGTCTTTGGAGAAATGTACATCAGAGCCCCAGAAAATATAATATGCTCCTCATACACCTCCACTGACCGATACAGCATACAATTTAGGTACATAAAACTAAAGTATTATGTTCTAAAATTATAAAAATAACATACTCTATAACTTCTCCAAAATAGAAAAATAAAAATTGTTTTTGTTTGTAATACTGCACATTCACCTTTACTCTAAATCAGTCAAAAGCATTGTTATAGAAAAGATATCAAATTATAAAAAAATATATCTGATAAACGTACAATAAATTGTTGCATGTATGATCTGGTTCTATTTTACTGTCAATCAACAGTTATGGTTTATTTTAATTAAAACTTAAAGGTGGTTATAACAATTTAAGCATATTCAAATATATTACCCACTCCCTTCCTAATATATGAGAACATGTCCAAATGGCTATATGTAACTTACTCTTATTTACCTATTAACTAAAGCCTAAATTTAAATGGTAATAATAAAGCAAGTCGTGAGGCGGGATATTTGCATCAGTCTTGTGAAATTCTCAATGTTGTGAAAATTATTACTGTCATTTATTTATTTATCTATTTGGTAATCTTGTAAAAAAAGAAACTGTTTAATTTAATATGAATTAATTAGTTACTTTGTAAGCCAGTGCGGCATCTGTCATCAGTTTAGCTCTGATTTCAAAGAGGAAAGAGTGGCATCCAGCACTCTACCAGCCGCATATCCAGGTATGTTCAGGTAGGCCGGCTTGTCATGTTCACATATTCCAGGCTGAGTGCAGCAGCGCCCCATGGTTGGCATACCTGCATGCCCTGAACTAGCTTGACCATGGCTGGCGCTTGCTTCTGATGTAGCTCCTTGACAAATCATCTTATGATTTGTAAATTGCTCTAATGAGCGTAATTGTTCTCCACAGTTGTCACACTTCAATTCCCTAGCATGTACTTTTTTGTGGCTATTGAGTGATCTTGAATTATCAAAAACTTTAGTGCACATGTCACAGTACTTGAGAACTTTCTCTCCTGTGCACACCACTTTATGATTGTTAAGTCTGTCTAATGACATGTAGCGCTTGTTGTTGCACAGATCACACTTGAATTGTTTCTGAGGTACACGACCTGTGTGTACTTGCATGTGTTTACGTAAATTGCTCTTATCCTTAATATATTTGGAGCACACTGAGCATTTGTTCACATCTTTTCGTGTATGATTAGCATCCAGATGTCTTCGTAGCTGTGATTTTTTATAAAAAGGTTCCAAACATATTTGACATCGAAAAGGCTTTTGTGCTGGATGAACTCCTGTCAAATGCGTGTTAAATTCTAAAATTGTTGGATAGCTCTTACGGCAGTGGGGACAGTGGAATAATTTGCGACATATTGCTGAACTTGAGTCACAAAATGGGTCTGAACAGTCATCACAAAAAGAATCCAATCCAACTGGAGGTGTAACTGTTTCTGCTTGAAACTGTTCCAAGTCCGATTGTAGGGGGTCCCTGTCTGGAGTCCCAGGACCAGGTGGCTCTTGTTTCACTTTAGTTTGTTCACTGTGTTCTGAATAGCCGTCTTGGGACGGCAGGGCCCTTGCGGTGCTGGTGCCGGCGGCCCCAGCGAGCACCCACCAGGGGTTGTAATGCCAGGGCCCTAGACCAGAATGCACTGCCTGTTCTTTTATATCACTGTTTTTCGTTTGCGTTTCAGCATTGGAAAATCCTGGAAAACTTGGTAGTTCTTGGTGTTTTGATCGTGAAGCCTCGAATAAATTATGTTGTGATATCAAGTTTTCATAGTCACTCTGATCCAACTTTCGGTCATGTCCATGTCGATCTGACGGATCTCTTTTAGACATTATTTAAAAACAATATGTGTCTGGAAACGAAATAAAAGCTTTGGTTATTGTTTTATTTAGAGAAAAACAATGTTTAAACTGCTATATCATGAAACGTAAACAAACAACGCAATTACGCGCCCAAGTAAACACAAGCATAACTCTAGTTATTTCCGTGTTGCAAACAGTTGTAACTCAAGTCTTATGGGAATCTATCTATAAAAATAAAATGATCTTTATGAAATACAACGTTAATAACAATATCTGTATAACAAAGAATAAATAATAAACAAGTAACATAGCTTCCCTTGTATTTGAGTAAAATATTAGTATAAATGTTCTTTAAACACTTGTTCATTTATATTTTGTACACAGATATTTATAAAGAAATCAATATATAATAATTTGATAAACTTTATACATACTATATTTGCCATAAAACTCTCAATATTCTCATAAAACTATTTTTATAGAACATCGGCCATTTTGTTTGATTAGTTTCTCTAGTATTTTTTTCGTTGGTTTCAATAGGTTTGATTCATAGCCTTTTAAACTATTGGGTATATCTTTAGATCAATAACACTGTTTATTTACCTTAATTCAATGAACAAAAATTCCTTTAAATATCATCTTAAGGTGATGACCTTATAATATTGGCAGCCATCCTTTTCGGCCATTAGTAAGTAGCAGCAGCAACAGCATTGGCATAGCGACAGCGCAGCTGCTGGTGCAATGGCCTCGTAATATTTCTATGTCACGCATCGTGTACATGACTCCCTATCTCTTATGGTTTAGTTTGGTATTTTTAAGGGGGGAAAATAAGGCGGCCAACCGTCCCGTATTCTGCGAGACCGTCCCGTAATGCTAGATGTAATCCCGCTTTGAAATAATTAATAAAATAGTCCCGTAAAACGGGACTTGCGTCCCGCATGCCGCATGTAGAGTAGAGTAGAGAAATAGGTATGCCTATTTCTCTACTAGGTACACGACACAACCACACGCGCACTAACAACAGCGCGAATAAATAAAGTTAACTGGTTTGACGAAGTAAGTTATGTGTGTGAACGTGAACAATGATGTCCTAAAGGGCTAGAAGGAGAAAAAGTTCAGCACAGAACCACATTTTTTGTGTAGGAGGAATATCATCCAATGACTTCTTCCGCCTTGGATTAGGCGAGAGGCAGTAACAGACTCTTACTGACTCAAAACCACCCCGTTCCTGCTCCTGCTTAGGCCTTCCGCGGCTCCGTATAGGGCAACAGTCAACAACACAAAAAGTCCCGCATTGGACTTTCAGAAAGTTGGTCGCCTTAGGGGAAAATCATCGAATGACTGTTCTCCAGCCTGGATGAGGCGGGAGGGAGTGTCAGACTCTTACTGACTAAAAACCACCCCGTCCCCGTCGAGCCGGAGCCCAGGTAACCCGTTAGGTTCTCCGCGACGTGGTTTAGTTAGGTATAGATTTGGTCCGGTCCGGTTAATGGTTTAGTATAAACCATAAATAAAGGTACCAAAAAGAAGTACATACGTTTGTCACTGTCACTGTCAAGTTTCAATGTCATGTCAATTGTCAAATCTCAGATTCCGATTTGGATTCTGAAATTCTGAATTTCGGATTTGATTGATGAAAAGTGGAACCTAGGAAGATTTGAGTAAAAATCCGAAATAATTTCAAGATTGTGTGTATTAAATAACTAAATATAAATTGCTGATGATAGAACTACAATAATATGGCGTGGCTAGGATCAACCGTACTGAATTTATTTTGGAAACCTAGTGTAAACATTGTTAGGTTAGGAAAATTAAAGCAATGTTATCTTTTCGCTTTTTTAATTGTGTTTACTGACGGTTTTGTTTATTTTAGAACACGATATCATTCGGAAAAACACCGTGTCATTAAAAGATATGGTTTTGAAGAACAGATCTGGAACGGTGGATTACTTCCTCGGACTTTGGGGAAACCTCTGCCTATTCCAGAGTACAGGTAACCTACAAATATATCAATGCTGCTAGTAAGGCTAATTATTACACACAAATGTTTTAAATAGCCTCTGCTTATTTATTCACTACTTGATACCATAATATGTTTGATGTTTATTTGTCGAAAAAGATGTGACCATTACCATTACCACCATACCATTTGATGTAATGAATGATGAGAGACGTAGTATCAGTTTCTAAATCAATAAACAACTTCAATAACATTTTACGTTGTATAATAAAAAAAATATTAATGTTCTATAGGCCAGCTAACCAATGGACTGAGCGCAAAGCTTTGTTTGGTCAAAATGATTATATTGATATCCTTGGGCCTGGAGACTTGCACCCTGTTAAGACACTGTACACAGTTCCATCTTGGATAAGAGGAGTGAAAGGCAATGAATACCAAGTGAGTAAAAAATGTATTACCATTTACATTACCAATAATAAATTACTAATAGTTGCACTTGCAACACTTATAGTTTAATAGGTATCCCATAAAGAAAACCATGTTTGCTGTCCATGCTCAAATAATATTAAAGTACATTATGTAGTTTGATGTTATAGTCAACTAACTATGTTCATGTGGTTTCACCCACTCTGCTCGGCTTCTATTGATCGTAGTGAGATGTTTTATAGCCTATAGCCTTCCTCGATAAATGGACTATCCAACACAAAAAGAAATTTTCAAAAGGGACCAGTAGTTACAGAGATTAACCCATTCAAATGAACAAACTAACTCTGAATACTCATTGTTTATTAGAGGATATTTAAAATTTCATTTATTTTATTGGTATTTTATTTATTTATTTATTTATTAACACTTCTGTATAACAAACATACGATGGCGGACTTATGATGGCGGTATTGAATTATATATAAACCTTTGTTTCAGATCTTATTGAGAAAAAGAAAAATGTTGGGCCCAGCTGGTTTACCTCGAATGAGACCTACTAAGTGGAAGGACTTGGAAAGGAGAATATCTTTCTTATACAGAAAACTTAACAGAAAAACGAAGACAGGCCCATCTCCTAATTAAATTGATATAGTTTTTATTTTATACATAAGTATATTGTAGTGTTGTACAAAATAGGAATAAAATGCTTCAAACTGTTAAAATGTCTTGTGTATACAATGTTAAAAGTAGTTCCACCTGTCCACTTCAGGTGAACTAACATCCCAAGTTAAATAAGACTTCTTGAATGTAATGGGTTATGCACAAATAGGATATGAATGACAACAGAAAAAAAGACGGACATACGAAATGTCATATTTATTTATTATTATACTTTAAATTTTGGTTAACATTACACATTGGATGTCAATAAATGGAATAGATTTATTGATTCAGATTAAGTTATTTAAAATAAACTTAATTATATATTGCACATGAACATACTATTCTAATAACTATGCTATGGACATTATGCAGTATCGTAAAATTGTATTTACCGATTATATTTGTTTGAGCTACACTCGATTTACGCCCAAAAACCGGTACGGTGTGGTCGGTACCGATCGCTGAAGGGCCGATAGTCTTGTCCATCATCATCAACAGCCTATAAATGCCCACTGCTGAGCAAAGCCTCTTCTCACACGGAGAAGGTTAGAGCGTTATTCACCATGCTTGCTCAATGCGGGTTGGCGATTTCAAACTTATAATTAGAAATTATAAGTCCAGGTTTCCTCACGATGCTTTTCCTTCACCGTTTGTCAGTGGTGTCTAAATAATCTTAGAAAGTACATATAACTCGGAAAAAGTCACATTGGTACAAGTGCCGGTACGAATCTTTAGCGCTCGGAGTCATAGTGGGGATCGCTTTGCGCATTCCATACAATAGCGAGCCAATCGTCGTCGTTTTAGCGAGCGCTGGAAACTAATCACGAGCGACGTCTACGATGCGATAGCGCGGCGAACCAATCACTGACGCTTCTTGCCTCCGCATCGCACTTCATACTAATATATAAGCCCGATATTGGACTTCTGCGCAAGTGAAGGTCAGCGCTAAAGATTCGTGCCGGCACTTGTACTTGCCATTTGGTAGGTTTCGAACCCGCACCCTCATGCATGAGAAGTGGGCGTCTTAAACCTCCGGGCCACCACGACTTGTCCATTCTTGACTTGTCTTGTCCATACAGTGACGAAATTCAGTCGTTACGTCTCTAATTCCTACAGAACATTTTTCAACCGTAACCTTTTGTGATAAAGTTGAAAATCTAATCATCAAACTGACTTAGCGACCGATTTCAGTCGTAATCAAATTATCGTCGAGAATTTCAATCTAAGGCTGAAACTTCCGACTGACAGTGATTGTGAGAAAACGGTGATTACGGCACCGTCTCCCTTGTGCCAGTTGCCAAAGACTACATCCACAAAATGAAGGGTGCCTGCGATATCACTAACTCAACGATAGATGTCACTAGTTTTGACGTATTCTTAATTCGAACATTTTTATTATGCTTCTTTAACTTAGTTATTTGCACAATTTATTTATATAGGCACTGAATTCACTGAATTTGTATATAATTAGTAACTAGTACTGTATATTTGGTAAATTCAATTGACTAGATTTATAATATTCACACACTTTATATGCCTATGTCTACATTACACTTATTACATTAAAAATTTAATTCCCTATCTAATTATAACATCACAATAAACGTTACACATTACAGCATTGCTTATAACAACAATAAATAATTAAGTAATTTTGTATTACAGCTTACTCACGTAGTTCACAGCTCATAACTATGACTCCCGACTGTGGCTCGATATGAGTCGATTTAACCCAAAAACAGTTACGTGATTAACCTGTGGACTGTCGGAACGCAAATCTACGCGAGACATTGTGTTTTGTATTGTGTCTCTTATATCGAGAGACAAGAGGTTAAACTGTAAAATAACTAATTAATTTAGATTTTATACTGGATATTATAACTTGTTTGTCAGGGTAGATATGCCCCAATCTTCTTTTATAAGGTCTGCAGCTTTTTCACCAATCATGACTGCGGCGGCGTGTGTGTGTGCTGCCGGTATCCGTGGCATTATGGAGGCGTCAGCTATTCTTAAACCTTTAATTCCATGGACCTGAAGTCTTGGTGAGACTACGCCTGTAGGATCACCAGCTGGTGCCATTTTGCACGTACCAACCTGTAAATAATTGCTGTTACGTATTAATGAATTTTTTTGCTAATACCTGTAGGGTCAGAAGGACCAGTGTTTCTAGGTCTGCTAAATCAGGGTCATGAGGCCGTGTAGAAAGCAAAGTCTGATTTTCTGCATATAACTACAGTTAGTCAGTGCGGGAATCGATCCTGCTTTCGTTGCACGGTAACTCGATAGCTACTTAAATGTTGAAAACATGCGTCAAAATGCATTATTTATTATAAGTTCTGAATTCAACGAAGTTGAACGTTAACAATTCACTATCATAAAATAGTAAAATGGATTGTAAACAGCGTTTCTTACTTGATGGTCTAATGTGATGGAAGTCTGCATAATAGCACACTCCCAGTATTCATCCGAGTCGAACAACAAAGCCTCGCAGCCGGGAAACGGTGTTGTGTGTAATTTAGTATTATAACGCTGGAACGCTTTCGTACCAATTATTTTTTGTACCTGGAATTGAAAAGCGGAGCAATTTTTATATCTGGGTTAGACAAAGTTATTTTTGGACCTCTATCTATTTGATAGCTAAGTACACTTACCATACGAACACCTTCGATCATAGTTCGCAAATCGTTCGGATCAGCGAAATAGTTTAAATGGATTCTGGGATGGTCAGTGAAGTTTGGACTTCGGAGCATTAATCGGCCAACGCTGTTCGGTCGGATTAGCACGGGGTTTATGGAAAATGTCCGCATCCTCGCCCCTATTGGCAAAGACCGATACACCTCTCGGTACCACTCGTCCGTCACTCCTGCAACGACAAAACCCAAGTTATTCATTAAAAGTTGAAGTTGATGCCATGCTCTCGGAAGAGGTTATTTTCCGGATCACTGATCGTCGTCGACTTTCATAATCTCTTTTCATTAAAGTTTTAATGGAATAAACAAAGCTGCTCTAGACATAGGTAAAGTTTTTCTATTTCGAAATAGATTATGCAGGTCAGCAGGTGTTGTTGAGGTACGTAGGTAAGAGTTCAAATTCTGGCCTGTATCCAAATTAATTTTAGTCAGTCGGCTGTAGAATCAAATATATTTTTCGGGCATGTAAGTTTTGTAAAAGTTTTCGACTGCTGAGTCGAACAAATTAATATTAGGTAGGTACCATTTCTGATTGGTGAGTTAAAGTATACAGTGATTTATAAAAGAAAATTGAGAAATAATTAAACAGTGGACAATTACCCAGCAAAGACCGTAATATTCCCATAGCATCACCAGCTAGAGATCCAGCTCCCATGACCAGTTCTATATCAGGTCTGGTCTGATCCACATCGTATGAATGTTTTGTGTGCACGAAGGCAAGTCCAGTGGCTCCACCAGGCAGGGTCAGTGGACCTCGTCCTTGCATGTATGCAGCTGCTACGAAGGGGGATGCGGCAGCCAACTGTAAAGATATAAATATAAAATAATCACGCAACACAAAACTTCCAAAGCATATGTTAATTTACGTTCAAATAACTTGGTTTCGTGGTTCAGGATTTTTCTCCAATATTGTGGAAATGGCTTTTCAGCTACCTATTAAAGTTGGCATATTTGGTAGCGTACCTTAACATCACTAGCTTGTGCCTACAAGTTCAGTGTTGGATAATTGGACATTGCTAAGTATCAAAGCACTAACTTCAGATATGTACTCATAAAATATACTTTTTTAGAAGTTTGTGAAATCGGGAACGCAATATTTAAAAAAAAATATTGAAAATGTTTCACAGTTTTCAATGAAATACATACCCTGGCTAATTAAATATGATATGAATACAATAACGTACGCAACAATTGTTGCAAACTGCCCAGGTACAGGGAAGTTGGTATTGTTGTAGTTCTGCAACTACATTTCCATGGCTAAGCTTCGAATTATGCAGAAAAACTAGGTGTGAAAGTTAGGAAACAAAGGGTAGTTAATAGAAATTAGGTCATTATGTTACCTAGTTTAGTTTCCTAGTCCCTGTATAATATTGGAGATCATACCGTGACACATATTTACGTATTTTTTAAATAAAAAAAACATCATTGGTGATTTGTTGGAGTGACTGAGTTACCAACGTGTCTAGATATTCAAGTTAAGAATATAAGTTAATTGAAAATGAAGATGTTTTAATTCACCTCTTGTACTCAAGTAGGTTAGTAGGTACACTTGAACGGAGACTGAGCAGACAAACATAAACGCATGCAACCAACTTAATTAGCAGTTATTATAGCTGTTCTGTTGACAACAAACAAGCATGTTTGGCCTCATTTATTGATTTCATAGGTTCGTATGAATCGTTTATAAGTCAATTAATACCAGTAGCGGTATACCTGGCTACCTAAATGAACCTATCTACTAATTACTAACATCGTCAAAATTTCAAATGACCAGCACGAGCATATGAAGGCTTCTCCCAACTTTTCGAATTAATTCTTTTATGCTGATGCTGATCCCGCTTTTCGAATTCGAACTTTAGCGCGAGGCTTATAATTTCACTTTAAAAACACGCTCCAGAAAATACCTCACGTATTAGCATAATATTAAAAGTTTCGAACTGTTTAAAAATATCACTTGCTATGTCTTTGTTTTTTTTTATTTGAATTCAGAATTCAGTTATCATTTTGAATTTCGAATAATTTACGTAGGCACAAAATAAAACAGTTAGGTAGGTGGGTTTTTCAACCCACCTACCTAACTGTTAAATTTACCATTCCATGGTTTCACCATGGAATGGTAAATTTACTAATGAAATACTAAATAATGAAACCAAGAAACTTATCTTATTATTTTATTTTTTTTTTTGTCAAACCATGTTTTCAGTTCTTTTATTCATTTCGTAGAGAAAAAGTGGCGTGTTGCATTAATTTTATTATTTGTTTATTTGTTAGGTATATGATGTGCGTTGTCATTGTGTAGATACTTATTTACGTCACGGAAAGACATGATGCATAAACAGTGTTCTATTCCGTGTTGTGTTGACACAAATGTAAATTTTATTTAGAAAGGAAGCAGTTTTCCCTCTCTCGTAGGTACCAAAGTACCTATGTTCAGCAAGTTCGAATGCGGCCAGTCGAGTGTGCTTGATAGGTCAAGTACAAGAATACTGTTGGAAAGGGGACGAAGCTCGTGTTCCTCATATTTTGTTGTTTTGTAAGTTATACATAGGTATACTTTTTTTACTTACGTCATTCATAGTCATTCCCGTTTGGTTGACGATGAAAGCGTTTCCTGAAAACGTAACGTGGTCTTGGAGATTGTATCCTACAGGAAGGTCAGCTATCACTGGAATCCCGAATTCCAGTAAATGATCTTGTGGTCCTATTCCAGATACCATCAGCATCTGAGCCGAGCCAATAGATCCTGCAGACGAAATCACTTCACGACGTGCCCGTACCTGTATACTGAAATTTAATAAAGTAGGCAATATTAAGACAGCTAATTTAATAAAATATAATATTACGCTGCCGTATAAAACAAGTTACCTCATATTACGCTTCGTAAATTCAACGCCGGTAGCTGTTTTAGTGTAGGGGTCTATTAAAATTTTCGATACGGTAGAAAATTTCGTAACTTTTAAATTAGGCCTGAAGCGTATTGGCTCTATAAACGCTTTTGACGAACTGCACCTTCTACCTTTTCGCATTGTTGCTTGTGGTTTTGAGAAACCAATCAAATTTTCTCCGTTTGGATCCCTCCATTCATATCCAAGTTCTTCACCAGCTTGTTTAAATGGCTTCTCAAGAGGTGAATTGTACGGCGAGTACTCAATGTCTAAATATCCACCAACGCCATGGTATGAAGAATTTCGTAATTCTCTAACACCTATATTTTCTGACTTTTTGAAGTATGGAAGTACTTCGTTGTAGCTCCAACCGTCGTTGCCCATTCTAGCCCAGTCATTGTAATCTTCCGGATGTCCACGTTGATAGATTAAAAAGTTGAGTACACTGCTACCACCGAGAACTTTGCCTCGCGGTAAGAAGCACACTTTTCCTCTTAGATCTCTGCATGCTCTGGGTTCTGGCATTGAATTGTAACCCCAGTTCATGCGAGTGAGGGAGAGAAACGGAGCAAATATGGGAATGTCGGAAAAGAAGTTTTCGTTCCCTCCTGCTTCTATAAGCAATACTTTCCATTGTGGAACTTCAGTTAATCGGTTAGCTACCACAGAACCTGCGGACCCGGCTCCAATGACTATAAAATCAAATTCTTCTTGATTTTTTGGAGTGTAATCTGGGACGAAACCTTCCCTGGGATTGCGAGGTAGGGGACGAAATAAATCAGTCCAGTAGTCTAAAAATCTCCGAGTGTCAAACTGAGCTTTGACAGCTGAGATGTAAAGTAAGAAGAACCACCATTGCATGATGTGACCTTGTATTCTTCATTCCTGGAACAAAATAGTATTATTTAGTGTTCTTCTATGGAGTCAGCAATTGTGTAATCACTAGTGAGTCATACAACTCCGTGTGAATGGACTTTATGTGGTATTGCCGTTAATTTAACAATCAAAATTCTCTTGACTTGTCTTGTAGTGACTGATACCTAACTGAAGTAATATGTTTAGTCACTTGAAGGTTAGTTTTGTCATTTAGTAGGTCTAAAGTGTTTGTATGGAATACGAATTACTATTTTAGGAACGAAGGTGGCCAGTACTCATCGTTCTAGATCACTTCTAGATTAGTCTTCCATAGATGACATATGCTGTCCTGTATCATAGTCACTATTGATAATCTCACCTTTAAAAAGGCCGTTTGGTAAAAAAGAAGTTTTTGTTAAAAACATAAGGATGAATGAGGCAGTCAATTTGTTCATCTTATTACTGTCTTTCATATTTTCAGTGTTTATAATTTTGGTGTATTTTGTTAGCGCTCAAATTAGATCCAATCTTCAGGATTAGGGTGGTATGACGAGTAAGTTAAATTAAACCCTATTTCAAAGTCCCAAATGAGTGTAAAATTGCTTGTAAATTGTGCAAATCGTACTGGAATCTATTTTATATTGTGCAAATTACACTTGCTTTGTAAAATGAGATTTTCTTTCACATCAATTTTAAGAACAGAAGGTATGTTAAGCATCGTCATTTTGGTGGTCACCACTTCTGTTCATTGATAAAAACTTGATTGGCCAGCAATGACCATGACATGTTACCGGGAGATATTTGGCGATCAATTAATGAATATTTCATGTCAATAATTCAGTGATATATCGTGTGCATCAACCTAAATTGCAAATGAGGATGGTTGACCATCACCTAATACTCGAAGGATTAACTCATTGTCAGTCACGCTAGCGATAATCGGCGACATCCGAAGGCATACAGCTCTCAGTATTTTGATAAAAAAATGTGTGTGAAACATTTAAATTCGCCAATCATAATCCGGTTAAATTTGCGTGACGTACACACCAACAGCATCATGCCTTGTTATTTTATTTCACGGTTATTGATTAAATTAATTATTCTGTCAGTCTGTGACCTACTTCTTCTAAAGTAGCAAGTGAATTGTGATTTCGTTACGCGTAGTCAAATTTAGTTTATTTATTATAATTAGTGCTTTTGTTTTAGGTTGTAGTCCTGATTACTATTTACAGTGAAATTAAAGGTTTTGAGGAAATCTTCTTATTCTAATGTTTATAAAACAAATACCATTGTGTTACAAACGAAAACATTATTGGGTTATTCAAATGTCCTCTATAAGTAAATAGGTCAGACGAGATGAATGGTGATGGTGTCGGCCCCTATTCCATGGGACCAATAATGGGTGTGTCAGAGGTACTGCAAGCACCCCTCGGGAAATATTAGATGCGCGTGATGATCTGATCTATCTATACCTATATAAACACATTATTATTTATGTCTGTTCTGCAGACTGTTATCCTAGTAATATTTATGGCAATTGCGATGTTTTGCTGGTGACATATTAGGTAATCGTATGAGAACAAGATCAAAATCAGTGTTTTATTTATGTTAGTAATAAATCCGGTTTTTGCGGTGTTTTGGACCTGCATTAATAATATAAAATTACAATCTTTTAACTGGGTCACTAGCGTCTGCTACAATTTTGTGTTTCTATGGTTTGGTAGACTAATATCCAAATACTCAAATGTCACTCAGTTTTACGCCGTGCTTAGGTAAATATAGATCTGTCACTATAAAATCGTTGCAAAATGATAGAGATGGCACAATGTTTAGCTACAATTAAAAATTAAGTAGCCTCTCGGTATTTCGGTTAAAAGTAATTTGATTAAATTGCTTCATTTGTCTATCTGTTCCTTTAGTATTTTCGTTCGTATTTGAATGGTACCTACTCAATTATAAAGGCGTGGGTTTCTCTGGATAGTGACGAATTAATTATGGTTTTTATTACACAGACCAGCTAAGAATAAGAACTAATAAGAGATAATAAGAATTATACAAACTTTGAGTTTCTTAAAAACAAAAGCCTAGGCAACACTTTCCTTTCCTAAAGTCTTCAGTGTTCCCAAATATCGTTCTAACAACTATTAGTACTATAATTCCATCTTTATTTTAACAAATTATTCCGTTTATCCATTACCAAATCCTACATTTTTCTTAGCAAATGGAATAACTACTCAAAACTTTTTATTCAACAGATTTACCTTCTGTAATTAACTCACGCGATTTTCTTTTAGAACTGAAACGGGTCTAGATTTTAAAACTTTTCATTCCTCGCAGTTATTCAGGTACCATTTTGCGACCGATCCAGTTTTTCAATTCTCCGCTACTTTAGTACCTATATTGGTGTTCTTGACTCACTTGAGAATTCTGAATCTTCTCATTAGAGATTCGATTTGAGGAAAACATTAAGAGTTAGTTGACCATTTAGTTAAAGGTAAGTTTTTTCTTAACACAAACCAATAAAGATCAGTCATCTAATCGTATATGAGAGCTATAATTTTGATACTAACCTTCATACAAAAAATCGTCCAAAGCGTGTAAGCACTTGGGATATATACACACATAACATCACGCCTTTTATCCCCGAAGGGTTAGGCAGGGGTGCACATTACGGCACTTAATGCCACACTGTACAATTTAACACCCACTTTTTACTATTTATGTTATGCGTCCTATGTAATAGGGGGTGAGTCTATTGTCCATATACCAGACACATTCCAGACTCCGTGATACTACTAAGTTTTTTTTTAAATGGGACATGTTTGTCTAGAACATTTTCTGTTAAACTATGAATCATAGAGTTGCAATAGACCAAGTTTAGTGTCTTCACAGGTCACTAGTGACACATAAATTGTTATCTAAGACCCTCAGGGCCGTATTTGGGTCGTATTTGTTTAAATTACATTATTATATAGAAGTCAAGGGACGGCAGGTGCGATTCTCAGTCACGTACTATCATTACGTGGATAGAATGTGAATCAATCACACTTGTAATCGTGTAATCACGACTTCGTACCTTCGATTAGTTGCCAACAGGCTTCTGTTGACTTAGACCAAGTTTGTTGAAGAACTAGACACTAGTCATTTGTAATCATATTAAAGATTTCCTCAGGTGTTACTTTAAGTAATTATTTATTTTATTCTATTGGTCATAGGACTGCCTCGCTGGCCTGATGGTCGCAAGTGCTACTGCCCGGCAAGGGGTCTCGGGTTCGATTCCCGGGTCGGGTAAAGTATTACCGGGTTTTATAAAAAATCTCAGTAGTAGCACGGAGTCTGGAATTGTGCCCGGTATATGGCAATAGGCTCACCCCCGATTAAATGGGACTCATAACATAAATAGTGAAAAATGGGTGTTACATTGTACAGTGGCTTGATGTGTACCTCTGCCTACACCTTCGGAGATAAAAGGCGTGATGTTATATTATGTTATGTTGTGTCATAGTTAACAAACTAGTCAAACATTTCCCTTTCAATTTATGATCATTAAATTAATACCAACTTTATCGCTTAGTGTTAAGAGATGGGAGATAAAATTGTAAACAATATGTTCCTAAACTAATTAGATGCTTAACTTAACTGCGTAAAAAATTAATAATAAAGTGTTGTACTTTGAGATTTTCTTGAATGTTACCTAATGTGCAGAGTTAATTGAATATAAATTATTAAAGGTTCAACGGCTTAGGGCCTAAGTACTATCTTCAGTAATTTTTGCAAACCTTGATCAATATAGGCCAGAAACGCTCTAATTAGCCTGGGTAAAAAATGCTATGGGATTATAAAGCCTTATTACTACGCGAATATGATAGGAATTCGAATGCCGGTGAAGGTCTAAGTTTATAGATGAATTATTAAATATTACTTATAATAAATTATATGTTATTGGCATTTACTCTGTTAAATGTCACCCAAAAAAGAACTTTAAGTGTGTAAAAATAGAATTTACTTTAGCAAATGTCAGCTTTATTTATTAAACTTTATTGCATATACAGTGAAATTGGCGGATTTAATGCCGTGCAGTCTTAATGCAGTCGGCCATTGGGTGGTGCAGAATGTTAAAGCGGTGCAAAATTATAAAAAGAAAGTATGAAGTAGATAAGAGGGAAGACATGATTGTTATAATCGATAATATATAACTAAGGACATTCGACAAGGGACTTAAAAGAATATATAATATATTATGCAATTCAATTATATATACAATTAATATTAACTATAACTAAATGAAAATATATACAACTTAAAATATAAATAACTATGAACTAAAATATTTACACCTTAAAAAAAAAGTAAAAATAAATAAATACGCTATAATAAAAAATTTTCCTCATCATTATCGTGAGGTAGGGTGCCCAAAAGACTGGCTGGTGGGACTTAAAATGAATTATATATCTTTAGATCTTCATTTGTTTGTATGTTCTTCTATATTCAATGTTTGCACACGGGAGTTGAGATCGAGAAATATTAGCAGTATGGTGTTAATCGTGAATACTTCTAACGCTATGTAGACATGTCGATGTATAAATACAGATGTGCACTTTGCACCTTGTGTGGTGCATGCCACCGCGCCTGTGTAAATTCCTTTGGAGCCACGACAAATAGTTATTAGACGTTTTATACAAATACTTCATAATATAACCTATGTATTAAGAAATTAATTTACTACCTAAACAATTCATTGTATGCCTGGTTGGTGAAGTGGTCGGAAGTTCGATTGTTGAGTAAGGATTCTCGAGTAGGTAAGGAGTAATGTTGCCCCACACTAGGATTTTCTCCTGTGTCGTGGGTGCGTTTACAAACATTCAAGTTCATGGACCCGGAACAACAATTTGTTGATCACACAAACAGTTGATCACACCAACCGTGCAGGCGATTAATTATTGCCCGAGAGAAAATTCTTAATGCTTCAATCAGACGACGAAGCTTAAAGTAAAAAATACAAAATCTTTAGTTACTTTGAGTAGGGGTTAATACGTGAAAAAAAAACAAATGATACTGCATTCAGTAGAGGTAAATACGTAACACATATTTACAATCCTTACAAATATATTTTACACGTGCCCACAAAAAAAAAAATATCTCTCAGCCGCGGCACCTTGTAAAATGGCATCCTCATTACAAATTCAACGAGTGACCTCTGTCGATAAACCAAAGGAAGTTCCAGTGGCCATAAATAGTTAAATGGAATAAGATTATCATTTAAAACGTTGTTGTTATTGTAAAATCATTCACGTAATGTCGCAGGCATGATGTATAATGCTGTTTCGTCCTTGATTGTGTAGGCATTCGCTAAAGTATTGATGTGATGCAACTATCGGTAGGCTGGCCGTTAACCTATAAACATCCGTCACAAATATGCACCTTAGGATCTCTAGACATCTAGGTAACCTTTCATTTGAAAAACCTTTAATAGCTGTTCAATAAGACTGTGGCTGTATAAGGCTTATTGAGTATTCTAGTGTAACTATGCACGTTTGTCATTTTTTTTCTAAACTGATATGAGGTTATTTCGATCAGTAGTTCGTACGAATTCTATTAGTGTAAAGTTAAATTAGCGAAAGATTAATATTCTATTTACTTGTAACAGGCGGTATATCGGTAATGAGTAACACAAGAAAAAGAAAGAGGTCAGGTCGGAGGTCAAGAATCCCGATCTTATGCATGAGGGGGTTCGGGTTCGAAACCTACCAATCGCAAGTATCAGTGTGACTTTTTCCGAGTTACATGTACTTTCTAAGATTACTTAGACACCACTGACAAACGGTGAAGGAAAATATCGTGAGGAAACATGTACTTATAATTTCTAATCATAAGTTTGAAATCGCCAACCCGCAATGAGCAAACGTGGTGATTATTGTTCTACATGTGAGAAGAGGCTTTTCTGGTGACGAAACGACAACATGTGATAAAGAATTCGTACTATGTGATGAGCTGGCAACGTGTTACAGAGTTACAACAACGATTTATGTGCCTACAGTAAGGTTGAGATCTTTAAGAGTACTCGTTATGGATGTTCATTGCTCATGGCTTCAGGCGATGCTATCTGGTCTTAAGAATAAACTTGGAATCTTGCTTAACCTGCAAGATAAAATCCGTACATATTTTACAAGAGCCGTCATGCGTTATATATTTTATGTCCAATTAAATGAAGTTCGGTGACATTATGTCTGTATTTTTTTTTAAATAACGGCCATTTTTAAATTAGAGGCTACACAGCCAAGTGTGGCTGCAGTTGGCGAACTACGTAAGTATGAAGATGAAGATGGGTAATAAATTATTACCAAGTTAAATAAATAATACGATTTTAATTATTGTTTTTGTAATTTGCTTAGTGTTTAATACAATTATGTGTATTTACTTCTTTGTCAGTACAACTCAGTATCCTCATGGGTGTATAAATTATGTATTAGAGGACGTGCAATGCATTAGTATTGCCTGATAGTTGTTTTCCATTTGTGTAGAAAAAAATAACTAGTTAAGTACGTATTTCGTTTTTTAAATAATTGTAGGCTTCCGAACTAGAGCGTTGTTGTTTATGATTTATGATTTGATATCGATTCTTAAAACTTTAAATGCAAGGTTCAAAATGAAAATTCAACAAAGATTTGTGTTTGATTTATCCACAACAATACCAGTTTGGCATCGAATCTTGATTTACAATACCAAGACTTCCTGACTGCACAGTGCAGTGCACAAAGTTCAAACGAAACTTTTAAAAAGTATGTTCATTTGTCTTTAGTACAACAATTTCTCAACAGCTAACTGTATTTTTTAATTTAATACCTTTTGTGTGATACGTATCATTTGGAACAAGGTCGAAAATCTTGCTATTTGATACTAGTACCTACCGAGTCAGAACGTAATTTAATATTAAATACAATTTGTACTAGTAATTATTTCTTTACCTTTACATCTTATACTTGCGGGTGTTTACCTTCAGACCTAGTCTAGTCTAGACTCCAGACGTTACGTAATAAGGTCGAGCCGCGACTGAAATATAGCGATAAAGTACCACCGAGTCTATAAATAGGTTTCCTGCAATGTGTTCACTACATTCAGTTAGATAAGGATGAAATTATAATAAACGGGTAAATTCGTTTGAACAGATTTCTTAGAAGATCTGTTTACTATATAGCCTAATTCCTATTTTGTCGTTAAAGTTGTAATTATTGGTAAAAATGTGTTCAGGTTGTAATTACAGATAGTGCTTAGGTTATAGCAATAAGTGTAACAAATCTCTATATACAGCGTTTTCCGAAAATTACGCTTACATAGATTCTTGTAATTAAACTGTCAAACACCAAGCGGTCACCGGTGACCGCAACCTATTGTTCTATAATTGTGTCTACAAAACAGGTACTCGACGAGTTAAAAATAGGACTATATCCTTTATCATACGTTTGACACACATATATTACACTGTATTCTACAATTTGGGACACAAAATTTATTTAAGAGGTTATGTCAGATATGTGGCTAAATTTCGACCACTGGGCGACCTCTCGTATTAAAAAATGTACTGTGTTAATTGTCAAGTCTTAATTTAAGTCGGTTGTATATCCACTGTCAAGTTAAAGGCCATAACAGACTGTATAAATACCATTATCTTGTCTTATTTCAATAATAATGTAAAGAACGGATTCGAAAGAAGTTCTCAAAGTTGTCCAACATTGTCTGGTAAGTCAGTCAAATGTTTTATGCGATGAGTTCGAGAGTTTCTAAAAGGAAATCCGTGGCCGAAACAAACGGGGTAGGGTTTGTAAGTCGTGCCACTTCACAAATATATCTAACTTTAGTAGACAGTTATAAATAGAGGTTGTATGCTTGTACAGTTAGTAAGTATCTACCTATTATTGTTTTCTTATGATTTCAAATAAGTTTATGTTTATGTATCACAATACTATGTACATACCTATGTTTTTAGAAGGAATAGTAGGGTGCAGGGCAGGGCGTCTGACTATAACAGTGTTGTAAACTGGTGTAGATTTGTCTGATTCTGATGTGATGTGTGTGTGAATGTGAAGTTTTATGCGATATATATACTGTGTTTTCCTATGATATCCTAATTGGGATGATGACAGGGTATGAAAATTAAAAATCTAATTAGTCCGTAAGTTAGGTATCTAATGAAAAAATATTAGACACGTATTTTTTATTTTGTCATATAATAAAACAATATTCTTCTGTCCACAGCACTAGTACTTTAACAAAAAATATTTTAGCCGGTGTTGACGTTGAACCCGATGTGCCGTGTCTGACCGACGCGATGAACGCCTGGACAGAAACTTGTCCCAATACAGCCTTGCCTGACAACCCTTCCTCCCAGAGACAATGGGACGAGCCGCTTTGCAGATTGGTGCATAATAATCTAATTAATACCAGCACCAATCCTGCGGAGTTAGCTCGCCTATTGGCTGTGGGTGAGTGGGAATCAGGTCTCTGGCTTCAGGCACTTCCGTCATTCAATATTGGCACGATGTTGAATGACTCAACTTTTCGGCTTGCTGCTTGCTTGCGTGTAGGTGCACCCTGTGTTTCTCCGCATCGCTGTCAATGCGGTGAGATGGTCGACCACCACGGCCTATCGTGTAGCAGAAGCGCGGGCCGGATAGCCCGACACGCCAGCATTAACGACATCATCCGTCGAGCTCTTGTCGTCGCCGGTGTACCAGCTGTTCTGGAACCAAAGGGTTTGGCACGCGACGATGGTAAGAGACCCGACGGTATGTCCATTATGCCCTGGAAGCTGGGAAAGTCTTTGGTGTGGGACGCAACCTATGTCGACACCCTTGCACCTTCTCATCTTCCAGTAACGGCGAGTTGTGCTGGTTCGGCTGCTGCCTCTGCAGAAAACCTCAAGCGGCGCAAGTATAACAACCTTGCTGGTAGTTATATCTTTGAGCCGTTTGGGCTTGAGACGTTAGGTCCGTGGGGTCCGAGTGCGCTTAAATTGTTCAAAAACATTTCGAAACGCCTGGTCGACACATCTCGTGACCAGAGGGCTGGTCTTTTTCTCGGTCAGAGATTAAGCATTGCCATACAACGTGGCAATGCTGCCAGCCTTCTGGGTACTTTCCCCACTGACGTCGATGCGGACGAGTTTTTCGATGCCTTATAAATAGTTTATTTTTCCTATAATTAATTTTAATCATAAGTTGTATATATTTAATTTAGTAATATTTAGTTTTAATTTTATTTATAAAACAATACTTAGATAAAACGAATCAAAGTTTAGGAGTGGGGGTTAAAACGTCATTTATACGTATAAAATGTACATAGAAGTGACGTCACGCGACATTTAAAATTAATTTATCGTCGAAAGTATTCGTATCTGTAAGAAAATAAAAAATACGTGTCTAATGATTTAAAATAATCTACCAGACGGACATTAAAATAAAAATTAGGATCTACCCTATTACGTTTTAAGTTATATTAAGTACACTTTTTATTATTTATCGAAAAAGTATTATCTAATAACTGCTGATTGTAATAACTGTTTCAATCTAAAATCTGTGGATGAACTAGGCTATACTGTAATATGTGATTTGATGACACGGTTGGTGTGCTGGCTGGGCAACCGGCTGCCGCGCAATGTGTCGCGGTTTCGATTCCCACACGGAGAAATTCTTTGTGTGATCCATAAATTGTTGTTCCGTGTCTGGGTGTCATGTGTTAATCAATAATTTCGTACATATAAATATATCAATATCTAATAGAATAACCTTCGATTCTATGAAGCCGGTGAATTGAACGTCAACAGTTGTAAATTACAACCAATTTGTAATTACATGCATTGACAACCTCTTTGGTCAATGGCCGCAAGTGTGTCAGCCAAGTAAATTCGATCTTCAGTTCGATTATGTGATTTACTTTTGCTAGTTAGGTCTCAGGTCCGATTCTCGGGTCTGGCATAGAAGGAGGTATAAGGTATTTTTCGGCATTTCGAAAATTCTCAATAATAACATGATGTCAGTAATCACGCCTGATAGACGGCCCTCTTGCCTGGTATATAGCACTCATATCATAAGACGACCTTGTTAAATGTTCATTGACCATTTACGTCAAGTACATACCTACTTAATACATAAGCCCACTTACACTATAATATGTCTACTTATAAATGCAGTTACAAAATGATCTGCCTATTAAAAGTACGCGAGTTCGTCAAACGAGTTGGTTTCTTGCAAAACGGAGTACTGTGGCCGGCAGTTTAGAAATTGTATCTACAGCGTTTTTGTAATGGGAAACATGGAGGTCTAGAGAAAACATAACATTGCACTTTTTGTAGCATTGTTTACACTTGTTTGACAAGGCAGTTGAGTGCAAGGTTTCAAGTTTAATCTTTGAGTTGAGGCATGTTATTTTTTAATGGATATTTTTAAAATATTTTTGTTTATAGCATTGTTTACACTTCTTTGACGTGACATATGTGTGATCAGTGGTCATATAATCTATATATATATATATAAAAATGAAACCCGTTTCCCGTTGTCACGCCATAACTTGAGAATGGCTTTTTTTTTCTTTTTTTTTTCTTTTTCTTTTTTTTTTTTGAGAATGGCTAGACCGATTTGGCTGACTTTTTTTTGTTGTGTTTGTTATTGTCAGGAGAAGGTTCTTATGATAGAAAAAAATCTAAAAATCTTATGGGAACGGGAGAAAACGGGATTGCGCGTACGAAGTCGCGGGCAGAAGCTAGTCTTTTATAGTTTTTATAGTAGTTAATTATCTACTGCTTTTTAAATTCACGTAGATATTGGTAGTGGTTTTTTTATTCTTTATTCAATAAATATAGGGTATTTATCGTAAAAGGAACTCGTCAGGCCCAACCCCCAATGTTTTTGATAGTGGTTAGATGCTAAGAGCTGAAGATGAATTAGTGGCATGATATTATAATAATAATAATAATAATATAGCCTTTTAATCAGATCTCTTAGTACAATAGGTTTTGAAACTTATATAAAGAACTAGCACTATAATATAAAACTTAATATGTATTCATAATTTAGACTAAAATTTGTTGTTTGGTTATCTTCCCTAGATCTGTTTGCCAGTCGGCAAAGGCCTCCTCCAACCTTTTCCATTCCTTTCTTTCCTGATATCTGACTAATATCATGCCTTTCATGCCTTGCCAGGAAAGAAAGGCATGATATTAGTAAGGATTAAAATGTCCTGCAATGTACGGGAACAGGCTAATAGCAATGATGATGATAAGGTTCAGTTATTACATCCTTTGGTGACAAAAGGTGTTATAGTTATGTGTTAACAAGGTGTAACCTTGCCCTCTCTAAACATGTTACGCATTATTAACACGAGAACAAAATTACGAATGGAAAGAATGCGTTCCGGTCACCATGAATATAATATGTGTTACATCAGGGGCCATCTTGTTAAATATTCATGTATTTTCCATGCCTAGTTAGTTTTAATGGTTTTGTTGATAGGTGTTACCGATAAACAGAAACATTAACCTATCTAGAGGTATAATATTTTTAGCAATCTAAAACTTTTAAACGGTATAAATAAATTAGATAGATAGATAGATTTTATTGCACTATGTAGGTATTTATTTTTCGTTTAATCCTTACTATTATAAATGGGAAAGTGAGTTTTTTTGTTTGTTCCGTTTTCGCGCCGGAACTTCTAAACCGATTGCTTTGAATTTTTGCAGACGTTAAATTAGAAGTCCGGCTTAAATAATAGGGTACTTTTTTATCCCGGAAATTTTTGATATTCCCGAGGGAAAACAAAAGAATTGGTCTAGATGGCGCTGTGTGTATTGGTATATGTTACATAGGCTACTTTTATGGTAAAAGCTAGTAGACAATAAATAATAAGCAAGATGTCTAGTGATTTTATTAAATCAGTTTAGAAATTGAAATAAATATCACTAGTAGGTTAATATTAAATTAGCTTCAGCCCGCGGCTTTGTCCGTGTTTCCGTAAGATAAAAAGTAGCCAATGTGTTATGCCAGACCATAATCTGTCTTTGCTCCAAATTTGATACTGATCCCTTCACCCGTTTTATATTAGTAAAAAGTAAGATAAATATCACTAGTCGGTATTACCACCTATATTTACATCCATTCATAATTATGAATGTATGTAAATAGATGTATACATAACATAACATACCATCACGCCTTTTATCCTCGAAGGGGTAGGCAGAGGTGCACATTGTACCACTGTACAATGTAACACCCACTTTTCACTATGTTATGAGTCCCATGTAGTAGGGGGTGAGCCTATTGCCATATACCGGGCACAGTTTCAGACTCTATTACGTCTCGGGAATCTAACCCGAGAACCCTTGCGACCACTCTGCCAACGAGGCAGTCAATCAACGATGTATATTACTGTTATATAATAAAAATTGGTGCCTTGCGGTTTTGTGACAATTGCAGTGGCTTTTCATTATTATATGTTTGTGGTTTATCTATTTACATGTGTATATACATAAAAATGGAGTGTTGTTTCGTGCGAAATTTAGGCTGTCGTCGTTACTGCGGGCAGCTGACCGGGGGAGTCAGACGTCCGCTATATAGGCGGGAGTAGGCGTTAGCGTAGTGTTCCACGCGCGCTACTCGAAGAAGGAAAGCAGCCTCCTAGGGCCGCTAAGGTGGCGGGACCTGCCGCAAACATAGCGGTAGGTCGAGGCCTGCCGGGTGTGGTGATTCCGTAAGGGCAACCCGGGTCACGGTCACAGGCAGTGAAGGAACACCGCGGTGGTTTTTGCCGGTATGAGTCCGGCACGCCCCCTCGTCGTCCCCACGGCGCGGGAAGTCCATGAGGATTTCCATCGCGATAGAAAAAAAAAAAAAAAAGGCTGTCGTCGTTAACGAGAAGAAACGAAAACTTCGCATGGCATCGTGCCAGAAGGATGACGAAAATTTCTAGCTAAAAGTTTTTCTGGACACTTGATAATTATATAGCAACTACACTTCATCAACGGCCTATAAATGCCCACTGCTGAGCAAAGCCTCTTCTCACACGGAGAAGGTTAGAGCATTAATCACCACGCTTGCTCAATGCGGGTTGGCGATTTCAAACTTATAATTAGAAATTATAAGTTCAGGTTTCCTCACGATGTTTTTCCTTCACCGTTTGTCAGTGGTGTCTAAATAATCTTAGAAAGTACATATAACTCGGAAAAAGTCACATTACATCATCACATCACAGCTAAATACACACAACTACACTTAGTTGTGTGTATTTAGCTGGCTCATCTGCAAGTCATGAAAGTCATGGAGGTCTATATATTCAGCCATCACCTGGTCAATAAGGCGTTGTTTTTTGAGGGTGACAACCATCCAATGATTTCTCCCGGCCGGGTGAAGCGAGAGGGAGTGTCAGACTCTTACTGACTTAAAACCACCCCAAGCTTATGATGGATTGTAGACGTATGTATGTATGATGGTGGATGATGCTGTATATATATAGGTGAGCTTGTAACACAATATAATTTGAGGTTATATAAATATTCCTAAGATTTTATAGAGGTAATATAATACTTATTGCGTTTGTTATCCTTGATGGACAAGGTAGAGATGACGGTGTCCATCTAATAATGGATATTATATAAAACTAGCTGTTGCCCGCGACTTCGTCTGAGTGGAATATGAATATATATGAATTTTAGAACATTAAAGGAGGAGTATAAAAGTATGTTATTCCTTAGTACAGTACATTACACCTGCCAATAAAAGTCTTGCGCAATTAGTCCAACCATTCTAGAGATTAGTCAGTACAAACAGACAGACAGACAAATGGTAAAAAATGTTATTTTGGTAGATATGTGTATCGTATGTAATTCATAGGCATGTAGAAAAAAGCGATAATTGTAATGTTACAAACAGACACTCCAATTTTATTTATCTATATAGATATCTACATAGATGTAAATACTTCTTAATACAACTTTAGGAATGTTATTGTTCAAGAACCAGACAAAGAATATACTTATTATAGCAATCAATGTAAACACTACATAGTATTTTTTCATCAACATAACTGGTTAATGTTATTACCTAGACTTATTGTGACAAGAAGAGAGCCTATTGCAGAATAACATGAGACTGGATTTTATTCTAAGAGTTGGTGTCATTGAGAGAATTTCGAAATTAATATACTCCTAAACATAATACTTTATTCCGAAAGTTCCTGACGATGTATGTTTGTTTATTACTCAGTGACGCACAAAAACTACTGAACAGATATTGATGTTTTGGCACGTAGAGTAATAAAGTCATACTAGTTTGTATTAAACAGTAAGTATTAGTCATTATACGTTAGAAGTATACTAACGTGGGCGAAACCAAAGGCAAAGGCTATACCTAGACATGTTGGACTTATAAACTACCTATATTTGGACAATCATTTTTGTTATGGGATAACCCGGTACACGAACAAACGAATCTGATGGTAAGCAATCGGCGCCGCCTATGGACACCTGGAACACCAGAGGCGTTTCCAAATGCGGTACCGGCCTTTGAGGTTAGGAATTTGAGGATTGTTTGGGATTTGGAGATTGCGGAGATTGGGAAGGGAGGTAATTGGGCCTCCGGTTACCTCACTCACACGAAACACAAGCGTTGTTTCACGTTGGTTATCATTAATAGCAAAAGTTAAATGATTTTAGAATCTTAGTTTACATGTAATGTAACTAGGCTAGGTAATCCTAAAGATGATGAAGTAATGCAATATAATCGTGAGTGGCCATATTAAGTATTACGCAATGTGTTAGGAATCGCGCGGGAAACGCTCGTCATACGTCATCGATTAACTTTACTGCCGATTAGTTTGTGCAAGTTATTAGCACTAAGTATTTACACATAAACCTCTTTAGGTACTGTCTGGAATGCTGTTTCATTGTAGGAAAATTCTTTTTCGTTTCGTTTCGTTCTTTGTACCATTACTTAGTTGCCTGTTTTAGGAAAGGATACCTAATGCGTGACGCGTGAGGATACGTTAAGGTATGTTTTTAGGAAAATAAAGGTATGTCTAGAGGTAATATAATAAGACTGACTGCCTCGTTGGCCGAGTGGTCGCAAGTGCGAATTGTGAAAATGCCGGGAATCTAACCCTTTGATTAGATTCCCGGGTCGAACAAAGTATTATAATAATAATTTAGCCTTTTATTCAGATCTTAAATGTTTACAATAAATTTACGTCTAATACTACAAATAACTATTCTTGCACTGAAACTACTTAAACTAAAATCTGTTCCTTGGTTACCATTTCAAGATCTGTTTGCCAGTCGGCAAAGGTCTCCTCCAATCTTTTCCATTCTGTTCTTTCTAGAGCCACTCGGTTCCACATTAGTCCTGCCACTTGTCTTTATATATCATCATCCCATTACTAAGAACAAAGTAAGAGTTTTAAAAAAAATCTCAGTAGGCGAGTTAGGCGTGATGTTATGTTATGAGGGAATGTAAATTAATGTTTCTATTAAATTTTCCTGAAAATACAATCGAATTTGGTCATGATTAATTTACTAAGTAAAGAGCTAAGTTTAGTTTTAAATTGTAGGGACTAGCGATTTATTTGTGGTAAACGCCGATCGAACTTACGACTGCTACGTTTAATATTGGCTCTAATAACCACAGACTACAAAAACGAATCTAGTCTAAGCAAAGATGTATTTTTTTTTAATAATTTGTTAATGTAAACAGATTAAATAAAAAATAAATATTGGAGAAATTGATGCCAGATGTCAGCAAAATAGAAAAAAATATTTTGTTTTGGTAATTACGTGGGTGTACCTACCTACTTTAAATTTAACACAGTTATTACAAATCGGATTCAGGATTTCGTGATCTTTATGCAATAATGTTTCTTAAGGTATTAACGTTTATAGTTTGTTGTTGTACAATACTTTTGTCGCGTAAATTGCGAGAGTCAAGAGCTAAGAGGCGTAAGTTGAAACCCTAGTTTGGAGGTGTAAGTGTTGTAAGTGGCCCGGCGTGGCCTGCCGTGATTTTGTGGAGAGTTAACCAAATGTCCAGCTATAATTACACTTGATTACTCACAACCGCAAGTGGCAAGTGTAATTAAATATACGGCATTTTAAAAATTGAATATCGATAAGTGAATATTTTTTTATTATTTATAGGTATTATGTTAAAAATATTACGCAATAAAAACAAACAAGTAGGTACTTAGGTACTCACCACGTTAAAAAATCCGAAAAATCAACACTTCATTCATGTAATCATGAATAAAACAATCACTGCACTGGCACAGTTAGTGGCTCACGTCAACTAACATAATAAACACACACATATGTAAATTATGTGTTATAGTATCTGCATGATGAACCTATTCAATTATCGGATGCAGCACGCATGCGCGGGCTTACTACGAAAACGACGCGAGTATTGGTCAGGCGCGGGCACAACTACTCGCAATATAAACTGCTGTCCAGCACCTCTCGACCTTGCCACTGGACTAGTAAACGTGTCTCCGTCACAACAATCGATATATTTTGTTACAGAAATGATACCATTGAAGTCCAAGTTCGAATTGCAACATCGAAGAATTCGACCGCGGATTTTTTGTGTAGTGTCTATGGTTTATGGTTAATCTGTGCGTGTAGCCTTCGGAAATTGAAAATTGAGTAAGGTTTTGCGCATTTTTTGGTGTGGCGCCATGATTAAATTAGGATAATATGATTTTTAATCGACTGATTTTATCTTTGTATATTTTGAAAAAATAGAGTTACAATAATATGTTTCAGATCGAAGTACTGAATACGAAGGCACTGACAATTAGATAGGTACGTTAAACTGCATCAACTGTATGCAATATAAAAATCAATTTACCAATATTGGCAATTATTGCAATACAATATCAATTTTTTTTTGCATGGTAAAAATTAAATCGAATGTATGCATTTCAGATACTAAATTGCAATTTAAAATACATGTACCTAGATCAAAAAAGAGTTTAATTATAATTATTTCCACAGCTAAATGATATTTGAAACTCTTGATAAAGTTAAATAAAAGTCGGTCAAGTAACCGCTCCAGCCGGGTTTGAAGTTCGACCTATTATTGATTCCGAACTTCGGCCGCGTTCCCATAAAATAAATCTTGTACAGAACTTACTAATCGTAGTTTAAATTATTCTACAAGTCGTCCCTAATAGTTGTGTGTCAGTATTTGTATTTATAAACAGGTGCTGGGAAACATCTCCATTAGAATTTTCCAGAATAACACAGTTCATTTATCTAACAGATTGTTTTTCTCTGAGGTTTAATACAAATTAAGGTGCATGTAAGTAGGTAATACTTAAATGCACCCCCTCCAATCTCGCCAATCCCTGAATCCCCAACAATTCTAAAATTCCTAATACCCAAAAGGCCGGTAATGCACTTGTGGGCGACGCCGGTTGATTACCATCGACTCCACAATTTGAACGAAATATCAGTACAAAAAGTTATTAGTTTTATTTCGGTAATCCAAGCAATGCAAGCTCTATCTACTAACTGCAGATCGATCGATTAACGACTAAATTAGTGCTATCTTTTCAGATATATTTTTTAAAACAATCTACTGGTAGTTTCAGTTTGTGAAAGACTTTTCATGTACTGAAAATGGTATCGGTCCGGTGCGGTACCGGATTGCCGGCACGGAAAATTGAAAATGTAAAATCGTTTGAAATTGAACGTTACACGTGCCACCTGTCTTGAAAGAAAATATGAGCTTCGGTAATTTGATACATTTTGTCCTCACATTAGGTATTTTATAATGATTTGATTGAACTCGGATCTGTTTTAGTTTTAATCATTTTATTTGTCCCTAGTGGACGGAACTCGGATGTAATAAGAACATTTTGCTTAAGAATTCCTTTATATCTGTGTCATAACATTATCATCATCATCATCAACAGCCTATAAATGCCCACTGCTGAGCAAAGCCTCTTCTCATACGGAGAAGGTTTGAGCATTAATCACCACGCTTGCTTTAATTAGAAATTATAAGCTCAGGTTTCCTCGCTTACCGGTTTTTTGTCATGTCTAGATAATCTAAGAAAGTACATATAACTCGGAAAAAGTCGCATTGGTACTTGCCGTTGGTAGGTTTCAACCCCGCACTCTCTTGCATGAGAGGCGTCTTAAACCTCCAGTCAACCGTGTCATTACACATTATTGAAAAGCAAAAAGTATTTATACTTTTTAGGCTGGTTCAATGTCATCAACGTATTTGACATAACACAAGATCATGCCTTTTATCCTCGAAGGGGTAGGCAGAGGTGCACATTATGCCACTATACAATGTAACACCCACTTTTCACTGTTTATGTTATGAGTCCCATGTAACAGGGGGTGAGCCTATTGCCATATACCGGGCACAATTTCAGACTTCGGGCTACTACTGAGAATTTAAAGAAATCCACTAATACTTTGCCCGACCCGGGAATCGAACCCGAGACCCCTTGCCCGGCAGTCGCACTTGCGACCACTCGGCCAACGAGGCAGTCATTTGAATAGCAGCTAAATACTTGAACACTTATTTACAAGCACATATCATGGAAAAACACCAAATAAAATTTAGAACCCAACTATTTTACTGACACTTTTACAAATGTAAATTGGGTCCCTACTCAATACATGTCTTGTATCGATGGTAGGGCCATCTATAGGGCTGTAGGTACCATTTACTCTACTGGGGTTTCCACTTCCTCTATCGAGTTGTGATATATGAACGAGTATTTGTCCCTGTATAGTTAGCGGGTGGCGTCACCACAAACATATCGCCGCACTTACGTCTTGTTACGATGTTACTCTGTCAAGAGCTGACGTGAACCCGATCACGGTATTGTGTACTTTGTTAATTTTCTATTTATGTACAATTTACCTTGGGGTTTGTTACCAGTGTCTTTTTGGATGTATTTAGTGATGTCTATTTTCGTAAATATGCAGGTAATGGTATGATAATGGCCAAAAAAATACGCTCGACGTATTGAAGTTTCATAAAAAGATTGTGTTTTTTTATGGCATAAGACGGTAAACGAGCAGACGGATCACCTGATGGTAAGCAATCGGCGTCGCCCATGAACACCTGGAACTCCAGAGGCGTTACAAGTGCGTTACCGGCCTTTTGGGGATTAGGAGTTTTAGGATCGTTGGGGATTCAGGAATTGGGGAGATTGGGGAAGGGGAGGGTAATTGGGCCTCCGGTAACCTCATCACACGACGAAACACAACGCAAGCGTTGCTGTTGCTGTTGCCGTGGTATCACTCCGGTCGAGCCGGCCCATTCGTGCCGAAGCATGGCTCTCCCACACTTATGTGATTTTCCAATTTGTGCCTTAACAATAGTGTTCTAGTTCTTCTAGAATTATGATCAGAATAGGGTAGTTTCCTAAATTTTGTTTTAATATCCATCTGGTACATTAGGTTTAAAACTTTAGACACGTATTTTTTCTTTTCTCACAAAATTTAATACTTTCGAAGATATATTAATTTGAAATATCGTGTGACGTCACAACGTGCCACATTTTGTAGCACGTTATGACGTAACAACCTCCCACTCCTAAACTTAGCGCCATTATATCTAAATAGTGCAACTTAATACGAGAAAATAAAAAAAATACGTGTCTGATATTCTTTTATTATCTAACTGACGAAGTAATTAGATTTTTAATTTTGGTACTCTGGAAACTACCCAATTTCCTTGATTTATTTACTTGAGCATGTTTAGATTTGGACTGTTTACTTTGCATTCGCAGCATGCCATTGTATATATAATTTATCACGTATTTATTTGGTACTTTAAAATAACAATTCTTCTATTCAAGGCGCCACAAATGGAATTGGGGGACGTTAGGTATGTTTTATTTTCACATAGTTACAAATTGTTATACTGGTATAATAACAAATGTAAGTTGTAATACCTACATTGTACATTTTGAGATTAAATTCAAGGCGAACGCCATTTCAGTTCGTTAAAAAGTTGTATTGTGGGATTATTTTTAACCGATATTAAAAAGAAAAAAATGAGGTTCTTTGTTTGACCTGTATGTAGATATGTTTGTGCGCTACAATCTCGCGATTGACTGAACCGATGTTGATGCGTTCTCCAGAAACGTGATTGTAACACTTGAAGAAGGTTTTAGTGTATTAATTAAATAACCGACTTCAAAAAAAGAGGGGGTTGAAATCGCTTTTATGACGTACTTTATAAAACAATAATTATAAACCCACTTATCGTACATCTTGTTTGAACATGTTTACCACATAATATATTGAGCCTACCGTTTAAGTAACAAGCAAATTGACTAACTAACGAGCCTTTTAAAATGTCGGGCGTTTATTAAAAACAGATTAGCACCGATCACATGGTGTTGACCTAATTTGTGCTGAAATAACTTAGCACATATACCTAGGTAGGTCACTCGGCCTCTATATTATTATTTTACGTTGTGTTAAATAATGGCGCGAAAATAAATGCATAGTCATGTTGATACGAGGAAACATTGAACTATAATAAAAACACAAAATATTGAGTAACATTGACCTTCTGATATCAGAATCTGTATGAGAAGAATTGGAACTGATCAGGGCAAATTTTATGAGCATAATTATTTTTATGGGTAATTTATGGATAGAATTCATGGGTGTGCTGTGCTTTGCAGTGATTATGTACGAGGACATTGTGCCATTGGATTTAAAATGTATAAAATGTAAACTATTTTTTTTAAGAATATTCCTATTTTGTTTATAAACATAATCTAGATTCTTCGCAATAATTTAAAATTCAAACAGAATTCGAATTTAGAATTGAAGATTTTTAAAAGAAAATGGTGACGGCTTCGCACAATGCGATTAAACTTAATGTTTTTTTTTAAATATTTCAACTGTCAAAATTGTTAGGTATGTATAACTACTTATTTATCAATCATTGAAATGATTAACTAAAGTACCTTATATATGACCATTTTAATTATTCGTGTAAGTGGTGCATCGTAAATCTATGAAGGCTATTGTCTTTGTTTCACATTAGTTTATTCTATTTGAAAAATGTAACTATATTTGTGTCACTCTAGATCTAATATAAAAAGTAATCTGTGGAGAACGTAGTAGGTAACATATTTGCCAAGTATAATGTGTAAGCTGAATTATGTATATTTTGTAATATGTTACTGTTTGTTTTTCCTTAAATAAATAAATAAATATGCGTGCGGCATCGACCTACACGTAATGTATTTATTTTGCTTGGGGCAAGGTACCATTGCCGAACTGCTATGAAACTACTACTTACAAAATAAATTTGGACTATCAATATAATACATTACATACTTAGTGAAATAATTCTCAATTGTACCACCGTTTTTTTTAAGTGCGGAAAATCATCGAATGACTTCTCCCGCCTAACCCGTTAACCCGTTAGGTTCTCCGCGGTGCGCATTTGTGCCACCTGCTTGTTCCTTTTGTTATATGTTTAGTAATACCCACATTGTTAATTAATTATATATGTTACCGGCCAAACCCGTTTATCCTAGAGTGTGCGTATTTATATCAGGATCAACTAATTTGTCCTAGCCTAAACTGGTTTATTCTATAGGGATTAGGACAAATTAGTTTGAACTAGGCTATACTAGTTAATCCTAACGCGTATAGGAAGAACTAGTTTAGCCTAGGCAAAACTAGTTTGTTCTGAAATCGGGTTTGGACGGTAAGATATATACTTATATAGAAAAATTTCAATGTACCGCCCGCATGCTCATACTCAGTACTTTAATTTTTAAGTTATCATGTTTTCTCATATTTTAAGTGAATTCAGTTTATGAGAAATAAATTCTTAAAGCACGCATAAGTACTTTGCATAGAATCGGGACCTTGTAATCATATTTATTTTAATTTTTACAAGAGCCTTATAGTTGGATACTTCTATAGAGATTGCCATTTGCGTGGGCGATTAAAGTTAATACCTACATCGTTTTAACTCCGATTTTTACCAGAAGATATTAATATCTATTTACATAATTTCATTAAATAACTCGACGTTTATGACGTGGAACACACCTAACGATTTAAAATAAAATAAAATGATGAATATTATGCGATGAGATTAACATTGAAAAATAAACGTAAATAATATATTAACTGCATTATTTATGACGATACACACCACAGATTAAAAAGATTTCTTAACTGACCTTCACCTTGTTCCTAGTATAGATCATGTAAGATATATTATGCAGCTAACTCGACCCCTATTATGTAAAGATTACATTCTAAGAATAAGAAACCTTCATACGTTAGTTATAAAGACTATTTTCGTCGATCATGATGCAAATGAATTAAACAAGTTTTTTTGTTTTATGTGGGTCATTGTTACTTAGTTACATTTTACACGTGTTATGCGAATTTCGTTGCTATGACCGGAAATTAGAGTGTATTTTCAAGGATATCGCGTATTTGCTAATTGGATAGGTGGTTTTGATAAATATTTGTTAACGAAAAGTGTTTATTTTACACTTAAGTTCTAGCACTTAGTTAAAAAAATGAATCTATCTCTTTTTTGGCTGCATTTTCAGCGTTTCTCTGTAAATTACTAGTTTTGACTTGTTATGTCCTTCTCCTTATGCTGAATTACTAGAAGATTCGTTGAGTACTTAGAAAAGTGCAAAGAGATAGCTAACAATGAAAAAAACTTTTTGAAAAACTTATTTTTATAATATGAGTTGGGACCTACACCATAATTAAGATCAATGACCCTTATGCCATATGGCGTAAGGACTTGTTTACCGTGATAAAAATAAAACACAATAGTACAGTAAACGAAACAGACTTTAATTCATCTATTGATATACATTCGTTTCATTTGTTCCATACTATGCATACATACATAGGTACCCGTGCATTTTGTTAATTGTACTTACTTATTTATAACAAAATGAAATAATAAATACAACCTGTACGGTTGTATTTATTATTTCATTTTGTTTAGAAATTATAGGTACTTTCCTTTAATTATCTTTAACTCAAATATATTTATAATTATATTGTAAATAATATATTGCAAACTATTGCAAACCCTTTCTGTATAGTGAATTACAAAATAAATAATAAACTACAGAAAATTAATTCATATTTAAATAATAATTCTGTAGTTTATTATTGCACTCTTTAACATTGAACTGTTTTATAAATACGCTATTTGTTTTCATTTGTTTTTTAATAAGCTAACAATTTATGCATACCAATTTAAACTTACCTAACTTAATTTACTTTCGTAATGAAATTATTTGATGCTTTCATTTAAGTAATACATTCATTTTTAAATCAATATTATAATTTCGAAACCAATTACCATTGCAAAAAATCAGAGCAGACTAACAGTTAATATATTTTTTTTAAGATCTGCATAACCCAATTGTGTTTGTCTGCCTGTTTTTTTCTGTTTTGTACATAATTCGACAATAAAATAGTTATACAGCGTAACAAACGCTGAAAATTTGTTTTCTAGACACAAGCTTTGAGTTGGGTCGTGGCTTCGTGACTAGGCTTCGTATGTGGACCACATATTAAACATCCATTCATTGTACACTTAACAAAAGATCTAGGTAGTCATATAACCTCAATGTACCTCAATGTACCATATACTTGGAAATAAATGAAAATCAAATCAAATCAAATCAAATTAACCTAAAACATCCTTTATAAGCCCTTCTCGAAAACTTTATAGCTACCTACATACAAAAAACTCATGATTTATTTCACGTAATGTGACATGATTTTAGAGGTATGATGTTGCCTTTATTAAAATGAAGAAAAGAAGAAATGTAGAATGCCGAACTGCTATGCAGTTTGTCAAATGTTATTTTTTGTTAAAATTCTCGTGTACTGTAATCAAATAAATTAAAAAAGGTCGTATTTTGTGATATTTGGTAAATGTTGTGTTATTGTGTTATTTAAGTGTGGGAGAGTCATGCTTTGGCACGAAAGGGCCGGCTCGACCGGAGTGATACCATGGCCTCAAAGAAAACCGACGTGAAGCAACGCTTGCGTTGTGTTTCGTCGTGTGAGTGAGGTTACCGGATGCCAAATTAACTCCCCTTCCCCAATCTCCTCAATTCCTAAATCCCCAAGGCCCAATTATCCTCAAACTCCTAATCCCCAAAAGGCCGGTAAGGCACTTATAACGCCTCTGGTGTTCCAGGTGTCCATGGGCGACGCCGATTGCTTTCCATCAGGTGATCCGTCTGCTCGTTTAGCGTCTTATACCATAAAATAAAATTTAATTTTGAATCCGGGATTTATTTAACCAGTTTAGATACTAACAGCAACAGAATAGCAATGAATATTATAGATATTGGTCACATCAATTCGATAAATATATATAAAATCGTATTATGAGCAATAAGAGCTTCATTGCATCATAGCGTTGTAATATATTTTCATATAATTTTAGTGTCGTCTTATTTTCTCGTTAGTAAATTATTTCCTTGCCGTTTTACTACATATTTCTTATTACGATGTATATATATCTATTTCTATTCAACACTCAATACCTTTATTGCTTTTCCGTACCGTTAGTGGCACAGATATTCTACATAAAATCATAAATAAATAGAAGAGAGCAATGAGTTTGTTTTAGTTTTTATTTTACCATAAACTCACAGCTCTTTTTTCTTTCGGCTCAATTTTACAATGCTATACAAAAAGTGTGTTTATTTTCCTGAATATAAAGTCCTTTAACGTGTGACGGTTAATGCACGAGTACAAACAAGGCTTCGTAATTTGAATTACTTTATTGAATTTTACACCGGGTATATTTACAAAGGCTACAAAGCTGAATACTACAAATAAAAAATTCGGTTTTTCTCATTATTTTACACAAAAATGTAAATCGCATACTATATGTAGGTACAATGTTTAATTTACCTAATATGTTATATATATTATTTTAACGAACGTTGGTAGAATTCACAATTGGTCTCGTGTATGTATGTAATTTCGGTATGTTATTTTGATAGTTTTACTTAATATTAAATATTAAAACATCTATTTTTCTAACTGCCCTAAGCTGCCTCTTTTCAATCAACTAATTCGCTTTTTTTTAAATACAGTCAATTGTATATGCACACTCTAACTCTTTCCGATTTTAAATTCATCGTCTCATTACGTAATTTTATGTATGTTTATTCATATTTACTTTAATCCTACATGATATTGTGCTATGCACAAGTACAAGCCTAGACTTCGTGCTATTTTAAAATTAGTGCTTAAATTATGTACATGACTAAACTAATAATTAGGTCTAAATTACACTATAGTTAAGTACATAAAGTGAGTTCTAACTAGATATACTTTTTACAAAAGCAATAACTAAACTTTTTAGTTTTAAGTACAGAATGATGACATGAAATGATTATTAAAATAATTCGAACGACTTGGTAAATAATTTAATCTTAGCATGACTTTTAAGTTAAATTCTGCTCAAAAGAGCCGTCTGGCGAGAATGATTAACGTTTGTCATTTAGTTCGTGGTTATTAATACCTAGATTATAACCTACGTAGGCCTTTCAAAGTCTAATATTTCTATTGAACCTTTTTCTTAATACTGGGTCACTATTTTTAGTAAAGTCCGCTACGGTTTTTCACGCTCTATTGTACGCGACCTGAAACTCATTCAATGTCCAGTTATTTTCTATGGGGCAGATGTGACCAGTACATTGGCACTTCAGCTACACAATGAAGTGCACACTTCATACGTTTTCTAAGAGAAATCGATTCACGGAATACTGAAACTCAATATTTATTCACAAACATGGCCGATGTAATTAATTACAAGGATAGATTTCCTTCTGCTAATTTAGGTACTAAAATACAGATGTAGTAATCAGACAATGTGATTTACGTGATGATTGACACATTTTTACAATAGTTCAGAATCTAAGTGGGATGTCTAGGAATAATTTCATGCGCTCGCCAATGTCGACAATGGAGCGCTCGTCCAATTGCTAGCTATCCTCGCCAGCAGTTTCGTCATCGTCAGCGTCGTCTTCATCAAGGGGTTGGCTCGTGAGTGCTGCCCAGAGCGGCGAGCGCGCGCCGGGCTGCACCGAGCCCCGCCGCTAGCTGTCCCGGTTGCACATCGCCGCTGCCGCTGCCGTACCCATAGCACCCACAGCACCAAACAGTATCGTGCCCACTTCACGATCTGGCGTCACCTCCACCTAAATACAAGCCCTTGTATTTAACTACTCTATTATCACTATTAATCTTAGCATAAACAGATATAACATACTGCTTAATAAATCCGTGATAGTCATCAATAAAGAACGTGCACAAAAGAAGGCCCATCACATGACCTTTATCTGAATTACAATGGTGACGCACAAATATAAACATTAAAGCACTCGAGGATACGTAATGACATACGCAATTTCAATGATGGAACAAATAAAAATCGCTAGAGACAAAATATATTTGCAATATTGAAGTAGGCATAGGCATTGGATATATGAATATCATTTACATCCAAAATTATACCTATCGAGAATACAGTACCCTATCTCGGAGAAAAAAAGCTTTTTATATTACGAATGCTTTATTTAGCACAGACGAAACTCATGATAAATTCACATTCACATCGTGAGAACAATATAGAACGTTAAATAATCTAGAATCACATAAAAGTCGAGGTTTGCTTGTTTTATTTGAGACCGCGATAAACCGCAGCAACCAGTCAAATGTTTCTCAGTGTTCTTGTAATGTCTCGGCTCCCAGACTGAATGAACGAGTTCACACAAGTTTATTGTACGTATCTGTGACTTAGATGTATTCGTGGGACTTAAGTACCTGTGAGAGTGTAGTCTGTTCAGGGTCGGATCGTTCCTCAAGCACGGTGTCAAGTTCGAGAGTTGGCGGTGGTCTTGGCGAACGTATCAGGCTGACAGGTCGCGGCTTCGTCTTCACCGGAGACATCTTTACCACTGACAGTTCCCCACGATCCAATTCACAATTTCGCCGCCTCGCTCGCTCTCTGAAAATGTCTTTTGTATTGAAAACTTGAAGGAGAGTTTCCTTCACTGTGGTTTGTGGCACTTACACTTATATTGAGAAACTACTTGATGGCGCGACAAGATTTTATCAGAAGCTGACTCGACAGATTTTTCGATGAGGTGCTTAATACAGTTATTGCTAAGACATTTTTCATTTTCTGTAGAACTTGATGAGAATGTTTGTTATCGTTTCAACGCTTACATAATTATAACCAAAGTGTGTATCGGTTACTCACTTTATTGTATGAGTAGTATTATGCGATAAAATCAAAGCTTTATTATCCTGCAGTGCGTAAAATTGCTTCAAATATTCTGTAGGGGCTGAATTTAACAACAACCATATACGATCTCAGTTGAATCAATCATCATTATCACACATTACGTGTTACTGCTTCCCTTGCGGAACGCATATAGGGGAATTTAGTGGGACTTTACGGGGCAAGGCGGAATCATTTACCAAAATCCTACGCCCTATTGCCTTTCTTATATTAAGTAAGTAAATTCTGAAAATGTTGCCTTTATTAGTTCAACTACCATTTTACACTATGAAATAAGAAATCGTAAAACATGACCTGAATGAAGTAGCACATGAAAAGGTCTTTCGATGTCCTAAATCAACGGAATTTGACCTAAAAGCGAACGAGCGAACCCTGAAGGGTTTATCGTGGAGAACATTACGTTATCGGGCCGGCCGAGTATAGGACCAGAGTGGCTCAATAAATGGCCTGAGATTTCATTACATCCTTGTCATTACCAGTTTGCTCGTAACTCACCTTGCCATTTTGGCCCTTCTCCTCAAGCAGCAGATAACGGTGAGCGCTAACAATGGAAAGCCGAATATACACGATACAATCGGCACTACTATCGATTCCGGTGTCACTGTAACAATAAATATACGTTTAAATTCTTTCTCCCGGCAATTTCCTGTAAACAAAGGACCGCGCACAAACATACGGGGCACGTAGCTATACATACATGTATCAAATAGGTATAAACCAACAAGCCTCGATGAGTTTCAACAATGTACAGGAGTCGAGCGCAGTAAAAACAAGGCGTGTCATTTCACTATTTGTGTTTTTGTATCATTTGTGTGTACCCTACTTATTGTGTTACAGCCACAGGTGTGTGTAAACATGCACTCTGGTCGTTAAAACTTTTGTGTAATTGCACATTTGGCAGCGTAAAACATTCAGGCGGTTTGCGACGAAGCGACGCGACGCTGAGTGAGCGCCATATTGAAATGCAGACTACAATTTACATAAGGCATAAATATTTAGTCGTGTTCGTACAGAGCTTGGATAAATTACGTAATTTTTAAAAATATAGTTAGTGGCTCGTGGAAATGGGAGCAGAGTGAAATGGAGCCTAGAGATAAGCATTTTTCTGAACACTTTGTGGACGCTAAATAAGTGAGCAAAAGCGCTGACGACGCGATGAGGGCAACTGCCAACCTAATGTTTTTGCATACCTACTTCTTTAAATGTGTTCTACATTTTCATTCTTAACTTAACTCGTCGAGTACCGGTTTAGTAGACACAATTATAGAACAATAGGTTGCGGTCACCGGTGACCGCTTGGTATTTGACAGTTTAATAGCTTAGAGAGAGCACTAAGTGAAGGTACATTTGTATTGTTGGCTTTTATTGTGAAACGGTAGATAACATTTCATCTTTAATTTAGGTTTTGGTTTTAATTTTTTGTACTTTAATCTCTCATAATTCACTAGTTAGCTAACACTTAAGGGTTATAAGTCACTGAAAGTTATAGAGGTAAATAGCATTAAATAGCTAAGTTCAACAAACCCTAGACTTAAACACAGACTTAGCACAAGATAAGTATCATCTGTTTAGTAAAATGTTCAAAACTTGAACTTTAACTTACTGTTCAACATTTAATTAACACTTGTTGAAATATTTAATTAAAAAGAGACGGTTTAAATTCTCCATCTTGTTTCGTTTGTCAAAAACAGCTGATCGATAGACAGCATTCAAAGTTGGAAACAAGTGAAAATCGGTTTAGGTAACTACGCAACGCTGAGTTACTTTAAAAACTGGACTTTGTTGATTAATTAGAACTCAGTCGAAAGTTATTTTGTCAGGAACATTACTTATTGCAATTAAAAAATTTGGTAGATACTTTACAATCCCAAAGGTCATATAGATTTCTTCTCTTTACACTTTGAATAACCACCAAAGGTAAGACTTCAAATAGTCTAAAGCCAATAAGACGAAAACCTCAGAGTTTTAATGAAATTCAAATCAAATAGAAATAGCTGGAAATGTTCAATCTACTGAGGTTGGGCTAAAAATAGTCGTTTATTATCTATGGTTAGATGGCTGGGTTTACAACGTGCAGTGCTTATGTTCTCGGACGCTCGGCACAGGCAGCTAAGTGCACAGCCTTGTCGACGATAAATGAGAACAGTATTAAACAAGACACTGGCAGTTTGTAGGAGAGTATAAGAGGACATTTTACGGCATTTTTTACGGCTAGCAATTTCGTTGCTATTATTTTTCTGAATAAGTAAGTAGTCCGATTTTACGAGTGTTATTAAATTAGTATCTGTAATCTACTAATTAAAATAGCGAGTCAATCGGTACGTGCCGGTTAATTTTTCACGCTTATTTATCCCCAAATATTTATGATAACAAAACAGAATGTGCAATATTATTCAACTCGATTATTACCTATTATCGAGTTATAAAAATGGTGCACCTCGACTAACGAGGGTTAACCAACTAACAAACTTGAAGATTTCGCTTATTAAATCCAACTGAAATCTGGCCATAAAAGAACAAAATATACAGCGGAAAGGCTAATTTTAGACGTCGCCGCTTCCTTCTTTTCATTATAGAATAAATCAGACCCAGATCTCAGTAATTAAATCAACCTTTCTCACTTTTTAAAATATTTCGCTGAAAGATAGAACGGTGACTACGGTTACGGTAGGTTCTCTTTCAATCCTAATTACTTTTTCATTTTTTCACTTTCCACCGAAAACGAGCCGGCCGGCATAATGACGTTGGCAACCCAAACTGCTGCCCCAGTTCGCGATAATAATCAGGTAAATTTTAAGCCTCCAGGACATTATGTTGAAATAATGGGTGCTATTCAGAATATCACGATAACAGCCTGAAGCTCTATAAAAAACAAATGACTTTCGGTATTAATTTTGTTTTAATTACAAACGGACTTTGTGCTATTTATACCGAAGGTCCTGATTCGAATAATGTGATTAGAATTATCGTTTAAATTATAGGTACCATTAATAATATAGAACGGGGTTTACATTAACCGTAAACATATCGACCGACCCACCTCAAGTCAGGTGTAGGTAACTGCCATTAACTTGGTTTATCTCAGATTCCGAATACCATTGAAGTCACAAGATTAAGGTGCTGCAAATTACCCATTTAATCACCCTTGTAGTCAGACATTAGATACGCTACTAAGTAGAACACTCCAACTTGAGATGTACTTAGTAGTTACAAGCCCGAATTGGCAACATCTAAGAGATTACACATAGAGGAAAGTGACCAAATATGGAATACCATTTTGTTTCTTACGCATAATTTTCACAAACGTTGCAAATAATAAAACTTTTTGTGGTAATTACAACAATTATACATTTTCGCTTTATTTTGTAACAAGAATTGCATACGTTTCTTTCTTTTGAGTTAACAATTAAAAAAAAACTAAACGACAATAATGGTACCTGAATTTGGAATAGGTACCCCAAATATGGAATAAGTACTATAAATACGATGAAAACTAAACCGGAACTTACATAAAACTCTTTAGAAAGGTTGGTACAACATAGAAAAGAACACAACGTATTTGCAAAAGTCACAAATCCAGGCATCAGTCTCTGCTCCGGGGCAATCAATATGTGCCCAGAGTCTACATATGAGGCACTTGACCCATGTTTCTCTATGAGTATCATTTGAAAATAGAATACCACAGAAAATACACTCCGAACCTTCAGAGTCTGGAGTTGTATTTCCTATCAAAGCATCGGGCTGACTGTCTGTATCAAACAAAACGATGGACCATTCCATAATTGGATTTTGCAACGATTTTAAACTGACATTAATATTTTTATGTTTAAGAAATACCTAAATACAATTAAATACCACCGAAATCGACAGAAGAACATCTAAACTGTCTCTAAAAGTTATAAAAACAATACGATGTGCAGTTTTTAAACGAAAAAGCGTATCTTTCACATACGTTAGAAAGTTATGCAGAAGCGGCAAAACAAAACACTGCAATATTGACGAAAGGGTTTACTCGACTGATATGTCACAGCCTGTACCCGCAGATGGGGATAGAAACAAAGAGACAAACAGTGTTTCTTGCGTGTGTGAATTATAGTTTCTTAGTATTGCCGGTATTCCATATTAGGGATACTATTCCATATTTGGTCACTTTCCTCTACATATATGTAGATAGCGATTAATTATTTCTACGTGAACAATTGCTTCAGTAATTCTTTCTTCGCGAGATTTACGTTTATTGTATTTTGATGATAGAATTAGTAATGTTTCGCAATTCCGTTTTAGATCCAGACGCTGTAAATTGTCTTGCGTCATCGGAAATAACACACATTACCCTATGTTAGGAACTACATGTATTATAAAACTAGTTTTAGAAAGGACGGATGGGACTATTTACTTGACATTTTACCCTTTCTCAAAATGTAGTACAGAAATATGTAAAGCTGTCAATTTTTGGAGGTACGTGATAATCTAAATTAAATATACGGAGCCCTCGAGGTATTCGCAGAAAGATGAAGGATCGCGGAAATATAACGAGGTAATTCAGGGGGAGCCAATGCCTATTGTGTGGAAATCAGACTTCGCTCTTCCATTATCACTGTATTGTCGGTTTAGATAACCCACAGGAATGTAAATGCCACTTCCTTGTTTTTAAATATAGGACATTTTTGTTGAGAATTAACTAAGTTTAAATTTAAAACTTAGTTTAAGAAAGTTTCAATTTAAAACTTAGTTAATTAGATTCTTTTATAATGAGCCATATTTTGTGCCTTCGTACTTTAATCGAAATTACCTCTATATACTTGTGTTAAACTTAACTTTATGTCCAGCTACATTATTGTAGGTGACACTCGCTCCTTATATGAGTATTGCTTATTACTTTCACCTCTTTTTTGAAAAAACAAAGTTTCTCAAGATATTATGTATTAATTTTACATAGGAAATGTGCTGATAGTATTATGTTACCAGTGGGATAAATAATGATGGGCGTGGGCCTCTTGTTGTTGGCGCTAGGCTTCGGCACGGAGGGGGCGACATTGGTGCTGGTGGTTGTAGTGGTCGGGGCTGGCGTACTGTTTGCGAACCGCTCCAACAGTCGCAGGGGCGGCGACGTTGATGCTCGCGTCATCCTCAACGCTGTCCACAAAATAATTATCTGTTATTCATTAAGTATATCGAATTTTAAGTGTGGGAGAGCCATGCTTCGGCACGAATGGGCCGGCTCGACCGGAGTGATACCACGGCCTCACAGAAAACCGACGTGAAGCAACGCTTGCGTTGTGTTTTGTCGTGTGAGTGAGGTTACCGGAGGCCTAATTACCTTCCCCTTCCCCAATCTCCCCAATCCCTGAATCCCCAACGATCCTCAAACTCCTGATTCCTAAAAAGCCGGTGACGCACTTGTAACGCCTCTGGTGTTCCAGCTGTCCATGGGCGACGCCGATTGCTTACCATCTGGTGATCCGTCTGCTCGTTTACCGGCTATGCCATAAAAAAAACTTCTTGCTTGCGTAAAACATAAAGCCAGATTTACAGTTTGCATATGATGATAGTTATCATGATGATGATGCATTGTCATCAACTGGAAAAATTAAGAAGGGTTATGCTTAAATCCCTACGCTGGACATGCAACTTGGTGATCGCAACAGTTAGCAGTTATATCATTGTATTAACAATGCTGCTCGTTTTACTGGGACTCAAAAATTGAAGAGTCAGAACCCTAAATGCCTCAAATGGAAAAGTGAACTGAAAAATCTTAGACAAGCCATTAGCCATCTCAAATTTCCTGCCGAACTAAAATCTCTTTTTGTTCCGAAATCTGCCATAAAAATAGTAAACAAGCCACCTCATCCTCAGTGTAGCCACATTAGAAAATTATGCATAATTTACAAAGGACCAGGTGTTTTACCGCGTGGGTAGTGGCAGTCGTTTGGTGGAGACAGATTAGAGACACTTAACCTCGGTTGGGTTCACGGTTCAACCTGCCAGGCTTTTATGTCGACCCCAAACATTATTAATACCAGTAATTTTACGGCGAGCATGGGTGGCTCCCCGTCCGACCAGAAACAGACCCGAGCGTACGGCGCGTCGCGTTCCGCGCGCACCTCAAAAAGCCATCAGACTACCACAGATGGGGCCCAATAGGGCCGTTGCCGATTCGGAGTCGCGAAGAACCTAACGGGTAACCGGGGCTCCGGCTCGACGTGCAGGAGAAGGAACGGGGTGGTTTTTAGTCAGTAAGAGTCTGACATTCCCTTCCGCCTCACCCAGGCGGGAGCAGCCATTCGATGACGTTCTCCCCTTAAAAAAAAGAAAAAACTGCTCCGGTACGGCGTTTTTTTGCTTTGGAAAGAACACAAAAAGGTTGTAAGCACGCCGTCCGTCGGCGCGCAGTAGGCGTGCTTACAGCTTTTATATATTGACGTTATGTAATATGTCATACGACATACGATTTAAAGTTAATATTTAAATGACAATGACATTGCTAGGTCGGAGCCGTATCGGAGCACACGTGTAGGCACAGAAAAAATGTATTATATCTATGTTGGTAGGGTATGCGATGACATTAAGGATTTCCGTAACAGCCTGTACGTATTCTAAAGAATATTTATATTTTGGTGTAACTTCATGTGCTTCCGTACTCATGTTCACAATCATTTTCTCATACAAAATCCCTTTGTTAATAATAAAAAAGTTGTAAAGAAAAGAGGTAAAAACGTTTTGAGTATCGCTGTAGCACACACTCGAGGTGTTCGTAGCATTTCGTAGCTCCAAGTACTTCAATATTCCTCGGATTCTCATGTCCCAAAGTTCTTGTAACACGTACATAATTTTATTGTAATATTTGTATATTTACATGCAAAAGCCTGGCTTATCGTAACATTGTATTAGGTCTATTTTTGTACGCAATTTCTCTGTTATTATACACATGAAATTAGGGGCGATTCTGTTGCTCAAACACAGGTAATTTTTTGAACTTCATATTTACTAATAATAGTATTATCGAGGTTAAAAATATAAATATCTATCTGTTGAAAGTTTGTTGTGCTTATAATAAGCAGCACAAACATAGATAGCCTTTGAAATAAAATTATAAATAGACTATGGTAAAACCATTTTTTCAAGATACTTCTTCATCATTTCTAGATAGCATTTATCTTGCTATATTTCAAATCGATCACTATTGTATTCTGTTTTACGATGAGCATGGCTGCTTGACCGGAGTGATACCAACGCCCCCCACATAAAACGCATATGTTGCGTTTGTTTCGATGTGTGATTGAAGCTACCGAAGGCTCGTCTTCTTCCTTAAAAAGCTTGCAACGCACTTGAAGCCTCCCTGGTGTTAAGGATGTCCATGGGGAGAGCTAATTGCTTACTATATATTAAGTGATCCGTGTGCGGATTTACCCCCATCGGATAAAAAAATGTTAAAAAATTACGCAGTAGGTACACGTCCAAACAACAAACTAAATTCAAATTAAGTTTTCATCCTTGCATCCCAAGATTAAATTTGACTTGATAAGCGTCAATCAATTCTATTTCAATATCAAATATTGAATCAGAATCGTCAATTTGATTTCGTTATTATTATTGGTGGACCGAATCCCCAATGAGTTGTTTCGGAAATGTATTTGTTATTCGACATTTGGGAATAATAACGACATTTTATATTTGTGTATCGAGTTGAACAATGGCAGGGTTTTGTCTTGCCAATGCCTCGAATGACTTGTTTGGTTTTGCCTTTGATTGTTCGAAAAAGTCCCTATAGTTACCTATATACAAGTGCCCGTTGTATCATTTACACTACCCTGATTTTTAATTGAATTATTTTTTATCTCGTGGTTCAAGTTGACACTACAGTCGCTGTCGATGATGCGACTTTCAGATTGTATCATGATTGAAATTTCTGTACAGGTGTAGATTCCGTTTCTTTATTAACAGGTCAAGCGTTTTGACTGACGAGAAATTGGAGTGCTGAAAGGAATATTCATTCGCTCTTTAAAAAAAGTCAATATTACGGTCCACCAATCATAGAACTTCACAACTAGAAGTGCTATATACTAAAGTAATAGATATCTGTCAGTGCGAGTGCCACATGAAAAGAGAATCCCTAGTAGGATGCAGTGACAGTCTATTGAAAAAGTTTGACAGTCCGCTCGGGATTAATTGGTTTCAAACGTAACAGTTTGTTAGAGTTTATTTATAGACTCAACAATCATTGTCCGTAGACTTACTTGATCTTATCTACTTATGTATCAAGTTTCTGATGGATCAGTAGGCCAAGAAATAGAAGCTTTTGAAGGTAGACTTTTCGCTAGATGGATTAAGTGTTCCCTTTTATTAAACGACTTAAAATCATTTATATATGTACGTATGTATGTCTGTGCGTAATTATCTCGCTATTGACTGAACCGATTTTGATGCGGTTTTCAGAGAAGTGTTTATTACACTTAGGAAAATGTTTTAATATATAGGTAAATTAACATACTTAAAACAAGGATTTGAAGTCCGTTTTTTTAATGTAGTTTATAAAAGAATTATAGGAATTGAGAATCGTAATAATAATACATTTTTCGTGGCACGACAGAGTCTGTATCTTCGTCTATTTGCTTACAAACTTGCTATGGGAAGAGCAGGTCCAGTTCATATTTATCAATGGTAAATAGCGTAAACCACTTAAAAAATTACTTGTACTAATTTATTTTTCGGTGTGTCTTTGTCGTATTATTAAGCCTATAAGTGGCCTACACTGACCAAATGCCTCTCTCACATAGAGAAGGTTTAGCGAAGATATGTATCCCTTTACTGGGCTGACTACGAAAATAGGTTGTGCTTGAATATTTATCTTAGTACTCCTATTTCTTAGAGCTCAGTTACTTCATTAATTTAACAACATAGGGTAAGAATTTAGTGTACATAAGTATAACGGAGATCTAGTTTCGTGACGTCGAGTTGCGGCGATTTCTATACAAGTATTTATCTTTTTTTATACTTGACTAGCAAGACTACAATAGTTGGACATATGCTACCGCGGAGTTTTTTGTAGACATTATGATGTTCTTCAATATTTTTGTACATTATTTTGTTCTATCGCTAATAGTTTCGGCAGCGCATTCGACGAAAGACATTTTAAGACTCATTTTTCTACACCTTCGGTTACATTGTTCAAATTTTACCAAGGATCCCTAATTTTTTTCAAAATGAAATGTAGCTTTTGTCAAATTGGAAGAATGTAGCATTCTATTGGTGAAAGAATTTTTTAAATCGGCCCAGTACTTTTTGAGCCTATTCATTACAAACATACAAAAATAGGTACAAATCTTTCCTCTTTATAATATTAGTATAGAGGTAGATATAATAATAATATAATAATAATAATAATAAGCCCCTCAAATCCAACCATACGTCCGAATCGACCATCAGATTCACGTGGGGGGCGGACACGCGATTGATAAATTACTGGCGCGGCCAACATGGCAATGGAACCCCATACATCATGGAGACACGTTTAAAGAGAAAATTGAGAGGGCCGCTTCCCGGGGGCGATCGCCGGGGCACACCTGGAGCTGACGCTGGGTGTTTCAGCATGCGATCCGTCAGTGGTGTGGAGTTGAGCAGGCGGGCTCCCATCAACAAACAGGTCACAGCCGAACAAGAATATTCTGATAGTCTTAATGATGACGTCACAAATCCCCCAATAGAGCCATTTAGCCCTAGTACCATTTCATATACCCCTTCATTGCAATCGTTACCTTCGTCACCTAATTCAACACCACCTACAGTCAGAGTTAGAGACCCACCCATTCCAGTCTTGGATGTTGCGCGGGAGGTTAATACCTTTTTACCTGCGTCCACCAAGGCCGGTAAACCAAGAGTGCGCATGTCTTGGAGCAAAGATGTGAATATATTCATCATGCGCACTTATTATTATATCACAAAGTTAGAGATAGATATGACAACATATAGGAAACGATTGCACGAACTATTCTCACGTCAATACCCGCAGGTTACAGTTTCCGAACAGCGTGTATCAGACCAAATGCGAACAATAATAAGAAACAAGCGCCTTTCCCAAGAAACTTTAGATCAACTAAAGGAAGAAGTCCGTAAAACTTTAGAAGAAGAAAAAGCAAAAGAGAATTTCGATGTCGTAAACGTATCAGAAGTCACTAATAATATCACTCATCAATCATTCATTCTATCCCAACCAATGGAACAACCATTAAACATAGAATCCCCAATTACATCTAGCTCCAACCCAAACACACAATCTTCAGACACAAATGTATCATGCACACAACTCCTAACATTCACTCAACACGCATCCACTCAAACAAACTTCTTTCCAGAATCTCTATCACAGCACATACTATCTACACAACCCAGTGAAATCACAGACATCGACACAACTACACAAGAATTAATTAACCAAGTAGAAACCGCTCTGGTTCTATATACAGGTACAGATCCAACATCACGTCCTAAACTACCAAAACTAAGAGGAAATAAAAAGCTCTACAGTTTAGTTGATATATTTAACAAACAAGTATTAAACCGATTTTATTCCATAGACTCTGATTTAATACATATTCATACACTTGTATATTGTAGTGCATATGTTATATGTCAAAACCTAGGATATAAATTAAGAAAACACAAAACATCATCAAAATTCCACAAAAACCTTAAACCTACTTGGCAAATAAGACTTGAATTAGATATCAAAAATTTAAGAATAGATATAGGGAGATTAACACAGTATATAAATAACAATAGATCTAGAAAAGTAATGAAAACAGTAGAAAGAATATTTAGAAAAACCAAAGTACACACTATCCATGAACCAAATAATGTAAGGCCGGAAGAATATTTAGATACGTTAAAACAAAAATTAATTTTAAAGTCACAAAGATTAGCAAGATATTTAAAAGCACTTAGAAGGAAAGAAGATAATAAACTATTTTTAACTAATGAGAATAACTTTTATAGATCATGTAGAGGCAATAGAATACATAGTGATAACAATATAATCCCTGAGCCAAATGAACTCAAAAACTATTGGGCCAACTTATGGGAAAACCAGAATGATCATAATGATAATGCAGAATGGATTGATGAAGAACGAAATAGGATGATTGACGTAGAAGAGATGGAATTCACTGATATCACACCAGAAGATATAGCAATAGTGACGTCAAGAATGAAAAACTGGAAGGCAGCTGGCATAGATAACATCCATAATTTTTGGTATAAAAAGTTTTTCACACTTCATCACATATTAGCTAAAAACATCACAGAACTCATTAGGGATGAACAACCGATACCCAAATTCATCACCAAAGGAATTACTTATATGCTACCTAAAAGCAGTGATACATCAAATCCTTCTCAGTACCGTCCTATTACATGCCTTCCAACTATCTACAAACTTATTACTTCACTCATCACACGAATAACCAATAGCCATCTTCACCGTAATAATATACTGTCAGAAGAACAGAAAGGATGTAGAGCAAACCATAGAGGATGTAAAGAACAGCTCATTATAGACTCCACCATTTTAAAATGTGTTCACACGCAAAGGAAAAACCTATCGATATCATACATAGACTACAGCAAAGCATTTGATAGTGTCCCACATTCTTGGCTACTTAAAATTTTAGAGATATACAAAATAAATCCTACTGTAATTAATTTCCTGAAGAATGCTATGTCTGATTGGAGAACAACTTTAAACCTTAGTAGTGCTACAGACTCTATCACCACAGACGAAATTCATATCAGGAATGGTATTTTTCAGGGAGACTCCCTCAGCCCTCTATGGTTCTGCCTTGCCTTAAATCCTTTGTCTCACCTACTCAATAATACAGATAACGGTTACAACTTAAATTCAGATACGGCCATAAGTCATCTCATGTATATGGATGACATTAAATTATTTGCAAAATCTCAAAAATGTCTAGAATCCCTAATAGAAATAACAGCCTGGTATAGTAGAGATATAAATATGTCATTTGGTCTGGATAAATGCCGCACACTACACATTCAAAAAGGTAAAATAATAAGTACTATTAATGATGCAGACGAACCTGATGCGTTTGAATCTATGGGGCCTACTGATACTTATAAATACCTAGGTATTCACCAGTCTAACATTATAGATCACTGTAAAATAAAAAAAGATTTATCTGCGCAGTTCACCCATCGATTGAATTTATTATGTAAAAAACAACTCCATTCAAAACATCTTTTCAAATTTTAATAGCCATTAATACTTTTGCAATTCCCATTTTAACATTCTCATTTGGTATAGTAAAATGGACACGAACAGATATTCGTAGTTTAGAAATCAAAATTAGGACCACATTAACAAAGCATAATTACCTACACCCGAAGTCAGCAATCGAGAGAATTTCAATAAAGAGAGAAAAGGGAGGAAGAGGTCTCATAGATTTGAACGTATTATGGGAAGGTCAAATACAAAATCTTCGTAATTTCTTCTTTTCTAAAATCAACGTTAGCAACATCCATTCAGCAATAGTTGATCTCGACAGAAATTGTACCCCGCTTAATTTATCTAACAATAACATCAGTTTCAAAACTCCGGAAATCCATATCACTGAGAAGATTAATAGATGGCGCTCTAAGGAACTACATGGACGACACCTGCATGATTTGGAACAACCGCACATAGATATAGACGCCTCTAACAAATGGTTAAAACTAGGTTCACTTTTCCCAGAGACAGAAGGTTTTATGATAGCCATACAAGACCAAGTCATTAATACAAGGAATTATAAAAAACATATACTCAAAGATCCCACTGTTCAAAACGACAAATGCAGAAAGTGTCACCGTGCAGCTGAGACCATCCAACATATCACCAGTGCATGTCCTAATTTAGCCCAAACTGATTACACCCATAGACACAATCAAGTTGCCCGTATTATCCACCAAAAGTTAGCCATAAAATGTAATCTTTTACCGCCTAAAATCGAACCATACTACCAATATAATCCCAAACCGGTGCTGGAGAATCCGAGTCACAAGATATACTACGATAGAGCAATTTTAACAGACAAGACAATTCATAATAATAGACCCGATATAACCATGATAGATAAACAGAAAAAACATACATACATTATTGATATAGCAGTCCCTAACACACACAACCTACAAAAAACAATAACTGAAAAAATACATAAATATACAGATTTAAAAGAGGAAATAATCAGAATCTGGAAGATGGAAAAAGTATATATTGTGCCTCTGGTGCTCTCCAGCACCGGTATAGTACCGACACACCTTCATCATTATTTACAACAAATTCAACTGCCTAAAAATACATATATGACCATGCAAAAAGCCACCATCTTAAATACGTGCAGAATAGTTCGAAAATTCTTACAAGAAGACGCGAACATTGAACTGAATCCCATAAATGGAACTCACTTGGCTTAGGCCCGTGGTTTCATTAAACTACCGACATTATTATAATGTCGAGACAAACAAATGTTTGACCGAAATAATAATAAAAGCCCGCAGGGCACCTTGAGGCGAGGTGACGGGCATTAGCGATCCCGCGGGCTACCATCATCCCGAGTGCTCCAGGGAGAAGTCACCGTTCCTTCTTCTCCGGCTTGGCTGGCTGGAGTGAACGATGACAAGGAACAGGTCTCCCACCTCTGGCTTGCCTTCATTGGCCGTCCAGAGTGGAGTCGCGAGAGCAGTGATCCTTCTCGGAGGGTAAGAAACTATTCGTAAGTCGCGAGTGGGCCAGGGATGCAGGAGGCTTCGGCTGGAGCAGATGATCTGAGTAGAAAGCGGTGGTAGTTTCTTAACCCTTCAGCCACTCACATTCTCGTTGCCCCTATGTTGCTATATCTAGCAACCATTCCCGGGGCCCGGTCGGTGAGTTGGCGAGTCTCCGCCTGCTATTTTTAAGTGTAAAAATTACATTGTTTCGGCAGGTGCCATAGTCATCCATAGTTCCCAATTTACCAATCCACAGTAACCCATCCATAGCCCTACCTTGTTTTTTTTTCTATTATTCACAATAGTCCTACACTAACCGGGGACTGTCCTTGGGTGCATTTCCATAGTGCATACAGGGATAGTCGCCGGTTTGTGTCTCCATTACATTTAGATTAAAGTTGTCTAAAGGGCCTCTGCGCAGTTGGCTTCGGCCCCTCGTACGCCTCCCAAATGACCGGGACCCTGTGGTCCCGTGAATGGTAAAGACATACGTAATAATAATAATAAATCATTTATTTCAGGCATAGGAACCCATAGTACACAACAATCACAAAAATTACAATAGAATAAAATTAAAATTACCTGAAAATTACAATATACCTACGAAATCAAAATTATAGTAGTAAAATAAAATGAAAATTACAATAAATTTAAATTAAAATTACAATAAAACAAAACTAAATTATTAGATGATAGAATTAAAATTAAAATTAAACAACTCATTAACTATCATCATTTACTTAAAAGTTATATTTTCATCATAAGGTGCGTCAGTTCCAATCTCAACAAGTACACGTGATGGAACACTACCGAAACCAATTCATTCCCACAAGCATATAGTCGAGCCTGGAAAGACGCCCTGAGCCTAGATATAGAGGTAGATAGATCGACATTTGTCCACCATCTTGCCTGGTGGTAAGCGATGATGTGGCCTATCTAATCTTAAATTCAAATTCATTTAATTAATTGTGAACATAGGTAACATTAGGTTCTTAAATAACATTAAACGCTATGTTAGCTTTATCAGCATACAAAATTAGAAAATAGTTGGAAACAATGATTTGGATGGATTATTATTACTGAATGTCATTAGAATGATTAATTATTAGGTCACATAGGATTATACATAAATTTAAATGTCACAATATTGAACAAACAGATATCTTCAATATAATGTTCTATATGCTCTAATGTAAATGTAGCCTCGAGTCATGTTGGAGTTACATTAACAATCAGGTTTATTTGATACACTCAATTACGTCACAAAACAATAACAAGAGATTGATTGTGTTAGTTATCATTTCATATTATGTGAGTCAATATTTTGTTGGCATAATGGCGTCTTATTTTCGTGCCATTTCAAAAAAGTTATGAAGTCCTCAGTTTGACCTGATCTGTGTGAACTAGTTCTGTGTGAACCAAATTTTTTTGTTGTTACACTTACAAGAAGAATTTAGTATATTAACTAGCTGACCCGGCGAACTTCGTACCACGTAATACTCTAACCTACTCTATCCCACTCTACCCTACTCTACCCTAACCTATTCTACCCTACTCTACCCTACTCTACCCTAATCTACCCTACTCTACCCTACTCTACCCTACTCTACCCTACTCTACTGTATCCTAAATAAAAAAAATAGACTATCCTATGTCTCAAGTTGGATCGAACTGCACATGGTGTGCGAATTTTATTATAATCGGTTAAGTGGTTTAGGAGTCCATTGAGGACAAACATTGTGACACGAGATTTATATATATTAAGATTAACTTACTGAAAAAAAGAACGGGATTGAGGTCGGTTTTTTGAAACTTAAGAATTATAGCCAAATGAGTTATACACGACGTTAATAATAACAATTTGGTAGTGTATAACAGTAATTCATAGAGGTAAATTGGATACTAAAAGTATAATAAATGTCCAATGACGGTATGTATATGTAGATTTTTTGCTTTACCTCCCGTACTAGTCAAAGACTAATTAATGATCACTAGTGGTTGATTATTCTGACTTCTATTCTTCTTCTTAGAGAGGTTCTCTTCTTCTATCTCTTTGAGCAAAGACTTGTACGTCTACTAAGAATGTTTAAAGTCAATAACATATGTATATAATTTATCTGAAGTTTCCGTCGGTTACGAAGTCTAAGACCTCGATGTTATTGCTTATTCTCAGAAGTACAGGATTATACTATATAGAGGTACAACACGTTCTAGAAAAATAAGACATTTACACAGCGCAGGGAGTGAAACATCAATTTGATTTTAAACAAATTTTCTCTTTCCATTCCGGCATCGGTTCGATGTCTGTCGACGAACGAATCAAACATTCATTTTGTTCAATCAGTTCTTATCTCACAGTATAATGAATCTTAAATTGAAAAGCGTGAACGTTCATTTTCTAATAAATGAATGAAATGATAATATTGGAGGTGTGAGAATTTTTTTCACAAACACTATTACAAATGAGTACCTACAATTTATGAAGAGAATTAAATGAAGATCATTTGATTAGAAATCGAGATATATGTGTTGTTATAGAATTTCAATTTCAAAAAAGTATATAGAACTTAAAATTAACTACAAATAAAGTATTGAATACAATGAAAGTAAAAAAAAATTAGTTAGTTTTAAAATACACAAGTTAGCTTTCTTCCCACTAGCAAGGAAACTAAATCAAAGGCAACATAATATAGTAGGTGCACTCACGTTTAATCATTTACATTTTTAGTTTATCGCAAAGTGGCAACCTTATTTCAAATACTAGGCATAATTCCAGACATCGTGGTTGGAGATTTAAATCAAATTCACCAAATTTCTGCTAATTCCACTATTGTACAATCTGGAAAATTACAGAACTTTCGATATTGTTTCTCTCTACTAATGAACCGTATTATTCTCTTATTATGAACATTAAACTGTCAAACACCAAACGGTCACCGGTGACCACAACCTATTGTTCTATAATTGTGTCTACAAAACCGGTACTCGACGAGTTAAACAAATTTAGAGAAGATTAAACGCAATATCGAAAAGTTAATATAACTTCCACAGTTTCAAGAGATACTTAATCAGGATTTTCGAGCGTTTCATGGCTGTCCGCGACCCAGAAATAATTAATTTTTAACGTCATTAGCAAAGAGCAATCATATTTCAATCGATACGAAAGCTTTTAGCTTCTACGTAAGTACTTAAGTGATTTTCCAAAGTTATGCCCCAGAAGGAAGACTTGATTAGTTTTTGTTTCCATCAATATTCTTGTCACATCATAAACGACATAGCCTGGACTCGATGCGGGTACGTAATTGATATGCTGTATTTGGAAGCAAGTGGCTGGTACACCACACATGTCGTTCTGCACTCACCGATATAGTGCGCCGCTATGCACTTATCGAAGTAATCCTCGGTACATACATTGCGAAAACTCTCAACTTAGTCAAAAAACTTTAAAACAATATTTAGAAATTCCAACATCGATGTTCGTATGTTACGTGTTGGTATGGTTTACGCGGACTGGTATCGGGAGCGCGCGACGAGCGGCCGCTCTGGAGCTCTCCCGCCGTAACACTGAAACCCCGAGCTCGACTGAAACCGAAACATTAGGGGGTCGGTGCATTTCGTACGACGACCCGGTTCTTGGCACTTCACTAATGCCGATTCTAGACAATCCCTTTTGAATCAAACAAAACTTACCTACGGAAACTCGTCGCTTGAATGGGTAAAACCTTTTCTCCGCAAGGGTTGAATCCATTATGTACGAGGATTGATATAATTAACACGCTCCACGTGTATATACTGTGCATCCCTAGGAAGCAAAGAGTACGCTTTCAATATATCATTATCTGAGAACATAGGTAGAATAAAAAACTTTTATATGAATTGATAACTTGTAAAGAACGAGCCTGTGTCTATTTATGAGAAAATACTTAAATCCTGTAGCCATGAATATCTAACACACATGATGTTTTCAAACCTAAATACTATAATTATAATAATTCATGACTTTTGAAGTGTCGGTGATAAAATAATTTCGCGTAAAATTTATCAGTCCGCTTTTCAGCAGCATTATTTTATTGCCAAAGTTAGATATTTAATCATCGTTCTGCGTACAAGAGAGAATAATTTGTGATCATTCAGATATTCAGGCCGGTTTTATTTTTAACTGGACGTTTATAAGGACGGGTTTTCTTTGCTTCGACAAAGAATACAAAAAATATTGACAGTCATTGGACGTAATGGAATTTGGTGAAAGTCAACTTTGTTTTAAGAGCGAACTGCACCATTTATCTGAAGTGTTCGGGATAACGGTAGCCTGAAGTATTTTTACAATCCTTTTTGTGTATTTTTATGTGATTATTGTTCCTTTTATCCTACTACTTAAAATAATAGGGTTCTCCTACTTATCTTTTTTTGGAGGAAAAACTCATCCAATGTTTTCTATCGCTTTGAGTAAGGCGAGTGTCAGACTCTTATCTACTGACTAAAAACCACCCTTGTTTCCGCTCCTGCTTCGAGCCGAAGCCTTATCCGTAACCCGTACAGTCGTCCACGGCTCCGGGCTACACATTCTAGACTTCGATTTCTGGGTCAAATCACAGTAACATCGGTTCCGATTTTAGACGATGTCTTTATATTTCGTACTTTCTAATTTAAGAACTGAGGCCCAATAACCCCTTCCTGTCTCCTCAGTCCCGGAATCCTGCACAATCCTCAAATCCCCAATTCCCAAAAGGCCGGTAACACACTTGTAATTTTTTTAGGTTTTAGGTGTTCATGGGTGGCACCGACTGCTTATCATAAGGTGATCCGTCTGCTCGTTTACCGGCTTATACCATAAAAAAAAACTAAACTTCTTAGTGGTAAGCTAGATTTAATAGGTAGATAGTCAGGTAAATACTTTTAATACCATGTTAATTTGATTTGTACATTCTAATTTGAGTAATTAGTAGAGCAGTTATATCTACTTAATGACGGTCTAACTCTCCTGCGCCAGGCTTTAAAGCTTTTATTTAATTGGAGTAGAGTAGGTAATATCGTTATTTTTTCACGCAAATTTTATTTCGCTGAGAAATTTTGCTAACTAGTTTAATTTTCATTTACATTAAAGTCTTTAGAGAGGTCTCAAGAAAATATAAAGCACGATGAAGGTAATTCATTCTTATTTCTTTATTTCGTTAATGTTTGAGAAAATTTCATCTCTTTAAGCTACTTTAATGTGATATTAACGAGAAAGATTAAAAGCTAAAAAGTCGTGATGAGTTTTTGTAATGTAAAATTTTAATGAAGCAATTTAAGGTTTAAAATTGCATCATTTATTTAGTTATTGTTGCTCTAAACTGTATCTACTATTTAATGCAGGCTCTCATTTTGTTTATGTGTTTTTTGATCTTTTGTTGTGTGTCATTACCAAATTAGGATAAATTGGGTAGTTTCCAGGGTATCATTTTTTTTAGTCGGACATATAAAATTTAGGAAACTACCCTATTATTGGTATTTATCATCATCAACAGCCTATAAATGCCCACTGCTGAGCAAAGCCTCTTCTCACACGGAGAAGGTTTGAGCATTAATCACCACGCTTGCTCAATGCGGGTTGGCGATTACAAACTTATAATTAGAAATTATAGGTAAGCCCAGGTTTCCTCACGATGTTTTCCTTCACCGTTTGTCAGTGGTGTCTAAATAAATAAATAAAAAAATTATTGGTATTAGTTAGTATTTACTTTATTTCAGTTTATATTAGTTGTAAATAAAAGACTAATAAAGATATTTAAAAGGATAAACTGAAATTACTGTATAGATAAAATCATCCTACAGTCAGTTAATATGGAATTAACAATTCATACAAATTTGGTTAATGAGTAATGAATATATCTTTCCTTCCAACGTGTACAGTTAATGTAAGTTAGAGACGTAGGCCATATTAATACGTGCAATTATGCATCTATTTTGATATCTGACTTGTATTACAACTATAAACAATAAAATTTCAACTAAAACTCAACAACAAACGCATAAATCTATTAAAATATTGCTTCATTTATCGGATCTCTAAATCTTATGAAGTTCAAAGCGTGATCTTTTTATAGATTTACTGGAAAGTCAGTCTAGACTTGGACCATATAATTTGTATGATAACAATTTCCCACTCCCAGTAATATATGTTTAAGGACATCCACTTGATTTACACTAGAACTTTGATAATTACACACCTATTGTGAGACATACTAAATTTATTAAATATCGCAGGTTACTCACGTGATATGCTGAGAAAAGATCTATTAGTTTTGAACCATTTGGGAATTGGAGATTTGAGGATTGTGGAGGATTCCGGGATTGGGGTGACTGGGGAGACTGGGAAGGGGGGTTATTGAACGAAATATAAAGAAATCGTCTAAAATCGGAACCTATGTTACCGATTTGGGCCAAAAATCGAGTTCTAGAATGTGTAGCCCGGAGCTGCGGACAACCGAAAGGGTTACAGACAAGGCTTCGCCTTGAAGTAGGAGTAGAAACAAGGGTGGTTTTTAGTCAGTAAGAGTCTGATACTCGATATCGACATCGCTGCGACCGTGCACGCTGCTCATGAGGAGGAACCCCTATGTGGTTCGAACCTAGTAGAGCTTTTCTCAGTATATTAACGTGAGTAACACGCGATTTTTAGTTAATTAAACACCTATTTCTATGGCAAAATCTGTGATATTATACTATCTTCCACAATAGGTAAACAGATATATGTAATACTATGTTATCAACATACATCACGAATGTAATCCACACAGATCCTGTCATCTGCTTTGCCGTAAGATGAGCACATATTTCGAGGAACGATATCGCCTTCCCTTGGGATGAAAGTATGAGAAAGCTTTTATGTCGTGTAATACACGAACAAACCTTCAAATATATATAAATATTATTCAGATACAAAGACAAAGTGTGTATCTGTTACTTTTCTATTTGTATCTCTACATATTTTACAGGTTAGAAAGAATGAGGTTATATTCTTTATTGTACGATAGATTTCTACCATTAACTAGCTGTCCCGGCAAACTTCTTATCACCAAAATGTTTTTCTTACCTCTCCTGGACTTCCATGATCATTTCAAGACCAAAATTAGCCAAATCAGTTCAGTCGTTCTCGAGTTTAAGCGAGACTAACGAACAGCAATTATTTTTATTTATTATTAGACTGACTGACTGACTGCCTCGTTGGCCGAGTGGTCGCTAGTGCGACTGTCGGGCAAGGGGTCTCGGGTTCGATTCCAGGGCCGGTAAAGTATTACTGAATTTTAAAAATCTTAGTAGTAGCACGGAGTCAGAAAATGTGCCCGGTATATGGGAATAGGCTCACCCCCTATTACATGGGACTCATAACATAAATAGTGAAAAGTGGGTGTGACATTGTACAGGGGCATTAAGTGCCATAATGTGCACCTCTGCCTACCCCTTCGGGGATAAAAAGACGTGATGTTATGTTATGTTTTGGAAGTCAGGTTCACTACCAGCTGTTATTTTTCTTGGTACATTCATCCTTTTTGTCAATAATAGCTTGTCCAACCCAATAATTGCATCAAACAAACCAATAAAGAAGTCCAAGTTTACATCTACCTTATCTATTATTACAGCGCAGAGAGCGGGAGTCGGACAGGTTTTCTTGTATCGACAAAAGATGGCTAGTTCTATTGTTAGAGAATGATCTTGTATTTTTGTTTTCTACTTTTTCTCAGCAGACGTTGATTGAAAAGTGTATACACACAGCATAGTTTGTTTGTATTTCATCGATGCTAGAGTTAAATACATTTCAATTACTATTCGTACGCGAAACTAGTAAATATTTGTTTTATTTCCAGTCTAAGATTAACTGGCAAAGTATTAGTCAGATTTTCCCTCGTATTTCATGGCATGTTTATTTGCACGTGTTAAAGAATGTTGCACACGGTACGTTCAATATGTGTCCATTGACGAGAACCGATGTTTGCGAATGAGCGTAGCGATACTTTAATAGTCGAAACCAATTCCGTTGGTGAATATTTGAATACTGAAGCAAATTCTGCTGTACTTAGAACTGTTTTGTTTACTTATTTTTTATTATAAACATAGTGCATCAATTGGAATTCATATCTTTTCTATTTATTCAGGCTAATGTCGTGCGGGTCGTGAATATTGTTGATATTTTTAAGAAAATAAATATCGTCTCATAACGGCGATGAATGTGTTAAAGAAAATTCACATACCTACTAGTGATTGCTCTCTAGTCTAGTCCACATAGAGTTTGAAATGGTGTAACAAGCACAACTTTATTTTGCCCTAACTTTGTCAGATTATACTCATGTATACTAGGTAAGTACTCTAGGTACCTAAATAGGTCCAATGTAAATATTCTGTTCACATACATGACGGATGAAAGTCTGTTTTTAACGAGTGTTGTTTCACTAACAAGTGAGACCTTTAATAAACCTTTGTAATTATAAAACTTCGTGTGTTTTCACATCACAGCAAAATGTGACGACAAGTGCTATTCGCTTTGTATGAAATATGTATATGTTTACATAATGTCCAAAAAATATGACGTTAGTAGATTTTAGTTTGTTCTGCGTTTGAAAAACTGTCATGGCGTCGCGTCGTTCGCGAGTTTTAATTGGATTTTTACGTTTGCAAAATATATCTTGTTATACACCAGTGTCAAAGCCTACAAAAATGGTAAAAAGTGAAAAAAAATTACAGTAGGTTGAAACCCATTAGAAAAGGAGGGGAATATGATCAAAATGAAAGGAAAAATAAATTACGGTCGATCCGAGTTCGGGAAGTGGGGGAGGGGGGGGGGGTTAAGGGTAAAAAATGGTTTATTTTGATTTCCGGCAAAACTACAAGTCCTATGGAAAAAAGTAAAATGGCAAAGTTGTAGGCAATAAAAAGATCTACAACTTTTGTATTTGCAGATTTTTCACATAACCTCAAAATTTTGGTGAAAAATTCAAAAAACCAAGTTTTTGGTTTTTTATTTATATCTTTTTCAAATAATTTTTTTTTTCTACGAAATTTGGTGTAAACTTACCTTATTATGTCCCAAATACACTGTAATTTATTTGATTAAAAATATTTATTTTATCGCTTCATTTTAATTTAATATCAAAAAAGCACCCTAATTTTCAATCGAAAATTATGACGTCAAAATATCAGCTTTTTTCAAAAAGTTTGGGGGGTTTTTGTTCGTTGAAATATCTACTTTCTGATGGTGTAAAGAAAAATATACATTACTATAGGAAATATTCTTAGAAAATGCAAAAATATGAAAAAACCTCAAATTCGAAAATTTGTTTTTAATCATCATGTACAATTTTGAGGTATTTATTAAAATGTACATTTTAATTACGCAAAAAACGTAAAATTTAATGTTTTATTAATAAACGAAAAAAATACAAATTAAAATATCCTTCTATAATTAACAAACAAATAAGTTAATAAAGTTAATATTTAATAAGACATCTACAATATTTTTAAAAAGTTGTAGAACCTTCTTTAAATAATATTTGTAGTTGCCTATTTATTGCTGTTTTAAGGTAATTTATATACCTGAGTGACATTCTAATTAGTTAAAATTATTATTAATTATTTGGAATTCTAATTAGTTACTCATTCGTTTTTGTCTCCTTGGAGGCATTTCTTCATCATCAGATTCATACATACCTGCTATTTCGTAGCAGCTGTAAAATATACTTAAAAATGATATTGGAAGTGTAAACTTTTTACTGATTTGTTTTGTTTATATTTCTGTTTGACACAGTTTGATGGTTAGATTTGGAAAAATCCGTACACATATTTTTTGAATGGTAGAAGTAAAGATATTTTAGAAAATGTGATATTGCTCGTGACTGTACAACATCGTTTTTAAAATACACGTGCAGGCTAAGTTACTCTAAGTGATTTGTGAGAAATTTACTATTGAAAGAATCGTTTGGAATCTGCATAGAAAGGTAAATACTATCTGTATTTTATTCTATATTAATCAGCTTCAAAATAAAAATAGTCATATTTTCTTTTATATGTTTAACGTAACATACTATTTATAACGTAACGTAACGTAATGATATTTCAGTACAAGAATAAAAAAATAGGAATTTCATTTATTTTATACAAACAGATTTAGTTATACTCATGATAAAACTTTGAAGGCATTATGAATTTGATTTTGTCTTTTCAGATTACCAGTATGGAAGAATCTGTTTGTATAATCTGCAATAAGTCAGACGACAAACAAGTGTATGAAATAAAAAAAACAGCTTTGAATCGTTTCATGAGTCTAGCAAGAAGAGAATCGACAATAAATACAAAAAATTTGAAACTTTAACATCAGCTCTTATTCATCGAACTTGTCAAAGTCATTACAATGATGAGACTGCAATAGCTGCATTCTGTAGCTCAAAACGTAAGAAATCACAGGAAGGAAAACAAATAAATAAGGACGCTCTTATATTTAATTTTCAATCTCATTGCTTTCTCTGCGGTGGGTTTTTCGGTAATATTTCTAAAGATAAAATTTCATCAGTTCAAAATAACGATACAAGAGAAAATATATTACAGCATATAAAAAAACAAAACACAATTAATGATTTCGATAAAAACATTTTAGCTCGTTTAAGAAATGTGCTTGATTTAGTCGCAATAGAAGCTCAATAGCACACTGCTTGTCTGGCAAATTTTTATAACGATATGACAGAAAGAAAAAGGGGTCGCTCAGCATATGAAAACACTAAGAGTTTTATTAATTATCTTATTAATTATATCGTTGACAACGAAACAGAATGTCAATTTTCAGTCAATGAAATAAAAGAGGGATTTTCAGGAGATCTCCCAGATTACACAACTATTAAAAATAAATTGAAAGAGCATTTTCAGAACGATATATCGATTGTCATTTAATTAAAAGTGACATGATAATTTTGTACAAAAATAGTACCGCAAGTAAGAAACTCTGCAAAGACTGGTATGAAAAAAGATTAAAAAGGAAAGAAGACGAACGAAGTAGAATTGTTCAAATGGGGGCTGAAATTGTTTTAGAAGATATACGTTCAAAAGTATACGATATGAATTACTAGGAGATTTCAGATTTTAATGAAGGCAATCTTTTTAAGGACGTCCCTGAAACTTTGAAGGTTTTTTTTAAATATTGTGTGTACAAGTAATAAAGAAAAAAGTACAAATAACGTTCGTAGAATGGATAAAAACGTGGCCACATTATCTCATTGCATCATCACATCAGTGAGGCCATGTTCTTTTTTATCTCCAATTTTACTTGGGTTGTCGTCGATGATTCACAAAAAATACGCGTCCAAAGGATTGATCGACTCATTATCTAATTTAGGTTTGTGTCACTCATATAAAGAAACTTTGCGCTTTGAAGCGTCGATCATCAAGGACCCTGCTAATCATACGTTTTCTCCAGATTCATACGTTCAATTTATTTATGACTATGCGGATCATAATACATGCACGATTGATGGCAAGAATACTTTCCATGCAATGGGTGGAATAATGGTTGTTACACCGGCGTCAAATGTTAATTCAAAGAAAACCATCTCTAGATTAAAACAGATTCCATCTTCTGAAGAGATAGGCGAAATTGGATTTGTGAACTTGAAGCGTTATGAAAACAAAAGTTCCGATGGATTGAAAACAGTTCAGATAGAAGATATTTTAGATGTTACGGACAACTATGAAATTTCTTCTGCAGATTTTGCATGGTCTTATTCAAAATATGCAAACAACAAATCGGATGGTTGGAATGGGTTCATGGAAAAGGTACACACTAATTTGACTTATCATACTTCAAAAATTATTCCTGTGCCGTTTATAAAAAATCCACTGAGTGATTATGATACCATTTTTACATCGTTGGTAGAAGCGGCTAAACAAGGCCAAAAACAAGAGCAAAACTTTGTCTTCGTAACGTTTGACCAACCACTATACCACAAAGCTCGTGAAATCTTAGCTAGTATTGATTTAAATAATGATCCCTACAATTTATCCTCAGTCCAAGTAAGACTTGGGGGATTTCATTTAATGATGTCGTTCCTCGGAGCGATTGGATTCATCATGGATGGTAGTGGGCTTAAGGAGGCTTTTTGTGAAATATATGCTGAAAATTTATCTGACAAAGCTCTTTCCGGGCACGCATATGCACGGGCTATCCGAGGACATTTTCTAGTACAGCTCGCCTTGACTGAATTAATTTTTTCATCGATGGAGTTATCGGACACAGAAAAGGGACTAATGGATAAATTTTTGCAGGATTTAGGAACAGAAAATTTTGTAGACAATTTGCATCACGAAGATTTTAAGATCATAAAAGAAAAATTTATTGAGTATCTAAAATTAGTACAAAAAAAAGGTCCTACCGCAAAACTTTGGATGCAGTACTGGCAAATGATCTCATTTGTTAAAGATTTCATACGGGCTGAACATGCAGGTAATTGGGAATTACATTTAAAATGCGTGGAAAGAATGCTCCCTATTTTCATGCAAGTGGACACTTTTTATACGCAAAATCTGCCCATCTTTATCTCCAAGATATGCGTAAACTTAAAGACACAATAAATGATGATTATGAATTTACTAGATTCACCGAAGGATTCTTCACTATTAGACGTACTCACAAGTTTTGGTCGGGAGTTTGGTCAGATATGACCATCGAACAAATTTTGATGAGATCTATGAAAACTCAGGGTGGACTTACACATGGTCGTGGTATGTCTGAAAGTGTTTTAACAAAATTCGTATTAACAATGATCATACTTGTAGAAATTTGCAATGAAATGGAAGATTTTTATAATGTTTCTTTTACAAGTACAGAGCAACATATTGATTCAAGGGAATATCGAATAAAAAGAGATGTAGCTGATTTACAAATATTACAAATTTTTTTTAACAGGTACGATCCTTTTCCACAGTCTGATAACATTATGTCCATTTTTTCTGGAATTATTGGCAATGATTCTGTACATTGCTACGAAGCGTATGAAGAAGGAAAAAAATCTTTGCAAGCTATTGTTGGAATGAATTTTGGCAGTGTAAAATTTAAAAGGAAAAACAAAGTCTTGTCTCTCAAAACAGTTCAATCTTCCGTTAAAGTAAACTAAGATATTATAGCCATCGATCCATTATTGCTATTTCAAAGGATATCGTTAACGATCGACAGTAAAAAAGATATGGAAACTTACTTACAATACGAGCTTGCACCTTTTCCACTGTCACTTTTTACAGAAAATGGCCTTAGGAAAAATGTAAAATCTCAACTCTACGAATTATTTGTGAGTGTGAATCAACCAATGCATTCTGAAAGCATAATGCATGTCGTCGACGGTGGATTTTTACTGCACAAAGTAATTTGGCAGAAAAATGAAATGGTGGAAGAGATCATTAATAAATATTTGCGCTACGTACAAAAACATTACGCAGCAAGCAGTTATATTGTGTTTGATTAATCTCGGGGTACCCCCCCGAGATTAAGAAATCAGGTACTGTCACAACAGTACCAGCAGCTACTTCAACTAAAAGAGGAGAACGTAATCGTAGAAAAACCTCAGACAATATTCCAGAGTTCAATTATCAAAACCATACAAAAATACCATTTTCGCAAGAAAAATTTTTATCTAACGAGAAAAACAAGGACAAAATAATTAAAAGTTTAATGAAAACATTACAGTCACAAGGATTTTCCTGTAAACAAGTTGAAGAAGATGCTGATGCCGACATAATTAAGACCTCGATAGAAGTTGCGAGAGATACCAATAAAACTGTTATAGTTGTGGGTCAAGATATTGATCTTTTGGTTCTTTTAAATCAATTGAATTCAAATAATCATGACATTTATTTTCTCAAACCAGGCTCTGGAAATGGAAAGGATCTATTTTTCACGTCTAATAGTTTCAAACACGAATCCTTCAAAAATTTTGTTGCATTTCTGCATTGTTTTTCTGGTTGCGATACCTCATCTGGATTTGCCGGAAAAGGAAAGAAAAGTATCGTTAATTCTATATTAGACGGGAAAAATTTGTCAAATTTGACCAATGTTTTTTACAAAAAAGATGAAAGTAAAGAAAATATAAAAAAAATGGATTACAATTAATCAAATCTATTTATAAATGTAAAAAAGAAAAAATAACACGAAATCAATTAAGGTTTCAAAAATATCAATTGGCAAAAATTAAATCATCCTTCGTTTTGGCAAACCTCCCACCCACAGAAGGAGCAGCAGAACAACATTGTTACAGAGCATATTATCAGCTTCAAACTTGGTGGGTAACGAACTGACAGCAACAGATTGGTGATGGAAGCAACATCAGCATGGCATAATGCCCAAATTTACAGAAAAGGATTTAATTCCGGAAGTATTGCTGCAGCTGTGAAACTGGATGCAACAGTTTAAAATGTGGCTGCCGAAAACATGGCTTAAAATGCACAAATTTATGCACTAATTGTCATGTTTCTGAAAATTGCTCCAATATGGAAGAAAAAATCTACGAGGAAGTAAATGATTCAGATGAAATTATGGATGAAGAACCAATGCAGACTGGAAATAACATTGAAGACGAAGATGATGGTCTTGAAGATTTCGACGATCAACTAGAGTTGGAAAGATTTGTCGAATCTGACGATGAAGAAATGCCTCCAAAGAGACAAAAACGAATAAGTAACTAATTAGAATTCCAAATAATTAATAATAATTTTAACTAATTAGAATGTCACTCATATAAATTACCTTAAAACAGCAATAAATAGGCAACTACAAATATTATTTAAAGAAAGTTCTACAACTTTTTAAAAATATTGTAGATGTCTTATTAAATATTAACTTTATTAACTTATTTGTTTGTTAATTATAGAAGGATATTTTAATTTGTATTTTTTTCGTTTATTAATAAAACATTAAATTTTACGTTTTTTGAGTAATTAAAATGTACATTTTAATAAATACCTCAAAATTGTACATGATGATTAAAAACAAATTTTCGAATATGAGGTTTTTTCATATTTTTGCATTTTCTAAGAATATTTCCTATAGTAATGTATATTTTTCTTTACACCATCAGAAAGTAGATATATCAACGAACAAAAACCCCCCAAACTTTTTGAAAAAAGCTGATATTTTGATGTCAGAATTTTCGATTGAAAATTAGGGTGCTTTTTTGATATTAAATTAAAATGAAGCGAAAAAATAAATATTTTTAATCAAATAAATTACAGTGTATTTGGGACATAATAAGGTAAGTTTTCACCAAATTTCGTAGAAAAAAAAATTTATTTGAAAAAGATATAAATAAAAAACAAAAAACTTGGTTTTTTGAATTTTTCACCAAAATTTTGAGGTTATGTGAAAAATATGCAAATACAAAAGTTGTATCAATGGCAAAAATGGTATTATGGCAAAGTTGTAGGCAATCTTTTTATTGCCTACAACTTTGCCATCTAACTTTTTTCCATAGGACTTGCAGTTTTGCCGGAAATCAAGATAAAGCATTTTTACCCTTAACCCCAACTTCCCGAACTCGGATCGACCGTAATTTATTTTTCCTTTCATTTTGATCATATTCCCCTCCTTTTCTAATGGGTTTCATTCTACTGTAATTTTTTTTGGTTTCAAAAATTATCTACTCTGGTCTATTAGCCAATCTCGACAGTTGGGAATCGGAGGGCAAATATTTGTCAAATTCCACGTCACAGTGCAGTGAGCTGTTAGTAATAACAAAGTCAAAGTTGTCGAAGAATCGGTGACGTGTGAATTGACCCTTCCACACGACTGATGACAGCTGTGGCCGACCACAGACTATAATAGTGCGCGGAAACTAAAAGCGCGGACTTTGACTTTTCCCGCGTATTAACCACTGATATGATATGTTATATTTATAAATCTATGGTATTAACGGTAACTCTATGAAAAGTTTTAATGACTCATTTTAAATATTTAACACAGAGGCTGAATAGACAATTAACAACATTCAATTTTAAAAAACCTTCTACTAATATTGTGCACTCGATTTTTTGTCACAGATTTTTGCGAAGGTTACTAATTGATCCAAGTTAATATGAAAAAAATAAAGTGAGATAATAAGACCCGTATTTTGATCTCATTTATAGCAAATAGTAGATAGCTGCGTGCTCATTATAAAATAAAAATGCTTGTATCGTCGCCGCCTTCGGGCTACGTTCCAATGGGAAAATTGTGTTTTCCGATAATAATATTGTAGAGGTATAAAGAAAAATATTGAAGAAAAAATATCTTATCCGACATTAGTACGGTAGTTGTAGGTATCAAAATAAACCTTTGTCTAAACTCTAAGAAAAGAAGAAATATTAGATTGTTTGTTTGTGTGCATTATACATAAAGGTTCCGAAACCTGGTGCTGAATGAATTTTCCAAATTATATACACTTATAGATATAACTTGTATATCTCAGGGAGTATCACCGAACTATTTATTTCAATATTCTCACAATACCACAACCACTCAAAAAATATCTTCGAAACTTTAGACAGGCGTAGCTGGGGACTGGTACTAGCTAGTTTAAGATATATTTATCGTTTGTAAGATGTCGTGCAGTGACCACGGCTCAAGAAATACCCGTAGAAATGTTTGGGGCTCCTCAAACGGGTGGACAAAGGGATTTATTAGATTTGTAAGGATCTCTCGCCGCAACCAATGATTGACGCCCTACGGACTGTGAGATCCTTTGTGTGATAATAGTTTGTAAATTGTTAACGATAGTTATTTCGAGGATTTAGATCTGTATTTTGTTACTGTAGAGTCTGTAGATCTTGTCTTTGAATACGTAAGATTATTTTGTTAATGGGTTTGTTTGTTTGGGGAAGTGATACTTTTTGTCTAATTGGTTTCTTAGTTGTGTAAAGAAATTATTGAGGAAGTACTACCATTATTAACTCGTCGAGCACCGTATTTATAACAATAGGTTGCGGTCACCGGTGACCGCTTGGTGTTTGACAGTTTAATGGTTGCTTGTTGAAGTTAAAGCATTATCTGAAGCCATAATAATGTGTAATACTTACCTCAACTTCCAGTTTAAAGTTATTTACTTATCAACATACGAGAGTCGTGTTGGCCTGGATGTTTAGACGCCTGCTTCTCATGCATGAGGGTGCGGTTCGAAACCTACTAACAGCAAGTACCAATGTGACTTTTCCGAGTTATATGTACTTTCTAAGATTATTTAGACACCACTGACAAACGGTAAACGAAAACAAAGTGAGGAAACCTAAGCTTAAAATTTCTAATTATAAGTTTGAAATCGCAAACTTGCATTGAGCAAGCGTGGCAATTAATGCTCAAATCTTCTCTGTGTGAGAAGAGGCCTTTCTACAGCCACTTATGGGCCGTTGATATTGATACGAGAATCAGTAAGTACATATTAATCAGTTAACGACTACTGTAGTCTGCAATAACACTAGTTAGTACTGACCCCAATCTAGCTAGAAAAAAACTATTAACAGAAACACAACTAGCAGAGGAAAAAAGTAAAAAAGGCGTCATGTGGTCGAAATCTGAAAACTTTCACACAAGCTACCCTGGTTTTAGTGCAGGAGCGATATTAGATTTTTGAACCGAGGTAGTATTGTGTGCAGTGCAATATCGATAGCCAAAATTGAGTTGTTAAATCTCAAAGACTAACTAAAGATGAAACAACAAGCAAATTGTATTTTGTATTATTTAATTCATTCGAAAGAAAAAGATTTATATCTGTTGCAATTTCATTTCATTTCTATGTATTTTTTTTGAATACATTTAATAACTTTCCTTTATCAACAAACCCATTAAACTAATAAACTACCAATCTTTGCGTATCTTTTGTTTTGTTAAGAGCCTGGCCAAGAAAATCTTAATGGCTTTTCTTACAATTTTTTACAATTTATGGCCAGTAACTGTTGCATTTTATTACCAAATAGGTCGGTTACTAACGGAATTCTTAAATTAATAAAGGAGTTTTAAATGTTGTTGAGTCGAATACCAAGTTATTATTCTATAGTACGTGCTCAATCCTTACCTTCTTTGTTTGAGAAAAAATCTTTTCCTATCAGTGTGCCTGCTATATGCTGATGATGATGAAGTGTAAGTATGTGTTATACCTCCAACCTTGGCTAAATAGCGTCAGACAGTTGATTAAAGTTACTCTCAATCGTCAGAAAAACTAAAGCTTTCCAACTTTTCTAACTACTGAAGTACGTTAAAAAGAACATTATTGGAAGGATTAGACAAATGATGGTAAATAACAAAAAAGTATTTTACCCAAGTTTGAAAATTAGTTTTGGGAAAATAACATTTTCTCTTTAGATAAAAGTCACCAAACAGGTTTTACCAAGAAGGGCGCATTAACCGCAAGTAACTCTTGGAAAATAGATAATTTTGATCATGATCCTGCAGTAGTAGCTCCTATAAAGTAAGACAAGAAAAAAAGAGATATATACCCAATTTAGCCATTAAAATAAGAGAGATAAATTAAGTACCCCCGTTACATATCTAAGTTAATTACAAACTGACTCCTGACGTTGTAAGAATTGACTAACTTTTTTTTTTTTTTTTTAAGGGGGGAAAGTCATCGAATGACTGCTCCCGCCTGGGTGAGGCGGGAGGGAGTGTCAGACTCTTACTGACTAAAAACCTTGTTTTAGTGTTATTAGAATTGACTAACTGCGACTACATTATTACCAGAAATGGGCACTTATAGAACTGCTTGGAAATCTGCCAATCGATCTGCAAACCAATATTTTGGTCAAGAAGTCTCTTAGGTCGGTAGTGGATGACATAAGGTGTTCATAGAACATTACCGGTTATGGAATAAACCGGTAAACGAGAAAGACGGATCACCTGTTGGTAAGCAATCGGTGTCAATCATGGACATCCGAAACACCAGAGGCGTCACAATTATCGGCCTTTTGGGGATTAGGAATTTGAAGATTTTTGGGAATTCGGGGATTTTTTTTAAGAGGGGAAAATCATCGAATGATTGCTCCCGCCTGGGTGAGGCGGTAGAGAGTGTCAGACTCTTACTGACTAAAAACCACCCCGTTCCTTCTCCTGCACGTCGAGCCGGAGCCCCGGTTACCCGTTTGGGAAGATTGGGGACTGGGATAATCGGGCCTCCGGTAGGTTAGTGAGAACTCATACAACGTAATTTTACTACTTCAAGCCACGTGCTTCAAAAACGTGATAAATGTACTTATAAATCATTTTCACTGAAGCAAATCACTTTAATGGATTATTTTTAATCTTTTATCGTTTATTTTAACGGTTGAGTTACTAGAGATAACACGAATGTTTTAATATTTGGTCAGATTGTTATTATGCTGGAGAATTATTTTTATTAAAAATGTTTCATATTTTTATAAAATACCCTTTGGAAACTATTCAAAATATAGTTGTTCATTGTTTTAAGAATGAAGGTAATAACTAAAGTATAATATACCTAATAGATATCTCACAGATTTTTTAATAGCACAGCTAATGAATGTCTTCATTTTTGTCACAGTTGAGTGTCTATTTATAAATTTTGTATCAAAAAACAAAAATATAAAAGCTCAAAAGAATATTTTTCTCACAGAAAAATCTGTAAAGATAAAATATTTCAAAGAAAGAATTCTTTAATATTTAACGATTTAGGAATTTCGACGAAACAATTTTAAGAATTTGCTGAAGTGTTAACTTTTTAACATTCCTTATCTATTTACTTTTTAAATATTTGAGCGAAGCATTCTTGTCTAATTTAATTTCATATTCTTTTTAAATTTAAAAAATATTGTTGTACTATCGTAGGTTCACTTCAGTCTAACTTTCATTGTGCCACAGAAATATTCTGATATTGAATATTTCGACGAACACAAAAATCTATGAATAACATTTCCAATTCGAAGAAACATGGAGAGGTTAATGGTGGCTGGCAATTTCTAATATTACAATATCAAAAATTCCACTGTTATTATAGGTAGCTACTTAGAAGCAACAAAACTGTTGAGTAGTTTTCTTCAGATGAAGATTAGAAGAATACTAAAACTAAGTTTTTATAATAGCGGTTGCGGCGATGTCGCGCAGCCTACTGTAATGTACTGAAGTAGGCTGCGCGACATTCCCGCGACTGCGCACGCTGCTCATGAGGAAGAGCCCCTCTTTGGATCGAAACTAGTAGAGCTTGAGTCTATTCATGTGCGTACCCCGCGATTTTTAGTTAGTTTACTAAAACTGAGCTTTACACGTTAAATGCCATGCGGGTCACCGGTGACCGACGGTAGCGGAGGATTTACCATCAACAGTTTTTATTGGCAGTCAAAGTCTTAAAATTATTAATCCATAATCGTATCGTTAGTTTTATACACTGTTATAGATTTAATTAAGTAAACATTCCTATTGTTCCTACTTCTTAACATTATCAGTCTTCGTAGAACACACGTCCTACGGTCCTGTGTCCTTGTCATCGAATTAAAGTAGTCTTGTTATCCCTACTCCTTTCCCCTCTGTTTTGCTATTGTATACGTTACACGGCCCTTTCTCTTCACGAGATTATTGGGTCTTCTCTCTAAGGACGTTTGTTTACACATTTTTTTTAAATGTTCCGTAAACGTAAATTGCCCGCATCCAGAACGCCTAGCAACACAGATAACCTTTGCATGCGACGGTCGTACTAACTAGTATATCGCTGCAAAAGTGCAGATAACACGATATGAAAACGTTCATCAAAATCATGTGTTATCGGCGTGCCTCCAAACATTGCATGCTAGGATTTTTAGAGGAATTATGAACAGACACCCAATAATTATGAATACATTAACATCAAAAATCACATGTGAGTTGTTAACTGCTGAAGTATGGGCTTATTTTTAAATCATCAAATGATTTCTCCGTCTTGGGTGAGGCAGGAAGGAGTGTCAAACTCTTACTGACTAAAAAAAACCACCCCATTCCTAGTCGTGCACTTCGAGACGGAGCCCCTGGCAACCCGTTGAGTCCTCCGCAGTTCCGTAGCAACAGCAGCCCTGTTGGGCTCCGTGGTGGCTCTTTGAGGCGCGTGCAGAATGCAACGCGACGTACGCTGAAGTATGGGCTACCTCTACATAAAAGAATTTACTATAAGGTCTTACTCGGCAGATGGGTAGGTTACTTCAGGTTTATCAATGATCCTCCTACTATCCAGTCTTTGTCATATGTATAGTACGTCAGTCGGCTCTTCCGACACCTGAATGAAGAGAGAGTGGAGATGTTGTTGTTAAAAATGTTCTACTCTATTGTCATCACACGACTTAACAAACACATGATGTATTTAATCTGGTACGTGGTTTAACTAGTCATAGTAACACGAGCATGACTATATTTCCCGAATGCTCATCTTCGGCACGTTCTCGTAATTTGTGCTCATCCACGTAGAACGTGAATTGTCTTTTGTTTATAATGTTTTAGTATTATTTGTCTTAAGTAGTGATAGTTTAAGAGCAACTAGGTAATCTTATCTTTGCGGTTCGATCATTCATTGTTTCGTATTGACCTGTATTTGGATCCTAACAATATATTTACCGAATATTTTGAATGAGTAGTTTCCATTGAACATAGTCTGAAGCAATACATCTGCAATTGACGTTTGAACACCACAGTCAATAGGGAAATCAAGGATTTCACTATATGAGATTGGGCTGTACCTACAATCATACAATGCAACGATTCATCTTCCTAATGTGCAATATATATCTGTACTGTATATATTATAGACTGCTTCGCTGGCAGAATGGTCGCAATTGCGACTGCTGGGCAAGGTGTCGGGCAAAGTATTACAGGGTTTTAAAAAAAAAACTCAGTTCATCGTAGTACGGAGTCTGGAATTGTGCCCGGAACATGACAATAGGCTCATCCCCTATTACATGGGACTCATAACATGAATAGTGAAAAGTGGGCGTGCCATTTTACAGTGGCAATAAGTGCCGTAATGTGCATCTCTGGATACGCCAGGGATAAAAGGCGTGATGTTATGTTATTTGTTCTATTATATAGTATCCTATACAGTTCCGCTGGCATTTTCATTGCGCATTTAAGTACGAAGTATCATTAAATTAAACATTCTGCCATTATGCGACCTTAGCGCATTTATTCTGTCACCCTCCAAACAAACTGTGCAATATACATGCATACCTGTTAAGTGGCAAGATGGCGCGTGAAAAATGCTTTTAATGGCACCGATTCACTCCCGCCTCTACGCGAAGTGAGTGTGCCTCTTTCCAATTAATTCCTTCACAAATCCTACCTATTCTTTGTAAGGTAAGCGATTTACGGGATTAGTTAATCAGCATAATCGTGTTGATTAAAATTGGCGTGCCGAGGTATTAACTAGACAGTGGCGTTGAAATGATTTTCGGAGGTAATGAGTTAATCACCATTATCGGGACTGTACCTAATCAACTGATGTCTAATCACCTTTGGGTGACAATTTGAGATTGGAATAATTTTCACCTTGATTGTCCAAATGACCTAGTGCGTATTTTGTAGGTTGCTGTAGTTGATTACAAGTGCGGTTACTTTGGTCGAGCTTCTGTGTTTGATCTCCTATTTGTTGGAATTTTCGTTTTGTATGTAATCAATCATGAAAAGTTAACAATCACTTCTGGGTTTGACAATAGTTACATTTGTAGTTTGAGAAGACTAAAAACGCACTCAATTGACGAATATAATATGAGGCAGATTACACAGGGATAAAGTTGACTACATCACATGGGGCAAAAGAAAGTATGATATTGTTTATTATACGGTTTCTTAGTTCCTAGTTGGAAACTAAACCTGACCTCATATTATCCGGTGAGATCTTGCGGTGGTGAATAAAGTTTAATTTAAAAAAGCCATCTGTCTAGTTTATTGGTGCTAAAGGAGACAGCGGCACATTGCCGGTCTAAGCTTTATTTCAATTAAGAAGGTACAATTAGAAGGTTTTCTTCGGGATACTTTCTCGCGGTACGAAGTGGCAGCCATATTGATGGGCTGTGGCTATTACAGTGTTCACTGCGAACCTCGTTTTCTTTTCGTTCACACGTTTATTTAAAATGTTGTGAGTTCGTTGGTAAGTTACTGCACGGATTAATCATTTTCAAGGTAAAATGGTCAACTGTTTTAACAATAAAAGATGCCCTTTAGTTTGTTGGAATGGTTAGTTGTCAAAACTTAAGAAGTCAGGAAATAAATCCATCACTCTTTCTGGTATCTGATGGGCTTATGTCATCATCGAGTATACGAAGCAATGTGATCAATCATTTCATATACGCGTGCACTGTGTAGTAATCACCGGTTAAGAAAATATCCGAAAAAAACGTGTTTATAGGTTTTGCTATGATATAATTCACGATATGCCATTCATAATCAGACCTTCGCTCAATATAGTATGCTGTTGACATATTGCATTGGATCGCATGTTTGAAGGCTCTTCGACTAAGTTTGTCGAGTCATTCTCGGGTCAAACTGACTGCACGGTTGGTGCGGTGGCTGGGCAACCGGCTGCCGTGCAACGTGTCGCGGGTTCGATTCCCGCACGGGACAACACTTTGTGTGATCCACAAATTGTTGTTCGGTCTGGTGTCATTGTGTATGTGAACTTGTATGTTTGTAAACGCACCCACGACACAGGAGAAAATCCTAGTGTGGGGCAACGTTAAAAAAAAAAGTCAAGAAGCTGTCGATTATCAATTCCTACACGTGCTTATATAATCAAATTCGAGATTTATGTAAATAGAGTTGTGCAAGATTGGAATGAGTTTTCTAATTATACCTCTACATGTATTACTTAGCTGTACCAACATCTGATTGTAGTTATTTAAAAAAAAGATAGTAAAAAATTCTACCGGTAAGTTTCAATCATTTATCGGTCAATAGTTCAGCTGCTAAAGATAGCATTCTGACACATTCTATGTGGCCTTGTGACAAGTTCTATTTCTAGTAGTACCTACAATCTATTGACGTTAGGGTATTGATATTTGCTACAAGTAGTAGTAGTATAGAAACAAGAAAGTCCTAAAAATGAATTTTTTAAATTTTTTAATTAAAGATTGTTTAGTAATTTCGGAAGATGTCACACGGAACTGTGACTAAATTGCGTGTTAAACCCGTTGATATCCATCCCCTAAATTTGGTCATACAAAAGTATTCTCTAAACATTAGAAATAAGGTCTATAATGTAATGTAATATTAGTGGAGAGCGGTCACCGGTGACCGCTTGGGGGATTTATGGGTTAATAGTTCATAAACTTTTACCCTCATCGATTTTGACTTTAAACGCCGCGGCGTTTATTTAATTATACCGGCGCGCCGGTAAAATTTCCCTGTAGAGGGATTATAATCAGTGTCGGAGTAATGATGGTCCTAGTCGCTATTATCAGGAGGTAACAATAGATGATGAATAGCGTCTGATCTGCTATTGACATTGTCCATTGTGGTTAGAGTATAATATTAAATTAAAAGTGCGCGGTCGCGGCGACGTCGCGCTGCTCATGAGAAAGAACCCCTCTGTGGTTCGAAACTAGTAGAGCTTTTCTCAGTATATTCACGTGAGTAACCCGCGTTTTTACTTAATTTAGTATGCCTCACGATAGTTATTATAAAAACGTTAGAGTATAATATTATCTATATACCCAATATGGTTAGCTCAGATATAGCTTAGCACACTGCTTTGATTTCTAAGCTTAAAATGTTTAGCATCAGGTTGGATAATAATAGTAATATTGTACCTACACATAATTATTGTGCGAAAACCAATGAGTCTGCAAAATTAAACCATATTTAATTATGCGTGTAATTGAATTTTAATCAGCACTGCGTTTTCGGCTCTATAAATCAGGATTTTATTCAATAAATCATTGTATTATTACTTTGACGTATGTTGTCGTCATTAAAAATCTAATTAGTCCGTCACTTAGGCAATGAAAGAATATTAGACCCGTATTTTTTTATTTTGTTGTATAATAAAATTATACTTAGATATGACGAATTAAAGTTTAGAGTGGGGCTAAACGTCATTTCTACGCATAAAATGAACATAGAAGTGACGTCATGCGACATTTCAAATCAATATATCGTCGAAAGTATTCATTTCTGTAAAAAAATAAAAAATACGTGTCTAATGTTTTAAAATAATCTACCAGACGGACATTAAAATAAAAATTAGTAATCTACCCTATTCCTACTTCTTTTTTGACCTTAATATTATCTTGATGATTCCATAAGGTTCAATAAGATTCTTTAGAAGGAAGGTAAAACCACGTAGGGTCAATGAAAACAGCACTTTTCAGTTTCCTCTTCCGTAGATAAGTTTAGCTGACATTGCAAAGACAAAGGGTGTGAGAAAATGTGTGAAAATCTTCTACGGGGTGCGACCAATATCTTGTTTGAGAAGGTGTTATCGCTTGAGTATATAGAAAGGTTTTAGTTTACTATGATCATTAAATACAATGGATACGACTTTGTATTACTATGTTGCGAATGCGGAATTTCAGATTTCGTTTTCTTGATTTAGATCGCTTGTGACATTAAACATTACATTAACGTAAATAAAAATGTACGTCTGGTAGATTGTTTAAAAACATTAGACACGTATTTTTTATTTTCTTACGGAATCGAATGGTTTCGAAGATATATTGATTTGAAATATCGCATGACGTCACTTTTGAGAACAATTTAGTTGTACTCTAAAATGACTTAGCTACCTCCTACTAAACTTTGATTATTTTTTTATTACCTAACTGACGGACTAATTAGATTTTTAATTTTCATTCTCTGTCATCATTCTTATTGTTTGTATCGTTGTCTGTGATTTGGTATTCTAAATCGACTTCAAAAAAAGGAGGTACTCTGACCTACGTGTGTATGTATATCTGGTTGTTCACGATTGCCTTGCGATTGGTTGAAATTTTAATGCGGTTTTAAGAAAAGTGTTCGTTATACTTAGGAGAAGGGTTTACATAACATCACGCCTTTATAGCCCCGAAGGTTTAGGCAGAGGTGAACATTACAGCACTTAATGCCACTGTACAATGTAACACCCACTTTTCACTATTTATGTTATGAGTCCCATATACCGGGCACAATTCCAGACTCCGTGCTACTACCGAGATTTTTAAAAAATCCCAGTAATAATTTGCCCGACCCGGGAATCGAACCCGAGACCGGTGGTCGCTCTTAAGACTCGGCCAACGAGGCAGTCTAAAGAAGTCCGAAGGGTTTATTATATTAATTAATTGACTATAAAAAGTGGTGTTGAATTCGGTTTTTTAATGTAGTTTTAATTGTAAAGGATTTTATAATATTTTGTTCTATTGAATAATTAGGTACGCATATAGAGGTATATATTTTAGCAAGATAGTTTCTTGTGTAACCTTGTGAGCCATATAATAAAATTCATTGTGAATGTTGAAATAAATATATAATGAATGTAATATTAATCAACAATTCAGCGTGTTTAATTTACTATGAGATCTCTAAGATCACAACCTGAGATTTGAAGTGTTAAACATTAATGTATAAGTAGTAAAATATGAGAAATTGTGGACGATATTGAATCTAACGAGTGTCTTTACTAAACACAAATAGTAATAACGACAAGTTTTATTAATCAAAGTTCCGTTCACAACAAACAATATCCTTAATATAAATAAAATCTATACATCTATACAAATAAAATTTGAATGTCTGTTTGTAATATTAATATATTCGCCTTTTACTTCATGTATATGAATATAAAGATGTACTAATGTATATTTTTTTTACAATTTTTGTCTGTCTGTCTGTTTGTTTGACCTGGCTAATCTATGGAATGACTAAACCAATTTTGACAGGACTTTTATTGACAGGGAGCTGATGTACTGATGTGTGAGATGAGTAACATAGGCTACATTTGTTTTGGAAAATTGTGTGAGATGAGTAACTACTGTTACTAACTGCGTAGTGTTTTGGAAAATTGAAACAAAAATAAAGTTAACTAAAAATCGCGGGTTACTCATGTAAATATACTGCGAAAAGCTCTACTAGTTTCGAACCACAGAGGGGTTCTTCCTCATGAGCAGCGTGTGCGGTCGCGGCGATGTCGTGCAGCCTACTGAATGCTGTAGGCTGCGCGATTATTAGTTAATTTAGTGTGTCTCACGATAGTTATTATAAAAATAAAGTTTTAACAAAACTCATATTGTACGCAGACAAAGTCGCAGGCAACAGCTAGTTTCAAATAACAGCGTTACAATGAATGTTCGTTTGTATCATATTGATTTGATCTATTCGCCTTTACTTTAGTTTTGTAGACAATTTGAAGTATACGTTAAAAGTCTGACTGCAGAACAAGGGGTCTCGGGTTTGATTTTCGTTTCGGGCAACGTGTTATTGTGTGTAATTAGATTTTTCGGAATAGCTTGGAATCTGGGAATGTGGCTGGGCCACATGAACCTATAGCAATATTAGCTCTCGAGACTCAGAACCATATAATCTAAAATCGAAAGTTACAAAACTTTAACTCGATTAAACTAACCTATTTAACTCGATTAAATAATATTGATTTTCAGTTAGATTTGTGATTGATTATATTATTATTGATTCGAAATTAATATTGATTCGAAAAATACAATATTTTTATACGATTAAAAATTACTTAGGTTATTCTGAACTAATTATAAAGATAGAAGTTAACTCGATCTCGGCCCGCCAGGTCATTTCTTATGACAATAAGCTCAACCAATGATAGGCGAGAATGCCATTGAGCTCACTTTGAAAGTTCAAATTGTCATCTTAGGATAGCCTACCTGATCTCACTTTATAATATACTAGCTTCTGCCCGCGACTTCGTACGCGCAATCACGTTTCTCCTATTCCCGTTGGATTTTCAGGACTTTTTTCTGTCATAAGAACCTTCTCCTGACGATAACAAACACAAAAAAAAAGCCAGCCAAATCGGTCTAGCCGTTCTCAAGTTATGGCGTGGCAACGGGAAACAGGTATTATTTTTATATAGAGGTATAGATGTTGCACTTCTGTCTAACTTCAAGGCTTGAAAGGAAATGTAAGAGGAAAACCAATATGTGAATCCGAAGACTAGATTCATGTTATTAGCCGATTTTGACATGAAAATTCTGATTCATTAGTCAGTATATCGCAGTAGGTGACAAACTTCATCAGTGTATTCCAATCAGACAATGTTTGTGTGTCCTAAATGAACTCCCGAGCTCAAATAACACGATGCAATGAACGGTGCTTGCGTGATTTCAGATTAAAGATGAATACTCTTAAACTTTTCTCTTTGATAACATAACATCACGCATTTAATCCCCGACGTAGCCAGATGTAACACCCACTTTTCACTTTTAATGTTATGAGTCCCATGTATAGGGGTGAGCTTATTGCTATATACTGGGCACAATTCCGTGCTACTACTGAGAATTATAAAAACTCCACTAATACTTTGGCCGACGTGGGAATTGTACTGACTTAAGAACCACTATAAATGTGACTGCTAGCTGTGAAAAATAAATTGATGAAGTTCATATTTTGAAATAATACAAAACAACAACAACCTACATTTTCCCCCAGGAAGGGTTATATTGCACCCTCTCTATGCTAACTATCTTAATTTCCATGTTTTGCTGGCGATGGCCATAACCCGACCGAAAACCTCTACTCTGAGGTGCAAATTGCAATAGAGAATTTCAGAAAATGGGAAAATTCAAATAATATTCGTCCCTAGTCATAATCGAGTGTCACAGCGACGCCAACAGGATCAAAATAAGATAAGATCAAAATCCTAAGATTTAAAATCACCTACAAATTTATATATTATACTTTTTTTAAATATATAAAGCTGAAGAGTTGGTTTGTTTGGGCTCTAATCTCCGTGACTACATATTGGTTCGAATCCAATTATTATTTTTGTATTGAATGGTCCATTTATCTAAGACTAGTTTTTACCCGCGGCTTCGCTCGCATCACAAAAGGATAAAAAGTAGCCTATGTGACGTATACCATACAGCGCCATCTTTACCAATACTTTTGTTTTCCCTCGGGAATATCAAATTATTCCGGGATAAAAAGTACCCTATTATTTAATTTTACAACAGGTACAACCTGGGAGTCTTCTAGGCCCGAGTGAATAGGTTGCTTATGGGACGACGTGCTACATCGTAGACCGCATCATCGCTTACCATCAGGCGAGATAGTGGTCAAACGTCGCCCCATCAAATATAAAAAAAAAAAAATTATCGGGACATTTAACTTTACTTCTGTAAAAATTCAAAGCAATCGGTTTAGTAGTTACGGTGTGAAATCGGAACAAACAAACAAACAAACAAACTCACTTTCCGATTTATAATATTATAGTAAGGATAAGGATAAGGCTATAGGCTATAAAACATCACGTTGCGATCAATAGGAGTCGAGCAGCGGCCGATGAAACCATGAGGAATTAGCTAATATAATACACGTCTATAAGTTTTTCTTTATGACGCAGAATGCTTCATAAATTGCGCTCGAGAGCCATAGATGTGCTGGGACAGTGAAGTGTGCCACAAGCTGCTCTCGAAGTCTCGAGATTATTTATTAGAGCCGAAGTCCCTTAAGGATAATATCCAAGCAGCAAATGAGGACCAGCCTACCGTATTTTTGGGGACAAATTAGAAGATTTACGGTTTTTTTTTTTTTTTTTTAAGGGGGGAAAATCATCGAATGACTTCTCCCGCCTGGGTGAGACGGGAGGGAGTGTCAGACTCTTACTGACTAAAAACCACCCCGTTCCTTCTCCTGCACGTCGAGCCGGAGCCCCGGTTACCCGTTAGGTTCTGGTTATGGGTTCTAAAGAGTGCACTTTTGTTGTTGTTCGTGTTCACAGATTTTCATTAACAAATTCGTCGACTCGACTCATACTAATTCCTAGATTTAAAATATCATGGCGTTATTGTTAAAATTCCTTTGTTAATTCATTGGGATAAAAGAACAGTTTCAAATAAAGAATACTTTCATTTAAAAGTATTATAATCTCACTACCAAAGAGAAAGAAACACTTTGAGAGGCATATAAGTATGACAAAAAAAGATATAATTTAGTTTTTTATTGCATCGTTCTATTCAGAATATTGTAATAAAGTAAATGAAACGAATGATTGGTGCTCAGGTGTGCCAGGAACGACAGCTTGATGTATTATAAATCTTAGTCTACCTACCGTTTGACATAATATCAATGGCTCCGTGATTGAAGTAGACAATATAGACGTCTTGACAACGTACGCAGAACCGGCGCCATTATTTAATTTTTCGATAATTCACCGAAGTTTAAAAAAAGAATTACATTTTTTTTTCTGACAGTTTGTAACCTTTGATACATTGATTTTTGTTGAAAATTGTTGAGCTGATTCAGATGAAATTTAATTTATAGACAGGCCACGATTTGCACAAAAACATTATGAAGGTTTTTTGGAAGAAGATCATACTCAAAAGAGTTTATACGACTTCAAAATGACTTTCAAAATGTCAGTATCCAAGGAAGTACAATTTGATTATACATTATATAAAAAGGTCTAGTCTAGAGGAAGCCCAACCTTTGAGTTTGTTTTAGCTTTTATCTGGTAAGCTGAGGTCAGTAAAATACTGAAGTTATGTAGTCTGCCAACTTAATACCTAATACCTACGCCTGTGTAAGTAGATTAGTAGAAATAACATTGTCATCTCCTATGTACAGTCTTATTACGGTCATCGGGTACCTAGTCTATGGAGGTCTATCGTCTAGTGCTTTAGCATTTAGTAGTATCGATACTTTGCCCCTACAGAATACAGTCTACACCTAGCTTATTTAAAAGAACATCTCAAAAGAGGTATTGTGCATCGTTTCAACAATAAATTTACCACCAATAAAACACATTTAAACAGTCTCTCGTACAACCACCATAACATATATCATACATAAGACCATGTGTTATAAATCTAACAATAAATAAACCACAATAATGCCCCTTTCGTATAACTATTTATTATCAAAATATCCTGTAAAGGGTATAGAAGCTGTCAATACAAAATATATAGGTACAAGTAGACCCGTCAGGCGGTTGTGAGGTTGACACTTATAGATGTCCGATTATATTTCCCCCTTTCCTTTCGTTTCCTTGAAACGAATTTCGTGTATATTCAAACACTATTTATTGGATCGCTGTTCCAATGAAACATTCTACACTAAATAAATTTTGTCGCAAGCTAAAATATAAGCTGGATTTTTTTTGTCCCGATTGGTTTATGCTGGGTTTCCGATGTTCATTCGTTGAAAATATCCGATTCATAGAACTTTTGATGGCATGTTGTTAATTAATAGTTGTTGTGAATATCTTTGGTTTCGTTTGGTGGTCATTAATAGTTTATGCTCTGCTTCTTTTCATGTTTTCTTATTATTAGGGTGTTTGATGTAGAACTCAGCTCGATTAATTTTTTTTTTTAAATTTGCCCCACATTTTCATTGATTGATAATGTTATGATTATCTCCTGTGTCGTGGGTGCGATTACAAATATACAAGTTCACATACACATGACACCCAGACCCGAAACAACAATTTGTGGATCACACACAAAGTGCGTTGATCCGTGCGGGAATCGAACCCGCGACACGTTGCACGGCAGCCGGTTCCCCAGCCACCGCACCAACCGTGCAGTCGTTAACAAGTTAGTTTTATATACATCAAATTTACTGATAGATATCAATAAATTTAACTATCTAACTTGTTGCCGTGGATTTTATAACTACATACCTCCAAATATTTGTTTTAAAGCAGATAGTGGTAAGGTTTTAATTACCACTGGACACTGACATAAGAGTGTTTTTTTCTGATACCGAAATAATAACAACTTAATATCTGTATAGGTACACGTACATGTATAACAATATGTTGGCACCGGTTGTGTGCCATCCGTAGCGTATATCAATATGATTTTTAGTTACGACTCTTGTTTTATGAAACTTGGCAGTCATGTAGGTAATGGATTAGACAATAAAACTGCTTTCACAAAATTGAAACTATCATACACAATAGTTAGGCGAAATAAAATATAACAGATTTTATATCTGTATGTGTCCAAGCAGGGCACTTATACTTTTAGTGATTTTAAAAGTTAAAAAGCTTTAGTTTCTGATTATATTTAATCGCGGAAAAGGGGAGCTTTCTTGGGCTGTATAAAATGATGCTGATTTTGAAATATAGGTACATATTTATTCAACGGTAGGTTAGTATGTGTTTAACAGTGCATCGCTTAGTGCAGGCAGCTGGACGCATTAGAGCACATTGAGAGGCGTGCCAAGCGGCTCATCAACGATGATGTGCTTGTGGAAGCCCGGCTTCAAAGCCTCGAACACAGGTTGCAAGCCTTTCTGTTTTCTACCTGATACATTTCGGTGCGGGGGAATTGCACTACTTGATTCCTCCTAGTCCTTTCTATCATCGTACCTCAAGACAATCAGCGAAGCATCATCGGTTATTGGTGATGTTCCACCCACACGCACGAAGCGCTTTGCAACAAGCTTCCTTGTGCGTACTGCTAAAGAGTGGAATTCTTTGCCAAAGTCTGTATTTCCTTTGCCTAAGTCGTGGTGACCCGAAGGTTTAAGACGCCCGCTTCTCATGCAGGTCCGGGTTCGAAACCTTCCAACGGCAAGTACCAATGTGACTTTTCTGAGTTATATGTACTTTCTAAGATTATTCAGACACCACTGACAAACGGTGAAGGAAAACATCGTGAGGAAACCTGGCCTTATAATTTCTAATTATAAGTTTGTAATCGCCAACCCGCATTGAGCAAGCGTGGTGATTAGTGCTCAAACCTTCTCCGTGTGAGAAGAGGCTTTGCTCAGCAGTGGGCATTTATAGGCGGTTGTGTGTATTTCCTGAAGGGTACCTGGGTGTCTTCAAGGTTCGAGTGAATAAGTTGCTTATGGGCGTGCTCCATCGTAGACCGCATCATCGCTGACCACCAGGCGAGATAGTGGTCAAACGTCGGTCTATCAAATATAAAAAAAGGCCGCGCTCCTCATACATGGTTGCTCCCTGCGCAGCGCTGGCCCCTTTGAAGTTAACTTAACATAACATGCGTAGACACGAGACACGAGTCGTATCTTATTGGACTAAGAATCAATTCATCGACGTTGCTCAGACTTGTAATGCAGGCGTTTGTAGAAACGCCTGCATTACACTAATATTAGTCTCCCAACTTGTCCCCACTACCCTTAGCTGTTAATAAGATAATACAATGGCTATTCAATGAACAGATTTAATTCTAAGTCGAAGCTGTAAATTCGGTTATTGTATTTCAATTTGTCAGTGGTGTGTAGTAGATTATTGAATTTAAAGGTTTTTGGTGGAATCAAACAATATTAGGAGTATTTTTTTATAAGGGGTGAAAATTATCAAATGACTTCTCCCGCCTGGGTGAGGCGGAAGGGAGTGTCAGACTCTTACTGACTAAAAACCACCCCGTTCCTTCTCCTGCACTTCGGGCCGGAGCCCCGGTAGCCCGTTAGGTTCTCTGCGACAATATTACCTATTATTAGGAGTACAGAAACTGATAAATAAAACGGAATCAAATATTTTTTTACATTTTTGATTTAATTATATTTTCAATTATCAATTAACTCGTCGAGTACCGGTTTTGTAGATACAATTATAGAACAATATTTGACAATATTTGACAGTTTAAACTGTCAAACACCAAGCGGTCACTGGTGACCGCAACCTATTATTCTATAATTGTGTCTATAATGACGGTACTCGACGAGTTAAATACTTGATGAAGTCACATCAATCAAAACAAATTATTGACTGAACTGTAAAAGAGATTATAAATTTACGTTCTAGGTACAAACTTCACTTTGCCGCCATCTTTGGGCCCCAAGATAACGCTGTAGGGATCAGTCTCGAGTTTTTTGGGCGCAGCGGGCTCAAATTTGTATTTAGTTATCAACTGGGCGATTGCTGTCCTTATTTGCATCATGCCGTAGCGTTTACCTGTTAAAATAGGAGATTATAATGTTAGGAACGATGTTAAAAAGTCCAATTGTTATGGAGTTATGGGTTTTCATACAAATGTATTTGGAGCCAATGTGGGTGTTGAAGCAAACCCTTGAAATAAGGGAGTATTTTGATCCAGCAATGGATGTTTTCCAAGAGACGTTGATGAAGAACTTAACTATGTTAATATACCTACGAAAAGGTATTCACAAATGTTAGTCATAGCTGGTCTGCTAAGAACACGTGTACCGCCTTATCTCCGAAGAAAACATAAAGTATCTAGTCCTAAAATTACTCTAATTGATATAATTAATGATGACAGTGTCAAGACATCCGGACCGGATATTTTGATAAAATACAATTTACACGTGATATTTATACCTTATCGTATTATTGGCACGTGACTGATAAAATTTTTACTACCGTAAAAAAGGCAGTTGACAATCTTACTGGTGTAGTATTTTTTAGTGTTATTTATTTATATCAGAAGCATCAGTTCTACTGTTTATTTTCATTTAAAACCGTAAACTATTGCAACTCTTTCTCTGTCCTTGGTATTTAAGAGCTCGTTTTGATCGGAAGCATTCTCTGAACCACAAAGATAAACAAAATCTAACTCTATCAAAATTAAAAAATTGTTCAAAATACCTATGCAAAACCTGGGGCCTTCACCAAATGGCAGGAACGCGAAATCATGATTATCACTGTCAGTGAAGTTGATGAACCTCTCTGGCTTCCACTCCTCAGGTTCAGGGTAGTACTCCTCGTTGTAGTGGATGGCCACCACGTTCACGTAGACTGGAGTACCAGGTTCCACAGTCATGTTCTCTGTTAGTTTGTACGCCTTGTTGCATACTCTGTCCAAGTGAGGTACTGGTGGGTATTTTCTTAACGTTTCTATAACAATATAACACGTTATTATGCCTGACTTTAAACTGTCAAACACCGCTAGGACACCGGTGACCGCAACCTATTGTTCTTTAATTGTGTTTATAATGACGGTACTCAACGAGTTAAGAGAAAAGCCTATTCTCCGGGTCTTCTAGAAGCCTCACTATGTGTATCTATCTAATTATGTAGTATTTAGTATCATTATGAACATAACTGGGTATATATGACTAAATTTTATTTTAATGTCGGTCTGTTAGACTATTTAAAAACATTAGACACGTATTTTTGTTTTTTTTTTACAGAAAAGTTTTAGCTTCCACTACTAAACTGATTCGTTTTATCTAAGTATTGTCTTTTTAAACGACACAATAAAATATAAGTGTCTAAATAGATTTTTAATTTTTATACCCTGTTATCATCCCTATAAAACATTTCACACTTAACCGGTTGCCACATAAGAAATAGACAATTCACATTGATATTCGTGTTTTCTTCCTCTACTCTCCTTCCTATTGGAAACAGGAAAAACAGTGACGATAAATTTCCGAATATATGTGAGCAGAAGTTAAAGTATTACACCTGTAACCGTTTTCCCTAATTGTTTTACTCACCATGCATGCATGCTGTCAGATATTTCACTTTCAACAAGTCGTCATATTCCAAGATTTCTTTTCCGCTCTCTTTTAACGCTGCTGTGACTTCCTGGTACAGTTTTTCCTGGAAAAAAATATTGTATGTTCTATTTATTACTGTCTTAGGTAAAGTAATGAATTGAGTTTTTAGCTCGTTCTTCTTCATTCGAATCTACATGTTGGAATGAGCACCTAGCTTCACTGACAGACGTTTCAAAAGTACCAATTTATGGTTTAATTGAAATAAATAAAGCATTTATTTCAAGATTTTGACTTTGTGTACAGATTACGCCAATCCACTTCTTTCTGTGAAATTGTTTTATTAAATCGACTTAATCATTTGGATGTAAAGTCGAAAATCCAATGAAAAAATCTACCAAACATTTCTGTAAGTATATTCGGGAAACGTGACTTCATTTTTTGGGGACAGTCGATGATAGGACATTGTAATATTATAGTTACTATCAGTTTGTTCGTGGATACTATAATCTTAATATATTGCTGCAATTATCTTTGATAACCTGAAATGCACTGACTGAGATATCATTTGTTTCTTACTAACCCAAAATATGTAGTGCAATAATTTTCGTTGGTCTTTTGTTGTTTATTTTAAATGGCGCACTTACTTACAAACATTTTCAAGAATTGGAAAACTTATGAATGCTTGATAAAAAGTTCTTCATAATTTTATTTAGGTACATATAACATGGAGGATATCGGGCAGAGGTGCACATTATGCCCCTGTATAATTTTCACTATTTATCTAATGAGTCCCATGTAATAGGGGGTAACCCTATTGCCATATACCGGGCACAGTTCCAGACTCCGTGCTACAAATGAGATTTTTTTTAAAACCCAGTATTACTTTGTTCGACCCGGGAATCGAACCCGAGACTCCTTGCCCGGCAGTTGCATTTGCGACCACTGATATATCCTCGGTAATTGCACTATCCAACATAAAAATAATTACTGAAATCGGAGCAGTAGTTCTAGAGATCGACGCGTTCAAACAAACAAACAAATTCTTCAACTTTCTAATTATAATAAAAAATAGTATATAAGATGCTTATATTAGTAGGATGTGTTACCTGTTCATCAGGATGATAAGCCAGCTCATTTAGGAAGTACGACAATGTCGTTGATGATGTTTCAATAGAACCCAGTATGAACACTGCTACCTGAGCCATCATTAAGTTATCGGCTAATTCTGAAAGATAGATAAATAAACAATTAGTCTATAACATATCCCATAAAATTTTATCATCTGTAGACGATATGATGGCGTATTAGATACTCGATTAGATTTTATTTTGAATGTGATTTTTTTTATCGTTATTTTGCGTTCTATAACAAGATTATTTTTAGATATGTATATATTTGTTTGACTGAATAAGGTTTGGTGTTCATAATCGAAGCAAGTAGCAATGTGAAATGATCAATATGATTTTCCTTTCAGAAATTATTACTTGGAATAAAGTATAGACTGCGTTCTGAAGGACTTATAAATGACATAACATAATATTACGCCTTTTATCCCCAAAGGGGTAGGCAGAGGTGCACATTATGCCACTGTACAATGTAACACCCACTTTTCACTATTATGTTATGAGTCCCATGTAATAGGGGGTGAGCCTATTGCCATATACCGGGCACAATTCCAGACTCCGTGCTACTACTGAAAATTTTTAATAACAAAGTAATACTTTACCCGAGATCCCCTGCCCGGCAGTCGCAAGTGCGACCACTCGGCCAACGAGGCAACGAGCACTTACCTCTATAAATGAATATTCGCATAAATGAAGATTTAAGGAAAACACATCAAACTACATACAAACATAATACCAAACAGCATGAAAAATACAACAAAGAAGTTAATACAAAGTTCAAAGAAGGTTCTGGAACAGTTCTAAGTTTCGTATCGTATCGTACATCGTTTCTGGTCTCGAAGGACGAACTTACCTGCATCGGATCCTACGGGGAGTTTCAAGTTCGCCTTTAACTTTAATAAATGATTGACGAGGTCCTTGTCATTGGATTCTCCAGTTTTCTTTCTTTGTGCTACTACTTCATAGAATAACTTCCTTATATGTTCTGTAGCAGCTTGCGAGAAGAACTTCAATCTGAAAATGTGGATGTATTGTTTAGGCAAGTAGTAGGTAGGTAGTGGTTCGATTATCTACTGGCAATTGATTTTTAACTTTAAAATTGGGTTATAGAGCTGAAGTTACGTTCATTTAAGTTGTGTGATGATGGAGTGATGGTCTTAAAAGTTAACTAAGAGACTATATATCTCATAGAGACTAGGCGGCAGCCCTCTCTGATGAACCAGAACCTTGAACTGTGATCTCCAAGAGTTTTATAAGAATTTTATAGTATTTTTGCTGTCATTCCAAAAATATTATACTTATGTTAGAATAAAGAGTGAATCTTGAATATTTTATTCATAAATTACACTAAGTGAATAGAGATTTAAAGTAATCTATGATGTCTTTAGGCGACGACTATATAAGCAGACACGTGTTACCTTTACTGGCTTAAGTTACAGATGTATCTTTCATAAATTATAACACTTAAAGATTCTTCAACGATTATCATGCCTTAAAAATAAAAAAAGTCAAGTAAAATATTCTATTTTTAAATTAATCTGCAGTTACTGCATCGCTACCGAAATATCTAAAACGTATGACGTCACAAGCGGTGCCAATGCAATGCCTACATATTATAGACAACTACATTTCGTTGTCCAATATCTTCGACAGCCGACTATTAGGCTATCGTCGATTCAATAACAGCATCGATATTTGATATTAACTGATTTCGTATCGCGATATCCTGTGTACGATTACCGCTCTGATTATCTAGTATAGCAATCAAAATGCAATTAGTCCGAACTAACATAATTTAGTTTAGAAAAAGTCAGATAGAAATTTTTTGTCCTCCGTCGTGGTGGCCCGGAGGTTTAAGACGCCCACTTCTCATGCATGAGGGTGCGGGTTCGAAACCTACCAACGGCAAGTACCAATGTGACTTTTTCCGAGTTATATGTACATTCTAAGATTATTTAGACACCACTGACAAACGGTGAAGGAAAAACATCGTGAGGAAACCTGAACTTATAATTTCTAATTATAAGTTTGAAATTGCCAACCCGCATTGAGCAAGCGTGGTGATTAATGCTCTAACCTTCTCCGTGTCAGAAGAGGCTTTGCTCAGCAGTGGGCATTTATAGGCTGTTGATGAGAAATTTTTTGTCCTCCAACTCAAGTCAAGCCAAGAAAAAACCAGTCTCCTGTGTCACCCACAAAACAGAATCGATTTTCTTGTAAATATTAAGTTGTTCTAATAATATTTGACCTTTATTTTTACCTGAAGATCTCAGCAATAACAGGTAGGAAGAAGACCATAGTGAATTCCAATCCTCTCCAGAAAGTCCACTTCACCATGTGTTGTGTGATGTCCCAGAGGGGTGAGGCAAGTTCTTTCAGAGCACTCACTCGGATGCCAAACACTGTATACGCTACTGTGTCCGATGTGTACATAGAAAATAGTTGCTGTAACAAGATAAAAGTTACCATTACAAACTAACACGTTCATTTTTTTATGGGATAAACCGGATAAACCGGTAAACGAGCAGACGGATCACCTGATGGTAAGCAATCGGTACCGCCCATGGACACCTGAAACACCAGAGGCGTTACAAGTGGATTACCAGCCTTTTGGGAATTCGATGATTGTGGAAGATTCGGTACTTAAAGAGACTGGGGAGGGGGATAATTGAGCCTCCGGTAACCTCACTAATACGACGAAATACAACGCAAGTATAGTTTCATGTCGGTTTTCGGTGAGGCTGTGATATCACTGCGGTCGAGCCAGCCCATTTGTGCCGAAGCATGGGCCACACTCTCACTCATCAGCTCATGTAAACACCTTCCGCTCCGCTGACTATATAGAGGTAAATGATCCGAAATTGCCACTTTCATTCATTGGTTACCCATTTTGTAAACACTATGTTAAGAAAGGTAAGAATGCTCCGTAATACTTTAAAATCTTTGACACTTAGACAATACTTTAGTAGGGTATTCTAAGGACTGGAAGTCTTAGCACAAAATCCGATACATCTATAAGAATTAGGTAGCATCCGTGTGAATCCGAGGCGTTTTGCTAATATTGTTTAAAAAGTGCAACGAGGTAGTTTACAGACTGCCTCGTTGACCGAGAGTAGCAAGTGCGACTGCCGGGCAAGGGGTCTCGGGTTCGATTCTCGGGTCGGGCAAAGTATTATTGGGTTTTAAAAAAAATCTCAGTTGTCTGGAATTACGCCCGGTATATGGCAATATTCCCACTCGCACGTAGTAGGGGTATTATATGGGACTGATAACATAAATAGTGAAAAGTCGGTGTTACATTGTACAGTGGCATAATGTGCACCTCTGTCTACTCCTTCGACGATAAAAGGCGTGATGTTATGTTATGTTATATTTAAAAAGCAATGAAATAGAATACTGTAGTGAAGCAAAAAGTATGAGAGCGGGATGTATCGTGACCGCCTTCAAGCCTCAGGTATCGATCTCCAATATCATTTCTTTTTCAGTCAGCTACCGAGGCTACATCTTCGTTAACTATTTTTTTCTTAAGTTCCCTTTTAGTTCGGTATTTGTCGTCGTATTTTTTCTATTTTGTTTTTTTTTTGTAGGTACAGTTCTGAGAGCAAGCACCTTTGTTAGTGGGTAACTATGTTTATTCTGTTATATATAAATTTTCCGTTTTAAAACAAATAAGTCGTCTACGAAATGAACAAACGTGCGTGTAATATATAAAAATAATTTGGTAAATAAATATCTGTAATATAAAAATGAATCGATAAATATGTTGCTAAGTGCAAATCTCGAGAACAGCTGGACCGATTTCAGTAATTAGTTTTTGTTTGTTATTATTAAGACATTTTCAAGGCGAAATGTTTAGTCCGCTGGATTCCCTAGCTTTAAATAAGACATTAAGCCTATGTACGTTCGTAATATTTTCTTATTATTTTGTTTCTTGTGATTGATGGACGACAGTAAATGAACTTTTAAAGTTTCGTGATCATAATATTATTAGAAAGTAAGATCCATCAATGCGCACATACTTTGTAAAATCTCCTAGAACTTTATAATGTAAAGAAAAATAGACCTTATGTATGTACCTCGGTCTTAAAAATATTCATATACCTCTAGGTCACATTATATAAGACAGACTGGTAGACTAAGTTGACTTTGTTTACGATTGTACATGAAACGTTCAAAATTAAATAAATAAATGTATTAAACATCATCAGTTACCACCAGTCGAGATAGTGGTCAAACTTCATTAACATAATCACGCCTTTAATCGCCGGAGGGGTAGGTTACTTCTGTATATATATATATATAAGTTGCCATATAAGTTTATGTTTTGATTCTCATGTACTAGGTTCAGAGTCTGGGATATACAATATATCAGGATACATTGCCGGACTCCATACTACTACTAAGATTTAGTGAAAACGCAGTGGTGCTTGCATTATCACAGTAATAAAATATTAGAAACCGCAATGCCTGGCACCTTTCGACCACTCCGATAACAAGGCAGTCAGATGTTATGATTACACTTTACAGAGAGAGATAGCAGAGAGAGAGATCGTTTGATTGAGATGAGTGTAACTCAAATAGCCTGTAAATCAAACTAGGCTTACTATCTTACCTCGATGACAGAAGCAATGTAGTTAAGCGTTACGTGATCTACCTAGCACATTGGCAATGGCTATTAGACCACGAGCGCTCGGCTAATTGCTTCTGTCATCGAGGTAGATAATAAGCTTAGTATGATTGACTAGGTCATATTTGACGTAACTCTATCTCAATAAATCGATCTCTCTCTCGCTATCTCTCTCTCTCTCTGTAAATGTGTATACATAACATCTGACTGCCTTGTTATCGGAGTGGTCACAAGGTGCGACATTGCCGGGCAAGTGGTTTCAGTATTTGATTACTGGGTCGGATAATGCAACACCAACTTTTTTACTATCTTAGTAGTAGTATGGAGTCCGGCAATGTATCCGGTATAATTGCATATCCCAGACTCTGAACCTATGACATGAGAATCATAACAAAAACTCATATGGCATATAGTAGGTATATACTATATGATATATATATATATATATATGTCATCATCATCATCATATCAGCCACAGGACGTCCACTGCTGAACATAGGCCTCCCCCAATGACTTCCAGATAGGCCGGTTGGAAGCGACCTGCATCCAGCGGTTCCCTGCGACCATAATGAGATCGTCTGTCCACCTTGCGGATGGACGTCCTACGCTGCGCTTGCCGGTACGTGGCCTCCACTCGAGAACCTTTCTGCCCCAGCGGCCGTCGGTTCTCCGCGCTATGTGCCCTGCCCACTGCCACTTCAACTTGCTAATCCGCTGGGCTATGTCGGCGATATATATATATACTTACTGATAAACAAAATTGGATGGTCTGTTTGTAATATTAAAATAATCGCTTTTTACTACATGCATATGAATAGACATACCAAAATAACATATTTTTTTATTTTTGTCTGTCGTCTGTAGGTCTATCTGTTTGTACTGACTAACTCTGGAATAGCTGGATAGATTTTGCGAGAATTTTGTTGGCAACTAGCTGATGTATTAAGGAATAACATAGGCTACTTTTAATTTGGGAAATTTAAACTATTAATGTTATGTTCTAAAATTCATATTGTACGTAAACGAAGTCTCCGGCAACAGATAGTAAAAACTAAATTCGAGAACGACTAGACATTTAGTTAATTCTTTTTGTTGTGTTCGTTATTGTAAGAAAATATTTGATCGAAAGAAAAACCTTACAAAACCGAAAAGATCGGTAAACGCGACGATAGCTCTTGTCGTTGCGATTAAATAAAAAGGCGAGTGGACTGTATATACAATGTAATGAATTAAATAAGAACGGAATAACAAGATCTAGATACGGAATATTGCAACCTAGGTCACCTAGGGCTAGTCACAAGTTTTAATGTAAAACATTAAAATATATTATGTACATACCTTAAGGTCAACAGGTTCATTTTTGTCGATGTAATCTTTCTGTACCCTGCGCACGAGTTCCGTGGAGTTTAAGTTCATAAGTTCCGTGACTCCTTTCAAACGAAGACTTGTAAACATCGGCGATAGCTCGTTCCTCATTTGCATCCACATTGGACTCTGTAAAATTGATTAAAAACATAAATATTCGATTTTATTTATCCTGCACCGAAAAAATAACTATCTTATTGTGAATGAGACTGATTTAGGTCTAAGGATAATGGCATCGACTGATTTTCTCAGGACTGTTAATTATAATAATTTGTTTAAAAAATTGAATTGTTGAACATAAAAATTCAACATGATAAATATATAACATAGGTTACGAACGATAAAACGCGACTTTTATAAATAATTTCGCGCCTTATCAACAACCAGTTTCCATCAACTCGATACTTAGTTACTTAATAGTTGTTTGTCTACAAAATAAATGTAATGTTCAAAACTCACAACAGTGTTAAACTTTTACACCTACTATTGTGTCTCTCTGCATCACCTTAGAATGCCACTGGGCATTAAGTCCGCCATTGTATAATATATAATTGCCAGAAGTGTAAATAAAAAAAATGCATTGCTTACCTTAATACTGAACAAATTCAATGATCCCAAAGGATCATCTTTCATTCCAGAGTAGCTGTATCTATCTTGGAAACTGTCACTGTCTTTCACAAGAATTTTTTTCGAGAGATCCTTCGAGAGCAGCATGAGGGCAGGTTTCCACGACATGAAGATTCCAACATAATCATATTTCTTGTACTTTTTACCTAGATCGTAGAACACATCCCAGAAACTCCTTCTCATGAGGAAGGAAAGACTCCCGAAAATCAATTTTGGTTCATCGTATGGCACACCACGCTTCTTCCAATATCCATAATTACTTCGCACGCATAAATAGAAAATAGACAAACAAGATATTATGAAAACAAGAACCAACTCTACGATAAACCCTAACATATCGACGACCGATGTGTTCGCGTCTCCACTACAATGTAAATTAAGTGTCCACTCGGTAAGTGCCAGATAGCGAGTGAATTCAAATCAGTGGATTCGTACTTTTAAATTGTGTTTGTAGATAAAAAAATTATCAACTCATTACGTATTTTTTATCTGTACGTTAAGGATTAAGTATCTACAAGTGCCTTCATCACGATAAGATAGCACTTTTTAAATATGCATCTAGCAGTTGTAATGGTAGCTTAAGTTTATCCCACCCATTAGTACCACAAATGCATCTTAGCTGACAGCTAAAACATCAAGATGTTCTGGATTCGTTAAAAAGAAAAACTGTTTTTATGTGATTGCGTTATCCATAACCAATGCAAGATTACTCAGGAATTTATTGATGTCATTAAGATTTTGCACACACACCTGTCGCGTGACAACGGCCAGGTATCTACTACTACTACTGTGTGCAAAGGATTTCAAATTGATGAGCATTTTTGTTTTTAAGGTTGAATATCATCGAATGACTGCTCCCACCTGGGTGAGGCGGGAGGGAGTGTCAGACTCTTACTGACTAAAAACCACCCCGTTCCTTCTCCTACACGTCGAGCCGGAGCCCCGGTAACCCGTTAGGTTCTCCGCGACTCCGAATCGGCATTGGCCCTGTTGGGCCCCATCTGTGGTGGTCTGATGGCTCTTTGAGGTGCGCATTGGACGACATATTACTTAGTATTAATTACATCAGTTCCTTTACACTTTTGTTAAGTAGGTACGGGAAATGTTTGCGGTAATATTAGATATTTTTGATTGCATACGACTTGCTGCAATTTTAAAATGGTCTGTTGAGGACGAAAATTTACTTATGTTCATCTTTTTTATAAAAACTTGAACACTTTATCAATATTATTTAGACACCTATTTTTATGTCATATTCATCTACTCCTGTTTCGACCTGTCATAATCCATTTCAACGACGAGGACTCGAGTCTTCAATGAACCCTTTGTTAGCGTCCAAAGAGTTTTATTTCAAGTACTCCATTGTGTTTAATGTCTCGGTAACAGAATCTACGTTAAATTGTTTGTTCTAATAATTTATTGTTTCTATTGGTTGTGTAGTTGTCTACCTCTATAGATCGATAGAGGGACATTGAAGGCAGAAACTGATTAGAGATACAGATAATTTTGGAAATCATCGCCGTCATCGTCTTCATTATATCGGTTAAAGGATGTTTGTGCTCTGTTGACTTCAGAATTCCTAAAATGACTTCCAGATCGGCGCGGTATTTGCATCCAGCACCATCATTTTGGGAGTTTTTGTTTAACGTAGTTAAAGCTGTGGTTATTTCGTTTCTTAAATTGATTGGTTTGTATTGCAAATCCTCACTAACAGTGCTAAGTAGATAATGTTTAATCTTTTAATACTTACGTACCATATTAATACTTATCAATTTTAATTAAATTGAATAATTCTCCTTGACAAAGGTCATTAGATTATGTCATAGCATCTGTATCTAATAATAATAATAATAATAAAGCCCACAGGGCACCTTGAGGCGAGGTGACGGGCATTAGCGATCCCGCGGGCTACCATCATCCCGAGTGCTCCAGGGAGAAGTCACCGTTCCTTCTTCTCCGGCTTGCCTTAATTGGCTGGCTGGAGTGAACGATGACAAGGAACAGGTCTCCCACCTCTGGCTTGCCTTCATTGACCGTCCAGAGTGGAGTCGCGAGAGCAGTGATGCTGCTCGGAGGGTAAGAAACTATTCGTAAGTCGCGAGTGGGCCAGGGATGCAGGAGGCTTCGGCTGGAGCAGATGATCTGAGTAGAAAGCGGTGATAGTTTCTTAACCCTTCAGCCACTCACATTCTCGTTGCCCCTCTGTTGCTATATCTAGCAACCATTTCCGGGGCCCGGTCGGTGAGTTGGCGAGTCTCCGCCTGCCATTTTTACGTGTAATAATTACATTGTTTCGGCAGGTGCCATAGTCATCCATAGTTCCCAATTTCCCAGTCCACATGCAGCAACCCATCCATAGCCCCACCTTTTTTTTCCATTATCCACAATAGTTTTACACTAACCGGGGACTGTCCTTGGGTGCATTTCCATAGTGCATACAGGGATAGTCGCCGGTTTGTGTGTCCATTACATTTATATTAAAGTTGTCTAAAGGGCCTCTGCGCAGTTGGCTTCGGCCCCTCGTACGCCCCCCAAATGACCGGGACCCTGTGGTCCCGTGAAAGGTTAAGACATACATAATAATAATAATAATACCATCATCCCGAGTGCTCCAGGGAGAAGTCACCGTTCCTTCTTCTCCGGCTTGCCTTAATTGGCTGGCTGGAGTGAACAATGACAAGGAACAGGTCTCCCACCTCTGGCTTGCCTTCATTGGCCGTCCAGAGTGGAGTCGCGAGAGCAGTGATCCTGCTCGGAGGGTAAGAAACTATTCGTAAGTCGCGAGTGGGCCAGGGATGCAGGAGGCTTCGGCTGGAGCAGATGATCTGAGTAGAGCGCGGTGGTAGTTTCTTAACCCTTCAGCCACTCACATTCTCGTTGCCCCTATGTTGCTATATCTAGCAACCATTCCCGGGGCCCGGTCGGTGAGTTGGCGAGTCTCCGCCTGCCATTTTTACGTGTATAAATTACATTGTTTCGGCAGGTGCCATAGTCATCCATAGTTCCCAATTTACCAGTCTACAGCAACCCATCCATAGCCCTACCTTTTTTTTCCATTACTCACAATAGTCCTACACTAACCGGGGACTGTCCTTGGATGCATTTCCATAGTGCATACAGGGATAGTCGCCGGTTTGTGTCTCCATTACATTTAGATTAAAGTTGTCTAAGCCAACTGCCCAGAGGCCCCTCTGGGCAGTTGGCTTCGGCCCCTCGTACGCCTCCCAAATGACCTGGACCCTGTGGTCCCGTGAATGGTAAAGATATACATAATAATAAAGCTTTATTTAATTCCACATTTCGCTTGCTTAAATTTACATAACTTAATTAATTTATTTTTACTATTAAATCAATCATATAATCAAATTAATTCATTAAATTTAATCAAATCTAATTTTGTTTTATTTTGCGATTCATCTAATTAGAATCACATTACTCAACCGATTTCTTCTATTAAATCAATTATATAATTATTTTTATTTCTATTCATGCATCTTCTTCTATTGCGGACCCCCTTAGGGTAAAAGCCTCCCCCAATGAATTCCATCTATCTCTATCCTTCGCAACGTTCATCCAGTCTCTTCTCTCTTCCTGCCACGGATACAACCTCATCCTGCCACCGGGCGCCTGGGCGACCTCTACTTCTCACACCGTGCGGTCCTTTCCATTCTGTGACAGTAATTGTCCATCTATTGTCATCGTATCTCCCAACATGGCCAGCCCATCTCCACTTTTGGCTTTGAGAGAAGCGTAGAGCGTCCTTTACCTTGGTTATTTTACGAATTTTTATTTCTTCTTTAGCTTTCTTCTTAGCTTCTTTCCATTGCCCTTAGAGTTGTTTGTATTTAATGTATTGCCCTGTGATCATAAATCCACGTTTGGCACCCATACGTTACACAGGGTAGGATTGTTGTGTCTAAAAGTATTCGCTTCACTTTAATTGGTAGTTTCGATTTGAAAATCTCCTTCTCGGCCCAGTATTTTCTCCATGTAATAGCTACTCTCCTGTCTATTTCCTCGATGTTTCGATTTTTTCTAAATGAAATTTGTTTCCCAAGGTAAATATAGGTTTCTACGTACTCAAGTGGCTTTTGGTTAACTAGTACGGGCGTCATCTCGCTGTTTGTCATGACTTTAGTTTTTCCTAAGTTCATTTCCAGGCCTACTTGAGCACTACGTGTCTGAAGTTGGTTAATCATCGTGTCGAGGTTGTGTGAACTTTCAGAAAGAACTACGATGTCGTCTGCAAAGCGTAGATGGCTTAGATATTTCCGATTCACATTTATTCCCTGCTTTGACCACGGTAAGTCTTCCATCACATTTTGTAAGACAGCTATAAATAGTTTTGGTGATATAGGGTCGCCTTGTCGGACTCCTCGATTGATGTTGATTCGGGTGCTCACTCTATCTAGTCTGACTCTACTAGTACAATTAAGGTATATGTTTTTGATGACATTTATGTACTTTGCGTTTATATTTTGCTTGTTTAATGCTTCCCAGATGCTATTATGAGAGATAGTGTCAAAAGCTTTCTTATAGTCGACAAAAGCTATATAGAGTGGTTTTCTGTATTCCATGTATTTTTCGATAACTTGGTCTACTGTGTGAATATGATCTGTTGTGCTAAACCCACTTCTGAATCCCGCTTGTTCCATAGGTTGGTAGGAGTCTATTTGTGGAGATATTCTATGCAGTAAACAGGACGCAAAGAGCTTGTACACGCAAGACATTAAGCTTATCGGTCGGTAGTTTTCTATGTCTTTAGGGTTGCCCTTTTTATATAATAAAATGATTTCCGACTCTCTCCATTGCCCTGGCACAGTTTCTTCTTCCAGTATTTTATTGAAGAGTATTGTAAGGGGTCTTAATAAAAGTATTTTACCGATCTTTATACATTCGTTACTTAAACTGTCCGGTCCTGGGCTCTTATCTGGTTTTAGATTATTTATTTGGTTCAGGATTTCAGTTCCAGTAAAATCTTCCACCGTCGATGTGATCCTTAGTTGATCTTGTTCTGTATCTTCCACTGTGTCCTGTGTACAGCTATAAAGGCTTTCATAGAAGTTTGTAGCTATATTGATGATGTCGCTTCGAGATTTGCAAATTGTGGAGCCTCGCTGAAGAGACGGGATCCATTTTTTTGACTTGTCTAGTTCCTTGTACGCCCTTTTAGCTGATCTTGTACTTTCTATGCACTTTTCCAGTATGTGCAGTCTGTGGTTTTCGTAACATTTTCTGATTTCTTTATTTGTTTCTTTATATAACTCTTTTAATTCTTCCTTATCCTTTTTAGTAAGATTTATTTTATTTTGCAGAGTGCTTCTTTTTTTCATTAATTGAATTGCGTTATCTGAGAGAATTTTTCTTTTATTTGGCTTTTTTTGATTTTTAAGGCCTGTTAATATGGAGCTTTCTATTTTCTTATAATATTCAGCGGCTGTATATTCTTCTTGGTTTTCTAATAGTTTAGGTATAAGTTCGTTTAAGGTTTTTAAATACCTGTCTACCTCATCCTCAGTTTTTAATGGGTTTCTGGGACAAGTGTAATTTCTTCTGCTGCTTTGTCTCTACCTAAGGTTAATGTTGCTCGCAGGAGTCTATGATCAGAGCCAAAGAAGAAAGAATTCAATACTTCAAATTTTGTGAACAATTTAGGTTTTGTTGTTGTTATATAATGTTATGACAAGTACTAAATAGTGACGTTGCGAAATTATTCGATATGGAAATGCAATTAACTCTTAACAATTTACTCTTGTAAACCAAGTATATCAGGAAATTAAATATTTCTGAACCGATAATTTAGTTTTGACGATTAATTAACGATCTGAGACTTTTCTTTTATAATTGTGTGTGAAATAAATAAAAAAATGTAATCATGAAGGAACATGACAAATAAAACAGATAGATGTATTATGGTAATAAGTTATTTTATAAATTGTCGCCGTCATCGCTATCGCTATCCTGTCACTTTCTGTAACATTTATTATAAAACACACACACTGATTGTTTATCGATTTTTGTGTTCATCACTACACTATTATATGTGGTATCATTATTTCACAAAATGACAGTAGCTATTGTCAAATCTGGAATCTAATTAAAATTCTGACTATAGATATCCACATAGATATGCAAATATACTAAACCTATTATTTATCTTATTATGTAGTAGGTAGCTTAGCTATGGACATGTTTTGGATGCATAACTACACGAAAACAGCAAAAGAAATAATACTGTGTGCTTCAAACTAAAATGCTTTTTTTAAGGCGGGAAAATCATCGAATGACTTCTCCTGCTTGGGTGAGGCGAGAGGGAGCGTCAGACTCTTACTGACTAAAAGCCACCCCGTTCCTACTCCTGCACTTTGAGCCAGAGCCTCGGTAACCCGTTAAGTTCTCCGCGGCTCTGTATCAGCATCAGCCTTATTGAGCCCCATCCGTGGTGGTCTGATGGCTCTTTAAGGCGCGCGCGAAACGCAATCCCCGACGCCCGGAGTGTCCTTCGAGACGGCAAACTAAAATGCTTAAGGTGTACTCTTTGTAGGAGCGATTACTATACAAACACTACTCGATGCTCCAAGTTTTCTGTCTTCTCTGTCCTGTCTCTATGGCTCTTGAACCATCTTTTCTATTATTAGATTGACTTCGTTTTTTTATGGCATAAGCCAGTAAACGAGCAGACGGGTCACCTGATGGTAAGTAATCGGCGTCGCCCATAGATACCCAAAAAACCAGAGACGTTACAAGTGTATTACCTGCCTTTTCGGAATTTAAGGATTGTTGGGGATTCAGCGATTGGGGAAGGGGGTAATTGGGCCTTCGGTAATTTCATTCACACGACGTGATAGGTCGGTTTCATTTCGGTTCGTTCATAAAATCTTTGTACCCTAACTACATATATCCTATCACTGCCACTATATCAACACTTAACCTGTCGAAAATTGTTGAAAATCATCCGCTAAATTTGGTAATACAAAAGTAGTCTTAATGGAAATAAGGTGTATAATGTACTTAGTGGAGAACGGTCACCGGTGACAGCTTGGGGATATTTTTTTTTTTTAAGGGGGAAAATCATCGAATAACTGCTCCCGCCTGGGTGAGGCAAGAGCACCCCGTTCCTACTCCTGCACTTCGAGCCGGAGCCCCGGCAACCCGTTAAGTCTTCCGCGGCTCCGTATCGGCATCAGCCCTATTGAGCCCCATCTGTGGTAGTCTGCTAGCTCCTTGTACTCTGGGGCCTGGTTCGGGTCGGGCGGCGAGTCACCCGTGCTCGCCGTCCGTAGGCCCGTGGCCTTACGGCGGCCGGAGATCGTACTGCTTAAAGGCCTAGCTTTTACTATTTCATATTAAAGGCCAAACGATTGATTGGCCTTTAATATAGGTAGGCTTCCCTCAGTTTTTCCTCAAGATTGATTAATCTTAGTCACTGAGGGAAGCCTATCTTCAGCAGTGAAACTGCTTAAAACTCTATAATACAGATGCATAATTACGATTGACTGCCTCATTGGCCGAGTGGTCGCAAGTGTGACTGCCGGGCAAGGGGTCTCGGGTTCGATTCCCGGGTCGAGCAAAGTATTACTGAGTTTTTTTAAAAAATCTCAGTAGTAGCACGAAGTCTGGAAATGTGCCCGGTATATGGCAACAGGCTCACCCCCTATTACATGGGACTCGTAACATAAATAGTGAAAAGTGGGTGTTACTTCTGTGTGTTAATAATACGTGTTAATAAACAGGTAGATTTATTTATTTATTTATTAAAACTTTATTGCACATATAGTGAAATTGGCGGACTTAATGCCGTAGGCATTTTCTGACAGTCGACCATTGGGTGGTGCAGAATGTTAAAGCGGTAGGTGCAAAATTGTAAAAAGAAAGTATGAACTAGATAACGAAGTTAAGGTAATAAAATATTAAAGAGGGAAGACATGATTGTTATAGTCGATAATACATAACTAGGGTCTTAAAATGAATTATATAATAAATATAATATATCCCAAATATGCATACATATAATATAATACATACATATATAAATAAATGCACATATATAAATAGATTTAAATACAATAAAAGTTGGATTAATTTGCAAACAAAGAATATTAATCAGATTTGTCATAAAATCGTGTGTACGTATGATTTCTAAAAGGCTAATAACCGAAAAACCTAATAACAAGAAATGTTATCAATATTTATTGTTGTGCTATAGAATAAAGTTAAACGAGTCACTTTCATCGGGTATCGATAGTTATAAAAATAAATAAATGGGTACAGTACCTACACTAATCTTATCATATTTGTAATAATAAAACACAAATCCCAATAGGTAATATGTTTGTGTGTATGGACTTATTTAGTATTTTCCGTATGAGAATGCACATACTGTGAAGAAAAGAGCGTATTCCTTTTTAAAAGTCCGGAACGCACGTACCAAACTAAAGATAACTTAATGAAAAGAAGTGACTTCAATCACTTCATTTTTTAAAGTCGGTTAATTAATATTCGTACTAAAACTAAGTGTAACCAACACCATTCTGGAAATCGCATCAAAATTGGCTCGCGACTCGCACAGATACAGACAGATACCTACAGACATACTAATACATACAGACATACAAATCAAACTGAGAACCTCTTTTTTTGAAGTCGGTTACAAAGATGATACCTTCTGATTCTGGATTAGATTCTTAATCCATAAGAAAGATTGGGATCAAGTGTTGGAGAGCCATGCTTCGGCACGAATGGGCCGGCTCGACCGGAGTGATACCACGACCTCACAGAACACCGACGTGAAGCGACGCTTGCGTTGTGTTTCGTCGTGTGAGTGAGGTTACCGAAGGCCTATTACCCTCCTCTTCCCCAATCACCCCAATTCCTGAATCCCCAACGATCCTCAAACTCGTAATCCCCAAAAGGCCGGTAAAGCACTTGTAACGCCTCTGGTGTTCCAAGTGCTCGGTTACCGGCTTATGCCATAAAAAAGATGAGAAAGTGAATGAAAATGTTAAAAACCGAAAATGAAAATGTTAGTTCCTCTTTTGTCACAAAAACAGACGGTCTAAAGAATCCCGAGAAGGTACAGCATCACGTACAAAGCGTGGCGTCACGCTTTGAGGGTTGTCGCCATTTAACATTGCTCGATAGCTGTAACAATAAGTCATTGATCAAGATACGACCCGCCTTAGAAAACCTTCGCAGAATTTCTCTTATTTACAATTTAAACTGTCAAACACCAAGCGGTCACCGGTGACCGCAACCTATTGTTCTATAATTGTGTCTATAATGACGGTACTCGACGAGTTAATTACATGAAAATGTAACACGAACATTACTATGTTTTTAATGAATTTCCAGTTTAATTTCGCCGTTAATTTAAAACGAATACAAACAAGTGAATTGGATGGACATGGCAGGAAATTAAATTGGTGAGTGTGACAACACTGCGCGGTCGTCCGATTGAATTACAAGTGGCCGTCTCACAATGTCGCTGGCCAGACACAAGCTCCAACTACCATGACATTCGGGAATATTCGCCAGCCGACATTCACATGTTTTCGAATTTCAAATTTCGAAAGTTCCTGATATTTTATGCGATGAATTTCAAGTCGAGAGAGAAATGTTTCCACTGCGAATTCAACATGACACATTTAGTTTTCAGTTGATGACGTTGAGTAGTTTTATAATGTGATGTAGTATGCTAAAATATAATAATAATAATTCAACTTGAACTTCGGATAAGAATGGAAATGTATATTAAGTACGTTCATATATTTGGCGCAACTGCAAAGTTTGACGGCTTTTATCCACGCTTGTAAATGGAATGAAGTGGATAAAACACAAACAAAAGGATTGCTCAGAGCAACGGGAGGTTCATTTCGGTTTGGCGTCAATGAAACTGCAATTATTCGCTGGCAGAGTCTTATAAAGACACTTATTATACCCTGAAGTGGGAAATTAAAAACAGACGGAGTCAAAGTTACGTAAGTAATCCTTTACTGAATTCTCGTCAGATACACAATGAAATATCGAGCGTTTTGGCGATGCTAGTAACCCCATTTTACGGTTGAGGTGCCCCGGAGCATGGCACCCGACGTCTACGTGTTTATCGTCGAACAAACTTCATAACCTTTTATTTCTGCCTATTTTTAGACCGCCATCTTTCTTCGCAATAGATCTGTGATATATTTGGGATTTGACGACATTGTTTTGCTACTTTTTCTATTTCTGGTCTAGTCTTCTATCAAGAAATATTAAGCCTTATTTTCGAATGGGAATGTAGTTTCGCAGTATGTAGTTTACTAATAATAAATGTACTTTTTGCTATTAAATACCAAATGTGTACCTGCCTAATAAATGTTAAGTACCTACTAGATGACCGAACATTGCTCGGTGTTTTTTAGTATTACATTATTGTTTTAGAAAAAAAAATAGAATATAGACAAAATAAAAGAAACATTCGGAACGAGGTTTGAACTCAAATGTAAACCTAGTAAGCTATTTCAAATTAGCTTTGTATTCTAATAAGGATTTTGATTCAATGAAAACACAGACAAAACGACATTTTCTGAAAACGAAAGCTAGATCGATTTATCACCCCGAAACCCCCCTAAATACAAAATTTCAAGAAATTGATGGAGCAGTTTTCTAGATCTATAATAATGTATCGAGGATCGAAGTCAGCGCTAATGGAAAGAACAATCAATAACTATTTGTTTCTGCTCAACAGGCAGGAAAATTTAAAGACACTGAGATATTGATTTATATGGGTCTAATGTCAAACGTTAGTTGCACGGTTTTGTTCTCCGAGAGATCGAGTCGAGTCGAAATGTATCAGAATGCATAAAAGAAGTACCCCCTTCTTTATCTCGTTTAGTATCTAATCGCAAACCAAATTTCCCAAACCTAGTCAATAGAGCATCTCCATTCAACTCTACGATTCTACAGCATGTTCGTAAAAGCTCGTTTACAAGAAGATTTTCTCAAGACCATGAAGCGAGAACCGATACTATCATTTTAACTTACGATCTGAATAGACGAGGGACTTTTGTCCTCCTGAGGACAAACTGAGAGCTTGTGAAATACTACATACGTAGTATAAAATAAAAAAGTTTTCCGCTGTCTGTATGTCTGTATGCTATAAACACATATACTACCTATATAATAGATCTTTGAAATTACGCAACAGATTTTGATAGGGGTTTCTTAATGTGGTGGCCACCCGGAAGGTTTTAGAGAGGTAAAAATCCTACACTGCCCAGTCTTCTTCCCCAAAAAGCTAGGCGCCTTGTGAAGGGTTACCTCGTCAACCAAAAAAAAAAACTATTTATATGAATAACAATTCAATAACTCAGAGTTTAAAGCGTACGAAGCTGCGGGGAAAATTTAATAAGAGTTAACTGTAGTTTACTATATTCCTAAAATACAACGACTTTTAAATCTATGACAAAAGAGTTCGTACTTTTTTTAAAAAAAGTTACCGATATACGGTAGCTTTTTTTAAAAAAAAGTACTTGTAACTTTTCTATTATCTTTTGTGTTTGTATTTTTTGTTGCTGATGTCCATGGACGGTGTTGATCGCTAATCATCAGGCCATCCATCTGCGCATTTACCCTTACCCATTAAAAAAAAAAGGAATAGGCACCCTTTTATTGAGGTAGAAAATCATCCAATGACTTCTCCGAGGCGAGAGGGAGTGTTAGACTCTTACTGACTTCCTCACCTACCGCCTGACGCAGGTCCTCACCGGACATGGAAGTTTCGGGAGGTACCTGTGTCTGATGGGGCGGGAGGAAACGCCCGGGTGTCATCACTGCGAGGACCGCCCTGAGGACACGGTGGAACACACAGTGGGAGAATGCCCTGCGTGGGCTGAGCACCGCCGTGCCCTCAGGGAAGTGATCGGCGATGGCGACCTCTCGCGTCCGGGCCTAGTGCAGGCCATGATGCAGAGCGAGAGGGATTGGGATGCCGTCTCCTCCTTTTGCGAAGCAGTCATGCTAGCTAAGGAGGAGGCGGGACGCGTGAGGCAGCGAAGCGCTGCCTCCTCGCAACCCAGCCATCGCGAAGGACACACCGGGCGTCGGGGATCGCGAGACGATCTCCGGCCACCGTAAGCGCGGGCCTGCGGACGGCGAGCATGGGTGGCTCCCCGTCCGACCAGAAACAGACCCGAGCGTACGGCGCGTCGCGTTCCGTGCGCGCCTCAAAGAGCCATCAGACCACCACAGATGGGGCCCAATAGGGCCGATGCCGATTCGGAGTCGCGGAGAACCTAACGGGTAACCGGGGCTCCGGCTCGACGTGCAGGAGAAGGAACGGGGTGGTTTTTAGTCAGTAAGAGTCTGACACTCCCTTCCGCCTCACTCAGGCGGGAGCAGTAATTGGATGATTTTCCCCCCTTAAAAAAAAAAAAAGACTCTTACTGACTAAAACCACCCCGTTCCTACTCCTGGAGTTCGAGCTCTCCTTCTTCCTCCGCGGCTCCGTATCGGCATTAGCCCGGAATAGGTACCCTGTGGATAGTCTCTGGTCTGTACAGGCTTTAACACTCTTCACTTCAGCTAAAGATATTATCTTCAAAGCTCTCCAAGGAAACACAAGTGAAACTTGTGATAGTATCGGTTTCCAAACGAAGAGTTTTATTGTATATTCAAGAGTTTTACGCGCGAAAGTTTTTCAGTCAAGGATCATTTCCCTCGTAATTGCATGTTAAATATGTATTAGTAATATGAGAGTCTTCCGCTATGTAGATTATTGGAGACTAGTGTGCTTATTATTTTTTTGTTTTTCTTTGTCTATATTACGGTTATTAGGGGATATTGTGTAATAAGTTTACTTATAATGTGTAACTTTATTTATTGTATTACGTGTGCCTGTGATGATAAATGTAATGTTTAAATATAAATAAATAAATAATAATTAATCTTTATCTAACACCAATAGATTAAAGGATACCAGGTAAAGGAAAAAGGCAACAGACAGACAGACTTACTATCGCATTTAGAGGTATAGTAAGAATGCGACCCTAAATGAATTTTTACAAGTCATTCTTGGGGTGATGATAGCGTGGATACTTCTTATAATAGAAATAAGTTATTAACTGCTTATACATAGTCATCATACGTAAGTGAATTCGAAGATCGAGTTGAAGGATCCTTTAACAATGCACATTATGTCATAATATACCGTTTCATAGAAGTAAGGCGTTTATTCTGGGATATGGTTTTTTATCATTAGTCTGGAGGTCATAAGTGCGAGTAATAAGTTGAGCATCTGACGCTGTGACGATTTTGATTTCGTAGCAAGTTTCATAATCATGTGAACCTAGGGTACCTACTTAATTACTTCTTATTGAAAATTTTAGCAGTAAATAGAATCAAGTCTGGAATTACGCCGTGTTTAGTAGTATAGTTTGTTTTATTTTAAACCTTAATAGACCAGGGTAGATGCCTTCAAAAATAATGAAAAGTGAAAAAAAATTATAATAGAATGAAACCCATTAGAAAAAGAGGGAAATATGATAAAAATGAAAGGAAAAATAATTTACGGGCGATCTGAGGTTGGGAAGGGGGTGGGGGTGAGTTTTTAAGGGTAAAAAACGGTTTTTCTCGATTTCCGGCAAAACTAAAAGTCCTATCGAAAAAAGTCAAATGGAAAAGTTGTAGATAATAAAAAGATCTAAAACTTTTGTATTTACACTTTTTTCACATAACCTCAAAATTTATGTGAAAAATTCAAAAAACCAAGTTTTTGGTTTTTTATTTTTATCTTTTACTAAAATTTTTTTTTTAACGAAATTTTGTGAAAACTTACTTTTTTATGTCCCAAATACGCTGTAATTTATTTGATTAAAAATATTTATTTTTTCACCTTATTTTGAATTAATATCGAAAAACCCTAATTTTCAATCGAAAATTCACCCGTCAAAATATCAGCTTTTTTCAAAAAGTTGGTATGGTTTCTGTTCGTTGAAATCTCTACTTTCTGATGGTGAAAAATATATATATATATATATGTTTATTATGGTAAATCTTCTCAGAAAACGCAAAAATTTTTTTTTCATTATTTTAAATAATTTTGAGCTAATTAAAATTAAAATTTAGGCGGGTCTGGGTCTTACTACATACATACCTACTATTATATACTATATATTTCGTAGCAGCTGTTACAACCGCTAGCCTAACCAGTATTCGAAATACAGTAAAGTATACAACATCGTTTATAAAAATACACGTGCACGCTGAGTTTCTTGAAGATAATTGTGACAAGTTTACTTAAAAAAACAATAAAACTTTTCGAATCTGCATAGGAAGGTAAATACTATCTCTATTTTTATCTGTATCAATCATATCAACCATAAAAATCGTAATATTTTCTTTAAAAAATAGTATGGTTAACTTAACATAACCTAAAGATTGAAATTAAATGATATTTTAGTACAGGATAAAAAAATAATTATCTCCTTAATTTTGCACAAACAAATTTAGTTAATCCCATGAAAAAAAAATTTTAGAATCTATAAAAAATATATAGAATATATATCGTAAATATATTTCTAATAAAACAAACTTTTGGCCGATTTTTCTACTTTTTACTTTATACTTTTTTATAGATTTATAATATATTATGTTATGTGATGTCGGAATACATTGACATATTTTATTGTACACTGAACGAATTCAGAAGAGCCTGTTACTGTACCTGTACCCATCTGTGACTTAGCTTAAGGAATATGTTTGTTACCATAGTTACAAATGTCGTAGTACCTGATTGTAAAATAGACTTGTAATTTAATTCTATAAATATTGGCATACACTATTGCATTAGGTATTAGTTCCTGTTATGATAGTAGTATGTACATAGTTTATAAATAAATAAATTATTTATACATTTTGACATTGATTTCTTTAATATTTTTTTTTTCATGGGAGTTTATTGAAAAAGAAACCTATGAGGAAGTTAATGATTCAGAAGATATTGTGGATGAAGAACCAACGCAGTCTGGAAATAATGTTGGAGAGGAAGAAGGTGTTAATCATGAAGATTTCGAAGATCTACTAGAATCGGAGATGTTTGACGAATCTAACGATGAAGAAATGCCATCAAAAATACAAAAACTTATGGATAAGTGATTAGAATTGAAGATAAGGTATTTATGAATGATGAGATTAATAGTGTTTAAACATATTGTAATGAATAACGTAATAAGAATAAAGCATCTACATTTAATAGTACGATTTACATTTATATTTATCTATAATGAGATTTTCTATGACATAAATGTAATTAGAATTAAATAAATCAACTTTTTAATTGAAAGAAATTGCAGCAATCACATTTTTAGGATGAAATTATTTATAAAAATTTAAAAAAGTTTTTTCGAAATTAAGTTTTTTTTTAATTTTTGCGTTTTCTGATAAGATTTACCATAGTTACATATATATTTTTTTTTCACCATTGGAAAGTAGAGATTTCAACGAACAGAAACCATACCAACTTTTTGAAAAAAACTGATGTTTTGTCGGGTGAATTTTCGATTGAAAATTAGGGTGTTTTTTCGATTTTCATTCAAAATAAGGTGAAAATATTTTTAATCAAATAAATTACATTATTATTATTAACGTATTTGGGACATAAAAAAGTAAGTTTTCACAAAATTTCGTTAAAAAAAAATTTTGTAGGTAAAAGATAAAAATAAAAAACCAAAAACTTGGTTTTTTGAATTTTTCACATAAATTTTGAGGTTATGTGAAAAAAGTTTTAGATCTTTTTATTATCTACAACTTTTGCATTTGACTTTTTTCGATAGGACTTTTAGTTTTGCCGGAAATCGAGAAAAACCGTTTTTTACCCTTAAAAACTCACCCCATCCCCTTCCCAACCTCAGATCGCCCGTAAATTATTTTTCCTTTCATTTTTATCATATTTTCCTCCTTTTCTAATGGGTTTCATCCTATTATGATTTTTTTTGGTTTTAAAAATTATCGACCCTGGACTATAAGGAAAATTTTACTTGTGTTTGTTTCATAAAAAGAACATGTAAACAATAATGATGGGTTATTGTCTTTTTCCAATATGGCTGACACAAAATACCGCGAAAATTGAATATAGGATTTCTACGAAAAGCCTTAATCACTCCGCTCGAGTTGGGGATCAGTTGGAGGTGCTGCAAAGACGATGGAAGCCATCTTTATTCAGACCATAAGCTTCCGATTGTTCTACACAATTTAATTAATTTATTTTAGAACATAATTTGACTGGTTTGGGACAGTATTCGTGTAACTGAGAAGGGTTTCAAAGAACACAAAGAGCGATTTCAAATAATTGCTATAAAATATACTACTTAGATGATGAGATGGTAGAAAAATGTAACTGAGGATTGTCTTAGGAATATTTTAAGATGGCATTAGTATGATCAATGTACGGAGATTTAGATATTCTTAGTACCTATGTATAAAATATTTGTTTTATTATATTGCAATAGACTTCTGTAGCATTCCCAATCTCAACAATAACACTATGAAACATTTCATTTGTCTCAAGAAAATAGGTTTCTTTAAGAAAATCTCGTTCGCAGTTTTACGATCTCCCTCCGTTTCTGAAACATAAAAGGTTTAATTATTTAGATTGCTTACACGCAAGAAGTCGCAACAACCACGGCGGGAGTATCTTTGGGATGAGTTGTATATGGCAATACTTTGCGTACAAAAGTATCCTCATACATTTGAACTGCGTACATGGATGTTTATATAAGCACCTGCTTAGAGTGCATGTTCTGAAATGTTAAAATTTTTACCAGTACAAAATAATTCACTACAAATTTTTTTTTGGAAACAGAGCGAATCCTTTAACTGTCGCTGACCTTTTTTTTGAGGGGGGATACTCATCCAATGAGTTCTCCCGCGCGGGTAAGACGAGAGGAGTGTCAGACTCTTACTGACTACCTCTAAAAACAATCCAATTCTTTAGGGGTCCCCCACCGCACTTCAAGTCGGAGCCCCGGCAACCCGTTAAGTCTTCCGTGGCTCCGCATCGGCATCAGCCCTATTGGGCTTCATCTGTGGTGATCCAGACCTAGCCTTTGGGGAGGAAGACTCGAAATATTTGGGACTTTTATCTCATTAAACCACAATCATAACGAAAATAGTCGTGGTGGCGACTAAGATTATTTAGACACCACTGTCAAACGTTGAAGGAAAACATCGTGAGGAAACCTGTCCTTATAATTTCTAATTATAAGTTTGAAATCGCCAATTGATGATGATGAACGAAAATTTGAATAACATTACCAACCTGGGAATAGAAATCAAGGTCTTTTCCTTGAACAGCTTACCACTACTTATTAGCAAGCTAGCCAGTTTAATTAATAAAACGTTATGATTATCTCTATTCTAGAGGTCTTTAGTTCGGTTATTTGTACAGTATTTAAGTTGTCGCAAACTAAGAGACGAGCCATTTGCAACAGCTGTTATTTAGTAGTCTTTTAATACTGCGTGTTTTTTCTTATTTATTTATTTATACATGTTTTCATCAACAGCCTATAAATGCCCATTGCTGAGCAAAGCCTCTTCTCACACGGAAAAGCTTATAAACATTAATCACCACGCTTGCTCAATGCGGATTGGCGACTTAAAACTTATATAATTAAAATTTTTAAGTTCAAGTTTCCTCACGATGTTTTCCTTCACCGTTTGTCAGTGGTGTCTAATCTTGGAAAGTACATATAACTCGGTAAAAGTCGCTTTGGTATTTGCCGCTGGTAGGTTTCGAAACCGCACCCTCTTGCATGAGAAGCGGGCACGACATTGATGTATGTAGGTACAATGTACATATTATACAATTACATAAGGAAGACTTAATACTAACAGCTTGCTGCTATTTTTTTTTTTTTTTTAATTTTTAACTTATTTTTAGAGTCAGATTATCCTATAGAACTTTTAAATACAATTTGTGTTTTTATAGATACTGTTACTTAAAAGCTGTCGTTCTAGTAAAGCCTTTTTGCGTTGCTCGAGGATGCTGTTTTTGTTTCTTTTGCGTGAGACCATGGAGTACAAGTCTTAGCTTTGATTTTAAGTACACGGAGATGGTCTTGCGTTATATCCTTATGTTTGTTTCAGTACACAGTTTATTGTACCTATTTGTTAGTTTATGTGCTTTCAAATCGAATTGAGGCAAATATTCACTATCTATCTCTAACTTAAACTAAGAAGCATGTAAAGTAAAGGAAACGTCTTATTACGTAAAACCAATTTTATTTCAATTCTTTGTAAACTATGGACTGCCTCGTTGGCCGAGTGGTCGCAAGTGCGACTGCCGGGCAAGGAGTCATGAGTTCGATTGCCGGGTCGGGCAAGGTATTAATGAGTTTTTTAAAAAAATCTCTTTAGTAGCACGGAGTCTGGATATGGCGATAGGCTCACACCCTATTACATGGGACTCGTAACATAAATAGTGAAAAGTGGGTGTTACATTATACAGTAGCATAATGTCCACATTTGCCTACCCATGCCTACCCCTTCGGAGATAAAAGGTGTGCAATGTATGTGTTATGTGTAGTAAATTACTAAGAAATATAAGGCTTTTGATTTATTTCATAATTGGAGATTACTTACTGGCATTAATATGAAAATACCTCTACAAATAGAATTCAGCCAAACCGACTCCAACAATAAAAGTCCGAATAGCATTTATTTACCAACACCACAGATACCTTTACATTTGATGCAGATAATATAACATTTTATAACAGTACAATTTGGGAGACCTCATATTTTCTACTGACCTCGATATAAAAACCATTCGTCGTCGTTCGTTCGTCACGTTTTTATGTTTTACAGACTTTTAATGAGCACATTTCGTTTCGCTGTCGAATATTCATTTTAGTATTTTATATTTCCCGTATGTTTGATTGTAAAACTTCGCGTCGTAGTTGTTAAAAGTTGTATTTATCTAAAAGTTTTATGTTTATACTTAAATAGCTTATTTCTATGTTAATATTGTCGCCGATTACGTATGATAATAGGGTAGATTCCTAATTTTTATTTTAATGTTCTTCTGGTAGATTATTTTAAATCATTAGTAACGTATTTTTTATTTTCTAACAGAAACGAATACTTTCGACGATATATTGATTTAAAATGTCGCGTGACGTCACTTCTATGTACATTTTATATGTAGAAATGACGTTTTAGCCCCCACTCCTAAACTTTGATTCGTTTTATCTAAGTATTGTTTTATGATACGCCAAAATGAAAAAATACATCTTATAATACTTTTTCATTACCTAACTTACAGACTAATTATATTTTAAATTTTCATACCCTGTCATCAACCCAATTGTTGGTTTTTGATGGTGTCATTTGTAATGAAGAAATGTGTAACTGTGTACCTAGGTGACTTTTAATTGAAATAATAATTGTGGTTTTGCGCTTCTCGTATCCCGAACAACTGTTCGTCAACTGGCTATTCTGACTAGAATACGAGAACACCAAACATCACTTTTCCGGACACAGAAAAACACAAAAAATTCGCTGTTGTCATACATTTATCTGGAAAAGCCGACGGTACAGTACAAAAGTAAAAACAAAACAAGTTGGAGCCACATCAGAGAAGCGAGTAGTTCAGTTAAAACTGCATATATCAATGTCAGGAGACTAGACTAGACTAGATGAAAGAGTCCACCGAATGGTTTAGTAAAGTGGGTCACGTTCGTATAGGATGGGCTGACCACTGATCAATGTGCTGTAGATGCCAATTTTTCAGTAAACTGAACAGTTTGCCTGCACCCTTACGATATAGGGACGTCATTTGTCATACAGTGTAGATAGTGGTCGCTAATATGATGCTGAGGAAATGATGGGTGGGCTATCGTGCTAAATACATTATGATTGCGATTGACACTGTGTTGCAATATAAATTATTATGTTTTCGGGTTACTCACGTAATAATTTGACGAGAAACTCGACTAGTTTCAAGCCATGCTAGAGGCTGCAACTGCTGAGTGATTATTACGTGAGTAATCCGAAAACATAATAATTTATTTACTATGTCTCACGAAAGTTACAATACAAATGTTTTGCAATATATAATGAACATAAAATAGTAGTAGGTAGTGATGCGCAGTGATGTCTTAACAAAAAATACTTACCCAAAATAACGACAGTGGTTTTCCCAGTGGGCTACACAACATGGGGTTCTTCAAGAGGGGCGTGAATAGGTTTCTTAAGGGTCGGCAAGACGCATGTAATGCTCCAAGTGTTGCAAGCGTACATAGGACACGGCCACATTTTGTCACCGTCGTGGTATAAAAAAACGACATACTTACCTGTTTTGCACACTCGTTCATTGTCACTATAAAATTTGTCAACACAACAAACAGGTTATATATATAATAACTAATATAACATAAATGAGCGCTAATTATTGTTCCCAGAGGAAATCTCGCGAACACACTAAAAACTTTAGACAAAACAAACAACCTTATTCTTACTCCATTGCAAGGAAATTGAAACTTCCCTTTCAGTTTTTTTAATATCTTCGACCCAGAAGCTTGCGACTTAAGATTGAGTTTTAAAGGAAATTGCTATTTCTTGGAACAAACGATTTCATTGTCTTATCGGTTTCGCATTAAATAGAGTCTGCAGTGTGATGTAGCGGCTCGTGGGTCGGAAGTGTATGTAATGGTGTTTGCTCCTAATCCTGTAGTGTTTGAGTGCATAATAATGTCCCGGGATCGAATTCAATTATTTTGGCTAATCTTCCAAAAGCGCACTGATGTACTTGATGTTTCTTATTCCTCATGATTTGATGGGACTGGACTGATTGTCGGACCATTAGCGTCTTTGATCTAATCCAGGCGCTTGGATCAGATTTCTTGGATTAAAAGAGATTTTTTAGCTTACAATCATGCATAACCAACTAAACTAACACAGCGCAATAAAATCAATGACATGAGTTATTTCGAGCTATAAATACAACTCCTTGACCTGCTGAAATTAACTTTCAAATTACAACTTTAATTGTAGAAGAATAAAGTCGAAAATCTACATAGGTAAGAATGATTCAGCAAGTGAAGAGATTGTTAGCACCGATGGTTCAGCTCTTCAGTCTATATTACGTGTCGTGTTCAGTTTGATGCGGCTTAGTGCTCACCGTACGTAATCCGTCCCGAATCTTGTACTACACGTAGTGGCAGTGGGTCCCTCTATATCATTGTCTATTCAATTTTCCTGCCGTCAGCATCATATACCTGTGAGACTTGAGAGCTTACGTGGAATCATGTTGGTGTATTGTGTTTCGGCTATTGCTGATGAACGTTTTGCTTAGTGCTACTATGTGTTCTCATTTTCATCTCGAACTCGAACTAATTAGGTAAAGAAATAGGTAGTCTTAAAAATTTCTAACTAGTTATTTCTGAATTCAAAACAGGTACATGGTTTGGGTATTAAGGTAATTAAATACTAACTAAATGTATTTTGCCAACTCATTATTCAGAAACCTAACCTCACTATTTAAGTGAAACATAGTAAAGCACTGAAATAATTACCTCTGTCATTTTCAGCAAACTGCCTCTAGTTTTAATTCTTAATTCTGTCTTCACTTAAACCCTGCAAACTATTAAAACAAAGCTTACAGTTTTAATAGCATGCCAAGTCAGAGGCTCCTTCGTTGTGGCTACACTGACAGATATTTCAAAATGGTTGACATATTATGATGTCACGAGTTAAGTTTAGCTTAGATTTTATGAAACAAAATGTGGTATGGGAAAGGGATTTAGATAAGGCTAGTCGATGGGAAATTTGATTTATAGGGTCCAATGGAGCGTTAAATATATACGGTATTGGCTCGGGAGCGTCCCAGCGATAGATGGCGTGGGGCGTGCGCTCAAACAGCCCCCAGGGTGCCTCGAATGACCCACTTCGTTTTTCTTAAGATGGATAACTGAGGTACCTACGTGTTGCATCTTAGATTAGGGAAGTGAATCGTGGTGGGAAGTTATAGTAGTGGTTATGAATTGTGTCTAATAGTGATGTTTTTTGCTTATGAAGTGAATATTATTACCGATTTCAATAATAAAATAAAGACTGCTTTTAAAAAACCGACTTCAAAAAACCAAAAACTAATAACAAACAAAAAGTCAAAACTAAAAAGCAAAAAATAACTATTATTAGTACTGATAGGTTACCCACCCACTGATAGGTAAGAAGTCGGAAAGCAACATAATTATACCCGTTTTGTTACTTATAATCTACATAGGTGCAAAGTTCTAATCAATACAAATTATACAAGCCCAAACACAAGGTAGTTACAGTATACCGTTGAGGAGTTCCCTTAACAATTACACTTCTTCATCATCAGACCCTTAATGACAGCCTCACTCTATCCAGGTGTAAAGTCCTCATCAATACAAATTAATCAAGCCCAAACACAAGGTAGTTACTGTATAACGTTGAGGAGTTCCCTTAACAATTACACTTCTTCATCATCAGATCCTTAATGACAGCCTCACTCTATCCAGGTGTAAAGTCCTCATCAATACAAATTAATCAAGCCCATACACAAGGTAGTTACTGTATAACGTTGAGGAGTTCCCTTAACAATTACACTTCTTCATCATCAGACCCTTAATGACAGCCTCACTCTATCCAGGTGTAAAGTCCTCATCAATACAAATTAATCAAGCCCAAACACAAGGTAGTTACTGTATAACGTTGAGGAGTTCCCTTAACAATTACACTTCTTCATCATCAGACCCTTAATGACAGCCACACTCTATCCAGGTGTAAAGTCCTCATCAATACAAATTAATCAAGCCCAAACACAAGGTAGTTACTGTATACCGTTGAGGAGTTCCCTTAACAATTACACTTCTTCATCATCAGACCCTTAATGACAGCCACACTCTGTCCAGGTGTAAAGTCCTCATCAATACAAATTAATCAAGCCCAAACACAAGGTAGTTACTGTATACCGTTGAGGAGTTCCCTTAACAATTACACTTCTTCATCATCAGACCCTTAATGACCCTTAATGAGTATACCTTTTCAAACAAAACAAAAATTTTGCAAATCGCTTCACGCATCTCAGAGTTATGCGCGTACATACATACAAAAAAAAAGCAACATACTGGCCGAACGTATAACTTCCTCCTTTTTTGAAGTCGGTTAAAAAGAAGGTGATAATGTTTGGATGTTTGTCTTTTTTATATTGTCACCGTCAACCGTGAACCGATTTTCAAAAGTTTTTTGTTTGAAAGTTGAGACTCCCGAGAGGGTCTTATTTTCACTAAATCAGGATCTGATAATGGAATCCTAGGGAAACAGATGGAAAATTTCGAAAATTGTAGGCAAGAGTAATGCATCTATTATATTTTTCAATAAAAAAATAAATCTACAATTGGGTACTTTCCTCAATCAAAACTAAATTATTTCGTCTGTTCAAAACAATATAATAAATTAAATACAATAATAGTGTGACTATTTTTTTTTTATATTTAAAAATAAATAATCACACTATCATAAATATTGGTTTTATGACTAACTTGATTTTAGTATATTCCAGCAAATTTTTAATAAATAACTATGCTGTTTGACGCAAATAAACGTGTCGTCAGTCACAATACACAATCTCGTACAATATTCATAGAGAACTGTCGTTTTTGACAGTTCGAAAAAAGTATTGAATTTGACTAGTTGGCCAGTACCCAATTTAATTGGTTAAGGGTGATTTGTTAAGATTCGGTCTGTGTGTTTGATTTACACCAGATGGTGTGGAACTGTTATTAAGGGTCTCATGATGAAGAAGTGTAATTGTTAAGGGATCTCCTCAACGGGTAACTACCTTGTGTTTGGGGTTGATTAATTATTATTGATGAGAACTTTGTTACGAAAAATTAATTTTGTGTTATGGGTATACGTAGGTATATGCGTACTTCATTGGCAAAGAATAAAACCATAAGTAAATTAATTTTGTAATATTTTTAATAATCATGTAGGGTACCTAGCCTAACTTTGTGTCGCGGAGAACCTAACGGGTAACCGGGGCTCCGACTCGACGTGCAGGAGAAGGAACGGGGTGGTTTTTAGTCAGTAAGAGTCTGACACTCCCTCCCGCCTCACCCAGGCGGGGGCAGTCATTTGATGATTTTCCCCCTTGGAAAAAAAAGCCTAACTTTGTGTTTAAGGAAATTTGTGTTTTGTAAACGACATTTTTTATTTTTTATTTATTAACGCTTCATGCACAAAGTGTACACAAGGTGGACTTAATCCCGCAGGCATTTTCTCTCAGTCTGACCTTTGGGTGATGCAGAGAAGAGTGAATGGTAGGAGCAAGAAGCAAGCAACGATTTAATTGAGAAAATAGAAGATTATACTAACATATTTCAGATACGAACATAAATAAATATACTAATAATATATATATTATTATATATAATAATATTTACATCCCGCAATCGATTGGACGTCCCATGAAGGCGAAAGTGCATTTAATCCGGCGTCCACCGGCTTTTGGCGTCCGCATACCGGACGCCACTTTTTTGGTCTATGCAACTTAGGTCCTTTTGGTCCTAGCTACACGTAGGTTAAAAATCGACAGAGGCCAAAAAATCGGTCTAATGGCTGTAACAATATTTTGAAAAGTTCCCAAAGAAATCTCAGCACAGGTAGGGCGCTGCTGTTGCGCGTATATTCACAGCTGTATATTTTTGGGATTTTCTGACTATAAGTCCACGTATTTGACGTCCTCAAAAAAACAACAGCGACGTTGCCAGCTCGCTCATTAAATCTGTCTCAATAGATCATAATATTATCTACCGCATTCGAAACAATATTCACCGTCGTAGATTTCGGATGTGTTGCGTATGATTTGGATTCCGATTTTATTCAAATAGTTTTATCTGTAATCCTGTTCTCAATTTATCAATGATCAGTGAAATATAATAGATGAGGGTATAAATTAATTCCTTAAAAGGATCTTAGAAACTTACTAAAGTGACAAAATTAAATGTCTTACCACAAAAAAGGTTAACCAGAGTTTAACTTGTATTAAATGTGTATTTAGATAGTATAGTCTCCGTATAAATTTTGACGTAATTTTATTAACTTTTAATGTGGTTAGAAGGTGCATCTAACACTGAATAATTAATGAATGTCGTATTACTGATCAAATCAATCAACGTTTGTCTTCTTTCTTCTAGTCCTCGACGTGTTATAAAGATCCAATTAGGAATTATAAATGTTTTTGATTATAAAACACAAACACTTGAATAAAAGTGATATCCATATTTAATTAACATAACATTACATCACGTCTTTTTCCCCGAAGAATTAAGCAGAGGTGCACAATACCGCACTTAATGCCACTGTACAATGTAATATCCACATTTTTACTATTTATGTTATGAGTCCCATGTAATAGGGGATGAGCTTATTGCTATATACCGGGCACATTTCCAGACTTTTGAAAAAACCCAGTAATACTTTGCCCAACCCGGGAATGAAACCCGAGACTCTTTGCCAGGCAGTCGCACTTGCGACTACTCGGCCAACGAGGCAGTATAATGATATCCATGTTCTTTGTTTTTATTTGCTTACTTAGGATTGGTAACCTCATATCAATCAGCTGCCAATTTAATATTTGAAACAATTACAGCTGGTTTCAAAGCTAGGGGATTGGGCAGCGCCGCTGAAGCGCGGGCTTCAACAATAAAGGTAGTAGTAGTAGGTAAGTAGTACCCAATAGAGGAGATAATCGCGTGGCCACAACTAGAACTATTAAATTAGGAATCTTGCCTTTAATGAAATTGGATTTCAATACAATATTTGCGCACAAAAATCAGATTAGGCGTGGTCTTCAGTTACTTAAGGTTTACATTAAAATAAAAGCGGATGTCATAGATCATAATTTCTAGCGATAAAGTCCTCTACTGGGTACTACCTCTATGGCTGCGCTAGACCCTAGAGCTCCTATACATCTTCAACCGCGAGGCACTTCAGCAGCGCTACCCAATCTCTTAGCTCTGAAACTCGCCTAAATGAAAGAAGTTTTGAACTTAAATACTTTATAAAAACATTCTAGTAATAGAGGTAATAGTTAAACGTTGACGTTCAATAGCTATACACGAACGCCCAATAGCTATATACGGACGCCCAATAGCTATATACGGACGCCCAATAGCTATATACGGACGCCCAATAGCTATATACGGACGCCCAATAGCTATACACGAACGCCCAATAGCTATATACGGACGCCCAATAGCTATATACGGACGCCCAATAGCTATATACGGACGCCCAATAGCTATATACGGACGCCCAATAGCTATATACGGACGCCCAATAGCTATACACGAACGCCCAATAGCTATATACGGACGCCCAATAGCTATATACGGACGCCCAATAGCTGTATACGGACGCCCAATAGCTATATACGGACGCCCAATAGCTATACACGAACGCCCAATAGCTATATACGGACGCCCAATAGCTATATACGGACGCCCAATAGCTATACACGAACGCCCAATAGCTATATACTGACGCCCAATAGCTATATACGGACGCCCAATAGCTATATACGGACGCCCAATAGCTATACACGAACGCAGAATAGCTATATACGGACGCCCAATAGCTATATACGGACGCCCAATAGCTATATACGGACGCCCAATAGCTATATACGGACGCCCAATAGCTATATATGGACGTTCTACAGCAATATACTGACGATCAATAGCTAGGTGATTTTCATGATTGGGCTCGCTGTCATTGCAGCGGTAAGTGGGGTCTTTGAGGAGTGGCTTGAGAGACGCTACGGCGTCCTCACCTACCGCCTGACGTAGGTGCTTACCGGACACGGATGTTTCGGGAGGTTTCGGATTGAGCGGGAGGAAACGCCCGGGTGTCATCACTGCGACACGGTGGAGCATACGGTGGTGGTGTGTCCTGCGTGGACTGAGCACCGCCGTGTCCTCAGGAATGTGATCGCCGACGGCGACCTCTCGCATCCGGCTCTGGTTCAGACCATGGTACGGAGCGAGGGGGACTGGGATGCCGTCTCCTTCTTCTGCGAAGCAGTCATGCTAGCTAAGGAGGAGGCGGAGCGCGTGAGGGAAAGAACCTCTTCACGACCCAGCCGCCGCGAGAGACACTCCGGGCGTCGGGGATCGCGAGACAATCTCCGGCCACCGTAAGCACGGACCTGCTGACGGCGAGCACGGGTGACTCACCGCCCGACCAGAACCAAGCCCGAGCGTACGGTGCGTCGCGTTCCGCGCGCGCCTAAAGGAGCCATCAGACCACCACAGATGGAGCCTAACAGGGCTTGATGCCGATACGGAGCCACAGAAGACTTAACGGGGCTCCGGCTTGAAGTGCAGGAGTAGGAACTGGGTGGTTTTTAGTCAGTAAGAGTATGAAACTCCCTCTCGCCTCACCCGGACGGAAAAGTCATTGGATGATTTTCCCCCCTCAAAAAAAAAGGTGATTTTCATGATACCTTTTTTTTTTGAGGGAATGAGGGAGAAAAGTAAACCGTTAAGTCCTCCGCGGCTCCGTATCGGCATCAGCTCTATTGGGGCCCCGTCTGCGGTAGTGTGACGGCTCCTTGAGGCACATGTGGAACGCGACGTGCCATACGCTCGGGTCTGGTTCTGATCGGGCGGCGAGTCACCCGTGCTCGCCGACCGCAGGCCCGTGCTTACGGTGGCCGGAGATCGTTTCGCGATCCCCGACGCCCGCAGTGTATCTCGCGACGGCTGGAGCGTAAAGAGGCTCGTTCATTCACGCACTCCGCCTCCTCCTTAGGTAGCAGGACTGCGTCGCAGAAGGAGGAAACGGCATGCCAGTCCCCCTCGGTCCGTACCATGGTCTGAACCAGAGTCGGACGCGAGAGGTCACCGTCGCCAATCACATCCCTGAGGACACAGTGGTGTTCAGCCCACGCAGAGCACACCGCCACCGTATGCTCCACCATGTCTTCCGGGCGGCCCTCGCAGTGATGACGCCCGGGCGTTTCCTCCCGCCCAATCTGTAACAGGAATCTACCGAAACTTCCATGTCCGATAAGCACCTGCGTCAGGCGGTAGGTAAAGACGCCGTAGCGGCTCTGTCTCTCAAGCCACTCCTCAAATCGTACATGATACCTGCTCAGGAAGTACGTGGATGTTCAATAGCTATATACGGACGCCCAATAGCTATATATGGACGTTCAATAGCTTTATACGGACGCCCAATAGTTATATACGGACGTTCGATTGCCATATACTGACGTTCAATAGCTACCTGCTGAGGAAGAAACTTTCTTCGCGCGCATGTCCATCAACAGTACAGTAAGTTGACTAATAAAGTAGAAATGTATAAGTACTAAGAATACTGATAGTAAATAGCGTATCAAATTTGGTTTCACATGCGGACGTTCAATTGCTATATACGGACGCCCAATAGCTATATACCGATGTTCAATAGCTATTTCATCTTGCTCATTCCAACAACATTGATAGTATAATATAAAGTAGGCACCTACTAGTAGATAACATTATTATATCAATTCCGGGCATTGGTATATGTATCGATAATTTTTGCGAATATTGGAATAATGTTGAAATTTTGTACTACCAGACGAGTGATAGTAAAAGAAAGAGACAAGTGAACACAAAGCTGGCAACGTTGCACTCGCAAATACCATCCACGGTGTGGGGACGTTAATTAGCTGATACCATGGTTAAATCACGATCAATATATCTAGGACTCCAATTTGTTATCATCATTGTTTGGGGTTCAAAAATGTTGCAGCATGACTGCAAGAAGAATATCGTGAAAAATAAAATTATCGGAAAATGACGTATCCTAGGATCCTGGGGACGTCATAATGATGCGCGACGTGCGTGACGCCAAAAAGATTCCAGGATGTAAATATATATATATAAATAAATATATATATATATATATATATATTATATTATTAAATATTATTCATCAACAACTTGCTTTGAAATATAAACTTGTAGAATCTGAAGTGCCGTATTATAAGTGCCTGACCCAGTTCTTGAAAATGGAGATGTCACACTGTATTGGCATCGAACTATCATCACAGATAGGACAATTGTTGCAAACAAACCTGACATTGTGGTGATAGATCGACCAAGCCGTCGCACAATGATAGTTGATATAACAATCCCACATGACGAGAATCTTGTGAAAGCTGAAAAAGATAAAGCAAGTAAATATTTTGATTTAGCTCATGAGATTGTCGACATGTGGGATGTGGATTCAGCAGTCATTGTGCCGATAGTCGTATCTGCCAATGGCCTAATTGCTAAAAGCCTCGACCAACATCTGAGTAGGCTAGCGTTAGATGGTTGGGTCAAGGGCCTGATGCAGAAAGCAGTACTTCTGGACACGGCGCGTATTGTCCGGAAATTCCTTTCTCTGGAGCCCTGACTACCGGTAACTTGGATTTCTCCCGTTACCGGTGGGCTACTGCTTTTTATATTTTTAAATGTTTTTTTTTTATACATATAATGAAATATTTAAAAATATATTAATCAAGTATGAAAATAAATAAAGGGAATAATAATATATATACATACATACATGTACTCTGTAAATAATTAACGTGATGATTCAGCCAACCTCTTCAAGAGAAGCTCACGTACTTTCTGCCTAAATATTAGACATTATGGGAAGAACGAAGGTTTTTACTGTGGTTTGCGCACAAGTATTGAAAATGAAACCTAGCTAGATCCATTTATTGCACCGTTCAGGTGCAATAAAACTTACCCTAAACACTAAATTACAAGAATTTCGTTGGAGCCGTTTCCGAGATCGTTGATAAATATATACAAGGATTGCTCGTTTAAAGGAGTTAGATTATTCTTAACCTGGCATTCCTTGGGGCTCCACCACCCTCCAATATCTTTATAGATAGTTCTTTTTGACATTTCTTCTTCATTATTGATTGCCTCGCACAATTTGCAATAAGGATCCGTAGTTACAGAAGCCCCTATATCCCGGTAACTGTAATGATTATGCCATTTGAAGTACTCATAATATAACTCCTTGTTATGTATGATATCCACCATTTTCCTGGCTAGTTCCTTTATTGTCAACGTGTTTGCAGACAAGTATATTCCATCGGGCATAAATCTGAAATTAATTAAGACGTAATTGAGCTTATGTTCACATAGCTTGTGTTAAACGCGTGTTTTCAACTACATAATACAAAATACAAAAAATACAAAAAAAAAAAAACTGAATTAGTAATCACTTTTGTGTGCGGAACATGAAACAAAAGCATTACAATTTGAAGGCATGTTTGCCTTTATTAACACAATAGAACCCAAAACAATGATTGTTAGATTGTTTATCTGAGCGTACGTGCGTGAGCGCATTAATTTATTTAGCTGGACTGGCAGTTCCTAAACTGTGTAAGATGTAATTAACAAAATATGTCACAGCCAATTATTTGAACGCATATAGGAAGAGAAGTATACATACTTTTTAATTTAATTCAATCTAATCGTCTATACAGACAAATAAAATTTGGTGTATCTCTTTGTAATATTGAAATAACTGTTTTTTACTTCATGCATTTGAATAGGTATACATACGATACATATACCAATATAACAATTTTTTATTTTTTGTCTCTCTGTCTGTTTGTATTGGCTAATCTACGAAATGACTGAACCAGTTTGAAACTGGATTTACTGGCAGGTTGCTAATGTACTAAGGACTAACATAGGCTACTTTTATTTTGGAAAATTGAAACAAAGAAGTTGTATCCTTTCGCGGAGTGTGTCTCAGTTCCTATGATATAATTATATTTACGGAAACTTGGTTAGATGACGGTTTTAACAGTAGTGAATTATTCGACAGACGTTATCTTGTTTGGAGACGTGATCGTGATTACTCCCGAACCGGTCAGTTACGTGGTGGAGGTGTTCTCATAGCTGTTAAACGAGAACTTACAATAGTTGAGAGGTTGGATTGGCGTAGTTCTGCGGAGGATATTTGGCTATCCTTAATCCTTAAAAAGTCAAAACCACAGGTTAGTTACAATTTGCATATTTGTGCACTTTATTTATGCAAGGAGAATCTAGGTAATTCATACAGTACCCAGTTAAGTAATTTCACGGATAATTTTAACAACTTAATTCTGACCCATCCACTGGACAAGTTCTTGCTAGTGGGTGATTTTAACTTCGGAAATGATGTCGAGTGGTGTAATGGGGACATGGCAACTAATGGGGAGTTAATACCTCAAAATATTTCTTCTCAGCATGTTACTCATTTCTTTGATACATTGCAAACTTTCAATATGTCACAGTATAATGGTGAACGGAATATCAACTGTAGGCTACTCGACCTTGTATTTTGTAACGACACTGTGACTGTCTCGGAAAGTATGGATCCTCTTGCTCTGCCTCTTGATCTTCATCACAAGCCTTTAATTGTTTTGACAAATTTTGTCGAAATTCATACACTTGTCGATAAACCTAAGCAATGTTACATTTTCTCAAAGGGTAATTACGACGCTATAAAATCTGAACTTGATCTAATTAACTGGTCTCAGTTTCTATCGTCAATAAGCTTAGAAGATGCGGTCACTAAATTTTATAATAAACTGTATGAGCTTCGGGATGTACACGTACCTGTAAAATCAGTAAAACAATCCTCTTATCCTACTTGGTATACCCCAGCACTAGTAAAAATGATTAGAGAAAAACATAAATATCATAAGAAATACAAGAAATACAATAATACATCTGATTATCATTCTTTTTCATTATTGCGTAGTAGAATTATTGAGATGGAAAACACATGTTATGAAAAATATATGACTAACATTGAGGCTTCAATTATAAAAAATCCAAAAGCTTTCTGGACGTTTGTCAAAAGCAAGCGGAGGGCTGGGTCATTCCCTTGTGAGATGTACTACCACGAGGCCTCTGTAAGCACAGGACAAGATATTAGCGACCTTTTCGCTAGCTATTTCCAGTCCATATTTTTAGAACCCGAAACAACAACGGCTGTTGGTGAGAGTACTTCTGGTGAGCGATGTAGTAATACTGCTATGTCTGTCAGCACAGTCGACTTAAACCACGCACGAGTCTTGAAGCTGCTGAAGTCCTTGGACCTTGCCAAATCAGGTGGACCAGATCTAATACCTCCGTTGTTCATTGTTAATTGTGCTGAAAGTCTTGCTGAACCCATAACTATCCTATTCAAGCGGTCTCTTTCTGAAGGTAGAGTTCCAAAGATCTGGAAGTCTGCCTTCGTCACCCCCGTTTTCAAAAAAGGGGATAAATCAAATGTTGAAAACTACCGTCCCATTTCTAAAATCTGCCTCTTTTCTAAAGTTCTAGAACGTATAGTTTATACAGATGTCTACGCGGCTTTTAGGACTATTCTTGTTGATGAACAGCACGGTTTTATTAGGAACCGCTCGACTACGTCTAACTTACTTCTATCACAGGAATTTATTACGAATGGCATGGCGCAGCGTCAAGTTGACGTAATTTATACGGACTACAGCAAATGCTTCGACCGTATTGATCACCGCATGCTACTAGAAAAGTTGTTTCTCGCCGGAATCCATGGAGACTTGTACCGATGGTTCTCATCCTATATAGAGAATAGAACGCAGGCCGTCGTGCTTCATGGCTACACCTCGGGTTGGAATTCTGTCCCGTCAGGAGTGCCCCAAGGTTCCATTCTGGGTCCTTTGTTATTCATATTGTTCATTACAGATATCAAGCAATGCTTTCATCATTCATATATTCTTCTCTATGCTGATGACATGAAAATTCACAAAGTTGTAAGAGACATGTCTGATGCATATCAATTGCAAGAGGACCTGCACAGATTTGAGATGTATTGCAAACGTAACAAACTCCAATTAAATGTCTCTAAGTGTTTCGTCCTAACATTCTCACGACGCACGTCTTTGATCAATTTTAATTATGTCATCAACTCGGAATTGATTAGCAGGGTGAATAGCATAAGAGATTTAGGAGTGATCGTAGACAACAAGCTATTGTTTGATCAACATGTGAATGGTATGGTAACAAAGGCATCCAAGGCTCTGGGATTTATACTCCGCACTACGGCCTGTTTCCGATCTCTTAAACCATTAAAAATTTTGTATTGCTCTTTCGTACGTAGCCACTTAGAATACGCATCACAGGTTTGGAACCCGCAGTATGAGGTTTATAAGTCCCGTATTGAGGGCGTCCAAAGAAAATTTCTTCATTACCTAGACTATAGAGCGCGGCAATACTCAGTTGATTATAACCACCGCTGTAAACGATACCACTTCCTTCCTCTGGACGTGAGGCGTCGTATTGGAGACATAACTATGCTTATGCGTATCGCAAATGGCCATATTGACTGTCCTGAACTTGTTGCAAAATTAGCATTGCGCGCGAACCTAATGGGATTACGTCAGCGACCTATATTAAGTGTACCCTTCACACCGACTAACTACACGAAAAACGTTTTTTCAATAAGAAGTGCACTGGATTTTAATAGACTGTCTAAGGAGTTTGACATCGACTTATTCTGCACCAGTGTAGTATCCTTGCGACATCAAATCGCACAAAACTTCTTCCATGGTTAACTTCTTTTTCTAATTATTCTTCTAACAATTAATATTTGTTCGTAATTGTCTTCTGTACTCTTTTTTTTTTTGTATCTATATGTGGAGGCTTGTAATTGGCAATTTGTGAATATTATACTCTTAAAAATCATTTTCTATGTATTAGTCTGTAAGCCTTCTTAAAATAAATAAAATAAAATAAAAATAAAATAAAAAAACTCATATTCTGCGCGGCCAAACTGCAACAGCTAGAGCTATAAGAGCTATAAGATACAAAAGACGGGTTTCATAACACAAGGTGCAGTTTACAATTACCTCGTGTAATTAGCACCTCCATACACCACTGGTACAGCGTAGTTCTCAAGTGCATGCAACAATTTCTCCGTCACGTAGTCTTCCGAGAACGAATTCTCAAAAGACAAATAAAAATAGTAATCACTTCGCAATTTGCTCAAGCACTCACTCATACTCGACCTTGAACACTTCATGGTTCCACAAGAACCATATATGTCCAATCGCATACCGTAAGTCTGGAGTTCAATTTGTAGCTTTTTGGCAATCGAGTCTCGTCCACTTCGTGCTCTGCAGTTGGATACGAACCATGCAGCTGCCGTCGTCTTTCCATTCAGTATTTGTTTCAAAGTGTCATTTATTGGCAACATGTCCTCCACCTTCATCCAATGCATTTCGTCTTTAGGTCCAATCACATTACCATTCTTATGCCACACAGAAATGTAAGCATAATTTAGATCAGAGTTCAATTTGTAAGTCCATGTCCAATTGAAAAAGTTCAGGAATTTCTCATTACAGATCGGATAATATGCTGGGGACTCTATACTAGTGAAGATATATTTTTGGTGTGACTTACGGCGCTGTGGCAACTCCCTCACTCCCTTCTGTACAAATTCTGGAGCATGAAACACTATCGCATCGAACTCTGTTATGTCTTGCAACAACTCTCTGTTTCCCGTCAGAAAACAGCTCATAACAGGACATGATCTCTCAATGAATGTCTTCCTAGCTACTCGAAAATTAATTAATGGTTCAGTCTTAAGTGACGTCCAAACCAGAACATATTTTAATGAAACATTTAATCGTTTTAAACGCTCAAAATATATCGATTCCGTATTGTAATCCAGGTCATAAGAAAATGTGAATAAAATAACCATGTATGTTAGCACAAAACCGATAAAATGTTTTCGATACATCATCTTCTTTATTGTAATAACAACTGACATGTCACACTATGAATTTATTTGCACTTATAAAAGAGTCTTTAGGTATCCATTAGGTACAGCAAAACGAATTATTTACTTCACGCACGGGCACTTGTTAATTATTTGTTTGAACACTTGCGATCGACCGCGCGAGTTATTAATTAGCCTGTTAGTTGGTGACAGATTTTGCTTCTAGTGATCGTAAGCGAATGCGCACGCGTTTCACCCATGATGTGAGTGCGGTAAACTCCCGCGGTGACATCGCGCAAAGCGTCAAAATTATGTCCCACCAAAAACCACCATTCTGCAAAAACTAGCTAAGCCTCGATGGAGCTGTTTGTTTAATCTCGAAAAAGACTAAAATCAAATAAAAAGGAAAAACTAAATAACTATTATTAGTACCCACTCTCTGATGGAACCCACACCATCCACCCTTAGAAATCGGTGTGACAAGTTTTGAACAAAATTATTAATTTAAACCATTAAGTTTTATAAGAAGATGTTTATAATTTTGCGACCACTTTTTTAAGGGTGAAAATCATCGAACGACTTCTCCCACCTGGGAGAGGCGGGAGGGAGTGTCAGACTCTTACTGACTAAAAACGTTCCTACTCCTGCCCTTCGAACCGGAGCCCCGGCAACCCGTTAAGTCTTCCGCGACTCCGTATCGACAATTTTGTGACCATTAGTTATATATTTTGAATATGAGCTTATAGCACTAATATAATTAGATTGTTTCTTTGTTTTAATGACGGGAAAAATTATTCAATGGGGATTGTCTATTTTTTTTTATTCGGGCTTATTGAAAAACCATTTCGGGGAATAATGTTTATTAATAGTTTTATCTATACGACACCCTGAAATACGGTACCATTACTGATATTTTTAAAGAAATATGAATGACCTTTATTTGACATTGAATGACGTCATTTTAATCTCGGTATAGAGGACTGCCTTTGCCTGCTAATACGCAATCTATATGAAGAAGAGATTTGACATCTGCGAAACGTCAACTGTCATGTCAAATACATAACCTTACTTTGAGATTCAATTCAAACCGAAACCAACGTAAACATTTAACATAATATTATAAACAACTTATTCATTGTCATGGCACATAGAAAATGCTTTGTTCCTACTTATAAGAATGATTCCATAAATAGCCCTGACAAAATCTTTGTTCGTATCAGAGAAGACTTACGAAAGAAGTGGTGTATGGAAGCAAATGCGGAATATTTCAATGTACAAATATTGTATTACTGTGAAGATCACTTTGATGTGAGTATATTTATGACATATATGATTTTAACAATTAAAATAACATAAGTAAATAACAGATAAAGCATTCGCGTGATTGTGCTAAATACTTAACATTTCCTATCACTTGCAGCCAGTAGCAGATTTGAAAAACTATTTCAAGTACAAATTAATGAATCAAGAGCCTATTTTAAAGCCTACGGCTGTATTGAAGGATATTGCCGCCTTTCCACAGGAACAGGAGGTGCGTACAATCTCGTAACTATTATTTTTCAACTATATAAACATATCTTACTGTAAGTACTTTTAATTATTTTTGTTTACCATTTTTAGATTCCAACTACGTCATAAGACAGTCCTGAACTATTGAAAATGTTATCAATGGTCCAACCAGGCCCATCTTCACGGAAAATAAGAAATCTTGATAATGTCATGCCCAGTACAAGTTCTGCTACTACACTACCAATTAAGGTACCTACCTACCTATTATATTTTAAGCTTTCTATTTTTACCCAACTGCTTCATGCAAAGGAAGGTAATATGTATATAATACACTTACTATTAATGCTAAACTCAATGAAACAAGCAAGTGAAATCATGGGCAGAAACTAGTCCATGAATAAAATGTATTCAGTAAATTTAATTCATATTGCAGTTAAATACTATTATGAGCCCTTGAAAACAGTTTTTATTGGTAACCAAAGGCTTAAGCAATATAAGGAGTTTTTTGGTAGTATTTTCAGACATTGGGTTACATTTTCGAAATTTTCACACTGTTTCCCATTTATTTTATTTTATTAAATATAGCTTATGTTCATCATCAATAATGTAGGATCCCAACGGTAAAAGAATTTTTCAAAACGGCCTGGTAGTTACGGAGGAGATTGAATTCTAACAAACAAATAAACAAAATGAAAATCAAATGTTTCCTCTTTATACTGTAGATGTAGATTATTCAAACTACATATGCAAATATATTTTTTTTAAAGAACCATGTAAGGCTGTGTACCTATTGCACAACTATTAATTTATGACCTCATGCAAACAATTTTAGTAAACATTATTTTATTTAAACAGGTACATGTAGCAACGCAGTGTAAAGTGAAAATGGTGGATTCAAGCACAAACTTAAGGCCTAGAAAACGAAAGGGGCCTCAGGGGGCAACTTCATTTGAAGTACATTCGTCACAGAAATTTTCTTCAGCAACAACTCCCCCCCTGTTTGGTTATACATCAGAAACTGAAGAAACCACATCAGAAAAGCCTAAACCTAAGATGCAAATGAGAAATAATGTTTTAGAAATTATTTTTAAAAAACCCAAGATGGGTTACCTCTACAATATTTGTGGTTTGTAGATTATCTGGTCAGTAAAAGTACCACAAAAGTAGATTCGCTTTGTATCATAGTCGCATTGTTTAAAATAAAACAAAATGATTCTATTGAAAAAATAAGTGACCTATTTGAATTATCACGAACAAAATTGTCTACCATGATTCTCCTAGGTATTGAAGTACTGGCGAATTTTTTTCAAAATCTTGTTTATAATCCACAGCCAAAACTAATAAAACAGAATTTACCTTTGGTATTTAAAATAAGATACTCTAATGTGCAAATTATTATAGACTGTTTTGAAATACAGATTGCTAAGCCATCAGACCCAATAAAGCAAGCACAAACATGGTCACAGTATAAAAACTGCAATACTGTTAAATATTTAATAGGTTGCACTCCAGATGGATTAATAAGTTTTATATCTGAAGGTTATGGGGGAAGAATATCTGATAAAGCTCTTGTTGAAAAAAGTAATTTTTTAGATATTGTAGTATTGGCTGACAGAGGTTTCAAAGAAATAGAGTCGTTGCTAGCACTGAAACATGTTACACTCCTTAGACCACCAACAGTTTATTCTGGAATGAAGCAGACTGTAACAGAAACGTTACAGAGCAAAGTTATAGCTAGTTTGAGGATCCATGTAGAAAGGGTTATAAGACGTGTAAGAGAGTTTGCTATGCTGAAACCACACTCAGTTGTTAACTACAAATATGTTCCCTATTTAGACGAAATTGTTATTATATCTTGTGGGTTAATAAATTTACAAGGAGAAATAATAAAGACTTATTAAAAATAACACATGTTTATTTATTTTGCACTTGACATTAATTTCGGAAAAATGTAATCTTTCCAAAAATTTTCCGCTTTATTTATTATACCCATAATAAAGTTTTTATCCAAGTCTTCCCATATTAGATGCACATTCTTTGTGGTCTCAAATTTTGGATCTGCAACACAAAATACTCCCCTGCTTTTTCCACATGCGAGCATTTGGCAATGTATTTGTGTTCTATACTTATCATTTATAATGTCATCCTTTACATAGTTCCGTTCTGATTTTCTAAATTTAATGTTTAACTTTTGTTCTACTACTCTTAGCACTCTTTCTTCCAATTTTTTTCCCCGTTGAATGGCTTTGGTTTCAGGTATTTTGTAGCCCCCTAATATTTGCTGGACCAATGACCCATCAGTATTACAATGTGCAGCCTCATACAATTTTGAAGCTGTCAATCTTCCTTGTCTTATACTGTGCCAGTATTTACTGTCTGCTTGACCCATTGTTTTAATATTAATTTCCCCAATAGTATCTATAGTAATCTTGGATTTTAAATATTGTTGGAAGTTACAGAAGCTATGGATGGTGTATGCTTCAAGAAACCCTGACATCATATCAAATATATTTTTGGAGTTAAATTCATGTAACTCACTATAATTAATAATTAAAGAATTTTTGACTTGTCTTGTTGCACACTCCTCTTTAAATTCTTGTAATACGGCGCTATCTTTAACATCCAACTTTGGCTTCTTCGCCTTCACAAATATGTCTTTACTAGTGACGTGTTGTGTTCGAGCACTTGACAGTGATGGCTTGTTCCAGTAACAACAAGTTTCTGTGGGTGATGGTTCTGAACTTCTTTTTTCAAGCCAGAAAAGTAGTAACAATGATTGTTTGCAGCCACCTGTACAGAAAAAACAAGTGTTATGTATATAAAACTAGCCTTAGCTATTTTCCATCCATGATATACAAAAAAATTACATGACACAATCGCTACAAACAACAAAACTACTTAGTTGAGAGCAGGACTGCCCCATATCGGCCTTATAGTCTGTTTAATATATTATAATAACTGGAAAACTGATTATGAGTGATTTAGAGATAAACTTATGGTTGAAGAAAGAAAGTAATGCAATAATTTTAATTTTACTTGTTGTATTTACAAAATATAAAGAAGGCACTTACCCGCAGACGCTGCACAGTCTTGACATACTGAGTCTACAATAACATCATTCATTTCATCTATTTGGCAAAGTACTGTGTATAGTTTATCGCTGATTCTATGTTCGGGTACGATTCTTGCTTTTACTACACAGTTACTCCCAGTCCTACTAACTTGAACATATCCAACAGCAGTACTTAGATAAGACACCCGAGATGACCTGAAAATATTATTGCAATGTAATAAACTTTACAACCTGTTGGGTCAAACTAGGTTTATAATTAATTTAATTTATAACAATGCACTAAGATAATCGATCTTTTATGCAAAGTATCTAAGGATAGGCAGCAGTTTCCACTGTTGCACATACAAGTCTGTACGGGAGACAATCCCGTAAAGTTTTTAGGTAATTTTCTACGCTACATCTGCTACTACAAAACGTTTAGTACCTACTCATCACTAAGATATTAGAAAAATACATAGAATGACAAAGATAAGACGTCGATATAAAAAATAACAATATACTTACATCAGCATTTTAGCACCTCTTATTTCACTAACATTGTGCTTACTATTATTGTAGCCATGAACTCCAATATCATTACATTTTCAACTTTCGGCAGATTCCGAGAATCAGCCTTAATAAAGTCAGCGGAATTTAAAATAATCGTATTCGAAGAACCAGCCATTTTAAATAAGCAAAATTACGAATAGGTTATGTACGAAACGAAATCCGGAATTGACATTGACGTTTTATTGTCATTGACGTTTTACTTTTTTAAGATTCCCAATATGAATAAAGGAATTACCTACGATAAGTCCTAAGATGACGTAGAAGGACAGAATGTATTAAAGTCGATTATAAATTTTACTTTACACTGTTTTGGAGAAATACTCAAATTAGTATCTTAAAATACTTCATTTTAGACGAAGATAAAATAAAAACAACTCCTCAATTTTTTTAGACAATCCCCATTGGGCATTTAATTTTCAAACTTTTTGTATCAACACAGAGTCTGAATTACAAGAACTTTTGAAAACAAAAATATGTTGACATGTTTTCTTAAGCTATAAGTTTGTTTTCTTTAACACGACACACGTCTTGGTCCGTTGACTTTCAAATGCTCATGGGGGCGTTATCTTTAAAAGTTGAGTGTCTTTTGTTACGGAAGGCGAAGCTCAAAGGCCGGGTCAAAGAGGAACGCATTAAGCTGCCTTTTTTTTTTAAGGGGGGAAAATCATCGAATGACTGCTCCCGCCTGGGTGAGGCGGGAGGGAGTGTCAGACTCTTACTGACTAAAAACCACCCCGTTCCTTCTCCTGCACGTCGAGCCGGAGCCCCGGTTACCCGTTAGGTTCTCCGCGACTCCGAATCGGCATCGGCCCTATTGGGCCCCATCTGTGGTGGTCTGATGGCTCTTTGAGGCGCGCGCGGAACGCGACGCGCCGTACGCTCGGGTCTGTTTCTAGTCGGACGGGGAGCCACCCATGCTCGCCGTCCGCAGGCCCGCGCTTACGGTGGCCGGAGATCGTCCCGCGATCTCCGACGCCCGGTGTGTCCTTCGCGATGGCTGGGTTGCGAGGAGGCAGCGCTTCGCTGCCTCACGCGTCCCGCCTCCTCCTTAGCTAGCATGACTGCTTCGCAAAAGGAGGAGACGGCATCCCAATCCCCCTCGCTCCGCATCATGGCCTGCACTAGGCCCGGACGCGAGAGGTCGCCATCGCCGATCACTTCCCTGAGGACACGGCGGTGCTCACGCAGGGCATTCCGCTACAGTGTGCTCCACCGTGTCCTCAGGGCGGTCCTCGCAGTGATGACACCCGGGCGTTTCCTCCCGCCCCATCAGACACAGGTACCTCCCGAAACTGCCATGTCCGGTGAGGACCTGCGTCAGGCGGTAGGTGAGGACGCCGTAGCGTCTCTCAAGCCACTCCTCAAAGAGGGGACTTAACGCTGCGATGGCAGCGAGCCCAGCCCTCGGTTGCGACAGTCGTTGCTGCCATTCCGCCATGAGATCGCGCCGGAGCTCATCCCGCCACGCACCTATCTGGCGCGGCAGCGGGGTTTCGCCCCGGCGACGTGCCTCCGCGCGCATGCTGTACACGCGCGCGAGCACCTTCGCCTCCAGATCCCACGGCGGTAATCCGGCAAGGAGGTTCGCCGACTCCCCAGAGATCGTGCGGTATCCGCGGATCATTCGGATCGCCATGACCCTCTGTGCCATCAGCAGCGTCCGAGCGGGACGCCGCAACAGGTTAGGCGCCCAAACAGGGGCGCCGTAGAGGGCCATGGACCGCACGACCCCGGCGTGTAACCTCCGGCAGGAGGCGTTTGGCCCCCCGAGGTTGGGGAGGATGCGTTTAAACGCAGCCCCCGTCCTCTCCAACTTTGGAGCCAAACGTCGGAAGTGCTCTATGAAGTTCCACCGACTGTCGTGGACGAGTCCTAGGTACTTCATCGTCGTCTCGACGCCGATGGTAACTCCTCCCGCCGTTATTTGGGACCCACCCGGAGGTGGCGCGTTCCCGCGGCGACTTGTGGAGCGCCACCTCGAGTCCCAACTGCCGGATTCTCTCAACGACTGTCGCAACCGCTGTCGCCATTAGATCGGCCGCCGCCTGGTGCGACCTCCCGTGCGCTAACACCAGCGTATCGTCGGCGTAGCATATCGTGCTAACGCCGTTCGGGAAGTCGGTGCGCAGCACCCAGTCATACCCGATGTTCCACAGGAGCGGCCCCAGAACCGAACCCTGTGGAAGACCGCGCGACATCTCTCGCCGATTCCACTCGCCCCGGTGACCGACTCGCCCCGGTGACCGACTCGCCCCGGTGACCGAATATAAGCTGCCTTAGAGAATCACCTGAGCAAAAACGTAGGTGAGATTAAAACATGAAAGATTTTAACACGTGTAAATGGAGGTTCATAATAATTTATTTATAATAAACGACACGTGTGTTAGGAGATAAAAATATAAGGGATTTAATAAGACTAGTGGTTTATATGTGACCTTATGCACTATACAAGAAGGTTTCTTCAAGCTTCACTTGACCTACTTATAAGTTTCCTTTTTTATATATGTTTGATGGGCCGACGTTTGACCACTATCTCGCCTGGTGGTGAGCGATGATGCAGCCTACGATGGAGCAGTGTGTCTGTAAGCAATCTATTCACTCGGACCTTTAAGACACCCGTCAGAAAACATACTCTGGCAAAGAATTTCCGAACAGAAAAATTCCCCAAACAACTACATAGGTAGTTTTTTGATTTTGCACCGATAACGATGCAGTCAAAAATTAAACATTGTCTAATAATACGATGAATAAGATTAAGTAACACTGAATACGTGTCAATAAAAATACTTACAATAATAATTTTAGTCCGATTTGATTTATTACCATATACACTGAGTTATTATATCGGCATGGCTTAAAGAGTTAAATGCCAAAACGAATAATTTTAAATTAAAGTGTCTAAATGTTAAATGTCTACACCTAATTTGTTAGCACCTTTTTTATTTTTTTAAGGGGGGATGATTTCATCCAATGCCTTCTCCTGGCTTGGGTTGGCGCGAGGGAGTGTCAGACTCTTACTGAGTAAAAACCACCCCGTTCCTACTCCTGCTCTTCGAGCCAGAGCCCCGGCAACCCGTTAGGCCTTCCGCGGCTCATATCGGAATTTGTTAGCACCTAATGTGGTATCTTGAAATGTTTCGAAGCGAAAAATAAACCAGTAATTTCTATAACAGTGGTTCCTCCCTGCTTCCTATACCATGTTCATGAGACACTAGCTGTTCCACGCCATTTCGTCCGCGTATTATAATGACTTCTAGCAGAAGTTACGTTTTTGAATTAGTCTTTTGCATTTCTATTGTAGTTGTACTACTATTGCATTATGCCATAACTGTAATAGTGAGACATATGATATCATACACTTTAACGTTTATATTAATGTCCTTTATAAGACCCTAGTACACCACTTTCCTCTATTGTCCATAATTTCCACAGCGTAATCAATATAAGGTGATTTTTCACACATCGGGTTACATTATCGAATTATTTTACACGGTTCTTTTTTTTTCTCTTATCAAATATAACCTATATACATCAAGGATAATTTTGGATTCCAATGGTAAAATAATTTTTCAAATCGGACCAGTACAGTTAGAGCCTATGCATTTTTTTTAATCTATTCTTACATTAGGATTATCTCATGTGTCATCGAAATTTCGAAGTTTAATTTTTGATTGATAGTTTTATCAAGTATGAGATTTTGCCAAAATCTCATACTTGATAAAACAACCAAAATCATTTTGGTATATTTTTAATTTTTTTTAACCCACTAGGTTTTTCTCCTGTGTCGTGGGTGTGTCTACAAACATACAAGTTCACATACACAATGACATCCAGACCCGGAACAACAATTTGTGGATCACACAAAGTGTTGTTCCGTGCGGGAATCATACCCGCGACACATTGCACGGTAGCCGGTTGCCCAGCCACCGCACCAACCGTGCAGTCAAAATTCAAACATACAAACAAACAAAAAATCTAATCTTTCCTCTTTATACTATTAGTGAACATATACCTACTTATAATTATGTAATGTGTATAAGAAGTTACTTAAGGGTTTGCAAAGCAATAAGTCACCGTGGCGCGTGTACGGCCAGAGGGCGCCATAAATAAGCTCACATGTCCAGCGTCCTAAGCTAACAATTGATCGGTTCCCCAACAATTATCAAATACCTGCAGAGAGCCCTTACATTAACCAAGTTTGTGGAACATACTGCCGTACTGCGCCCTCGGGAAACACTTAATTGCACTAACTTATACACTCCATACTGGTATATATGTGTCTACTTATAGTAGTGTTCATTATATATAGTCTACTAATTAATAAACTTGTTTAACAACATGTTTGTTGCTAGACATGTAGGTACTTTCGTATATAAACTAGGCAGTTAGAAGTTTTCTAGTCCTATTGTTCGCAAGCCTCAAGCAGCCATTGTTAATCGCAAGGCACGATTCCTATTTCTTTATTACATCACGTTTTTTATCCCCGAAGGGGTAGACAGAGGTGCATATTACGGCACTTAATGCCACTGTACAATGTCACACCCAGTTTTCCGGTTTCACCCGGTAATCGCACCACTCGGCCAACGAGGCAGTATATTTCTGTGCGTATAATTTGAAGATTTCCAAAAATAAATGCTAAAAATATGAATCCTATCGAATCGAAGTCGCAACCTCACGAGATCAACAGTTGACCTAATAACTCCCGAATCATGAACTAACAACGAACTTCATTAACATTTCAAACAAGTCGAACGATAGAATAGTAAAATAGAAAACTGTCGTCAACTAGCCGTAACACATCGCAGATTATACAGTACGGTACAAGCTCTATTGTAATTCCAACTTCATTTTCGAGACTTTTCCCCAGTTTCCAAGATTTCATTTGGTCAGTTTTTATTTTCTTGGCTCCGAGGAGAATGTTTGATTTTAAACGTGAATCTGAAATTTCTTGGGAAATATTGTTATTCGTATATGCTTGGTTTAACATTAAACAAAACATAAACGCAAATACCTACTAGGTATAAATGTTTATAATAATAAAATTGTGTAAATATTATGGATAGTTGTTTAACTACAAAAAAAGTGATGCTACGCTATAAAAAAGCAACCACTAAAACAAAAAATAACAACAATAGCAATATAAAATAACAAGCAATAAAATACCAACCTCCTCACAACCCAGCCGTCGCGAAGGACACTCTGGGCAATAATTTGTCACATTTCTAGACTGTTCAATAAATACCTATGTGAAAAGCTCCTTAGCTGTGGAATATTTCAAATACTTTTTGAACTACGGCTTATTTGTTGGATTTATGTGCGACTCATAAAATATTATTGTCTCGAACTGAGATTTTGAAGAGCGCTGAGTAAGTTATTGTGATTGATTTTAACCAAAAGTAGAAATACGGTGTTATATTTTTATGTTCGCCAGCAGTACAGTAATAAAACTGTCGAAATAAAACGCAGACCTACAGGGTAAATGTCAAAGTGATTTTATTTAACTTTCCCACTTTTCCGGAATGTTGAGAATATCAAATTATATTGCAATTTCCATCACGTTCTCCTTTTACATGTTTAATGCGATCCTATCGTATTAAACTGGTACGAATCATATGCTGTTTTATGAAAACTAATTTTAGAATTCAATGAAATCGTATCTACTCTTCTATTTATAATGGATTTTCATGGACTCTTTAGTGATTTATGCACAGTTCGCATAATTTATCGTAAGTTCTTTATCTAATGTAGGTCTGTCTGTCATATGGCATCTGTCAGCACACAGTTATTAATTACTAGCTACTTCCGCGCGGTTTACACGTTCTGCTCGGCTCCTATTGGTCGTAGCGTGATGTGATGAGCCTACAGCCATCCTCGATAAATGCGCTATCCAACATAAAAATAATTATTCAAATCAGACTCGTAGTTACGGAGATTAGCGCGTTCAAACAAACAAACAAAAAAACAAACTCTTCCGCTTTATATAATAGTATAAGATTCATGATACAATTTTTTTTGACACATTTCGATTTGGAACCAATAACAATACTTCCATTAATTATCTATTAGCAAGTATCCGATGACTTTAATGGCAACCATTAGAGAGTTAATTAAATAAGACGTGAGCCTTGTAATTTTGCAGTTAACTTTAGGGGTTGTACAAGTAGAAGTTTCTTGATCAAATTACCAACTCCGAAGACCATAGTCCGATATTGCTACGAACACTTAGTTTTAATCAAGTTGTTATTACAAACTGAAACATATTTCTACATTAAATAAAGCACAACATTCAATATTCTGTTGCGAGTTACATAACGTAGAGTTGGAGCCGAAATTAAAATATTTCGCATCGGAATGAAAACAGCTCTCATCTCGCCATGTATTATTCAAGCACCTATTAGTTTCATGAGCAAAAATGTGGCATTAAAACTATAAAATTGGATGGTTCGTGATATTATACGTGCGCTGAATAAAGTGATCATAGGACGATCGGAGGGCGTCGCGAGTTTCTTTTTACCTTATTTGCATATAATTAAAATGTACCAAACCTACCCGAGAGGTTGGCTTTAAACAAATTTTGTATGAATTCTCTTGATTTAACACCCATTTTCTTTATTCTCCTCGGTTACTTTCTTCAGGCGAGGTTCCCCTCGAGTCGTTCTATTTAGGTTTCATTTAATTTCATGAGATAATCTTACATGAACAGCTTGACTAGATAAAAGATTTATCTCGCCCAGGGGGCTGGCGCGCACATTGTATAATTATGTGCATGACTGGAGATACATTTTTAAAGTAAATAAATTTATTATTTTACAGCAGATCTTCTTGGCCATTTAGATTAGCGGAGATAAGAGGGCTCGGATCTTTATTTTTTTATGCTGCAAGCTTTTTTGACTTTATACAGTTGGGTAAAAATGAAGAAGCAATGAAATCATTTGCTGTAACAAAATATTTCTTTATTATTTTGTATTTTCGAAAAGAAAGTCATTTACGTCTTAGTAATAATATAAATATAATGAATCCAGATCTTTAAGAATAACTAATAGATGAATGAACAATGGCATGATCGTATTAGGATATCTATTTTTTTTGCAACTTACGGAACTAAAAGAACAGCTCAGCAGCAGCAACAGAAGATAAAGATTGTTTTATTTGCCAATACATACCTCTACATAAATAAACTATTAGTAACTTTAAAGTCATTTTATATTATCTTGAATAAATAGTTCGTTCTAATTACGACTGAATTAATAAAATTGTCTTGCCTTTGTACCTCTAGAATAAATTAAGATAACCGTTATCTTGGATCTACAGCCGTAAATCACGTATTTAGTCGCTGAAACTAAAGCACTACCTATATTATCTACATCTAAACATAAATATCTAACTCGCAGTAGCTTCATAAATTAAACTCACCGCTCATTCAAAAAAAGTCAAAAAGTCAAAATCATTTATTTCAATTAGGCCAGAATGGCACTTTTGAACGTCAAAATAAAATTAATATTAAAAGTGAAGCTATTTGCTCATTCCAAGGTGTAGATTCCTATGGAGAAGAACGAGCAAGAAACTCCATAGGTTACTCTTTTTCAATCAGGTTCACAATACAATTTACTAGTTACATAGTTTTGCTGTTTGGATTGTGCGAGAACAATGTAACACCAAAATCCAGTCAAAGTGATCAAGAAAGAAAATAACCTTAAGAACAATAATACAGTCTGGAGCTGACCAGTCCCAGTTGACGGCGCCCGTTCACGAACATGACACGTACACCAGCACCGCCCAACTCAACCATATTGTAGGGAATCGAGCGATCCACTGCACGCGCCACCGCCAATGAGACCTTTGAGTGAGCATGACAACTCCAAGCTGACACAAATGACTTCTATTAATCTAATTTAATATTAAGTTAATTACAGGGCTCTCACATTTACATTGGTTATATAAGTTAAAAAAATATACAACTTAGCAATATGGCTGTATTATTTACGATTTCATTAAAACAACAGTGTTTTTAGTTATCCTGTGGAGCCGGACTAGCCTGCATCCAAGCATTTTTATCCTCTATATATTCATTGAGTTTGTAATATGCTTGTCTACATAAAGTTTTCCTTATACATAATTTAAATTAGGATTCATTTAGTTGTTGTACATCGCCTGGTATCTTATTAGAACATTTAACACAGAATCCCATGAACGATTTACTTACTTTCATTATTAATAAGGACTACAATATTGTATAACACCCACATTAAGGCATTATGTTTTAAGAAATTCTGTAATGATTTATCTCCGCCTTCAGAAATATGATTTTCTTTTGCAAATTAGTTACGAATCACTGTCATTTCTCGTCGCCCTATATTAACTGGGGGATTGGATGGTGTGAAAATGAAGAAAAAAGTATCTACCTTTCGCCTAATGTATTTTTCATGGCAGCGTCCGTGGAAAACCATGGAAGACTAATGGCGGAGCCGTCATCATTCATTTCCAAGCTAAGCTCAATGACGTATCTTGAACAGAAGGGTTTTTCTCCCCATATATTTTTTGCTGTTGAAAAATTCTCTGTGTAAGTTAAATAAAAAATGCACGCCTGCATTTTCTAAACACTTGAACGAAAGAGGAATTTAATTTACCGAACAAGCTCACTCAGCTATAACTGCTAATTAGACTTATAGGTACTTGGCTTCTCTTGGAAAAAATCCAAAGAGAAGTCACGTAGGCTTATTGAGGTATAAATCTGATAATTAGCTTCTTACAAATGAGTGGCTGCGGTGTTCGACAGTTGCTACCAAATGGCCTGGAAAGCCGTATTTATGGCATTATACACATTCAGAAGACAAACTTTGTTCGTGATAATACCATAATCTATAGATCTGATATAAAAACTCTTTTGTTATTATTACTTTATTTGTGTCGTGAGATTTGTGTTCTGTGGCAGTTTATTTATTTGTAGGTTGGTAAGTTAACGTCCATAAATGTTGGTAGTTATGTAAACGGCTTTGCGTTGAACGTTAATATTTTGCAAAGCTTTGACGACGGACTAGGATATTATTATCACACTAGCTGTTGCCCGCGACTTCGTCTGCGTAGATTAATGACTTCTGACAGAATTCATCAGAATCAATTCAGTGCCCAATTAAGATTTACCTATTGTGAAATGATTTATCGTAATTTCAATAAATTATAAATCCCGCAGGGTTCTTATCAGTCCCGGCCCGATCACGTAAGTTTTGAGTAATAAAAACTTCGACTATTGTTGTATAGAATCTCTATGAAATAAGTTCAGTGGTTAAAAGATAGAGAGTCCTGGAGCATTGATGCATAGTTCCCGTTCCCGAGGGACTTCTGTGATAAAAACTATCATACGTTACTCAGGTCCCAAATCATCGTTTTACCGAATGTAATTCAAAAAGATTCAATGATTCTAGATTCATATTTCATTCCCAATTTCACACCAACTTTCATTCCCTATTTTATCCCCTTAGGGGTGGAATTCATCAAAATCCTTTCTAAGGAGATACCTATGTCATAGTAACTTTATGCATGCAAAGTCTCAGCCCGATCGGTTTAAAACTGGCAAAGTGTCACACAAACTTTCACCCTCTGTATTACCCACTTTGGGATGGAAATGTTCAAAAACCTTTCTAAAGGGACGTGTACGTCATAATATCTACCTGCACGCCGAATTTCAACTCGATCTGTGTAAAACTGACAAAGCCTCATACAAACTTTCATCCCCTACATTATCCCATTGGAGGTGGAAATGATCAAAATCCTTACTTGGAGATGCCTACGTCATAACATCTACTTTCATGCCGAATTTCATCCCCATCGGTGTAAAACTGACCAAGTTTCATACAAACTTTCACCCCTATTTTACCCCCTTGGGGGGTGTGGAAATGATCAAAATCCTTTCTTAGAGGATGTTTACGTCAAAATATCTATCGGCACGCCGAATTTCAACCAGATCGTTTTATAATTGACATAGTTCCATACGAACTTTCACCCCCTATTTTACTCTCTTGGGAGTGAAAATGATCTAAATTCTTTCTTAGAAGATGCTTACGTCATAACATCTATCTGCATGCCAAATTTCAACCTGATCGGTTTAAAACTGACAAAGCCTCATACAAACTTTCATCCCTTACATTATCCCATTGGAGGTGGAAATGATCAAAATCCTTACTTGGAGATGCCTACGTCATAACATCTACTTTCATGCCGAATTTCATCCCCATCGGTGTAAAACTGACCAAGTTTCATACAAACTTTCACCCCTATTTTACCCCCTTGGGGGGTGGAAATGATCAAAATCCTTTCTTAGAGGATGTTTACGTCAAAATATCTATCGGCACGCCGAATTTCAACCAGATCATTTTATAATTGACAAAGTTCCATACGAACTTTCACCCCCTATTTTACTCTCTTGGGAGTGAAAATGATCTAAATTCTTTCTTAGAAGATGCTTACGTCATAACATCTATCTGCATGCCAAATTTCAACCTGATCGGTTTAAAACTGACAAAGTCTCATACAAACTTTCATCCCCTATTTTACCCACTTGGGGGTGAAAATTATCAAAATTCTTTCACAGCGGATGCCTACGTCATAACATCTATCTGCATGCCAAATTTCAACCCGATGGGTTTAAAGCTGACGAAGTCTCATACAAACTTTCATCCCCTATTTTACCCCCTTGGGGGTGGAAATTATCAAAATCCTTTCACAGCGGATGCTTACGTCATAACATCTATCTGCATGCCAAATTACAACCCGATCGGTTTAAAACTGACAAAGCCTCATACAAACTTTCATCCCCTATTTTACCCCCTTGGGGGTGGAAATTATCAAAATCCTTTCACAGCGGATGCTTACGTCATAACATCTATCTGCATGCCAAATTTCAACCCGATCAGTTAAAAACTGACAAAGTTTCATACAAACTTTCATCCCCTTTTTTTACCCCCTTGGGGGTGGAAATTATCAAAATCCTATCTTAGCGGATGCCTACGTCATAACATCTATCTGTATGCCAAATTTTAGCCCAATCTGTCCAGCGGTTTGGGCTGTGCGTTGATAGATCACTATGTCAGTCAGTCAGTCAGTCAGTCAGTCAATCACCTTTGAATTATATATATATAGATGAACCGTTTTGTTTTGATGTTTTAGTAAGCGAGGAAAATAAATATGTTATTTGTTAAGTGGGCACAAAGGTTTTCCTATTTACCGACTTCAAAAAAAGCATGACGTACTATTTATTTATTTTTTTAAACTACTACTACTACTCTATGTCCATGTATGCATGTCTAAACTACTATGTCCGGCTGATTGTTTTTTTTTTGTTGCGTTTGTTCCCCTATTACTCTATTACGCCATTTGTGGACCGATTTCCAAAATTCTTGTTAGTATCTATTCTAAGTTAGACTTTTGTACTACACGTAACTACTATACCTAATAGTTTTTTATATCTAAGTTTAGTATACCTAAGTATGTTAGGATTTTGATAAATAATGTGAATAATACCAAAGGCACGGGTAAATTAACTTTTAGAGTTCTGTCTACATATATATATAGATGTAAGCAAGCCACGAGTTTTTGGTTTAGGCCGTTGACCTTAAACCATACTGTCTATGCCCTACCTAAATACCTAGGTTTTGTTTTATTACAGAACCAATTATACAGCTGAGTACTTAGGAACATCTGTGACAAACTTAATATCTTTGGTTAACGGTCGAACCATACTCTTTTGTAACAACTTTTATTAACAACTGGTAGGTTTTCGGTTACTTATATACCTCTAGAGTGTATTAATTAGTAGAATCGTGCACAGTTATGATGAGACTGGCTACTTCCGCGCGGTTTCACACGCTCTGCTCAGCTCCTATTGGTCGTAGCGTGATGTTTTATAGCCTACAGCCATCCTCGATAAATGCGCTATCCAATACAAAAAGAATTATTCAAATCAGACTTGTAGTTACTGAGATTACCGCGTTCAAACAAACAAACTCTTCCGCTTTATATACCTCTAATAGTATAAGATATAAGATAATAGTATAAGATTATAGAGACATAAATAATTTATTTTATATTTCGTTTGTTTGTCTTGAGGAGACTGCTTGCAACTGACTGACTTGCAACTTGCCAATGTGCAATGGAGAGGAGGATGATAATTGTAAAAAAATGACAGAAAAAGGAAACGAGACATCTATCTATCTATATATCTTTACATATAATAAAATAGTACAAAAGTCAACACTGTACATTGAATATTTTTTTAAAGAATACTTGGGGCGTGATCTACAGTCGGTACCGAAGCCAAAAATGTGGTTTATAGAATTTTTGTCTGTTTGTCTGTATGCATGTCCGGGATGATCTCAAAAAGTACTGCATGGATTTATTTCAAATTTTGTATGGTTAATACTAACAGGTCGGGTCAACATATAGGCTGCATATTATCACGCTATCACCTACGGGGTAAGTGCAGTAAATCACTATTCCACGCGAACGAAGCCACGGGCACAGCTGCAGTGTGATATAAAACAAAAACCAAAAATAAAAAAAGACTGATATGGAAATGGGTAGGACATATGATCAGGGAGCAAGATAGGTGGAGCAAAGTCGTGACCAGAGAAGGTAACAGAAAAAGGGGTAGACTAATAATAAGATGGAATGACCTAGAGCAAATGGCAAGGGTTACATGGCACAGAGTAGCTGAAGAACGAAATGAATAGAAAAGGTTGGAGGAGCCCTCTACCGATCGGCAAACAGATCTGCAGAAAATTAGTAGTAATAAGTATTTTATAGATGACCCAATTAAAGCCAACAAGTTTTAATTATGTAATAGATTTAAGTTAGATCCGAATAGAGGGTAAAATATAAATAAATAATTCATATTATTATAGAATAATTTGAATTATTTATGTAAAATATAAATAAATAATTCATATTATTATAGAATAATATGAATTATTTATTTATATTTTGGTGATTATCAAGACGAAAATACTGCTGAATGAAGAATGGGTTAAAATGAGACAAAATGTTAAAGATAAGATAAAGATAAAGATAGTTTTATTTGCCAAAACATGTGTAGGTTACAATAATACATGCAAAAATGAATGTTTACTATAGATGTACAGTATTGTTGGTATCAACATGCTTTAACCGTGACCGGTGTACAAATATTAATTAATTTTCCAATAAATCTATAAGTAAATGTCAAGATACACTAATAATGTCAATAACAATGAAATAATAAAATCAATAGAAATAAGTCATAAGAAACTAACAGAATAGAATAATTACATATTATGGTTAAGTGTTACAATTTAAATATCATTACATTCAATCATTCAAACACATCCATCACTAAGAAATTCATTTACACTATAATAACATTTTTTAATCAGGGTACTTTTAAAAGTTGTTTTAAAAATATTGGCGTTCAATTTTTTCATTGAGTTCGGTATGTGATTATAAATTATTGGAGCTTTGCATACTACATTTTTCTGTAAAAGAACTGTTTTAGTAGGCCGGACACAAAGTCTACTGTTGTCGCGGCGCTGACTATGGGAGGGTATGTGAGTAAATAAATGCAGGTTATTGTGAACAAATAAAGCTGTTTCGAGTATATAGAGTGACGGTAGAGTGAGGATTCTATGCTTAATAAATAATGGTTTACAGCTTTCTGTACTTTGAATACCGAACATAGCGCGTATGCATCGTTTTTGCATTTTAAATACCAAGTCTCTGTCAGTGGAATTACCCCAAAAAATAATGCCATACAGTATAGTAGTGATGAGTAGTGCATTATGGTGGATGGTTGGAGCCAGTTTATATAAGGCGTATGAGAGACTACTGATCTTTTTACATAGTGAGTTTATATGTTCTTTCCAGTTCAATTTACTGTCAATAGTTAGGCCAAAAAAACGAGCCGTACTAGCTTCTTTTATAATGTAATTATTATATGTCAACTTTATATTCTGTGAATTTTGTGATCTTTGTCCGAAATGCATAATATTTGTTTTAGTCAGATTTATTTGTAAATTATTATTATTCAACCATGAGATTATAGATGTCAAAGAGTGATTAATGTCAGAGTTATAATGGTGAATGTCCTTACATGCGATTGTAACAGTACTATCGTCAGCAAATAATGTCATAGGTTGATTCGTTGCATTTGGCAAGTCGGTAATATAAATAATAAATAATAGTGGACCCATTACGGTGCCTTGGGGAACACCGTATGACACATAACGCTTCGTAGAGGTGTATGTTTCTTCTTTTTTTGTATTATAATTTACTTTACTTATAAATGTCATTTGTTGTCGATTTGTTAAATAGGATCCAATTAAGTCTAAAATGTTTCCTCTTATACCATAAGCGTCAAGTTTGTTCATTAGTATATTTTTATCTACGTAGTCGAATGCTTGTGTCATATCGCAATAGATAGCACAGACGGGTGATATTTTGTCAACATAACATAACACTTTTTCTATAAATTCATATATTGCTATATTGACTGATTTATGTTGTCGAAAACCTTTTTGTTCATTGCATAATATTTGTGTACTTTCAAGATAGGTATAGATTTTATTGTATAAATATTTTTCAAAAATTTTTGCGAATATCGATATTAAAGCAATGGGCCTGTAGTTATCCATTATTTGCTTGTTATCTTTTTTGAATAGAGGCTTTATAATCGATAATTTGAGGGCGTTTGGGAATATTCCCGCTGATATGGACAAGTTAATAATGTGGCTTAGGTGGTGAGATATATATTCATTAACATATTTTATTATTTTCGTCGAGACTTGATCATACTGTTTGTGTTTTTCAAATTTTTAATAATTACACTTATCTGTTGAGGTGAGCTTGGTGCAAGAAACATAGAGCTTGCTCGACTCTCAATAAAACGAGTGGCATTTTTTCCTGCGTCTGGAATAGGTTTGATTTTATCGACGAAATGATTATTGAAAGCTTCCGCTATCTCTACAGGGTTAATAATAACATTTTTATCATCAATTTTTATGTTTTCAATCAATTGTTTTGGTATGTTGTGTCTTGATTTGTTTATGATGCGCCATGCTGTTTTGCATTTATTATTTGAGGTCAGTATGTTGTGGTTGTTTTGTGCACGTTTTGTTAGTGTTTTAATTTTTTTAAACAGTTTACTGTATATCTGGTATTCTAATTTGTTGTGTTTGTGATTTGTAATTTTATGTTTCTTGTGTCTGACCAAGGTAAATTAGGAAACGTACTTAGAATTTTATACATGTAGAAGACAATTCACCCATTGGGGTACTTCGTCATCAGATTCCAAGTTAGACATGGTGTGGGTAAGAAATAATAGTCTCAACACTGATTATAATCGTCTTCGGACACGCGCTAAGTTCGGTACGGGCTGGCAGAACAACCGCTCACCCTCGTGTCCAACTCAAAAGTGACGCCTTTCAAATGCCAACATGCCACGCCCCGTACCGACCATCACCCAAGCACACTGCTTGACGTTTCCGACAAATGATAACAGATGGCGTTGTTCTAAAATAACGATACTAGATAGTTGTGCATCTTTGTTGATTCTGCTACATACATAATAATCGAGCTCGCTATAAATAGATCAACGGGAAAACTTGGTAAATATTGGAAAATACTTATTTATGTAAAGTAAGGAAGTCGACGCGTGAGGGAACTTATCGAACGCCACATGAATAAAACATTAAGATATCTACGTACTAATCTCAGTATCAGTAGGTATTTCTTTAAAAATCTTCGCAACAAGAAGATTACCTTGTTTGATTATCCCACCAAAAACATAAATGTAAGAAAGGGGAGCCAAGTTCAGCCCAAATATTATGCTTTCACGTGGGCTTCGCCGAAAAAAGAATGAAGATCTAAATGAGTGCCAAGTTCTATGCAAAATTTAAATATGTATCTATTGGAACAAAATAACGTTATGAACGAGAATCAAACTATATTTCTTTGCTTTATTGGATACCTATAATAATTGCTGTTATCTAAAAATGTGAGATCTTAAAGTAGGTTAGATTTGACTTGGCCAGTTTTCATCAGTCATTATTTTTATAAAGCTTTTCAACATTTTTATACTACACTGGATTCTACATGTCCTTACGGATAAAATTAAACGTACGAAGTTTTATGTGTTTACGTTAAATAGTTTTTGAGTTATAGAGGGGTCAAAAGTGGCACGAAGTGGTTCGTCTAAAGATACACTGTGGCGCGCGCTGTTTGCTGAACTTGGCTGACGCGCGGCCGCGCGTCTCGATTAGGATTTGATTTTGGTTCTCCTCAAAAAAAGGTACGATAAAGAACTATAATATACGTACGAACTTACTATTAGGTATACTAAAGGGGACCCAATGGACATTCTTACTAGCCAACCGTTAGGTAAAGTGATGTCTACTTTTACTACCTCTTGCGCCTTTGTGCGTTAATTGGGCATGATAGGTATAGGTATATAGACATAAAAGCTGTTTTCTAACAACCTTCAAGTTCGACTGAAGATAATTATAGGACGTTAAATTAGGCGTACGCAACGATTACTCTTGCTAATTGCCCTAGAATTTTGGTTGCGAACATCGAGAATCCTTTGTATCCCTTTCTATCCCTCCCAACGTCCTTCTCGTCCAGTTTTCATTTTATTAAAGCTTTGGTGGTCCAATTAAGGGGGAATTATCGCGGCATCAGCCACGGAACCTTGAATAACAACGAGATTACTATTTCGTCTCAGTTCATATTGCGAGAAAACGTCGCCTCTAATTTATTATTATTTCTGAATTTTCGACACTGAATTTATTAAGGAATTTAGTTTTAAGTTTCAAATTTTCTGCCCGGGGTTTGTTCATTATTACTGCTAAAGTAAAGTAACGAGGTACACTTTATCTTGCAATATTATCTTAGTAACTGTCTATTTTATAAAAATTCTACAAATTAATTTTAGTAAAAAGGTTTGCTTTGAATAATATTAAATTACTGGCCGAAAACAATTTTTACAGTCAATTACATTTTAGAAGAATAAAATAAAAAGAAATATCTAATGGCCACCGAGTAATTTTTATTTTGAAAAAGGCCAGTTATTTTCATTTCATGTAATTGTAGACAATAAAGAGGTTTGTTTATTTATTATGCTTTATTAAAAAATAAAGCAGATATAAACTTATAGCAAAATACGCATTTTTTATTGAAAAATATTTATATCGAATAGGTACTTTACTTTTACCATTACGACTTCTGGTCGTCGTTTTACCTGTTGTGTCTGTTAGTGTGGATGGGATAAGCGAACCGGTGCTCATATCAAATATGTTTAGGGACCATTTTAAGGTGCACTCCCCGCTTGGTCCATCAGTGTCGTCCTCTGGTTCTCATGCCGGATGTGATGTAGGGAAGGTAATACATATTACTGCTGGTCAAGTGAGACATGTGTTGGAGAAGATGGCTTGCGGTAAATCTCCTGGACATGACGGACTCGGTGTTGAGCATTTGCGGCATGCGGGGGTTCACCTACCGAGGGTCCTGGCCATGTTTTTCACAATATGCATTAATCACTCATATTTACCACATGACTTAATGAAAACCATCGTGGTACCTATTGTGAAGAACAGAACTGGGGATGTATCGGATAAGGGGAACTACCGCCCTATATCTCTCGCAACTGTAGTCGCTAAGGTGCTGGACGGTGTGCTTGATTCCTACTTGGATGATTATATCAAACTGCATGACGCCCAGTTCGGTTTTCGGCCCGGGCTATCGACTGAAAGTGCAATAGTGGGTCTCAAGCATATACCGTCCGATACTATACCGATCGCGGGACTCCGGTTTATGCTTGTTTCCTTGACCTCTCTAGGGCTTTTGATCTCGTGTCTTACGATGTGCTCTGGAGAAAGTTGGGGGATAGGGCTGTACCGGCGGCTTTGCTCGATATATTCAGATTTTGTTATGGGAACCAAACAAATTATGTAAGGTGGGCAAATACACTTTCTGAAGCGTATAGGCTGGAGAGCGGGGTGAGACAGGGGGCGGTTTGACATCTCCCAAGCTCTTCAATCTATATATAAATGACCTCATCGTCGAGCTCAGCAGCAGGCGCGTCGGTTGCTCGATAGATGGTGTTCGTGTAAACAACATAAGCTACGCGGACGATATGGTGCTGCTGAGCCCGACGGTGGGGGGTCTCAGAGAGATGCTAGAGGTGTGTGAGAACTATGCGGATGTACATGGTCTTCTGTACAATGTAAAGAAGAGTGAATACATGATCTTCAGGGCCGGTGGTAGATGCCTCGATAATTCACCTAGTGTTACCCTAAATGGCTTGAGCGTAAATCGTGTTACTAAATTTAAATATCTGGGACATTTCCTTTCCGACGGCCTTGAGGATGATGTAGATATTGAGAGGGAGCGCAGGGCTCTAGCGGTCAGAGGTAATATGCTGGCTCGCAGATTGTCTCGCTGCTCTGACGAGGTTAAGACTACACTTTTTAAGGCATATTGTCAGAGCTTCTACACGGGAAGTCTGTTGGTCAGTCACACCAAAAGATCGCTGGATGTCCTGCGCATCCAATATAACAATATCTTCAGGATGATGTTGGGGCTGCCCCGATTCTGTAGTGCATCGGGGATGTTCGCACTATATCGCACTGATGGATTTCACGCCGTTATTCGCAAAAAGACAGCATCCCTGATCTGCAGATTGCGTGGCAGCCGGAACAAAATCCTGGAGACTGTGGCGGATAGATTCTCATCCCCACTCTGGAGGTCATTTGTGAGAAGAGTTATTTAATAATTTAATTTAATAATAACTGTATTTCTGGCTGGTTGGTTCTTTTGAATCTGTGTTGACATCTTCTTTTTAAGTTTAAGGATGACTGATTTTAATGTAATTATGATATTTGACTAAGTTTTGTATAACTGCGATGGTATTGTATTAATGATGTATGAAATTAATTAATTTTATGGATCTCTTAGATGTCCGAAATAAATGATTTTTATTTATTTATTTATTTATTTTATTTACCATTGAAAGAACATATAGATTACAGCAATGATTTTAACCTAATTTTTACTTTTTCTGACTGTATCTAGTCGTAATTATATGCTAGAAGCTCGGCGAGAAGTAATGCTGGCTACTTATTTACATGATCTTTTACGTGGAAAATGTCACAATCCGAGGATATTGGCTGAGCTTAGGCTGTGCGTGCCGGATAGGTATGTATGGCGTCGGCGACGGCCGCAGTTGTTGGTGGTACCAACAGCCCGCACCGAGCTTCTAAAGCAAGCTCCGATGACACGCGCGATACGCACACTAAATGCAATAGCGGAGCAGATCGATTTGTTTCACTGTTCGGTGAGTGACTTCACAAGGGTAGCGTATTCGGTGATATGTTATTAATGTTATTAGGATAATTTAGTATTGTGGTTTCGTTTTAATTATATATATTTTATGTCCTTGTATGTATGTTTGGTCTAAGGATACTGCTGTTATTAACTTTGTTTGCATGTTTTGTTTAATGTAAGTAGCTTCTCTGTCACATTAGGTTAAACCTGTAATGATAGATGTAAGTGTGATAATAAATAAAAAAAAAAAAAAAAAAAAAAAAAAAAATTAGAAGAGCTCTTGTGTCTATAGAGTTAAATGTTAGGGAATATCAATTTGCACACAAGCAATTATGCCGTGGCTTTCTAGCTGCAAGGCAAGGCTAATCAAATCTAATATTCGGCCCGAATGGCTCTGAATTGGTGAACAGTATCCACTAGCTGCCGGCTCTGAGGGAAATAAGCATTAATTATTAACCGAGTTCTATTGCTTCGGTTCAAAGGTTACTCAGCAAATTCACCATTGATGTGTACTTGGGTATAATTGATAGAGGTGGCTCAGGTATGGGTGAGATTAGCAACATATAAAACATAACATCACGCCTTTTATCCTCGAAGGGGTAGGTAGAGGTGCACATTATGCCACTGTACAATGTAACACTCACTTTTTACTATTTATGTTATGAGTCCCATGTAATAGGGGGCGAGCCTATGCCCTATTGCCTTATACCGAGCACAGTTCCAGACTCCGTGCTACTACTGAGAATTTTTTGAACATATATTGTATAGTACAACATAAGAATAGTCTCAATTTTAGGTTCATGTTTAATTACATAAAGAAACCTAAGGAACCCCATAACACTTACGTTTTATCATATTTTCTGAAACGAAGTTACCGTCCTTCGTTCAGTTTTCAGTCTATTTACTTCTTTTATTATACGATGCTTGGACAGACATAACGAAACGACGAGTGACAATAAATTCTCCTTTGAACAAGGCCCTTCGTTAATGTTTTACATAGGTCTTTGATCAAACGAATGGGGCGTTGTTTGACGTGACATGCGTCAACTAATTTTAGCGACGTTCGGTGTGAACGGGGGCTGGAGCGTGATGAGGGACCATCAGATAAACGCCTCGATGGCCTGACTCAAGTCACACATAGGTACGTAGGTACTATGTTGAGTATACGGCTTGAGACAAGTCTGTGTGTGTTCTAGGCAGTAATTTGTGCCTGAAAGTTTGTCTAAGTTATGGTCTAAGAAGTCTTGTTGTTAGTGTTAGTGAATCTAGGCTGTAAGTTTATTTTGTATGAGTAATATTAAAATTTAAGAACAGTGTATCTTTCAGTTTTACCTCTAGATAAGTAGAGGTAAGTTCGTGTAAATTAGAATTACATAACATCACGCCTTTTATCCTTGAAGGGGTAGGCACAGGTGCACATTATGCCACTGCAATTGTACAGTGGCATTGGTAGGTAACACCCACTTTTAACTATTTATGTTATGAGTCCCATGTAATAGGGGGTGAGCTTATAGCCATATACCGGGCACAATTCCAGACTCCGTGCTACTACTGGGAATTTTTTTAAAAACCCAGTAGTTCTTTTCCCGATCTTGGTATCGGACCCGAGACCCCTTGCCCGGTAGTCGCACTTGCGACCTCTCGGCCAGTGAGGCAGTCAATAAATTCGAATTAATATTTGTATTAAATCATTTTTATTTAATATAGTCTAGATTGGTTTCAGTGTGTTCACAAACATTTCTATTAAATGCTACTTTACATTGAAGTAATTTTCTAGCTAATGGTAAATATTTATTAAATTTATTTTCATCCTTCCACAGAACCTACGCAAAAACTCAGCCGATTTTATTGTTCTGGTATTTTCGCGTGGTCGCCAGCCATTTTTTTGCACCCTCGCCCGCGGAATATAGGGCTCTCGAACGGCCATAAAATAAAAAAGATATCCCTGATGAGAACCATAAAAGGGAACACACCTACGATAATATGAATTACTTAGTTGATATGTGCAGTAGGGAACCACGTCATGGGATTTTAACAAACTAGTGCTACAGAGTATATAAAAAGAATGAAGCCAGTGACAATATAAAATACAGATAAAAAATATCGCTCTCGGAAGTCGTAAAGTTCACGAAGGTCGAATCTTTTCGAATGATCCATTGAGAGCGATGTCAGCATTGAATATCTTCTGTATAATTTCTGATTTTGTTTTGTTTCTGCAGTTTCGTTACTCAAATTATATTCAGGGCTCCGTGAGTTCATTGGCATTCTTTAAAAATTCAATAACTTCCTGCTTCATGAAAGAAATATTTATTTTTGGAAGATGGTCGCCTAAACGGAAAAAAGATACTTGGGAAGTACTTTCCTCTTCAGAATCACTTTCGTACCTTTGTAATAACATGTAAGACTCTGGCTGGATGAGATTTAGACAAGATTTTAAAACTTTGCTCTTATTACCATTTTCGTACGCGACGCGAAAGTTGAAGGTGGCCAAAAATACAAACTGTCAGAGAAAACGCATCACTGGCTGAAATGTGCTATAGCTACTTATTATAATATGTTTTTTTTAAGGGGGGAAAATCATCGAATGACTGCTCCCGCCTTAGTGTCAGACTCTTACTGACTAAAAACCACCCCGTTCCTTATCCTGCACGTCGAGCCGGAGTCCCGGTTACCCGTTAGGTTCTCCGCGACTCCGAATATTATAATATGGTATAAACTCAGTTGAAGCTAACTTCTATTCACCAAACAAACATATTATCTTGGTACTCATATTCGAGTTGAAGCAAAAACGTCTCCTTGAGAAAAAGAAACCCTAAACTCATTACATTTCGTATCGTTCCGCCATCTTCGTTTTATTGTGTTATACAAGAACTTTTATTTTGTTTCCTATTTGAATTTGTCCAGTATCTCTTGCGTACAATTATTGAGGATATTTGAAAAAGGAAAAGTGTGTTTTGTTACTTAGTACTTGGGAATGAATCGACAACGTTTGTCGATTATAAGTCGTGAGAAGTTACTCGTTGTTTTTGTTCTTAAGTTCTCAGACTTTCTGAAAACAGAAATATTTGACTTTTGTAATTTATTGATCCAGTACTTCTTACATAATAAGGTTCTCTTACTTTTCACTTATTTTTTAAATATGTGTTGCTCGTGACAGAATCCTCTTAGATTCCTAAAACTGGGATAAAAAGTACCTATCCTATCACCGAAGTCAGCCTATACCCTACCTGTATACCAAATTTTATCAAAATGCGTTCAGTAGATTCAGCGTGATAGGACAAAGAAATTTTCGCGTCTTAGTGTGATAGGTAAATGTTTTTAGGAATGTACCTATATAGATGTGTGCTGTATTTAGATACTCGTGAAAACTTCTAATTTTTTTAACTTTAATAATCTTATCCACCACATAAATATTAACTACATAGGTACGTTAATACAATTAAAAGTATAAATGTTCAACAAATCATAACAAAATTTGCTCAAATATTATTGGTCGGTATAACAATTCTAAACTTGAACAACTTTTTTATTATTTCGACCATTATTGCACACGTGAAAGCCGAAATAAGTCCTTTGCCCAAGGCGAGGGAAAAATTGGGCCGAATATTAAGCCGGCACTCAAAGATGAATAGCAATGTGGAAGCTTATGGATGTGTGGTCAGTCAGTTTTAAATATAATATTGTTTTAAAATAAAATAATACAATATCGTTTGTATTATACTTGAACTTCCTCGAAAGGACTTGTATAGATGTACATACATACCTAATCACTCCTAAGTACTGCAATTACAAACGAACGAACGAACATTACAAATGTCCTTAGTACTGCAATTACTTTTTTACACGATTACGGACTCTGTGCTTATGATTTTAAAAGTCTACCCAACATAAAACATAAACGGTATATTTTTTAAAAGACTGAAAGCGATAAAGAAATATTTAAAATTGAAATTCTATTAATTAAATAGCTTACTGATAGGTTTTTAATGGGACAAGCCCGGAGAACTTAACGGGTTACCGGGGCTCCGGCTCGACTTGCAGGAGAAGGAACGGGGTGGTTTTTAGTCAGTAAGAGTCTGACACTCCCTTTCGCCTCACCCAGGCGGGATAAGTCATTCGATGATTTTCCCCCCTTAAAAAAAAAGCCTGCGACAACCTTCCGAAATCGCTGCAATTCCTGTAAGCCAGGATTACAATTACGAGTGTAAACTATACATGTTATGTAGGAAATTATTTAGTACCAAAGATGTGTTAGGTACCTACTTATCGTTTAATTTAATAACTACGTTCACACATTCAAGTCAGACACAAAGTAAACATTGCCTCCAATAATTTCTAGTAAAGTTATCTTCAAATAATTTTGCTTCCTCTACGCGTTTCTACCTGAGAAATATCTTCTCATAATCTTCAGTTTAACGCAAATATTTTGAGCAAAGTGGTTATTATTGCTGAAATACTACACATAACACCGTCACGTATGACCGAAATCTAAACACTTGATAAATAGTTTAGATAACTTCTCAGATTCTGATTTAATGCTTTATTAAATTGTAGAACCACACAATTCTGTAAAATGTTTTAAGGCATTTTAACTGCATTGTCTAAGATACTTCAATTTCGCTTCTAGGTACAATTTTTAAAGGACTTTGTTATGTGATTATGTTGTAAATTTATCTGATGATTAAATCTTTGAGGTTGGCTGAGTGGTCGCAAGTGCGCCTGCCGGCCAAGGGGTCTCGGGTTCGATTCCCGAGTCGGGCAAAGTATTACTGGGTTTTAAAAAAAATCTCAGTGGTAGCACGGAGTCTGGAATTGTGCCCGGTTTATGGTAATAGGTTCACCCCCTATTACATGGGACTCTTAACATAAAATAGTGAAAAGTGGGCGTTACATGGTACAGTGGCATTAAGTGCTATAATGTGCACCTCTGCCCTTCCACATTCGGGGAAGAAAGGCGTGATGTTATGTTATGTTGGTTATTACCACGTCTGGTTTTTGTCAAAGATTAGACCCGAACACCAATTTCTTGTTAGTTTGTTGACTACCATCAATTTGGCTTCAGAGAACGTCATGGTACAGTAGAACAAATCCACAGAGTATATGATGCCATAAGAAGATCCTTAGAACAGAAAGAATACTGCTCATCAGTGTTCTTAGATATCCAGCAGGCATTTGATAAGGTGTGGCACAAAGGATTGCTATGTAAGATAAAAGATAATATTTCTCACTCATACTTTCCAATATTTAAATCATATCTCGAGGACCGCATATTCCATGTAAAAGTGGGAGATGCCTATTCGAATTTCCATAAAATTGAAGCCGGGGTGCCACAGGGATCAGTTCTCGGACCTCTACTCTACACACTTTACACAGCTGACTTACCATTAACGCCAGGGGTAACTACAGCCACATTTGCAGCTGACACCGCTATGTTAGCGAGCGCTAAAAATCCAAAAGTGGCATCTGAAAAACTGCAGATTGGTCTTAATAAAGTAGATGAGTGGCTGCAAAAGTGGAAAATAAAGGCTAGTGCTACAAAGTCAGTGCAAGTAACATTTTCTCTTAGAAAAGGAAACTGCCCACCTGTAAAATTGGGCCACTGCACTCTACCTCACAGTGATCATGTAAAATATCTTGGCCTACACATTGATCGTAAATTAACCTGGAAGCAACACATCAAATGTAAAAAGCAGGAGCTCCAGTTAAAATACAACAGTCTTTACTGGATGCTGGGAAGGAATTCAAGGCTCTCCCTAGACAACAAACTACTAATCTACAAAGTAATCTTGAAACCCATTTGGATGTATGGCCTGCAACTATGGGGCAGCGCAAGCGATTCTAATATAGAAATTCTCCAACGCCAGAACAAAATCTTGAGAACCATCGCGGAAGTACCATGGTACATAACCAACAATGAATTACACAATCACCTTGAAATCAACAATCAAGGAAGAAATTAGGAGCCTTGCAGCTAAATACAAAGAACGGTTAACCCGACATGCTAACGAACTCACTCGCCAACTCTCCATGAACCAGTATGTGAAACGTTTAAAACGACACCACATCCTAGAACTCGAAGACAGACAGTAGGTCTACGCAGCAGATGAGTAGAGCTTCCAATGGGAAGTCACTGCGCATGACAGATCGCACAGAAGATTTGCTCATAGCCTTGGGGCTGATTGCAAATGTATTTGGAAAAAAAAAGTTTGTTGACTACGTAGGCACGCTGTGTAATGTAGTGAACGAGGTTTTTGCTATTCGTTGGGAGCCAATTCAAAGTGGAATAAATTTACAAGTAAATAAAATAATAATCATGTATTAATGAAATAGAGAGGAAAACTTATTAATAATTTAAAACACAAACGCCCAAATACCAAATATTACGATACATGTTGATAAAATATAATTGTACTGAAGTAGTAGTGAGTGTTAATTAAAATATATATTAATGAAGTTGACAAAAGTTGTCGGGACAGCTTCAGACTCGAGCTGGTGGCTGCTCGTCCCTAATGAAACGACTTGTGCCCCCATTAAGAGAGCAAAAATGTCTTTAATTAACAGTCAAGCTAGTTTTTTTGTAGCTCAAGCGCAAAGCAATTAGTAGAAGCCTGAACTGAGCTCTCTCACCGTTACCGTAGCTTTATGAAATGATATCACGAGCCTTTTATTCCTCGTATAGGAAGGTACAACTGGCGATAAAATGGTGTTTTTTTTAACGAGCATACGGATCACCTGATGGCATCAATCAGCGCCGCCCATGGACACCCAAAACACTAAGGCGTTACAAGTGCGTTACCGGCCTTTTGGAAATTGGGAATTTGAGGATTGTGGAGGATACGGGGATTCAGGAGACTAGCGAGTCCAGGGAGGGGGGTAATAGGGCCTCCGGTACCCTCACTCACATGACGAAACACAACGCAAGCGTTTCGCGTCGGTTTTCTGTGAGGCCGTGGTATCACTCCGGTCGAGCTGGCCCGTTCGTGCCGAAGCATGACTCTCCTACACTTTAATGTGGAGACGTTTGCTTATACATGTGAATTTTAGACACAATGTATGTAAAACCAAATTTTCAGTAGTCTCATGTGAAAGGGGCCAGCCTCTTGTCATCACAAGATTCATTTCTATACTTTATACATACGTATTCACAACTTTAAAGAATTAAACCTACCTAAAATCAAGATTTTTTCATCCTCGACTAGTTAAAGATACTTTAGCAAACACTTATAATAATAATAAATAATAAATAATAAAAACATTTATTTGCAGTAAACATGGTATAAAAAGGTCTTAGGTTTACAATAGGCACAAACATGTTCAGCTAATAAAACAGCATGCAAAAATTAAATATTAGGAGCTACAAAATATATTAATTGGACAGTTACTTTGTCAGTGTTCTAGTTACTGACTTATAAGTACCGACACTTTATTTACAAAAAATTATTACACATATTAAGTACTAGGACTATTTATTATTATCACTTATTCATATTTAACCATCATTTTAATATAATTGCCGACAAATCTCTAACTATGTTCTACTAATAACTAATGTTCTTTTTTCCATAAAATTCTTTACACTATAAAAGTTATGTTCAATCAGCCATTTATGTAGTTTAATTTTCAATAATCTTATATTTAACATTTTAAACTCAGTTGGCAAGTGATTGTATAACTACTAAAGCAACAAGACGGGGTCTTGGGTTTACCCCGACCAACGGGGCAGATTTTCAGAAATAACATAACATAACATCACGCCTTTTTATTCTCGTAGGGGTTGGCAGAGGTGCACATTACGGCACTTAATGCCACGGTACAATGTAACACCCACTTTTCACTATTTATGTTATGAGTTCCATATCATTGGGGGTGAACCTATTGCCATATACCGGGCCATATGCCATAGACAGAATTCCAGACTCCGTGCTATTACTGAGATTTTTTTTAAACCCAGTATAGTTATAATACTTTGTGTGACCCGTGAATCGAACCCAAGACACTTTCGACCACTCGGCCAACGAGCCAGTGAGGTAGCATTTTCAGAAATATTTCACAATTTCACAAAAATATTGTCAACCCTTCTCGTAACAAGTCTTTGTCCGTTTTGTTCATATTGTTCAAATTGTACCTTTTGTGGCCGGCCCACAGACAAACAATAACTTTTTCTCATCACAATGACTATTTGACAGATTTACTTTCCAACACAGATATTGTGGCGAGATATTTTGATACTTACCTATTATTTTTATTTATTTGTTGATACCTGATAAGATTTAGATTTTTATGAAGAAGAAGATAAAGATTAAGATAGATTTACACACGTAAATCATGTAGATAGATTTACGTGTGTAAATCTATCTTAATTTCTCAATAGACTTTAAATGAAATCTTTATTTAGTCAATATATTTGAACCTGCCTGGTTGGCCGAGTGGTCGCAAATACGTGTCGGGTCTCGGGTTCGATTCCTGGGCGAAGTATTACTGCGCTTTTTGAAATTTTTAGTAGTAGCACTGAGTTTGGAATTGTGCCCGGTATATGGTATAATACGCTCACCCTCTACATGGGACTCATAACATAAATAGTGAAATGTGGGTGTTACATTATACAGTGGTATTAAGTGCCGTAATGTGCACTCTGTCTACCCCTTCGGAGATAAAAGGCGTGATGTTATGTTATACGTCAAAACATTTCTTCATTTACTGTCTATTGTTTAACTGTATTGGCTTGTAGTAAGTAACACACACACTCTGTCACATTTGGGTCAAAATGTATTCCATATATTATTAATACTTTAGGAAAAATAATTTCCTGCATAAATACGTTGTTTGTAACTTTTTTGATGGGTATTCATCAAAATAAATATTGGTATGTTTGTCGAAATATGAGTAAATATTGTTACGTACATTGTACATACTCAGGGCCGTCTTAGACTACGTTGGGACCCTTGGGCAGACAAGAATCTGGGCGCTTTTGGAACGCTTATTTTTTTAATGTTGTCGAACACTAAGATTTTCTCCTGTATCGTGGGCGCATTTAAAACATACCAGTTTACATACACATGACACACAGCCATTGCGCATTTCCGTATTTTATGGCTGATGGTTATTCCTACGGGGCATAAGGCGGCCAGTAGGTATGCGGCGAATCGATCGAGCGACTTTTCTGTGGCATTAGAACCTGCACAGACGAGGGATTTTTATTTCACTGACTTGACTTAACTGCTTCACGAGTACCCACTCGTAGTCATCTTATTCTATGTAGGTTCATAATTAAATAACGATGTCTTGCATTGTAATAAATACTCACACACATATATCCTCACAAACGTTCACATTTATTATATTAGGATATAGATAGAGGAGGCTCATAGCCCAGCAGTGGACTGTCATTGTCATGGGCTGTTGCCTGCATTGTTAATGTAATGGTAACAAGTTCTCAGTTTGTCTTCTTCACAATCCTGAACTTTCGGTCATTTTTCTTCATATTATTGAAGAAGTCCTGAAAACCTCTCCTATAGAGTTTCTGGTTTTTTTTTTGAGGGGGATAATCATACAATGACTTCTCCCGCCTTGGGTTAGGCGAGAGGGAGTGTCAGGCTCTTGCTGACGAAAAACGACCCCATTCCTACTTCTCTTCGAGCCGGAGCGCCGGCAACCCGTTAGGCCGTTCCGCGGTTCCGTATTAGGCATCAACCCTACTGGGCCCCATCTGTGGTGGTCTGATGGCTCTATGAGGCGCACGCGGAACGTGGCGTGCCGTACCCACTGGTCTGGTTCTGGTCGGGCGACAAGCTACCCTTGCTCACCGTCCGCAGACCCGCACTCACGGTGGCTGGAGATCGTCGCGCGATCCCCGACGACCGGAGTGACTCCCGCGAAGGCTAGGGCGTGAGGAGGTTTATTCCCTCACGCGCCCCGCCTCCTCCTTGGCTAGCATAAAGTTTCTAGTCTACGTAGCATTTTGTACTCACCTCAACCGTGTCTCAAAGCCACACGTATCCAATCTCATCCCATTCAAGTATCTACACCGGTTTTATTTCAGGAAGTCTTTATTATTTTTCCGTTCATTCTGATGCGATTTGCTTCTACGGACCATTAGGTTGAATCGGTTGACAGTTTTGTAACGGTTTTCCTGATAGATGTTTAGAACTGAGAAGAAATAAATAATGTATTTATGTTATTGTTTTCAAATGGCGAATTGGATTAATAATTATAACAGGGTTGTAAGTAAAAAATATAATAATGGAAGCATTTCCATGGGGAATGTTGTCGTCGTGGTGGCCCGGAGGTTAAGACCCCCGCTTCTCATGCATGAGGTTCGAAACCTACCAACGGCAAGTACCAATGTGACTTTTTCCGAGTTATATGTACTTTCTAAGATTATTTAGATACCACTGATAAACGGTGAAGAAAAAGATCATGAGGAAACCTGGCCTTATAATTTCTAATTATTAGTTTGAAATCGCCAACCCGCAATGAGCAAGCGTGGTGATTAATGCTCAAACCTTCTCCGTGTGAGAAGAGGCTTGGCTCAGCAGTGGGCATTTGTAGGCTGTTGATGATGATAATGTTCAATCCTACTTTATTTTCATAAGATCTGGCTTTAGTAGGTAGGTCTGGTTTGATTTAGTCACTAAAGAATTTCCTCCAGACAGCTGAAGTTAATATTAAATTAGATAATTACTAATTACCAAAGTAGCCATGTGATAGCATCGCAGCCTTTATTACTACCTACCAGTCTTTCTGTTGATATCCTTGAAGATAATCTAAGTATTACTGCCTAACTATTATTACTGAACAGTTGTGATGTACCTATTTATAATATACTAGTTGTTCCTCGCGACTTCGTTCGTCTAAAATAATGAATTCTGATAAATTTTGGATTTTATAATTAGTCTTCTCCAAGGTTAATTGCAGTGCTGTGTAACAAATCTCATCCGAATCAATTTAGTTATATTTATTGTGAAATATTGTTCATTATCGTAATTTAAAAAAAATAAACATTATCACAGGGTTTTTAATATATAATCTGAAACAACTTCTCTGAAACAGTAGGCAAACGAGTTTTCAACTACAATGTAAGCGTTTTCGAACCTGTGAAAAGAGGTTAAATAAAAATACACCTTAAAGTAATTAAATAACGCTTTATTATATAAAATCAGCTATTTACAAATATCATGTAACGTGTCAGAGTATTTTGATCGAAATACTTTATATTTACATTTCATTTTTCAATACATTTACTGAGGTCATGCATTTATAAGAATAATAAAATATGACATCAATAAAATATGAAGAAAATGTAGGAGAATATTAATCAAGGACCCTCTAAATATTCAATTAAATATCACATGTTAAAAATATATTACCGTATCTAATTAAAAACTAAATTATACGCTCCTTGCTAACTATTGATAAGAAATACATTAAATATAATTGTACTAACTTACCAAAGAAAGCAAAGTTTGCTTGGACCTACTCCTACACTACCGTCAAATAAGAACTAACACTGCTTACGACACTACGTACTTATTAGAGGTAGAAAATATTTAATAGGTCCTCGAATTATACATATTTAACACAACTATTGTAATTTATTGGATTCAGTTTTCAGACACAATAAAATTTATGCCTCGGAGTTCATGTATATCTGACGGCTTTTTAGACGGTCGCAGTCAGATTGTCTAACTAGGGGTTTTATAAACAATGGTCGGTCATCCCCGCTAATAACGCGCAAATGTTTGCGTCCACAGGCAAAACATTGTCACCCAAACAGATTGTGAAAGAAGATTCTTTAACAAACCCTCGTCTATATTAACAAGCAAGAACATAATCCTATCCATTTATACTTACCAGCATGTTTTCTGCTAGTACTTACACAGGTCCATAAGACAATAGTATTTAGGCCTTAGTACGAGTTTCTTTTACGTTTAAAGTAATCGAAACGGGATCGCGTCTGACGCTCTGATTGGTTGGTTCATAGGCACTCGCAGAGTACTCGTAAACGTGAAGGAATTCGTACTAAGGCCTCTGCATATTTATCAAATAACATCTGTCCCGCTTTTTGGCAACAAAAACAAGATGGCGACACACAATACGGTTTGGGGTCACAAGTGAGTCACTCTTTGTGTAATAACAAGAACCTAGTTATTACACAAAGAGGATTTATGTATGCGGCGAGCGAGATAACGCGCGGTGAGCCGCCATGATTGATTCATTGCATGTAGGCGCGGTTATGGAGTGTAATCATAATAAATTATCATATTCTGAAGCGACACGGAATATTCGACAATTGGAGAAATCATTTTATTGATTTATGAAAACGTGAGATAGATGATAATGTGCTTTATTTTATTTGGTTTAAGGCTTTGTAGACGGTGGCGATATGCGATTGTTTATTCATTTTGTTTACCTTATTATTTACATTTTTGGGGCTTTTGTTTTTTATGACTACTTTCCTATATAAGCAATAGCTAGCAATAACAAAATTTTATTCACATACAGACTACCAAAATTGCAAAATCAGCTGCATTTAAAATCGGTTGCCAAAATCTCTAGGCTCCACTAAGGACGTGCTCAAAGTTCACAACTGGGTCGGCGGGCCCGTGATGACTCGCACTTGTGACAATGTCATATTCTCGTGTACAGTTAAAGCAATAACATATTACCCTTTGAATTCATGTTACAACGAACATTGACTCGGTGTACGACCGAAAACCCTACGATTACACTAACTTTACGTTCAAAACCGTCAGATAAAATAATATGAACTCACAATTGGTAACTATATAAGTCTTTATGGTAACTATCAAATCCTAACGAGTCGGGGTTTTAAAATAACAACCTAAATAAAGCTTCGATACGGCGCACTCATATGTAATGTTTTGTCATAACAGACAGGCAGACAGACATAGGAAATTAAATCTCTTAATAAACAGGATATCGGATTTTCGAACTTACATTTGCATTAAGAAATATTGGCAAGGTAAGTAATATTGGGAATTTGTTTATTTACAATGTGCGCGTTGAACCAGTGACGTAAGTAATGAACACGTTTATTTTGCGCGTGTTATTGCTTCAGCCGAGGAGTTTCATGAATGTGTTCACGCCCTTACCGTCTTCTTGCTTCGTGGTGCTCCGCTGATGATCTTTAGAAGTCTTACGGCTGGAGCTTCGAATGCTAGTGATATGGCGAATGAACCTAAGAATGCCATCACAGCGTATCCGGCGTAGATCGCGAGCTGTGAACAATGATTGTAATAATGAAACACTACTTTTAAGAAACAATAACCTTAATTGAAACATCGCCGGTTGCTCACGTGAATATACTGGGAAAAGCTCTACTAGTTTCGAAACACAGAAGGATTCTTTCTCATGAGCAGTACCTATATTCACTTTTGTAACCCGCGATTTTCAATTAATTTAGTATGTCTCACGATAGTTATTATAAAAACAGTAACCTCTTCTTTGATAAGTAACATTACAGTATTCATACTGACGAATAGGAAACAGTCTTCAAAACAGTTTTATACAGTAAACAGTTCGTAGAGTGGGACTTATTAATTAAAATCGATCCAGTAGTTTAGGCGTTCGAGCGTAATAAACAAATATTTTCATTAGTGAGAATTAAACTACTGATATATTGGCCAACACTATACAATGAATAGCTCTTAATAATGATTATTCCAAATTACCTTAATGAAGTATTGACGTCACTTTTAGAACTACAATGTTAATGTAAATGGTCTGGCCGACCAGGCCAGAGCGTTAAATGTCGGGTCCCTTGCGCCTCGTAGTTCCGTCCAAAGCCACTCTATAAAGTGGTCGTTAATTTAAGGGAAAACAAACATTAATTATCTCTTAATTATTACTAAATAAGTAGTGGTCGTTGTGGATAATTTTATTTGTTCGTCTGTAGATTATGGTGGTCTAAGAATCATTTAAGTGCCGTAAAACTTTTAAGCATGTTTTATATTAATGTAAATTTTTGGTCTAATGTTTTTAGTGTGGGAGAGCCATGCTTCGGCATGAATGGGCCGGCTCGAGCGGAGTGATACCACGACCTCACAGTAAATCGACGTGAAGCAACGCTTGCATTGTGTTTCGTCGTATAAGTGAGGTTACCGGCGGCCCCCAATGACCCCTGTCCCCTTCTCTAATCTCCCCAATCCCTGAATCCCCAACGATCCTCAAACTCAAAAGGCCGGTAACGCACTTGTAACGGCTCTGGTGTTCCAGGTGTTCATTTGCGACGCCGATTGCTTACCATCAGGTGACCCGTCTGCTCGTTTACTGGGTTATGCCATTAAAAAAATATCATTCATATCTTAAGATTTTACGTACATACGTACTAATTTTAGTTTGAAAATTGTGTTTTGCAAATTCCAATTTGCTTTGAAAGCGTAAGACCATTTAAAACCAAAACAGTTTACATAATCATAAATATTGTAAAAAGTATCTCAAAAGCTTTCGAGTAATGCACATAAATGTACCTAAATACGATCCATCTCCAACATACGAACATCAAATCAGCTAATGCATAAACTTCTACCTAAACCAGCCAGCTATACTGAACTTCAGTAGCGAACTTGTACTCACAGAACTATCCAGAAAACGTAAAGGTGCTCCCTCACCGGGAGCATTCGCGTGTAATGTAACGTTACAGATCTGAGCATTACATCAGTGAAGGAGGAGAACCGAGCAATACAATGCGCACCTTGCTATGATACAATGTGTAATATCTTGGTACAACTTGTAACATCAATGTCTGACATCTTGCTATGAAATGTTCAAAGTCGAATCTATATGTTACATTACACGCAAATGTTCGTTAGTCAGGGAGGTATTATTGTAATGTTGAATCTATAATGTTATGCAATGTTATAATGTTATGCACACGTGCATGCTCCCGGTGAGGGAGCACCTTAATACAGGGTGTAGTCGGAATCGCTCGACATCGACAGGTCATGTAAAAAAACAAGCTTAATATTGATGAAATTAAGGAATTACATGTTTATTTTATGTAATAATAGGTAGAATCAACCGCTCAAAGCTGATGTTGTCAAGGCTGTCAGCATTTTCGGGAGCGTTCCGTATACCCCCTGTATTTATGGAAAATATTCCAGATGAGTGTCCGTACAAAGTGCAACGTCATTTGGTATACAGGTACGAAAACAAAGATTAACTCAGTACATACAGACACAGTAATCATTGTTTGACTACTGATCTGAATGGTTACAAAAGATATGCCTTCATCAAAACTATTATCATCAACAGCTTATAAGTGGCCACTGCTGACCAACGACACGTTGGAGCATTTATCACCATCACCACGCTTGCTCAATGCGGGTCGGCGGTTGCAAACTTATAATTAGAAATTATAAGCCCAGGTTTCCTCACGATGTTTTCCTTCACCGTATGTCAGTCGTGTCTATATAAGCTTAGAAAGTACATATAACTCGGAAAAAGTCACATTGGTACTTGCCATAGGTAGGTTTCGAGCCCGCATTCTCATGAACGAGAAACGGGCGTCTTAAATCTTCGAGTCACCATGACTAATTTAATATAATAGAAAACTTTTTGAAACATTTTGTGTAACGATAGCTACTGTCTCTGTACACAGTCAATTTTTATGTTCGTACCTGGATACCGATTGACTGCGTTGATTGTACATACATAGGAACGTAAAACGTTCCCCCCATGTCCTCCATAAAATATACTACTACTAACTTCAATCTGAAGTAATATTACACTGTCTTTTCCCTGATACTTTAATATACTAATTTATTGTAGGCACCAATTTTTCGCTAGTAGTGTTAAAAGCTCATTTTGATAAGGGGTTGCATTTATTGCAATATACAAGTACAATCCAGATGCTTGCTTTATTAAACAACTAGCTTTTACCCGCGGCTTCGCTAGCGTCACATAAGGATAAAACGTAAGCCTATGTAACATATACCAATACACACAGCGCCATCTATACCAATACTTTTGTTATCCCTCGGGAATATCAAATTTTTCCGGGATAAAAAGTACCCTATTATTTAATCCAGACTTCTAACTTTACGTCTGCAAAAATTCAAAGTAATCGGTTTAGTAGTTACGGCGTGAAAGCGGAACAAACAAACTTATAATATGTTTCCAATTTATAATATTAGTAAGGATTTAAGAAATAGAATCATTTTATAACACTGTGTTCCACTTAAGAGCCTGAGCCCTATTGCTCTTGCTTGCACTTATTCAACCAATGAGGTAACAGATCTGAGGTGAGAACGAGATAAATCTTTTGACTGCAAACCATCCCTCACGGGGATCCGCGGGATAAACGTGACATGGTAACTTATCACCACAACTTTATTCCTGTTTTTGACTTCATTACGCGGTATTTCTCTCTTACCATTTGATTAATGACCGGTGCTAAAAATAATTTTATGCTCTTTACTTGTTTGTGGAACATCCATTAGCGAAGTTTAATGACACGTTTCGCTATGACATTAGCTGTGTAGGCAACCGCACGTCAACAAACACAATCTTCCTAATTCCTTTAACATATATTTCCAACTTTGTTGCAGATGAGATAAGGTTGGAAATCCATTGGACTGTTGTTTGTACCTAGTATGACTCCATTTCAGTACGATGTGCTATTAGATATAATACTAGAAAGTTCCACGAATGTTACAGTTCACAATGAAATGTAATTGTTCTTTAGTTTTGTTAAAGCACAGCTGTACTTCAGAGTGCATTAGTGCTTCAGCAAACTCGAAGACGCCAAGTCTAAACATAGAGAACATAGAAAATGTCACGAGTCACCTTCTCCTCGAAAAGTTACGAAAACATGGATATGGCGAAAAGATATACTTTTAACTAGCTACTTGCGCGCGGTTTCACCTGCTCTGCTCAGCTCCTATTGGTCGTAGCGAGATGTTTTATAGCCTATAGCCATCCTCGATAAATGCGCTATCCAACACAAAAAGAATTATTCAAATCAGACTTATAGTTACGGAGATTAGCGCGTTCAAACAAACAAACTCTTCCGCTTTATAGAGGTATAATAGTATAAGATTAGACCAGAAAAGACACTTATGAGAGTCAAGAACACAATAAAAATAGTCTGTCAGTTTATCATTAATTAGGTTATCATCCTCCCAGTGAATAATAAACCTGACTTAAAACTAAACTCTTTTCAAACAGGTTCTTACTGGCAAGTAACATTTTCAGAATAAAAGAACCTTACCAATATTATACTAGAACCAACCCCTATACTTATTATGTACTCTTTGCTAGAACCTACTAACCTATTGAAACTGAACGAAGCTAAATCGCTTATAAGGAGTGACACTCTAAATATAAAATTACATTACATCCAGTCTAATGGATTATGGTCGGAGAGGTTATAAAATTTGACAGCCATATCTGTGATCATTTTAGCAGCATTTTATGGTGATAATACCATCAGAGTACGGAGACGTAAGTAATGCGTGTTTACATCTCCACTGCAATAAAACTGGGTTATAAAATGGCTTCTCTTGCATAACATTTTAAGTAAAATGACACTTTGTTACTGCTTTCTTATGATGTGCGGTTATGAAGTAGAAAAATAATGAGTGGTAAGATGCAGTGATCAAGGTTGATATTTTTTTTTGAGGGGGCAACATTATCCAATGACTTCTCCCGCGCGTGTTGGGCGAGAGGGAGTGTCAGACTCTTACTGACTAAAAACCACCCCGTTCTTGTTCCTGCTCTTCGAGTCGGAGCCCTGACTATCCGTCAACTCCTCTGCGGCTCCGCATCGGGCATCAGGCCTACTGGGACCCGTTTGTGGTGTTCTGTATACTCTTTGAGGCGTGCGCGGAACGCTACTCGCCGTACGCTCGGGTCTGGTTGTGGTCGGTCGGGTGGGGAGCCCGAGCCCCAACCCGAGTCCAAGCCCGAACACGTGCTCGCCGTCTGCAGGCCGGTGCTTATGCCAGAGATCGTCTTGCATCATTATTATTATTATATGATATAAAACAAAGTTGCTCTCCACCATTAGTGTATCTGTCTGATTAGGTCTTTAAAATTACGAACAGACAGAATGATTCAGGAGGAAGGTTTATGTGTTGGTATACTAACATCATACACGACGCAAGCAAAGTCGCGCGTAGAAAGCTCAGTAGTCAATAAGTAATACATTGGTGGCTGTTCTGTACCACGATGCTCTACAATTTTCTTAAAGGAAACCAAGATCTTTTTTACTGACTGGCATATCCAGACCAATAAAAATTCTCTCCAGCTTTGTGTGTCGGAAAATTTTCCCCGAAAAACACGTTCAAATATGGAACGTTCAAATATACCCTACACAGTTACACAGATAATATAATATCTCCCGTTGTGTATAAATATCCAATCGATTAAATATTAAAGACGGATCAAACGCCTACTTTGTCGTAAAGCAGTATTTAATGGTAAACAAGTCGGCGCATAAATTTCTTTTGTCACGGAACCCTTCATATTCTATTTATGGATATTTATGCAGCTGTTTATATTCATAAATACGACACACCGCCTGTTTTTCGCTGAAAAGGTAGATCACCGTGAGGTCTAGACATATTTATAGATGGGACTAAGATTATTAACATACATTAGAGACAATTCCCAATGTACTAATTCATATTCTAGCTTTGAATCTAGAATTCAGCTCGGTACGGCAATAGTAACCGCATATTATAACAGAACTTTAACATTACTAACGAAAATTGCTTACTACAACTACAATCACTACGACTACTCAAAATGTTCTATAACAATTTAGTGTAAATTACAATAACTTAACAAAAATAAACTGACTCTTAAAACTTACTGTAGCGTCTAAGGTTCCCGATAGAAACATCTACTGGTTTCAATTAGGTAGTATCGGGTGCCCAACAACTTGTTAACAACTCAGTAAATAGCTGCTCCAGTTGCACTCTAATGAGTGTCAGGGAATTGTAGTTAGCCATAGTACCAACCCGTTTTCAAAAATAAACCTTTATAGTACAAAGAAGGAAACCAGTTATTGCTACGCAGTTGCACTCACTATATTCTTTTTTATGGAATAGGCCGGTATACGAATAGACGGATCACCTGACGGTAAGCAATCGGCGTCGCCCATGAACACCTGGAACACCAGAGGCGTTACAAGTGCGTTACCGGACTTTTGAGAATTGTGGGGGATTTGGGTATCGGGGAGACTGGGGACGGAGGAGGGGGTAATTGGGCCTTCTGTAACCTCACTCACACGACGAAACACAACCTCACAGATAAACATCCTCTTCAGCTTCAAAATATTACCTATATAATAGAAATGCTTAGACCTAGACAGTTAGACCCACCTGTCAGACCCCAGTCGTGAAAAAATGTTCAGTTATACAAGGGATCCCAAGTTTTTTACTCAATACAAGGGTCTTTTGAAGTGCCAGCGTTTTGAATGGATGTTGAAAGCGTGGCATAAATCTGTGCCTGCCAAGTCACTTCGGAAGTGTATTGCAGCATTCTTTATGGCACATTTTACATATGTTAAAAGGCGACCTTAATGAAATGTTTTCCCTCTTATAGTTTTCCTTTTTACATTGTAGTAGTAATCGTCACCCAAACGAGAGATTTATGTCGGCAATAAGACTCAGTTGCAATTTAATCTTAGAGCCCCAAATTCCTTTACGAACCCTGTGTTTATCTAAACCGTCGTCTCTGTTTGTTTGAAGACATTAAATAAATGAATCGGAGTTGCACTCGTTTTCAAATCTAGTAGATAGTAAAATTACGTCGCGTTTTAGTACTTATTTGTGTTTGTTTGGAATCTAGATGTAAAATGACGATGAATCTACGTCTGGGTTGTAACACAAACTTCTTAGATAATCTTTATACACAGTCAGAAGTTGTACGACAGTATTTTACTAAACTTTACAGCCTTCACGGGTTTTCGAAGTCATACAATATCAGTACCTACATGTAAATAAATATGTAGGTACATTTGTAAAATCCTGTTGATCCCAAGTATCTTAATAATTTTCTGTTTAATATTCTGCTACGAAACCAGAAAAAAATCTATGTGCTTAAACACTATAACGTACTGAAAAAACGACTCGACTTCCACTCAGTTACTTGTCAATAAAATTCAATATAAAATGGGAACTAGAGACGGTTTCCAGCCAATTGTGTTTTGAACACAACCTACAAAGTTAGAACATTGAACGCCAGCGACTTTAGCCAAATGAAATAAACATATTGAGTTTTTGTAATGAAGTAGGACAATAAATAACACGAACATTATTTAGTTATGTCAACGGTAATAAATTAACGCCTATATTTGCTAAAAAGGGTGAGTTTGGGGTGCGGTTAATGAGTCACCCTCTACCCTTGGTACGCAGGTATCAAATTTTAGTACGTTTTTATCTACTGCTATAAGGATAGACTGTTCCATTGAATAATTTAGACAGATTTATGCTGTTATCAGTCTGCAGGTGAGCTGTGGACGTGTGAACATTTTTGTACATAATAATGTTTTACAGTTCGTAAATTTATTCTATTTTATGTTCTAATTCTGGTTACCAAGGCTACCTCTATATTTCTATTTCAGGACAGGAAAATATTAAGGATAAAAAATAAATAAAAAACGAAATGAAAAAGCTTATTAAGGTTGTTTAGATTCCTTGGTCAGATAAAGTATTATTATGTCAATCGTTTTTTTTAACTTTTTTAACACTAGCATTTTCTCCTGGTATATACACCACGTATTAACCAATATATGTACAATTTTACATATATGACACCAAGATAGACAACAATTTGTGGGTCACACAAAGACTTGCAGTTTTTTTATAGAATAAGCCGGTAGACAAGCAGACGGATTACCTGATGGTATGCAATCGGCGCCGCCCATGGACACTCGAAACACCGGTGTTTCGAGTTCCTAAGACCCGGTAATGTACTAACGTTTTTACTAACTATTAACTAACAAATTTGAGGGGATTCGGGGATTGGGGACATTGGGAGGGGGTAATTGGGCCTCGGATAACTTAACTCACACGACGAAACAGAATGCATTTGATAATGTTCTACCAAGTAATAAATGTGTTCATTAATAAAGGTACTTAGTACTCACCACAGTAGAATTCTGCATATGATAAGGTCCGTCGAGCAGGAATGAGGTATACATCATGATGGTAGGGTGCACCAGGTAGGCGCAGTACGTCAGCCTGCTGAGAGGGAGCAGTCCTCGGTATGAGAGGGCTGAGTTCACCAGCCCTCCGTATCCGCTGCAGCAGGATATCGCCACCCATGCTACTGCTACTCCCCAAGCTGGAAATGAATATAGATTCTTTCTGTTAGACTTTATAATTTTGTAGACTGCAATTTATTAAAAACAAACAGTATGGTAGTTCAATAGTATCCCAATGTGTAGTGATCGTAAAACTTCATATAAATAGGATTCAGATCAAAACATAATATTATTTTGTCGGTGAACCCAGTAGCACAAAATCTAGAACCAGGTAGATTTCTAGTCTTTAAACTGTCAAACACCGCGAGGACACCGGTGACCGCAAACTATTATTATTCTTTAATTGTATCTATAATGACGGTACTCAACGAGTTAATATTATAATAGTATATTACAGAGAGAGAGAGAGAAAGAGAGAGAGAGAGAGAGAGAGAGAGAGATATGATATAAAATTATTAGACTTTTATCAAGTTTCATGCCAGTTTTAATAAAATGTTTAATACAACAATATCAGCATCGTGAAACCTAACCATTTAAAAGAGATTAGTTTATTAAAGCGACGACCTAGCAACGTATTCTTTTATGCGTGGGCGAATCCCCTTTACGGGAGCCACCGGCAGTAAACTTTGGCAAACATCAAGTTTAATTGAAATACCGGAGCAATCATTAAAAGATTATGTTAATATGTTTCCAAGCGTTTCATGACAAAATGTAAATGTTCTGTGACAACATTAAAAGAGCAAAGCAATTAGCGAATTTTATAATGCAATTTTCACTTCATTTACGAAATTAATTTATTATTCAATGCAGTTCAGAAGAGCGGGTGTTTATTTTGTCCTGTAGTGTGCGCCTGTAGCCTATTTTATATGTCGCTACGCATAGTACTACGGCGTAGCACTTTGCTACGATCGCGTAGACCTTACGCACCATTTCATGTAAAAATAAAATTCATTCTCTTTATTATTTTTCTTTGAGAAAAAGATTCTTTGATGTATTTACGTTAGACATAGGAAAAATTCATCATATTATGTTTGTGTATTTTATTTCTGTATGTATGTATACGTCTTTGACTATGTTAGCAAAGAGATGAAAGTATCTGCTTTAAATAATACGCAGTCTTAATTTTTGTCCTTAAAAGTCTGGTAATTTAGATCTCCTCGATACTGTCGCAGCAGTTCTTAGTGGGACGATAACGTCGACACTCAGTCCAACTAATCGGATTCGGATACTTTGCACACGAATGGCTAAATCCAAGGGAAACCTTCTAGCGAAGCGGAAATTGTGTAATTTAGGAATATTGGGTGTTACAAAATTATGTAAGTAGGTCATTATTGGGCAGCTCTAGGAGATTCTTTACCTTTAGATTGTGTGAGATTAAAATTAATAAATCGTTCAGTGCTTACCAGTATGTCCAATACTAATATAGAAGGCTGTAGGCCAGACTTCGAAGTACCCGTCCACCATGCTGAAGATGAGGCTGCCGATGATGGCCAGCGCCACCGGCCAGCCGACCACCACTACCCAATACGGCAGCTTCAATTGACACTTAGTCTTGTGCAAGTACCATCCCACTATCATTCCTGGAATAAAGAATGTATCTTTAGAAGTCTAGGCTGTAAAGAATTGGTTTCGATTTCATAATTGAGGCAGTGGTCTAAACTGTTGCGCAACGGATAAAAGGACAATGCCAGGTGCTCAGTACATCTTTGACCCACTATATTAGAAGTCATGTACAAGTATGCAGTATTCAGCATCGTGTAGTGTATTAATTACCGATACTTAGACATTTGTCCTGAAACCTGTAAAACTTGCGGTTTTTGTTTAAAACACAAAACAATAATGATAACTATCGCGAAAACAACGGAAACGCAGAAAGCGAATGAAAGATAATATTGACACTGACAGCTGACAACTGACAAGCGCTTTAAAATGTTTCGTTACACAAAAAAATCATAACTAATGATAGTAATCGTTTCTTTTATATTTTCGTGATTTCATCTGTAATCATTAATAAATAAATAAATGTTATACATAATTATACTTTTGATATAATATTTTATGTATAATGATATCTTTTTACAGTTACTTACTTTTTTATTTTCATAGTTTCGTACAAGCGATGCGTATGATGTAACGCAAATAGTCAGTGGACAATATGGAAGACGCATTGCAAAAAAGTATTTCCGGCATTGACCTTCTTTTTTTATTAGATTGCAAACCGCAAGTTTAAAAATAAAAATATTTATTGTGAAAAGGTTCCTTATTCGTCTAAATTATTTTCATCAATTTACCTTTTTTGCAAATGATATTATGACTGGGTCAGGATTTGGCATTGTCATTTCATACTAAGTATACGTCAAAATACAAATAGAAAATTACTTAAGTAGGGTAACGAAATAATGAAAAGTCTCCGTTATTTAACTTAGTAAGCCTAATAGATATGGCTCAGCAACTACAACTAGAATCAATTACAATGATTGAAACTTGAATTATTTGTTTTGAACATTAAAACATGTGTTGTTCACATTAGAATACCAAATAGCACATTCTAAAGCTGACACAGAATAATGTAATTATGTAAATATTTGTAAATTGGCATGCCATCGAGATTACAGACGGAAGCTGTGCAAAATTGGTTTGAACAGACCTTCACGCATGTTGTATATTATATGAGCGGAATAAATTCCAGGGATGAGATGGTTGGAGGGCGACTGGGAGGAGTAATTCCTCCCTATAATAAAACTCTAATAAATTTTTCAACGACCTCGGCTCCAGGCGAGCGTCTCCGCCTTGCCTCGACTCAACTTATGCTGCTCTTGTTATTTTTACACCGTTCTAATTTCAATGTAGGTACCACAAATACTACTATTCGAAATTCGAAGTAGTTTGTATCCAACCCGAGAAACGTGTTCTAATAAAATATTCAACTATTCGCTTATTCTGAACGGAATATCAGTAGGAAATTGTTGAACTGAACACAATATACATATAATTGGATGCCCGTTTTGACCAAATACACACACAATTTCATGAAATAGAGAATAGCGAAATGGAAAGGAAGTTTGTTCTCATGCAAATTGTTCAAGAAAAGGGGTTCTATTGATAATAATCAATGTTCGTGGGCACTCATATAGTGTGAGACACTCAGCCCCGAGTGTGCCAACTTATCGGATTGTTCAGGCCAACGTTTACGCTTTGTCGAACATCTTTATTATTCGTTCACTGACCAAAGAAATGAAACCGGACTATAGTGAGCATATAGCTTTCTAGTACGATCGATAGAATCTCAGTAAAAGGCCCATTTTCGGGGATTACGAGAGGATCTCAGTTCGGAAGGGATACACAATCAGTGGCGCGTCGAGCATTCCCCGCGATCTGAGCTCGGAGCGCGGGTCCGCGGCCGGTGTATCGACCCAAATAATTTTTAACAGTGCTTTTATTTTATCGCATACTACAGCGGCCATTTCGACCTATTTTAATATTCGCTTTTCAATTTTGCCGGCATTGTTTTGTGAATAGAAGCTGCAGGCTAACTTCACATAAAATTGAGTACAACAATAGCTTTCAGAATAATATACGAAACAGGGTTATTACGAGGAAGTGAAAGTATGTATGATAATATAATATTAATTCTTATTTAAATATGTCTACGAATAATTGCATACTAATGTCCATATTTATTGACAGTTACGAATTTTACGCAATAAGTTTTTGCAAATTTTTCGAAAGACATCTACCTAATGGCGTAATAATATAATAATTCATAATTTATAACCGAAAAGAGAGAAGGAGGTTAATGAAGATAGCTTATGATATAACTTAGTCCTAGATGACGTGTATTATATTTTGAATAAATTCTTTTCGTGGCATATTTGAGTACTTCAAATCTAGCATTCTGTGTGATGTTTTAGAAGACATACATCACAGTCCAACCGGAATAAGAGCTCATCAAACAAATATTTGTTCTACACAGTTAAAACGTGCTCTGCAGCGTTTCTTTTAAAATAAAGTCTAGTTTTTATTATACTTAATATAAAATTGCATTTCAAATCATCAAGAGGAAACTTGTTATGTTTAATTTGAATTTCTCGCTGGTAAAGACACAAATCTTAAAGTCTTTAATAATGAAAACGATGACGTGGCAAATCGCAAATAAATTAGAAATAAGGAATAGCAGCCAGTCATCCGACATCGGCCGCTCTTCATAATTTATCAAATTTGAAATTGCTTCAGAGGATGACTCAATTTAAGAAGCTGAGAGCTTCCCCTATACAGCTACAAAAACCTGAGTATGACGCGAGAGAATACGGAATACGCGTAACTTTGTTGAGGTTTCATATTCTCAGTCAATCGGTAATTACTTCTTCCTACAACATCCATCCATCACAGTCTATTCATAATTCGGTACAAGTTTTACAAAGATCGACGAGAAAACTAATTTCTTTCGCTACTTGTTCCGTAGTTATTATAAGAATAATTAAACCACTTACCGACTAAATAGGGTCCAATCCTCGACCAGGGCTTATCATACAGTGGGTCGAACATTTCAAACGGCTCCTGTATCCGTGCCTTGTATTGATGCCACACAGATATATAGATGGTGGTCGCCCAAGAACTCACCATCAATAACCCGAGAGATACCATCGCAAACTTCGGATGCCTGTAAATACAAGAATGTCATAATATACCCCGAAGAAATACGACCAACAAATAAAACATAGATATGAGAGTACGATACGCAAAGTTAGCCAAGAAAAGTAGGTAGCTCGCTGAATAAAGCGTATTACATTAGGCTACTGTTGGCTGAATACCGTTTCAAGAATTTCACTACGAATTCATAACATAAATCGGCTTAATAGTTGCCCAGACAACTTGTAAGAATTCAGTCAACAAACTTTTCCACTTTACGAAAAAGTGTTCAAGGGAAAAGGCGAGCAGATTTTGTCACTTTACACTAGGAAATATTCCCATTTGTTGCTGAAACCAGCGCAATGTACGCTACATTATGTCTGTAGTTTTTTCGCCTTCGCTCTCCGTCTATTATTAACTTTTATTTTTAAATTCGTACTTACTTGACAGAAATAAGTAGAAGTATAATCCCGACGACGTAGAATTGGGTGTCGTTGGCCATGTACCAGGACCAGACCATGCACATCTCACGTTGTGGGTAGAGGTTGTTGATGTACAATAAGTTGCGCCACCAGAACTTATCACATGTGATGTGGTCAAATATGGCGGGCTCGAACACTGATCTGTCGTGTGTATACCTAAGAGCGATCTCATTCAGACCAATCACAAAGCCGTAGGCGGGCGTGAGCCTCACTATTCTATAGGATAATAAAATAAAGAAGGACTTGATCATGGTCACGAACTCTGCCATAGAATAAGCGCTGGTTTTAGGCTTGTCTAATAAATCCTCCTTAAAAGATTGTTGGCTTATCACAGAGATGGAAAGTGCGGAATTACTGAAGCCGTTGAGATTCTTGTTGATGTCCTGTTTATCTTGCTGGTCAGCTTTCGCAGACTTTTTATCTTCCGTCCGTAAAAATAAGATTGTGACGAGTATTCCGCTGTAACAAATGAGAATTGGTTACTTGAGACTTATGTTCGGGTCTATTTTAGTGAAGGATCGCACGAGTCAGTTGATGCTAACAAAGGTTATTGAGAGGGATCGTTTAAAGGAAATTGATCACTATTAAAGTAATGTAGGACCCTTTTAGGTCGTTCCATAGGCTATCGAGAGAGATTTTTTAGGAAATGTTAGAGGTCAATGACATCTTTACCTTGAAATCCTAACACCGACAGTTAAGTATAGCAACTCGTCACATTCTGATAGCATTCATTTGGGAACATATGTAACATGTACCTTAATCACATTGCTATAGGGTTCCCTTTTAATTAGATTTTCATCACTTTTACGCGACGTCAGAATTCACCTTTGTACACGCTACCTTACTAGGGTTGTCACATACAAGGAAAAACAAACGAACTCAAACTGCCCAAATAAATTGAACCTTGTTATTATAACAATTTCATTATAGCTATATAACTATGTATTAGTCTTGTGCTTAATAGTTCGCGACTAAGATCACTCAGATCAGTTCGCCGCTCCTAAACGAACTAGTTCGCTCTTTTAGTTCGTCAGCTCCCGACTCCAACTGGAGTTGGAATTGGAATGAATCGGATAGGAACTAGGAAGGCACTGGCAGCCAAATCGCTCCCTAGTTCGTCAGCTCCCGACTCAGCTCATGACTTTTCAAGTGAGATCATATGTTATCGCATTTTTTAGTTCGGTCTTCACCATAGACTATACATATAAACGACTTCCCAATCCTTGTACTTGTACTTTGAAATACGAACTAAGGAACTAAGGAGTTGGGAATGACGTGAACTAGTTCGCATATTTTGAATGAGGGAGCGCTCTTTTGAACTAGTTCGTTCGCGAACTACACAAGCCTACTATGTATATAGTTTATGTTTTGACAAGCTTTGTGAACAGTAAACACAATAATAGAATTTAGTAACGATACACTGTTATTCTATACGCTTTGTTATTTTACGCGTACACAAAAATAGTAATTAAGTTATTTGTTACTTGTCAATTTGTATCGGACACGGCTAACACAATTTAAACGTTTTTGCAAATACAAAAATAGAATAGCAACCGTAATTGGAATTTGGTTTAAAATATTGCGATAAATAAAGGATATATTAACCGTATATTTAATAAATTTTCCAGCCGTGCGTTTTAGCCGTTTTAGGACTAATTGTCATGTGAAACACTGAGATTTTTATATATTCCAAAATCGACTAGTTAAGTAAGTACCCAGAACGAGATCAATTAGTCCATATCTAGAAAACATTCAAGAATGCCTACAAATATCTGTTTATATTTCAAAAACTAAAAATAGACCACGAAAGTATAAAACCTTTGCTAGCCTATTTTTAGAAATGTTGCCAATCTGGCAGAATTTATAATCTAGTCCGAAATAAAAGGTAAAAGATTTCATTTTACAAGTTCGCAGCTAAACGTTTGAACCCGTTTAATGGAACAGGTAGACCGTTATTTTCGAATCTAAAAAGGTATAAAATGGGGTAGGCAAGTACTTTTATGTTCAGAAAATCGAAAAAGTTTTCTAGGAACCTCGGGGTTCAATTACTATGTAATAATAGACGCTTTTTCTCCCAAAAGGATGAACAGGGGTAGTAATTTCATTAACAATTAAATTTACTGCCTGCTCTGTTTTAAACTTGCGTAGGGTTGTAATAATTTGAAAATTATCTCTAAGGCCTCATTTAAGAAAAGCGATACGTTGGGTAGCACATATTGTGTGGTTCAGCGTTCATGGCCCTTCCTTGTCCACCACCTAGTCATGTTTATCTTAATCAGCAAGCCTGGCTAGCGACTTGGGGATTGCAGCTAGGTCACCGCAAATTAAAATCTTTCTCTAACTACCCACCCTTTTTTTGAGGAAGGCTAATTATCCAATGACTTCTTGAGTGTCACATTCTTACTAATTAAAACCCACTCTGTTCCTACTCGTGCGCTTCGAGCCTGAGCCCCAGCGACCCGTTAAGTCCTTCAGTCCGCAGTTCCGTATCGACTTCAGCCCTATTGGACTCCATTAGTGGTGGTCTGATTGCTCTTTGAGGCGATCATCTCGGTGACCGGGGTAAATGACGCACCGGTTCGTCAGATAGGCCCAGATTACATGACTGTTACTACCCACTCTTCGGTGCCAGTATTATCCATACTAATAAATCTATTCTTTTATTCTAAGCGTAACTAAAACCAAGATCATGAACCTCAAATATATCGTTCTTGACTTACAAACAGTGTAACTATTACAACTTAGTTTTATATAAATAAATGGATACGGTTATATGGAAATTACATCGACCTATGAATATTTAAAATTGTTTACTTTCTACTTCTATTCAAGGCCAATGTTTAGTAAGATATAATATTAAATGAACCCAGTTTTTATTGTTATGTAAATGTTAAGTGTAATTTATATAATCTTGAACTAGTTTGAACATCTTTTATCAGGTTCTCATTTCTAATGATGTTTACGTGTGTGGCGTAAGTAAAGACAAATAGTAATGAAATTTAATCTAACTAAAATGATATTTTACTCACGTAAATATACTGAGAAAAGCTCTACTAGTTTCGAGTCATAGAGGAGCTCTTCCTCATGGACAGCGTGCGCGGACGCGGCGACGTCACGCAGCCTACTCTACCTAGAAGAGCTTTTCTCAGTATTTTCATGTGAGTAACCCGCGACTTTTAAGTTAATTCAATACAATACAGTTTAAAATAAAGTAATTACAATAGTGATACAGAATATAATGTTAAATAGATATCTTACAAACAAACATATTATGTAGATGCAAAGAAATAACACGAAAACGTGCTTAGAAAGTGTGACATACTGTGTATTATCAAACTACTACTACTACTTACTAACAAACCCTTATCAGAATATCTGTTTTAATATTTTACGCTCTTCCACTCACCAACAAAAAAACTTTCCTGAGGCAAAGTACACATACCGACATATACGCCTGTGTACACCTACCTTTACCTATTAATCCAAATTCGTTAATACAATTTGAACTTTATTACCAACTCATTGAAGTAGAAAATCTATTACATTAACAAATTGTTATTGTAGGTCGGTAGACCATATATTAGATACTTTACCTGATAACAAAGAAGGTGTCCACACAGTAGGATGCGTTCCCAACGGACTGGTACCAGAAGTTTCGTTCTGTGATCACCCGCATAGTCTTATTGTCAGCCACGTAGAATATGGTCAGGTATGTGTGCACCATTATCACCCAAATCACTGACATGAATCTGCCAAAACAAGAATTTTGTTTATTATGTACTAACAAATTATTTATTTATTATACTTTTAGCCAAATCCATAATTATATTGGGTGGTTTTCTAAATGTTATTTTATTTATTTATTTATTTATTTATCATTTTATGTACCTACACCACACAGACAATATTACACAGGACAACACATTATATACATGAGGTACATAGGTACTGCATATCCCTTAAGGGATTTCTTCCTGCAGACCTGCGACAGGAAAAGGAAATTAAACATAAGACATAAGACACAGTGTAGATAGATGATACATGCAACGAATACAGAACAAAATAAAATTACTGAAAGAACTATAAAACTAGAATGACGGTAATATAATGATAAAACTTAAGCAAATTATAACAAACATAATAAATAAAATAATAAGAAATATTTAAATATGATTACATATAAATATATATGTATATTGTATGTATATATAGAAAAATATATATATAAATAAAGCTGTACTTCAGGACGAAAGATAATAATCCCTGACAAGTCGTTTAAAAATGGAGATGGACTTGGAGTCGCGTATGCTAGGCGGCAGCGAATTCCACAATCTCACCGCATGAACCGTGAAGGAGTAGGAGTAGAAATCGGTTTTATGTTGAACGATTTCGAGAAGGGACTTAAGGTGGGATCTAGATAGGGCTTCAGGAGAACGAGCCAAGGAAAAACGGTCACGGAGATATATAGGATAGGTTGGGTTGTTAAGGACATTATAAAGGAGACATAAAATGCGAGTGTTCCGGCGAAGTCGGATTGGGAGCCACTTGAGCTTACTGCGATATACTGAGACATGATCGTACTTCTTTAGATCGAAGACAAAGCGAATACAAACGTTTTGCAGCCGCTCAAGCTTGTTTAGTAGCTCCTCAGTGACGTCCAAATAGCAAGCATCTGCGTAGTCGAGTAAAGGCTGAATTAAGGATTGTACGAGGAGAATTTTAGTAATTTAAATTTTATTGTCCGTCTGGTAGATTAATTTAAAACATTAGACATATATTTTTTCTTTTCTCACAAAATTAACTTTCGACGATATATTAATTATATTAAACTTAACTGCATAAGTATTGTAACTTTATATGACTAAATAAAAAAATACCTGTTTTATTATTTTTCATTATCTAACTGACGGACAAATTAGGTTTTTAATTGGCATACCCTAGCAACTACCCTATTATTATACTATAATACGCCCATCTTTAAGCAAAACACTGCCCACCGCACTCTTAAAAACGACTACTATAGTAAAATAAACTATATGTTTCTTCCCGTAATGAATTCTGTCCATATTCGCCTTAAGTTCTTACAAGTGGACCTACATTATACCTAGGTCTTGTTACCCAACGGAAAATTCGATTAAAAAAAAACCTCTGCCCCTTACTCCTCGTCCCAGACAAAAAGGATAATGGAAGCCATTAATCTATATCCATCGCTAAAAACGAGACTTCAATTAATCTTGTATCTATAAAAAAATTTCACTCCACTTATAAAACAGCTGCTGGCACTCTCTGTAATTAATGGAACAACAATAAAAAGGAAAACGAAGATCAAAAGAAGTAATCAAATTTTCATTTCGATACGAAACTCTTTTGTATTTATACTCATTATAGTTTACGGTCTAACCTTAGTATTACTATTACCTATTACATGGGACTCATAACATAAATAGTGAAAAGTGGGTGTCACTTCTGTGAGCACCTCTGCCTACCCCTTCGGGGATAAAAGGCGTGATGTTATGTTATCTAACCTTAGTAACAGGGCTATAGGTTTATTGCCCGTATTTGGGCTATAGGTAATAGAAGCTCTTAAACTGTACTAACCGTTAAAATAAAACTAATTCCTAAAGTTAAATTAAGTTTCGTTAACCGCCCATAACTGGTTATTAAGACTATTGATTACTTTGTATAAAATGATCCTTCTACAGATTAACTACAGTTCAAATTTACTAGGAGCATATTGAACATCCCTTTTAGAAGCGATTGTGATCCAGAATCCAATCATAGGCACGTAAAACTAAACAACAGAACATCAGAAGAAGCTTCAATCAGGGTTTAGTGCAAATACTTTAGATCAACGAGCACTTTGTAGACTTCGATTACAATACCGATTGAGATAGCTGATATGACGACGTAAAACAAAATCATCGAGACTGTATTGAAACATTTACATTCATATGTAGAGGTACAGTGGCCTTCGCGTCAACCTACCACAATCTATCAAAATGTTTCATTGCATTGTCGACTTTATATCAAAACAATAAAGTGAATAATCTAAAACAGAAATTTGAAAAATGAGTAGGTTGACGTGCCGGCGTTTGTACTTAAATAAGAAAAAAGTTCGGTAACAAAATAAACGTACCTCATTCCGTGAAGACATGTGAGGGCCCCGTCGTTCGGAGGGTCCGTGCTGAGGATCGTGCGCCCGTTCGACAAGATGGAAAACGATAACAACACCTCCGCCCATAGTCCTGAATACAGAAAACAACTTCAAATGAAATAAAGATCAGTTTTACTAAAGGACTCCTACTTCAAAGTTCGCAACAACACAGGCATTGCTTTGATTCCTGTCTGCGATTTATTGAGTCTTTGCTTTGCTGTCTATTTTAAAGAGCTCCCATTCAAACAATACATCGGGACTCTATTGAATCACATTGTTTGAGAAATTCACTGTTATATCTTACGACACGCTTCTGTGATATAAAGAGAAAATGATTTTGTGGATTGAAGATAATCATAAAACGCGGATTACTTTGGAGTCTTTACTGCGATGGTTGTAACTAGAACAGCGGTATAATAAGACTGGGGTACTAAGTCGCATTAGCTAAAATTTAGTCTAATTCTCATTAAGTGAATGGTTGTCTCAAGAGAAATGTCGTCACAGTCAACTTAATGTCCGCCTTACTTGTACAACTTACTTAGGCTTCAACATGAACATTACTGAGTCTGTACTTAAGCTACTTAACAGGCTGTTGGCACTATGAACTTCTATTTTTACAAGCTTGTAGTCTGAAAATTTGTTCTAGATTTCAGTTCCAGTACTATTATTTTCTGTTAAACGAACATAATTTTTAATTCATTTTCTTTCTTGTACAGTTTAACTCCTTCTATCTTAATTTATAATCACCTTCACACGAATGGTTTAAATATGAAAATTTTTATGTTTGGATCGTTGTCCGTCAATCACGCTAAAACTACTGAACGGATTTTGATGAATTTTAGTATACAGACAGGATTAAATGCTCTCCTCATGGGATAAAACAGGTATCATATTCTACTACATTATCATTTACTACTTACTACAAACTCAATGTTCCCTTATTCCCAATCCGTGGAAATGAAGACTATGTTTAATTTACCGAGTAAGCGATTATATTGCTACGTTCACTTTGTAGGTCCCGGGGAATGTAATCCTTCCTTCATGTTTCTACTCACTGTAGTTATTAATATACAATACATTAATGTGATTTGAGAAGATTATAGATTATATAGACCCGTGCGGGAATAGAACTTGTAGCAGCCACGGCGACAACCGTTAATTATGGTCTAGCTTTATGTGGTCTTTTCGCACGCTCAGAGGTCAGTTTATACTGGTTGTTATAGCTTGATATGAGTACTTTTTTCACCTCTTACTGATTGTTCTCTGACCTCAAGACTTTGAAGCCAAACTTTTTAATTGCAGGCTTAAGAAGTTTATTTTCTCAACGGTATGAAGAGTTCCTTGATTTTTTCCATAGGTCTATACTTTGTTCGGGCAAAGTGGAAAGTTCGCTTCTTAAAGTTCATTTCAAATAGGTGTGTAATTTCTTTGCATATCTTTTTCTAATTTATTTAATTATTTATTATAATTTGGGTAACAAACAGCTATATTACAAAGAATAAAAAATCATGACTGCCTCGTTGGCCGAGTGGTCGCAAATGCGACTGCCGGGCAAGGGGGGTAATAGAATCTATCATATTCTTTTGTAATTATACGTGGCTAGGTTTAATTATCTTATGCTAGCTAAGGAGGAGGCGGAGCGCGTGAGGGAACGAGCCTCCTCACGACCCGGCCGTCGCGAGAGATACGCCGGCCACCGTAAGCACAGGCTTGCGGACGGCGAGCACGAGTGACTCGTCGCCCGACCAGAACCAGGCCCGAGCGTACGGCGCGTCGCGTTCCGCGCGCGCCTCAAGGAACCATCAGACCACCACAGATGGGTCCTAACAGGGCTGATGCCGATACGGAGCCGCGGAAGACTTAACGGGTTGCCGGGGCTCCGGCTCGTAGTGCAGGAATAGGAACGGGGTGGTTTTTAGTCAGTAAGAGTCTGACACTCCCTCCCGCCTCACCCGGGCGAAGAAGTCATTGGATGATATTCCACCCTCAAAAAAAAAGGTTTAATTATCTTTTGATATATTTTCGTTTACTTGAAAGCAAATAACTAGGGTCTCTACGTCGTCCAAGTCTTTCGTCTGGGTTTTCATTGCTTGTGACCATCAGAACGTGTATTTTTCATTATCCTACTAATTACTATCTGAGATTTATTCTGAGTGCCTCATTGGTCGATTGGTTGCAGACTACCAACCAAGGGGTTTCGGATTTGATTCCCAAGTCGGGGAAAGAATCATAGGGTGTTTGAAAATGGTGGTAATTTTAAAAGCTAGCACTTTACAACCTGGTATTACACATAAAGCCGATAAAAAGTAAGTATTAGGTACATCTTATATTGTGTATCTCTGCTATCCCTTCAGGTACATTAAAATATTTAATGACTATCGCCGACATAGGAAAAGATATTGTTATCAAATTATTTTCCTTAACCTTTACAACTCATCTCATTAATTGTATTTAACGTGAGTTTCCGAAAACAAAATCATATTGTTTTGTTCTCATCATATTGTTTACAAAGGTCCATACATAGCTATTGTCCCGTACCACTACAACTCATTAGATACTCACCGCAAGTTTCCCGCCGAAGGTCTCGATCTCCATTGTCCGTGGGCACTGGCTTCCCATCGACCGCCACATTGTTATTGGCCTGCAAATATCGTGACTTCATGAGAATAGACACTGACAATGGTACGTCCTCTTTAACCATTCACACGGGAACATCGGATAGGAGATATTACATAGACAGTATTGTAAAAGAAAGGTTAAGAAGGATTGCCAAAGATTTACATAGAAACAAACTGATTACACCATTTAGGTGAATACATCTAAAAAACACGGCTCAGGCACGGCTCCAACCCAGCAATGTCATTGTCATTTATATATGAACCTTAAATCGTATGTCGTATGACATATTTTATAACAACAACATCCTTTTTTTAAGAAAAAAAATGTCGTCAAAAATGCCGACAGTAAAGAGTTTAATGACAGCATTATTTAGTTAACGTAGGTACCTATTATAACGAAGGTACATATTGCGAAAATGTAATATTACGCTCAAAGATAAAGCGTTATTTTAATTATTTGATAAAGATAAATAGTGTTATCAATTCATGTACCTAGTACTATAATAAAAAACAGAGTTTTTTTTAAACAGAGTCAATAATTAATAAACCAAACAAACATTCTTGTAGTTATACCTACTAAATAGAGACGTGAACAAACAGTTCTCATTACCGAAGCATTTTATAACCAAGACTTAATAAAATAAAACAGTCATTAAACTAACTTTAACTTAAATCCCAACTATACAAGATAAACAAAACAACTTGCTTCTAAAATGCAAGAAACGTAAATAAACTCAAAATGGCGTATTCAATTAACGCAGCCCTTATATTATCTGTGCCGTTAATCGGGAGTTCATGTTGCTTTTCCCTTACATCCGTATCCTCTGACGCGATGCCGTTGTGATAATAACCAAGCCATTAACAGATGATAAGGAATATTTTCTACTTCACATTATACAATATTTATTTAGAGATTTTTTAAGACAATTTAATTAGATATTCATAATTAATTCAAAATTTCATTCTACTGGCATAATAAAGTGCCAAAACTTCAGCTGATATTAATTGAAATAAAAAAAATTAGGTCCATATATGGAGAATGGTCGGTGTTTTATGGGAAATATGACAATAAAATATTGTATGGCAAGTTGGCAACAAAAGGTTCGGTCAGCTAGGTAGGTGCGATGCGTCGGGTTACACAGGTCGGTTATGTTCAACGCTACTAACATAAGCATGTCTAACATAGATAGATATACTTGGCCTATGAGCAAAGGTTTTTCTATAAAACTGCACCTAATGACAATGTAATGGTTTGGATAGTATCTAGACTAGATCATAATTAATAACAAATTATACTTAACTGTTTACTTGCCAATAGCATTACGAAATTCGCATAGGAACAGTAGCACATAGAGATACTCGTTATTTATTTAATATTAGACAAGAGAAGGTAAACATTACATAGATTGCAGGCATGTGTTAGGCAAAAATGTATATCTGTACTTTAATATTATAAAGCTGAAGAGTTTGTTTTTTTGTTTGAACGCGCTAATCTCCGAAACTACTGGTCCGATTTGAAGAATTCTTTCTGTGTTGGATAGCTCATTTATTGAGGAAGGATATAGGCCATAAAATATCACGCTACGATTAATAGGCGCCGAGCAGAGCGAGTGAAACCGCGCGGAAGTAGCTAGTACTTTAATATTACCTCTATAAAGCTGAAGTTTTTTTTTGTTTGTTTATTTGTTTGAACGCGCTAATCTCCGAAACTACTGGTCCGATTTGAAGAATTCTTTCTGTGTTGGACAGCTCATTTATCGAGGAAGGCTATATAGGCTATAAAATATCGCGCTACGATTAATAGGCGCCGAGCAGAGCGAGTGAAGCCGCGCGGAAGAAGCTAGTTATAAATATAACTTAAAAGGCTTTGTACTTTAAACCGTCCTATAACTATATTAAAGACAGACTGATAATTCATTTGATCAGTTTTGAATAGAGTTATAGGACGTTTTTTAAATCGGCCGCTTTTCACATACAATGTCACGTTTCGTTTCGTCGACCGCAGGGCACGGTCGTGTTTATTTTTGTACATTTAACACATATTTTTTTTTTGCAAATTAATTCGTTAATTTGTACGGAACCGTTGACTGTGTGTAGCCCTTTCGCCCCTGGGATGAGACCGACCGACCTACGACTGTTACAAGCCATGCTCAATCAACCAGAAAGGTTAAATTGAAACAGCTTTGTGTATAATTGTTTATTGTTCTGTGTTACATGGTCAATGATCAAAGAGAGTTTTTCCAGCTTTTTTTCTAATTCCACGGTATTAATAATTGGCCAGTTTCCTAGGTTTAAAATAAATTGTTTCAACTTTTCAATGCAATAAATAATAAAAAATAATCATACTCTCATCTATTAATTTGACAATTTGGAAATTGTAACTTAGTTTGTCTTGTTTTAATTTGGAATCATTAGCAAGGGTTGTGTTTTGATTGTTTGAATACTACCTACTTTTGGATATTTTCTCGCTAATTTTAAGGTAATAAGTATGCTATTGGACGCAGAAATATGATGACGTCTAATACAAAATTCATAGAAAAGTATCGTTTTTGACATTTCAATAAACGTATTAAATTTATTACCAGTTGTCAACTACCGTATTCCGATATAGCTTTAGGCTATGATTTATATGGTTCGTAAGGCATAGTAAATCCACGTATATCTTTAAAAATTTAAATAGGTCATGATATTAAATATTTATTCTCTGTTTATTATTTCCACTACCTAGTTATCATTAGAAAAATTATATTTCGTCTCAAGAATTAAAGCAGTTGCTTCCTTTGCAATTATAGGAAACAATATACCTTTACTGCTACCATAGACAATATGCCTGTTAAAAGAAAAATATTATAAACGAAAGTACCAACAGGTTGCTTATGGTTGCCGTTGCCGTCGTGGGCCAGTTCCAGGTCCCTGGTCTCCTTGGCCAGCCGGTACTTGCGCTCCAGGTAGCCCTCGAATAGGGAAGCGAACAGCATCAGGGTCAGTACGATGGTCATCACTGATCTGGAATAAATATTAGTATTAGAAAGATGTCACTTGAGATGAAGATGCACCTAGCTTCACCTAGCTTCACTGACGGACTGGCTGACAGCCTATTATTTATTTTGTATTTGTTGACATTTCAAAAGTACCAAATTATGGTTTAATTGATTGATGCTTTGACTTTGACTTTTGACTTTGACTTTGTCCTGTTAAAGTTCTTGTTGTAAGGTCTCCAAAAAAATGGCTGTGATTGATTATCTAACGTTATTTTAACGTTACGTTAAAAAGATATTCAGATGACATAATTTCTTCTTCAAATCGTAATGGACTTAATGCCTGCGGCATTAAGTCCATTACGATTTTGTACATTTTGTGCATGAAGCATTTTAAATAAATAAATAAATAAATCGTAGCTTTTTCGGATTAGTGCTCAACAAACTCTTCAACTATATATTAACATTACTCTCGCCTTTTTCTAAATTTAAGCTAAAGTCTCTTCTACTGACGAAAAATATATTCTTGTTCTATCTTCGTCACACAATTCCATCACTGAGTAATCTAATAACTCGAAAACTGTGTCCGAGTTTCAAGAAAATCTTGAGGCAAATCTAATGACATTGTTAGTGAAACTTGTAACGAGATTAAAATTGAACAGCCTCCAAGCACTTGTTACCATGCAAGTATGTACCAGGAGAGGTTTAACAAGATTCTTGGCACACGTTCAGAACCTTGTTTTACAGTATTTTGGCATCTCACACTTCTAGGTACGTGCGAAATTGCTGGATAGTGCTGTGGTGAGAGGCTATTGTCGATAACCTAACCATGATGCTCTTGGTAGTCTAGACTGGTTTTCGATATTCACGTTCGTTTCGTATCAATATGTATGAAACTACATGACTAGTTGTGGCTTCGTCTGCGTGGTGAAATAAAGAAAAGTAGTTGCAGTCTCCATAAAATAAAGACCCCAGACACGAAATACATTTCACAAAATCTCTCCATAGTGATGTAAAAGAAAAACAAACCATATTGCACTTATAATATTCCAACAATTATAGTTAGGTCTACGTGATAAAACATGTTGGACTATAGATCAATACAAAAATAAAAAATAAATACCTAATTTAAGGTTATTCATAGTCATTGGAATTGAATGAAATAATTGATATAGCTTTGCAAATATTTAAGACTTCTTTTATCGATAAATTGATGAAACATAGCAGCGTCCACAACATAACATTAACAAAACAGAAAACCATAAGCTCAATTTACATGCACAAAAACTAATTGCTTGCACAGTCTGCATTCTCATTCCAGTGACAAAGACCAAAAATAGTGTACGCGTGTTCACACGAAATTGAACTTTAGTGCCTTTTCTTTGGAATAAAAGTGTGACCTTGTATGACAAACGTGACTCTAATAACTGAGGAGATTGCTAAACGCCTCTGGTGAATAATATATCTTTCTCTGACGCCTCTTCAGCATATCTTTGTTTTTTAGCCATAAATCATATGAATATAGTGTCATGGTTGTTTTGCAATTTTTGATATGCACGGGCCCATTATGCTTCGCCACAAATGAGCCAGGTCGGAAATTGGGTCAGGGGGAAAATCATCCACTCACTTATCCCCCCTTGTGTGAAGCGAGAGGTCAGAATCTTATTGACTAAAAACCATTGCCATTTAGCGCTTGTCTACAAGTAACATAGAAAACGAAATTCTATGGAATTGACGTAAATTTTGATACTTGTCAGTGTCATTCTCATACGTTTAGTTTTCTACTATATCTGTAGACAAGCGCTAAAGTGGCGTTTGGCGAAAAGCACTGTTCCTACTAGTTTCGAGCCGGGGCCCCTGTGACTCTTTAAGTCGTCCGTAGCTCCGAATGAAGAATTAACGCGCTTGTATGGTGTTGCGTCGTCTAAGTGAGGTTACTAGAGAATCAATCCCGTCCCTATTCCCGAAATACCAGCAACGCACATGTTACAACTCTGGTGTTACGAGAGTCCGGGGTGGCGCTGACTGGCTGGCTTACCATCTGTTTGCTCGTTTACTTAGTTATTCCATAGAAACAAGGTGACCTTAGCTTTTGAATGCAGCCTGAAAACAAGTGAATGTATGACATTCGAAACCTTCTATTCATTATTTAGTGAAATTACGCGATGCATGCCTTTGCAGGTTCGCATTCAGGTCAAGATTAGCACGTGTTTCTATTTGTGCAAAGTCTAATTTTGTTCTAAATTATTTTAATTGAATTTCGCAATTGTATATGTGTTAAAATAATTGATATAGGTATGAATGTGGATTGTAGAAGGATAAATGCGTCGAAATCAAATATTTATTATTTAAAAAACCGTTTGTAGCAATTGCCTTATTTTGAATTTAGGTCAAGCAAAGTATCAATGAGTTTTTACTATGCATTTTTTTTAATACGTAACATCACGCCTTTTACCCCGAAGCGGTAGGCTGAGGTGCATATTACGGCACTACTGCCACTGTACAATGAAACACCCACTTTTCACTATTTATATTATGTATGAGTCTCATCTAAAGGGTGAGCCTATTGCCATATACCGGGCACATTTACAGACTATGTGCCACTACTGAGAATTTTATTTAAAACCCTGTAATACTTTGCCTGGCGTGGGAATCGAACCCGAGACCTCTTGATTCTCTTGACCACTATATATGAGATATAGATGAATAAGCTAAGCATTGACATGTAATATATCTAGGAGGCCCGGCAATGTGATTAACATACATAGAATATAGATAATACGTCAGCCACAATGAACTGAACTAATTAATTATATACGTGGCTCTTCATATACATACACACATACGTATAATGATGTAATTATTTGATTAGGTACTACTAAATTAGAAGGCACTGTCATTAGTTAATGATATGTTATCTATCTGTGTATGTATTTCCAGGGATATAGGTAGGTGCCTTAATATCATGGAAAATAGAGAAGTATGTCAGGATAAGGATTAAAAACAACGATAAGTCGTTTCCAACCCCATGGTACAAAGGTTCGTGATAGATAAAAAAATAATTACATTTTTTAATAAAACTTTTCTATCGCAATCGTATTCAAAAAGACCTAATTATTAGCTTTTGGTGAAGCGGGATGTGGTCGTGGTAGCCAGAAGGTTTAAGACGCCCGCTTCTCATGCATGAGGATTCGAAACCTACCGACCGAAAATACCAATGTGACTTTTTCCGAGTTATATGTACTTTCTAAGATTATTTAGACACCACTGACAAACGGTGAAGGAAAACATCGTGAGGAAACCTGGGATTATAATTTCTAATTATAAGTTTGAAATCGCCAACGCGCATTTAGCAAGCGTGGTGATTAATGCTTAAACCTTCTCCGTGTGTGAAGAGGCTTTGCTCAGCAGTGGGTATTTTATAGGCTGATGATAATAATAAGTCAAGAATTATAACTGTTCAATAAAAGTATACATTTAATTTCACTCGTATTTTTTTTTTTTCAGGGTGGAAAATCATCGAATGACTGCTCCCGCCTGGGTGAGGCGGGAGGGAGTGTCAGACTCTTACTGACTAAAAACCACCCCGTTCCTTCTCCTGCACGTCGAGTCGGAGCCCCGGTTGCCTGTTAGGTTCTCCGCGACAATTTCACTCGTATAGTTGCAATTTTTAAGTATGTACACTTGGATTAATTCTGTTTTAATAAATATTTGTCCTGATTGATTATTACAGGGTATGGATTGAATTATAGAGGAATTTGGAATATATGAGGCTTATAGAGGTATATACAGTTGTATAAATGATTTTCATCCATTAATTCAGCAGTTCAGTCCGATTTAGTTTTCAAGCGAAATATAAACTTTTATAATCGAATACTAGGTCTGTAGTACTACTAATAGGTCTGTATAGGTTTAATTATAACATATCGACAAATTTCCACCTGTGTATTATATGCTTTTTTATGGGATAAGTCGATAAACGAGTAGACAAACACCTGATGGTAAGCAAACGGCGTCGCCCATGAACACCCGGCACACCACATGCGTTACAAATGCGTTACCGACCTTTTGGGATTAGGAATTTGAGGATTATTGGGGATTGGGTTAGGGGGTAATTGGGTCTCCAGTACAAATAAATAGCTTGACTTGAAATCAAAGTGTCATTAAATGACTTATCTATGTTCTTACCCAAGTATCTGCAGTTTAGGATCAGCAAACAAGTCATAATCCCCGGGCACAGGTCGCACTTTGACGGTGGAGAATGATGCTAGAAGGCCAGAGTCCGACGCTTGCGCAGCGGCTGCTCGTTCTGCGGCGCCGAGTATGGTGGTGAGGGCGCTGATGTCGCATGATGCTGGTACGCACTCTCCTACTAGCATCAGTCGACTCTGTAGGAGAGACAAGATGATTAGAATTGTGGACTAAGTTTAATATATTGTTATTCTTTAGTACCTGTAGTGGTACTTGATGTAAAAAAGGCTACCAAATACAATAAATGAAATATAATAAGCGGTAGTAAATACGGATATTTACAGTTAGATTATTAGAAGCAGTCAAATAATTAAAAGTTTAGGTTTTAATGGAACAAAATGACGGGTCAATAAATCTTTATTCTGGTAGACAATTTTGGTTATTTTTTAATGAGAAGAAATGGCTACCAACATAGTAGCAGTCGATTAGTGTTCTTCTTTGTGGTCAACTATTTAATACAAAATAACATAACATAACATCACGCCTTTTATCCCCGAAGGGGTAGGCAGAGGTGCACACAGAAGTAACAACTACTTTTCACTATTTATATTATGAGTCCCATGTAATAGGGGGTGAGCCTATTGCCATATACCGGGCACATAAATTTCCAAACTCCGTGCTACTACTGAGAATTATTTAAAAACCCAGTAATACTTTGCCCGACCCGGGAATCGAACCCGAGACCCCTTGCCCGGCAGCCGCACTTGCGACCACTCGGCCAACGAGGCAGTCTTACAGTAATACAAAATGTCTTATTTCATATCCCTTCTTTGAATAAACAGAGACCTTAAGCACGAATTTGTTTTACGTTTAAAGTAGGTAATCGAAACAAGACCGCGTTCGGCGCTCTGATTGGCCGGCTCCAATGGAACAACCAATCAGAGTGTCTTACGCGGTCTCGCTTCGATTACTTTTACCAATTCCCTTCCTCTTTACTCTATTACTTCATTCCAACCCTTTTTGTATCACTTTTCTCACAATCCCATCCATCTTTTCTTTGAACCCCAATCCCTCAACATTTAATTTGCGATAAAAATCTGTAAACGACACGTTACTTATTCCTTAAAGCATATTTCACTTATTTTTGTCAACTAGTGTGAAGTGGGTCGGCATTTAGGTAATAGGCCATTCTTTTCCTATCATTTTGGGGGTTTGTACATAGTACTCCAAAAAACCAACAACAATGATTATAACCCAATGGATAAACAAGTCATATTTCTTAAACATCGTCCTTGCTAAGTCTCCAAGACTGAGCCAGTATGTCACCAGTCGCCAGGGTTGCTCAATGCACTCCATTCATTAGATGAGCAGGTATCTGTGACCTTTGCGTAAGCCTGAGCTCAGTAATTGAACGTCAGTCAACGTGACGAATGCTCGCACGATGTATCGGTGTACCTAAGCAGAAACATTAGCATATCAACCTAACCGTACCTGTTAAAACTATATTGGACTTTATTTCAAAGATATTAAAGTTGAATCTCTAATAAAAAGTTTGATAGATTGGTTTAGGTTCACCTGCTGTCTAAACAAGCGCAGGCAGCTGCTGTTTCCCATCGTTTTACGGCATTAAGTATACGAATGTACGGGATTTGTCTGTTTAACTGTTTGTGTCAAACTATATCATTGGTAGCGAAACAATGAGTGCTGGGTCGGGGAAATACAAGATTAGATTACTACTTTTCTTTAATAGTTCTCTGTAGCTGGCATGGAATGGAATAATGCCCAATATTTATGAAAATAACCTCTTGTGCGAATGTTAGCCAGCTAAATGTTTTCTTAATTCTGTTTACATTTCTTTCGTTTATAAAATAATACCTCTTCAGATTTTGTACCCATATTCAAGATATCTAAACAGATAAATAAAATTGGAGTTTGTAATATTTAAATAACCGCTTCATACCCAAATAACATTTTTTTATCATTTTTGTCTGTCTGTTCTGTTTGTACTGGTTAATCTCTGCAATGGCTGGACCGTTTTGCAAGACTTTTATTGGCAGGTAGCTGATGCACTAAAGAGTAACATTTGCTACTTTGATATTGGATAATTAAAAGAAAAAAAGTTATGTCCTAAAATTCATATTCATATTCTTCGCGGACGAAGTTGCGGGCAACACCTAGTCCTTACTAATATTATAAATCGAAAAGTGAGTTTGTTTTTTTGTTTGTTTGTTCCGCTTTCACGCCGTAACTACTAAACCGATTGCTTTGATTTTTTGCAGATGTAAAGTTAGAAGTCTGGATTAAATAATAGGATACTTTTTATTCCGGAAAAATTATATTATATAGAAATTGATATTCTTGAGGAAAAACGAAATCATTGGTATAGATGGCGCTGTGTGTATTTGTCACATAGGGCACGTTTTATCCTTTTGTGATGCGAGCGAAGCCGCGGGTAAAAGCTAGTTCTATATAAAGTATGCCATTTGTACATTTTGTTATTTAAAAAGAGTGACTTATTATTTTTTCTTTTTATTTGCACAACAAACTTACCGACAGTGTTTTGTTTAAGAATTTAAAATGCTGACGTTTACTTTGTCGTACTGAAGTATTTGAGGCAGTCGTAAAGTTCAAATACTTTGTTGAATGAGTTTAAAGTAAGGTAAATGTAATGAAATTAAAGTTTTGAGTAAATTACATTGTTCTGTGTGTACCTTACTAGAATACGCAGTTCATAGAATTTACAGTTTTATTTAGTAGATAATTTGTCACAAATTGTGAATAGTTAATGAGTAATATTAAGGGGCAAGGTATTATTGGGTTTTAAATCCCAGTAGTAACATGAATTCTGGAAATGTGCCCGGTATATGGCAATAGGCTCACCCCCTATTACGACTAATAACATAAATAGTCACATAAGTGGGTGTTACATTATACAGTGGCATTAAGTGACATAATGTACAGCTCTGTCTACACCTTCGGGGATTAAAGGCGTGATGTTATGTTATTAAGTATTTTTACAGCTCTGATGTTAATAGTAGGTACCTAATTGATGACATGGTTGGCGCAACAACTGGACAACCGGCTGCATGCAACATCTCGGAAGTTCGATACCCACACAAAACTATTCTTAGTATGATCCGCAAGTTGGTGTTTCACAATATTATATCTATGGTGTTTCTAGTCTGGGCATGACGTTTCAGTGAAATTGTATATTTTTGAACATCAAAAAATCCTAAGATAGATCAGAGCTTCTTCAAAATAGATGAAAGAAAATACTGTATGTATATGTATGTACATGTTGCAAACACCAGTGCTTAATCTTACAGGAAATAAACAGACATCTTATTAAACATATATTATAGACCAACATAATATTACCGAAGCTACATCTATATATCTATATCTACAGATAAATAAAATTGGAGTGTCTGTAATATTTGAAATAACCGCTTTTTAAAACATGCTTATGAATATACCAGAATAACATGTTTTACAATTATCGTCTGTCTGTCTGTTTGTCTGTACTGGCTTATCTCTGGAATGGCTGAACCGATTTTGCAAGACGTTTATTGACAGGTAGCTGATATACTAAGGAGTAACATAAGCTACTTTTATTTTGGGAAATTGAAACAAAAGAAATATGTTCTAAAATCCATATTCAGCGCGAATGAAATCGCGAGGAACAGCTAGTTATAAATAGAGATTCCATATCGCGTTAATAAATGTTGATCATCCACGCCTCGCATCTCCCGAGAGATGGAAACTTTCGGACCATTAATATCAATATCTATACTAACAGGATCGATGAATATTACTTTCATATGTTCCAATATTTGTTTTTACTTTAGCTGAAGTTAAAATAAGGGATCGAAAGTAATAATTAAAAAGAAATCCGGCCTGTAAAAAGTTCAGCCTGATTCTGAGTTACAATTCCTTTCATTCTTTTCCTAGTGCACTTTGGAGTCGGCACTGAGACTTGACTAGACTTGATTAAATCTCAGTCAATGACAATAATTCGCTCAGAGTAAACATTAAAATTATATCTAAGTACATCGCGTCTCTAGGTCTTAAAAATTATTTGTGTTGTAGAACCTACGTACAGTATAGGTAAATGAAGTTAAGAACCGATGGATTTATTAAAGACTAGCTTCTATCAGCGACTTAGCCCGCGGCTGTGGGATAAAAAGCTATGTGTTAATGCCGACCATAATCTACAACAGTTCCAAATTTCATTTCGATCCCTTCAGCCGTTTTGACGTGAATGTGTTGCAAACACACATATACAATATACATCCTCACAAACTTTCGCATCATTTATTATATTAGTAGGAAGTAGGATAGTAGGATTATAAGGATTCATTTCTACAGCGTCCTCTCAACCAAGGAGTAACAGGAGTATCAAGTTGGGCTAGTAGTTTTAAATCTTTGGAAAGGTGACTTTTCCAAGAACAGGGCTGTTTTACTTCAAGGTTTTACTCAAGGACGTTGACGGACACAGTATCTTAAAACAACAACTGTGGCACCTTGTTACTCTAGACTGACACGGAAAATACACACATTGACGCAAAGGACATCTGTCATTTTCTTAACTCTGGTAACACACGCACACATAAATAACCCACTGACATTTTGGTGCTTCAATCATTTCTAAGAGACATTATGTTCGCCTTCTTTTCAACGTTTTTGGTTTTACTTTTAATAAGGTTTATAATATAAACGTAAAATTAACTAAAACCGCGGGTTACTCACGTGAATATACTGAGAAAAGCTCTACTAGTTACGAACCACAGAGCGGCTCACTGAGCTCAGTGAGTTGCGCGACGTCGCCGCGACGGCGCACGTTGCTCATCTGTCTCACGATAGTTATTATAAAAATAATATAAACGCAATGTGATACTTAGTATTTATTTTAGTGATAACTAATTACTATCAATGTCGTACTTTTAAATAAACTCCAAATTTCAAAAGTCCTCTACACAAATATCTTCATTACAACCTACGTAATACGGTTTATAATCCCGTCTCAATTGGTGATCAGTTTTTATTAAAATGGACATCTCTTGCCCTAATCCATTGGATGAAGCTACAGTTAACGTTTATGACAGTCATATAAATTCATATCAGTTTAAAGTTCCCTTCCTTTCATTTAATGAACGCGAAAATAGATTTAAACTTCATTTTGGGAAAGGGATCTGTAAAACCTAGCTGCTAAAGTTTGAAATCCTGTGGGTTACATGTCAAATGAGTGCAGAAAGCAAAGCTAGTGTAATTGTTTTATGGTACTTAAAATAGCATAAGATTAAAAGTGTATCTAAGCGATTTAAGCTATCGATACACACCATATCATAGGTGAATGCTTTTTTGGTTTATCATCATCATCATCAACAGCCTATAAATGCCCACTGCTGAGCAAAGCCTCTTCTCACACGGAGAAGGTTTGAGCATTAATCACCACTTCGCTCATTGTGGGTTGGCGATTTCAAACTTATGATTGGAAATTATACGTCCAGGTTTCCTCACGATGTTTTCCTTCGCCGTTGGTCAGTGGTGTCTAAATAATCTTAGAGCGTACATATAACTCGGAAAAAGTCACATTGGTACTTGGCGTCGGTAGGTTTCAAACCCACCGTCATGCATGAGAAGCGTGCGTCTTCAACCTCCGGGCCATCACGACATTTTTTCTTTTGGATTGTGTAAATAGCGATGTTGGGTCACGCTTTTACACCTCTGTCTACATTTTGAGGGTTAAATGGCGTGCCATATAAATATACCTCTTCATACCCTTCATGCCCACTAATGGAAAGACAAAATATACTACAATATTGATGAAAATTATATTTTCAACGTTTTCTCTCGAGGTTATAATATACAAGGGACCACAGTATCTTGATATTATTTTTCTTAGCACTTTTATTACTGTACAAGTAGCCTCTGTTTTCACACAAACCTTTTGGGAATCAAAACGTAGCAAATGAGGTTTTATATATCGACTAAGAAGGTTGGGTTCGCGCTCCGAGGTACTAAAACTTTTATATTAAACTTTCTTGACGTAAGAGTGAATTAGAACTCACAGTATTTTGACCTGGCAATGTTTATCTTTTGTTTTGTAAGCTATTAATATTAACACACATAACTTCACGCCTTTTATCCCCGAAGGGGAAGGCAGAGGTAGAATGTCGCTGTACAATGTAACACCCACTTTTCACTATTTATTTTATGAGTCCCATGTAACAGGGGGTGAGCCTATTGCCATATACCAGGCACAATTCCAGACTCCGTGCTACTACTGAGAATTTTTAAAAACCCAGTAATACGTTGCCCGACCCGGGAATCGAACCCGAGACCCTCGCTGGGCAGTCGCACTTAATTGAATTACGATCCTCTTTTCCTTTGTTTAAGTTCCGATCCTGTGGGAATATCGAGACAAAACGTCTTAAACTATTGTTATAATAGTGTACAACAGTTATTTCTAGCTAGGAAAAGCAAAACAATTGGTACTACCGTAAAATTGCATAATAGAAATCTCTATCCAACGAGCAAACAAGGATCTTATACTCTCACACGACAATGGCGCTCACGACGCGACCAAACAACCCACACGACACTTGAGTCACCAAGTAAAAGCGTGACTTTACATAAATGTAAAACATGTCCTTACCTAATATACTTGTTTGGAGCCAAGCCTGACCTCTAGAGGTCAAAGAAATCACGTAACTCGGATTGACTTGTCATTCAAATGCCGAGTCATCGGGGAAAGTTTGAACTTGACGTAAAACCTCTTCCATTAAATAGAAAGCAAAATAGCTGTTAAAATATTCGATTATGTTGAAACCACGAGACAGTTTTGTTGGGAAAAATTAAGCCTAAAAGCCTTTATTTATTCTTAAAAGGGTAGACAGCGGTGCAGGTGGTAAAAATAACTTCCACTTTTACCAGTAACACTAGATATGAGCCCCATAGAAAGTAGGCAAGGTTTTGTGGTATTATTATTTTTCGAAAAACCCAATAATACTTTGTCTTACGAATCCGAGTCCTCTTGCTTTTTTGACGCCCAACGAGGTACCTACTCAATTTTGATCAAAATGATAACAATTAAAATGTTATTTTAAACCATAGCTAGATAGCAATTGGTCATCAAATGCTTTGTGAGCACTGAATTTATTCCATTAATCGGATCTCCATGCATTGGAATGGAATGCGAACTTTTTGGGTAGTATCGAATTCACTGTGCGGATTTAAATACAGAAATTGTTTTAGGTACACTACATGTATATTTTTTAATTGTTTTCTTTTAAATCCTCTCGTATTTATTATTGTCCACTTGACACGCTTAAATTACTTACTATACTAAAACGAGGGCTGTCAATTGTAGGTACTAAGAAAATTTTTGAGGTTATCTTGACATATAACAAAAGTAATATTAATGTGAAATCATGAAATTATTTTTATGAGCGCTCCATAATTTCCTTAAAACATTTTCGTTCACTCCATAATAGCAATAAAAAATATACACACATTTTGGAAAAAACACACTAAGTTGTTGGTGCTGCTGGTGTTGCTTGATCGGCGTTGATTGCTCACCATCAGAAGACTTAGGTATGTCTACTCATTTTCTCTCCAACTCATAGAAATCTGGTTTGAAACCCTATCCGTTCCCGAAAAGAACTGTCATATCGTCTACCATAACTTATAAAAACATAATTAATAAAGGATTATTACCTGTGGCAAATGATCATTGTCGACAGTAAGGTTGATTTTAGCGACATAGAAAGTTGTGGGGAAGGGCGGCGTCTGAGCATAGTACTGTTTCAGCTGCAGGTCGCGGCAGGCGTTCTGTGAGCCCAGCCAATACTCGTTGCCAAATAACACGTTAGGAGTGTACTGGCCTGATGCATCGAATACTGTGGGACAAAAGAAAATAAGATTAGAATCAAATAGTTAGTCAAAGATGGGGTTATCACAAAGTATTGAAATTCTTAGAATGATATTGAATCCTAATCCGTTGGACACAAACTAAGCATTTTTTTTTAAGGGGGGAAAATCATCGAATGACTGCCCCCGCCTGGGTGAGGCGGGAGGGAGTGTCAGACTCTTACTGACTAAAAACCACCCCGTTCCTTCTTCTGCACGTCGAGCCGGAGCCCCGGTTACCCGTTAGGTTCTCCGCGACTCCGAATCGGCATCGGCCCTATTGGGCCCCATCTGTGGTGGTCTGATGGCTCTTTGAGGCGCGCGCGGAACGCGACGCGCCGTACGCTCGGGTCTGTTTCTGGTCGGACGGGGAGCCACCCATGCTCGCCGTCCGCAGGCCCACGCTTACGGTGGCCGGAGATAGGGAGGTATGGGGCTACCACTAAATATTCTCTTAGAGGCATTAGAGAACAATTTAATTTCATATTTAACATCTATAACTGCGCGCTTCTCTCGCAGCTTTCTGCCTCGCACAGCAAAGCTGTGCAATAATCTGTCGTCGGCAGTATTTCCGAACCGATTCGACCTTCAAACCTTCAAGAAAAGAACGTATTCCTTTTTGTAAGTCCAGCAACGCACCTGTGACTCCTCTGGTGTTGCGGGTGTGCGCTGATCGCTTACCATCAGGTGATCTGCCTGTTCATTTGCCTCCTATTCCATAAAATAAATCGTCAACCTAGTGATGTTCCTAATCTAACATTAACAGATTTGAGATAACCTACTAACTTTACGTCACCTTAATGTTCGTTCCCAACCTAAAGACCATTATCTCAAATTGTATGCAACAAAAATGCATAAATGTTGTCCTCACATAAATTATGTTGTGCGGTTCATTTTAATTTCGTCGTCCGTCGTTCGCTTTGACGTATTTCATTCGGAGCATAATTAGTTACAACATGGCACTTTGTGATATTTCACAACAGCCAGGCAAATGGCCTTCTCATATTCTGCGGTTAGTGAAATGTGGGTTCATATGCACTAAATGTACCTAATAATAGTTTTTGCATAGGTAATGACGCTCGCTCATTGCCTCATTAAATGGTACTTATGGGAATGGGAATATGAGTGGCATAAAGTGATGAAAAAAGAGAAGATATAGCAATCCTACACCTACTATAATATTACAATAATGGGGCTACCATAGGCGTAGGTACGAATACTTACTTAAAATAATGTACACCCATTTTTTATCATTATCGCTATACATAACATCGAAATTCCCCGACTCATGGTGATAAAATCAAAAAACGCTAATATCGACACTCATTTTAACCATTCCATACATAAACCTAATGTGTTAAAACGCACTACCAACGAGAAAAAATAAAAGAGTTTCAAATAGGTAGTCCAATCTATTTACATAGATTAGACTCCGAAACTACAGAACTGGTGAAAGCACCACGAGGGAGCTTACTTTTCACCGAGTACAAATAGACTAATTTGTATCCCGATATTCCTGCATTAACGGAACCTACTCGACCGATAAAACTCTACACAGATGCAATCGTGTAACCGAAGGTGAATAAGCTAGGTAAAGAACACTAAACACAAAATTTATATACACTTTTATTAATAATAAGTAAGCATGTCGTCTAACTTAGACTTGTAAATGACAAGTTCTCAATATTTTACTACGAACGACGATCGCGTCGAATAAGACGGCTTGAAACTGTATTTCAGTTTCAGCTTCAGTCTAGGTATACAGCATAATAAATATCGAACGAGTTACTTTTAGTTCAGCGAGACAGTTATTCAAAGAAACTTTGTTAATTTTTCAACTACGTCTCCGTGGGCTCAGATAGTTTCAGGAAATGTCTGCAAACTTTTTGACTTGAATCGGTTTTACCTAGTACGCTATTTTTAATATGGTCATATAAATAGCATTACCAGAATCAGACCCGACCGCCTGACCAGAACCAGACCCGAGCGTACGGCGGGTCGCGTTCCGCGTACGCCTCAAAGAGCCATCAGACCACCACGGATGGGGCCCAATAGGGCTGACACGGAGTCGCGGAGAACCTAACGAGTTACCCGGGCTCCGGCTCGAAGTGCAGGGGTAGGAACGGGGTGGTTTTTAGTCAGTAAGAGTCTGACACTCCCTTCCGCCTAACCCAGGCAGGAGAAGTCATTCGATGATATTCCCCCCTTAAAAAAACCCAACTCTTAAGATTCAAGGATGTGCTTACGCGACACATGAAAGTGTGTGACGTAGATTAATCTCAGTAGGAAGAGCTTGCATCGACACGCGGAGAGTGAAGGTCACTGGTGCAATAGAAAATATCAGACTAAACGGGACGACATAAAAGCCGAACCACCAGCGGCAACTATAACTATTTTTATGGTGTTCTCACGTGTCCACTCTGTGGAAGAATATGTATTAACAAGGGAGATTTAGTAGTAGTCAAGAATCGGTCGCCGGCGTGCAGGATTATTATAAATAGTATATAATATATGTTTGTACTTCCTGTAGGACGATAGAGAAGACAAGATAACTATAAATAACAATAACAAGAAACAGAAGAGATAGGGTGATTTTAAAACACAGTAACGCCATCTATGATTGTATGAAAAATTAAAGTGCGTACTCATTTTCCAAAATAATCTGATTGAATAATATTACAAAATCTCATTTGCTGTAACACCAAACACGACTCAAATTAAGCTAAGGTAAAGAGACTCAATTGAAATTTGATAATTAATTTGAAACAGCCACGAATTCGTCGCCGGCAATTACCTCGTCACAATGATATGAATGGCGTCTAAATGAAAATTAGTTTCATTAACATGTTAACACACATTCGTGTGAAACTCATCAACTTGAACTAGCTTTGTTTATTTAACATAATTAGCTAAAAACATTAATGTTACGTGGAGATAATATAGCTTGCTTGTTCTGAGAAAGTAATTTCGATTTTAACATTATTAATCCTATGTGTATTTCAGTCCCAATAACCAAATTTTCAATTTCCTTGATTGAGTAGACTTGAACAATTTATTGTTGAGAAAAATTTGTTATAGCGCTTATTTTCATCTAATTTGGAACCATAACTCAACATACAACAATCTCAGCTCCTTCCATTACAGATGGTCAAATTAGTTCTTAAGTCTATAAATTATATTCACAATAAGCATTTTTCTACCCCTTTGATAAGGAAGCAGACATTATGTTACGCAATATAAAACAATCTCCAAGAAAACCATTCCAGGATATTGCCCATCATTGCAGATACTCCATAAATATCCACCATCCAGACAAAATGTTCGCCTTGAGGGCGAAAACAACAAAAATATTATCAGATCAAAATTCTTTCATCAACAATAAATCAACATCTCTTGTTTTTCGTTTTCATTTGGAAACTTTGCGGTTTCCTGACCTCCTGCTTCGAACAAGAGCGGAAAACGTAACAATAATAACGGGAAACGAGGACTCATCGAAGTTTTTATTTAAAACGTTTGTAATTCTGTTAATCCCAAGAATTCGGGGAAGGAAGATGCTGTTCTAAATTCTTAATTCTGTAATTACGCGCGGTGACCCGGTATTACAAAATATTATCTTTTCTTCCTTCCCTTTGTTTGTGAGCGAATAGAATATATAGTATTCTATTAATAATTCAGTCTTACAGCTGTGTACCTGAAGAATATCTTTGGTCCTATTTCTGAAGTGCGCGATCTATTCTAGATCCCGAATAAAAGACATCAAAGAAACAAATCAAATATTCGACATAAATAAGTAAATAGCGTAGTTGAATGGCGTCACTTTATGTCTACTTTTTTGCAGGTAATGTATTGGTTATCATATTTTATCAGTCATGTTTTTATAATTGTTGTGATCAAAGCTGAACTTTGTTATTCATAGTATATTGTCACAGCCTTTATCCGAAGCAGCCATCTTTATATATAAAATAGTAAACAAGAGTAGTATTTAAGTAAATGTAAGTTTTGTTAAATATACTTTTAGGGAATCATGGCGTGACCAAAATACCTTTTAGCTTTTTTTGTTATAATTTATATAACAAATAAAAAGCTGAACATAGCACAAACTTAGGATTCCTTATAGAATGCTGTTGTACTATTTTCTTAATTTACTATCTCAATTACATTACTCCCAAGTTCTAAAACAAATGGACGGTTGACAGAATGCCCGGATGCCAGCGCTTTGCAACGTGATCCTAACTGAGATCCCGGACCACGTGAAACGGTGCACAATTCCACTGATTTATTGCCCTCACACTTATTAATTCAGTGAAATATTGCCCTCTCTAGATGAGCCGCAGGGGCGTAAGAGCTACTATCTATTATATCTTCGCCTTAAGTGTATTATAAGCTTCCGTTGTGTACAAACTTTTGTTAAAGGATTTCGTGATGTCCACACATTTTCTCAGCAATATTTTGTGTAATTTATCAACAAACTTTTGGTAAATTCACCGACGCTTCTCCTGCAAGCTACAAAGGCATTATTTCGTGTTTACTTACGGCTATGATTTCTGCTTTATACCGCTTTAGTTCGAGGGTACCAGCATGGCAGCTGGCGACCGTCTAAAATTTCGTTTCTATTACGGACACTTTTACGGCAAAGGAAACTACAAATACAGCGGAGATGCAGTAAAAGAGAACGTTAACCAAGAGTCGGATGGCGAACATAAAACAGCGCGAGATATTAAATCATGGAGCCTACTCCAAAAGAACAATTTTATCTGTGAATAAGGTGAAATATCACAGTTTCAGGTTGAGTAGAAACATTTGAATAAATGTAGCCCTCTCTGTACATAATAAATTAGCGTTGAAAGTCATTGTTAAAAGCAAAACTCCCGCCGACTATATTAGCCTTGTTTTAGTTTCTTGTGCCACCTACGTCACAATGTTTGGTAATTAAAACTTTGAGATATATGCCCTTCTAGTTGAATTTATTAAGCTTAAGCTGTGGTAGTTTGTTGTACTTTTGTATGTATGAACTTATCAATATTCATAAGTAAAAGTACCTACTGCAAATAACTCACAGTTCGATATTCTATTTCAAGTCAAGTCAAAAGTCAAGTCAAAATTATTTATTTCAATTAGACCAGAGAGGCACTTTTGAACGTCAATAAAAAAAAATTTAAAAGTGAAGCTATTTGCTCATTCCAAAGTGTAGATTCCTATGGAGAAGAACTTAATTTTTTTTTTTCATATATACGTTTATATTGGTTCCTGTTTAATTACTCGTCCTTCTATAAAGAGATTCTTACTTTAAAACTATCGCTACCTCTGTGAAAAAACTAAGAGGTACATTTCACAAAACAAACTTATTGTTCTACAAACTACATTTCTTCTTCGTCAACATGAATGTGACGTTCTATTTATCTAAGTCGCGGAAAACATAATACCAATAAAACTCATCTAACTTGGTTTTATTGACAGCTGAGGACGAAGTGTTTTTCCAAAGATTATTTTAGAAGTATGAAACAACTGATGTTTGTTGTATAAATCGAAGTAAAGAACATCCTCCATGGCCTTAGGGAATTAAAGTTTTATGGGAAAGTTTGGAAGGGCATTAGGTGTTTAGGATTGAAGTGTCCTATGTAATAGGGAGTGAGGGTATTACCATACATTGGGCATAGTTCTAAACTCCGTGCTATAATAGAAGAAAAATCGGAAAATGTTATAACAACTTCTGTTGGTTACTTATGACGTCAACTCAATTTGTTTTTCGACTTTTGGATCTATTAGCCTTGTATGGAACACATAACTTGCATTCCAACACACCAAATACATAATTATGTCCAAGGTAATAAGGTTTTAATGGCTGTTAAGTATAACCAACACGGCATTGCACTGTCATTTAAGTAGCTACCTATGATATTAATCTGTTAAAACATACTCAAAGACATAGGTTTATTCCACTATTCGTCTAACCTTAAAGGGCCAACAAAATTAACATATTCCCTTGATATTATTTACTTGTTATTTCATTTCCCTTTCATTACACAATCCTAGTTCACCATGAAGTAACACGTGCGACGTGAACCACAAAATGATAAACAGATTAATCACACGATAGTTTTCACGGTGTTACGACGTACATATTCAATTAAGTGACTCGATATTAATTACTTTGTAAATTGATATCAGAGTTTGAACTAAGATATCTGTGGGTTGACACAGATAACCACAGAGACACAGTAGTCACTAGTCACATACCAAGAAAAGTTCACTTTAAGAGGAAATACAATATTACAATGTCGACTTATGAATTGTAATATCAAAGTCGATCTGCATATTACCATCTATCTGCTTTGTCTATCGAGTTAATTAAGAAAGAGACATAGCTAGGCATAGCTCACACAATTGTATTTAATTAACAGCCTTCCAACCAAGACTTCTATTTTCCAGGTTTTTTTTTTCTCTTTATATGTTTATTAAACTAAAAGTAAGTAATAGATAGAATTCAGTCCACATGTTCTAGATTCAGCATTTATTTATTTGGACTGGATAACTTCAATCGAAATAGCCATTTTATTTACCTGCCACTGATAAAATAAATGGACGCCGAATTGAATATACGAAAAATTATTATAGGCTATTGGAAATAACCGATTGACATGAAGAAAGATGGCTGCAAGCAATCACGGGTCGAGGTCCGTTTGAACCTTTTGAAGTATGTTCTATCTACAACCCGAAATGCCACGAATTTTACGTTTGCATTGGCATCTGTTTCTGCGTGAATTCTTAAAAGGCCACAGGTCCCTTTTCCGGTTAAATCTGTGAGGTCCATCTGGTAGGTAGGGCGGGCCTTAAAAACGTGCATACATTTGTCTCATAAAAAGGTCGCATGTTACATATTTAAGGGACCCTTGTCAATGTCGGTTACATTCATGTGTGCGGGCTATAGAGAGTGGAGTATGTGAAGGTTTGGTTGCGTACATTTGTTTCCCAAGCCCGTAATTATAGGCGCGTTAGTGGATGCGTCGCGTCGCCGGCCGTCACCGTCACCGTGGCGTGTGCGGCGCGGCTCGTATGCACCTGCAGTCACGGTCGGACAACGTCCCACTTTGCGGTCACTTCTGCACTTGTTTGAATATTTTTCTCATGCATATTACGTAAGATGTAATGAAACGTCTCGCGCGTCAAATTTCGTTCGTCAATTGCTCGGACGTCGTGCAATAGCTTTCGAAGTTATGCTGCCTTTAGATTATTTTTGGTGATAAGCTTTTTTAAAAACACGGTTCAACAAATACACAGTTATACACGCAAACTATCTACGAACTTCATTCCAATATTAACGATGCCAGCGGGCTCGACAATATTAAAATTTATTGGAGCTTTCTAAAAGCTTTTCGGTTTTCCGTGGGCAATCAAACAAAAATACGGAAATGTGGTTCAATAGTGGCCATGAGCATACATCGATAGAATCGATACATGATTCGGAAAGTGTTTTTTAATTTTGCAATAGAGAGAGGCATGTACTGCCTGTAGATAGAAATATAAGGTAGCAACGCAATCCTAGATTGTATTATCTGACTACAAGCATGTTTATGTATTCAGATCAGTAGGAAAAGATAATGAATTATATTACGAAAATATAATGTTGGGTTATAACATAATAACAACAGACCACGCGACATTTTCTGGCAACTGACACTTGAATTTTCCTTTATTTGCCTTCGTTGCCCCACACTAGGATTTTCCCTATATAGTGGGTGTGTTTACAAACATACAATTTCACATAAACGCGCCACGACACCCAGACTCAGAACAACAATTTGTAAATCGCACAAAGAGTTGTTCCATACGAGAATCGATCCCGTGACTCGAAGCACGGCAGCCAGTTGCCCAGCCACTACACCAACCGTGCAATTTGACGAATTTTTATTTATTATGTTCCAGTAGAGTTCTCTTTTTTAATATCCGGATTTTGACAAATCGGTTCAAGATACCAATTTTACCTAAACAAATATTTTTGGGGCATCATACGTTTATATCGAGATGAAATTGAGTGAGAGAGAATGTAAACATGACCGTCTTTTAATCGATTCGGAAGAATGAAGGATAATGTTAACGTGACATATACCTAGAACAATCTGCAAAGTTTATTAATGTATTTTGACAAAATTACCTTTATATAAGTTACTAACAGCCCGTCCCGGCTTCGCACGGGGTAGACAATTATTTATTTTTGTAAATTTGGATTGTTGTAGTGACATAACTATGCTACCGCGGAGTTTTTTGTAGACATTATGATGTTCTTCAATATTATTGTACATTATTTTGTTCTATCGCTAATAGTTTCGGCAGCGCATTCGACGAAAGACATTTTAAGACTCATTTTTCTACACCTTCGGTTACATAGTTCAAATTTTACCAAGAATCCCTAATTTTTTTCAAAATTACATGTAACCTATGTCAAATTGGAAGAATGTAGCATTCTATTGGTGAAATATTTTAAATCGGCCCAGTACTTTTTGAGCCTATTCAATACAAACATACAAAAATAGGTACAAATCTTTCCTCTTTAAAAATAAAAATAAAAATAAAAAATATTTTTATTGACAAAAAGCTTCACATTACATATTTATATGGCTCTGGACCCCACACTAGGATTCCCTGTGTCGTGAGGCCCAGTCTCTTTCAGTCCGCAAAACGTTATAATACAAATGAGAGACAAAATAAAAAAGAATTTTATAATATTAGTATAGAAAGGTCAGTTCATCAGACGGTTCATCTTTGTCTTTCATTCTGCATTAGTGGACCAGCCGCGCCGGACTTCGGTGATCCGGTATTCTCATGGTTGTATATAGATACAACCATGAAAAACCGCTGCAACTTCTGCAAGCCAGGATCTACACTACTGTAGATCCTGGCTTACAGAAGTTGCAGGCGGGCTTGTCTCATTACAAAAAAAAATTGTGTCCCAACGACTGGCCTTAATTATAGCTGTAGCATATTTTACAGACATTTAAGTCAGTACAACTTAAAACCTATTACGTTCCTTTATCAGTTTGCTTTTCATCCTCATCATCATTAACAGTCTGTTCTCATCCACAGCTGGACATAGGCCAGTTTGCTTTCAGTCTTCTTATGTTCTATAACAGTATATAAATAATTGTGATCAAAGTTAAATTCCGAAAATCTGTAATTAGCTTCCGAAATATTGGAAGACACAGTCCTACACCAAATAATTTTAATTCACAATAAATAATGAGAACTCTTTGCAACAACTACCACTTCTTTTGTCACCTTTATCTTCTTTTCTCAAAATATGAACAAAGGTCTAAAGTTACATGACAAAATATTGACAAACGCATGTTTTCTAAGGCTTGTACTTGTCTATATCCGTTCCACTTGCAAGCGTAGCATTAAAGTGTTTCATTACAAAGGATTGACGTTTGCAAGTTGTGAAATATTGGGCAAATTCCTGTTAATTGACCGATAGACTTACGGCTGACACCATTCGGTCGTTTCTGGTGTGGCAATACATACGTACACACGCAGTAATAGCTCGTGACAGTCCATTGGTAGACTGTTTATTTTTGGGACCGCTAAGGAGTGGAATTCATTGTTAGAGTATGTGTTTCCAAAAGGATATTTTTTAAGGGAGGAAAATCATCGAATGGCTTCTCCCGCCCGGGTGAGGTGAGAGGAAGTGTCAGATTCTTACTGACTAAAAACCACCCCGTTCGTGCTCCTGTACTTTGAGCTGGAGCCCCGGTACCATTTTACGTTCTTGGCTCCGTATCGGCATTAGCTTTATTACGCCCCATCCGTGGTGATCTGATGTCTCTTAAAGCGCGCGCGGAACCGTATCTCCTCCGCAGGCACCGGCCTGCGGAGGAGATACGGTTACGGGACACCGGTCCCGTAGTCCGAGTAAAATGGTTGCTTATAGGTAGACGTGCATCATCGTAGGCTTAATCTGCGCCAAAGGCTGATAACTTCTTGTAATCTCCACGGTTGATGCAAGCGACTTATCATCACAGTTTAAAGAGACCAGGTTTATCAGAGAGCGCTACTGCCCTAGCTTTGCTACATATATAGTTCCTCAGTCTAGTCAGTTTTAACGACACTCATGGGAAGAATAGGGATGGTGACAGATATATTCTACTCTGACATCACTGCTTACATGATGTGGCAATTTAAGTAGCTGTGCAATACGTAGTAGATGCATGAAGTCATTTCGAGTCCAAATCTGCAATGTGAGTAGTGTTTTGTTTGGAACACGAAACTCCGATGGCCTATTGAAGTTTTTGTGGTTTTCTGTTTGTTGCTTATTTCAATGGGTCGTTATGGGACAAATGTATGTGTTCTACATTTGGAGTAGCTACTAGATGTTTTAGGCTATACAGAGTGTCTCCTAAGTCGATATTTTAATTTCAAAAGTGTCTTTTAAATTACTTGCACTGCTTGTTCTCGGCTACTGGCAGCTTCAAGTTCTATGTCGAACAGTTATCTTTTAATAGCATTTATTTTACGACCAAACACGTAACACTGATATCATTTAATCATTGTATTTTCGACTTGCTCATGTAACTGTTTGACGAGAAACTCGACTAGTTTCAAGCTATACTGGAGGCTCATATTCATGAGCAGAATTCCGCGACCCGCAATGCAGCGACTGTCGCGCTGCTACTAATGTCATTTGCTGCATCTTCAAATAAATATAGATAGGCACAGCTTTTTCATATACAAAAACAATATCCAGTCCACTTTACAAAACCAAGAAGGCGCTATAAAATCCATAATACTTCACTATCTCCACCACTCCGTTATCAAATCGAATCGAATCATTTCAACCAGCTCGCGTGTGACAATATTAAATTATCTACTAAACCCATTACACAGTGCAATGTATACGCGGCCACACATTAAGTTGAACAACACCTAAACTGACCTTCAGATGTGAGGAAAGATCATACAAAACGAGACCATACTAAAGTGGTTTATACAGCTCGATGCGTACGTAAGTTTAAGTTGTATAGGTTAATCGATTTTGCTTAGGTACTAATTATACATATATTCATTCAGTCAGTCTTACTGTGGAATGCGCTGCCCACGGATATCAGGACGGCCTCCAGTCGGCTATCCTTTAAATTTAAAGTCAATGAATATCTTCGGAACAAACTGACACAATCAAGTCTCAATTAACACCCTCCTCAGAAACTTTATATATATAATTATATAAGATATATAAACCCATTATATATTTATTTTTATATTATATTATATTTTATATTACATATATATATTTATATATGTATTTAATTATTTACATATTATATTTATGTTTCATATTAGTATGTAGTTTATGTACTAGGATACCTTTATACATATGTATGTACATTTATCACCCTCGTTTTTATTTTTATTTTTTTTTCGATAGATGCAAACTTCTTTCAAAGCCTACTGTAACACTTCTCTGCATCACCTTATGGTTGGCTGGTAGAGAATGCCATTCGGCATTAAGTCCGCCATTGTATACAGTTGTACATAAAGTGTTAAATAAATAAATAAATAAATATACATCGCGATCAGTAGTGCTCCCATTGATTAGGTATCAGCTATTAATACTCTAATCCCATTAAATAAGGCTCAATGGATAGGCATTAGTTGATTGAAGCTGTGATTAATTTTAAACCGTTTGGAGGAACCTTTTAGCTGTGGCTGATGTTTGAGAAATGGCTCTGTTTTATAGCAGCTGTCAATAGGACAAGTTATGCCTTTGGTTCTTTCGGTGTGTAGGGTCATCAACCTTAAATTTTCATTTTCAAATCATTAATTAGATAGATCATATTTTTTCTCTTAGCTGTTAGTTTAGATTCTCCGTATGTTATTTTTCGCAGATTTTCTACTTAAACCCTAAGGTTGACTGGTAGAGAATGCCATATGGCATTAAGTTCGCCTTATGTGCCATTGTGTAATGAAATTGTGTACATTAAAAACTAAATAAATAAGTAGATAAACTAACACAATTTTGGGATTTCTGATCTCAGTGCAGTGCCAAAAGTTCTATAAAAATATGTGTCTAAAATAATAATTATGCAATTTACTTAACACTTGTCTACATTTCGGGGAAATATGTATATACACATGCAGGTCGCTGTCGTAACGTTACCAAACAAAATATCGTGATACAATTTATGCGCAGAAATATTGCATGTCAGATCGATTACCTCATAATTATTTACTTTGTCGGTAATGTAAATAGGTATAATAATATACTTGCATTCAACGTGTATACTTTTTTAGGGTTCCGTACCTCAAAAGGAAAAAACGGAACCCTTATAGGATCACTTTGTTGTCCATCTGTCCGTCCGTCCGTCTGTCAAGACTCTTTTTCTCAGGAACGCGTGGAAGTATGAAGCTGAAATTTATATCAATTACTAAGGTCTACTGTCCCTTGAAGCTGTGAAAAAATCAAACTTCTAAGCCAATGCAATCAAAAGATACAGACGTTTATGCGGCAAATTTTCGACACTTGCAAGGTAATCAAAACCTACACGGTGCTTCCCGTGAACTCAGAATCTTGAAATTTGGTACGAAGCAACGTCTTATAGCATAGATAAAGGAAAAATTACGAAAACCATAAATTTTTAATTACATCACATAATACATATTTTTTTAATAATTTTAAACTTACTACCCATTTCCTCATAAACGCGTAGAGGTATTAAATTGAAATTCATACCAAATACTCAGGTCTATAATACCTTTAAGCTGTAACAAAATCAAACTTCTATGTCAACGCAATCAAAAGAAACAGCAATTTAAGCTGCATATTTTGAAACTCGTTGGCCAAGTGGTCGCAAGTGCGACTGCCGGGCAAGGGGTCTTGGGTTCGATTCCCGGGTCGGGCAAAGTATTACTGGGTTTTTAAAAAAATCTTCAGTAGTAGCACGGAGTCTGGAAATGTGCCCGGTATATGGCAATAGGCTCACCCCCTATTACATGGGACTCATAACATAAATAGTGAAAAGTGGGTGTTACTTCTGTGTGCACCTCTGCCTACCCCTTCGGGGATAAAAGGCGTGACGTTATGTATTTTGAAACTCGCAAGTACTCGCAAGGGAATCAAAACCTAAAGGGTACTTCCAGTCGACCTAGAATCTTGAAATTTGGCATGAAGCAACGTTTTATAGCACACATAAAGGAAAAATTCCGAAAACCCTAAATTTTTAGTTAATGACTCGATTGTCGTAATGAACGAACTTTGTAAACCTTGCAGGTTTGTTGTACCCTCGGTGCGCGATGATGCGGTCTACGATGGAGCACGTCGTCCCATAAGGAAACTATTCACTCGGGCTTTGAAGAAACCCAGGTACCCTTCAGGAAATACAGACTCTGGCAAAGAATTCCACTCCTTAGCAGTACTCACAAGGAAGCGTAATGCGAAGCGTCCGGGCTTGTGGTTGGGACATCTACCATGAATCGGTAACGCTTCGCCGATTGTCTTGAGGTACGATGATGAAAAGTAGTTCTTTAGGGGGAATCAAGTTGTGCAATGTGATCAAGAAATGAACATACCTATTTATTCATTGTAATAATGGACCCAACTATTCTCGTGATCATCATAAGAGCTTACTTAAAGGACTTCATTTCGGGGAGCACTGGTCTTACATATACGTGAACCTTTTAAACTGTAAAACACTAAGCGGTCACCGGTGACTGCAACCTATTGTTCTATAATTGTGTCTACAAAGATGGTACTCGATGAGTTAAACTGTCAAACACCGCGAGGATACCGGTGTCCGCACACTATTGTTATTTAATTGTGTCTATAATGACGGTACTCAAAGGGCTACACTATGATCTCCTACTCCATTGCCTGCTAATTGAGGAATATATGACAATCCCTCTTTTGTAGAGGACAGTCAAGTTCTGTTGATGTAGAACTGACTCATCATTATAATCTAGTAGGTACATTATTGTCTCATCATCATCATCAACAGCCTATAAATGCCCACTGCTGAGCAAAGCCTCTTCTCACACGGAGAAGGTTAGAGCGTTAATCACCACGCTTGCTCAATGCGGGTTGGCGATTTCAAACTAATAATTAGAAATTATAAGTCCAAGTTTCCTCACGATGTTTTTCCTTCACCGTTTGTCAGTGGTGTCTAAATAATCTCAGAAAGTACATATAACTCGGAAAAAGTCACATTGGTACTTGCCGTTGGTAGGTTTCGAACCCGCACCCTCATGCATGAGAAGCGAGCGTCTTAAACTTCCAGGCCACCACGACACGACATGATTAACGCTCTAACCTTCTCCGTGTGAGAAGAGGCTTTGCTCAGCAGTGGGCATTTATAGGCATTATTGTCTATGGGGCAGTAATTCTGATTTTGGAACCGATAATAAGAGCCACTGAGCTTTTGGGTAAAATTAATTAATTATTAGTAGTAAAGTTGGACTTGTTCATAGTAAACTCAACAGTGTATATTATTTCTCAATTCAGCTCCTTTCAAAACTGATGATTCAGTGCTGAATCGCTCACTCAAACCTGATTGAGGAAAGGTCAAGAGAAAATTGAAATTATTGCTTGTATAGTTAAACAAATTCCCAAAAACTAAATTATCGCATTCGGAGACTGCTTTTTGAAAGCCTTCAAAACAGTCAACTTTTGTAGACCGATAATCTATTAGAATCTTAGTCGCGTTAAAATAAAAATCGAATTAATCTCTGCATAAAATCACATATAAAATTTCTTATCTGTGAAGACTGGCCATTCTCTCGGTGATGACGATGATCACCAAAGTAAACGAATGATAATATGCAAATCTCAAATTCCGTATTCCTCAGGAGATTGAACGCCCCATAATTTGCCAGAGAGAAATTCTTTGACACCTCAATTGAAAATCGAAGAACAAACACAATAATCGTTAACATTAACATAAAATGGCGATTATTATAAGTAGGTGCTAACCAGCCGATGGAAGGTTGGGGTACATTATGTCATGAACGTGTCTTGTTTAACAACAGTCGATACGCCGCGCGCCGCAGCGGTGCGTGTGAGGGAAATGAATCGCTTACTTTCACGAGTCACTTATGAAATTTGCGATTTACACGTTATGAGGCGTATTTTGCGCAAGACTTGGCTCTGCGCGGCCGCAGCTCGGCTTGAACCGCTGCGCGCGCGCCTTACGTCACAAACCCGTGCACGTTTCTCAATCTCTAGGGTTCGTCTCTACAATAAAGAATAATTATTTACCATTTAATTAAATTCTTACATAATAGTACTACGGCTATTCGAGTTCTTTATCTCCGAATTATGAGAGTAATTTGAGTAATTTCCTATGCAATAGTTACGTATTCAAATTAATGCTATTAACTTCGGTACCTAAATGGTGAACAATAGCTGCTCAACGCCTACCTAATTATGATTGAGTGAGAATCCTGTATGGGGCACGTAATACAAGTATCCACAACGTTGTAAGCAACATTTATACCTATTTATATATGTATGTGTGTGTTAAACCTCAATATGCAATGTTTATTCATCTAGATTTGTTCGCTGCGTTACATTTCTATCGATTGTTCGTGAAACGGACCGGTTTGATTACAACACGCGACAGCTTGAACCAAAACATTCGACGATTGAATGGTACTTATATATACACATATTTCAATTATAAAATCAATGGTTTTTGTTTGAGAGGAGGGTTAATTGCTTGATTTGAATGTTATTATAACATTGTCCATATAATTTCTATGGGAATTAGCTATATTTAGAACATTATTCCGAGATAAATCTTCTTAAGCTACTTTCGTACTTAATTATTCTTTATCAAAAGTTTTATTTATAGAAATAAATCTGATATTTGACTAAAGAACATTTTTATCATCGAAATTCAAACTCACTCGATTTGTAATTCAAAAAAATTGTTTAAGGCATAATTTTTTTTATTTTAAAAATAATTCAATAGCTACTACTACTATTCTAAAATTAAATGAATTCATAAATGGAAGATAGAATAATACAAATCCGTTATTAAAATAAAATGGAAAGCCACGACAACATTAATTGATTTTTCAATAAATAAAAGCAAATAATGGATTTGTTTGATATGTGTATTCCTGGAAATAACAGATAAGCGGCGAGCACACTGAATGAAGGCATTAACGACAGACAGGCGTGAGGTTATGTAGGTACATACGTATGTATGTGAGGAACATTTTGCATTATTCAGGCATTAGCAGATACGTATGATCTACTCTATGTATCCGATATAAAACTCCATGGATCAAATTTCGATGGAAGGCTAATCCAATGTAAATATGTTTTCGAATAAGTTTAGCCATTTTTTGCGTTTTTGCCTTGTCGCATGGCACTATAAGAACAATAATGGATTGGCATCACAATTAACTTGGTTCCTATAGGTACTCTCTTGTTATATTTAAACTGACTGCCTCGTTGGCCGAGTGGTCGTAAGTGCGACTACCTGGCAAGGGGTCTCGGGTTCGATTCCCGGGTCAGGCAAAGACCTAGCGCGATTTAAAAAAATAATTATTAGCACGGAGTTTGAAATCGTGTCCGGTGTATAGCAATAGGCTCACTCAGTATTACATGGGACTGATAACATAAATATTGAAAAGTGATTGTTACATAGTACAGTGGCATTAAGTGCCGTAATACGCATCTCTACCTTCCCTTTCGGAGATAAAAGGCGTTATGTTATGTTATCTTTAAAGTCAGCAACCAACATACCTTCCCTTTCGGAGATAAAAGGCGTTATGTTATGTTATCTTTAAAGTCAGCAACCAACATCAATACCAGATTTTGTTCTAGGCCAGCTTAAACTGTCAAACACCGCGAGGACACCGGTGACCGCAACCTATTGTTCTTTAATTGTGTCTATAATGACGGTACTCAACGAGTTAAATAAAAAAGGCCGATGACCTCACCATCTCTTTCTACACTTGTCGTTACTACCTCACCGTCATAGTACGATAAAACTAATTTTATTATAATAAAAGATTAAATTTCCTAAGCTGTTATTGTTCAGCTCAGTTAGAAACAAGTCCGCGAGCGCATCAAGTTGAAGCGTCAACGAGATGCAGAGGCACGCCGCCGGGCTATATCTACAAACAACATCAGAATGAAATAGTTGAAGCAGGTCGCTTATAAATTTCATTCATACTTACTTAAAACTAGTTCAAAGTATTACGCAAGCACTGTGGAAAGTACATTGGAAACTCTCAATATATTAATAGCAATTAGGTAGTATGTCAGCGACCGGCAATATTTGCGCGGATACTCGTACAAACGGATGTCAATATAAAAAATGGTGGTATAGCTTCGTGGGAATGATATTTTTGATTTCCCAATACAATGGACTTATTGCGTAAGAGAAAGAACAAAAAATGAAAGGAGGCGTTATGTTAATTGACGTACAAACGCGAGCCTACAAGTGGTATTTGTACGAGTAATAAATATTTGTGGTGTAAATTCGTCATATACAATACATACAAGAGGTTTAGTTTAACTTCTTTATCTTCTTAAATATTGACCGATAGCGAGCGAAGCCCGTGAAATTAGAAAGGGCATATCGGATTATGTGTACTCGCATTGAATCGATTTGAACGAGTGACCAAACGATTATGAAATACAAGAAACTACTGTGAAAATGAAACTAATGTTTTTTGGAAAAATGTAAATTTACGTCCTAAAACGTTTTACTCAATTAAATGGTTTCACAAAACAAGTTTATTTACCGTACCCACAGACATGCATCATAACTATAGTGAAAAGTGGGTGTTACATTGTACAGTGATTTTAAGTACCGTACCTAATGTGCAGTGGCACCCCTTCGGGGATAAAAGGCGTGAAGTTATGATTTTTATAAAGTTAAGGAATTAAATGTTTATTTTATGTATTAATAGTTGTAATCAACTACTAGCTTGTAAGCCTGATGTTGCATAAATAACAAGAAAACAAAACACGATTCGAATTTTAAAAATTATTTTTGTTACTCTGAAGCCTTAGTACGAGTTTATTTTACGTTTAAAGTAATCGAAACGAGTACGCGTTCGGCGTTTTGATTGGCCGGCGCACCCTCGTTACGATTACTTTAAACGTAAAACAAACTCATACTAAAGCCTCTATATACTAGCTTTTTACCTAACGTTTTTTTTTTTTCATTACGAAGCAAATATGATTTCTAAGACCTTAATAATGTCGCGGGGAACCGGGTAGTCAGTAAGATTCTGACACTCCCTATCGCCTCACCCAGGCGGGAGCAGGCATTCGATGATTTTCCCCCCTTAAAAAAAAGACCTTAATAATACTACCTAAGAAACTAAGTCTCAGTAATTTAGTCTAAAATAAGACTGAAATTATGAGAACAATCAATTTTTCAAGTCCTAATTACAATTACCTACACAGGCAACATTTGGTGAAATGGAAATTTCAGCTGTAATTTACGTTCGCACATAGAAGGATATAATGAATGGGTTCCTTTATCTTCAATAGCAATAAATAATTTCAAATCGAAATTCACAAAGGTAACATTACTTAGTTGAATAAAACCCGTTATACAGAACCCCTTCACAAATACTTATTTCTATATAATGTTTAGATATGTATGTAGAATGTACGTTTCCAAAATGTACGTTATTTATAACATTATATTCTTTGTATTATGACAACCGTAAGACATATGTTGCTTACGGCTTATTCAAGTACTGTTCGATGATTTTACTCAACTAATTTCAAGATACGCCTAGGGCTAAGACCTAAGTCACTCCGCTGGCTTACTAAGAGGACCCGGTGCATCCGTCAGGTGCGTTTTAGCGAGGTGAAAATCCCTCACTCCCTAGTCTTCTTCCCCAAACAGCTAGGCGTCTTTTAAAGGTTTCCCTACGTCAACAAAAAAGTGGCTCTTAACCAGGTGGACTGTGTGACAAAATAACTTAAGGTGCTTAACTAATTACTGTTATGCTCTGAATTAATCCATAATATTCTGTTCAGCTACAAAATCAATTCAAAATGGACAAAATTTCACATTAACATTACTATAGTAGCGGTATAATTTGTCTGTCCACAACAATTAGTAAAGGAATGTAAAGTCTGTAGGTATCTACTGAACAAATAACTTTCTCTGAACTCAGACAAAGGTTATTTACATTACCAGTATCTTGAAATTGTACATAGGCATTACCATTCCCAACTTAATTCAAATACTAGTACTTTCAACACCACTCCGTCCGCAATAAAACGTTACATATATTTCTCTAGTCTATATTTTATTTACGGGATAAGCCGGTAATCGAGCAGACGGATCACCTGATGGTAAGCAATCGGCGTCTCTTATGTACACCTGGTATACCAGAGGCGTTATAAGTGCGTTACCAGCCTTCTGGGATTAGGAATTTGAGGATTGTTGGGAATTGGGGAAGGGGTGGTGTAATTGGGCAATATAAAATTACAGTGACTTTTTGCGAATTTGTATCGAAATAGAAACAATAGTTTTTAAGTTGGATTCAATGTTCATACACTACATTTTATATTCGATAACTTAACTATTTATGAGTATATTTAATTCTACAACAAAAATCTCTAGTCAACTAATTTAATTAAGGGTCGATTTTTCAATGATGATTGTTACAGTTAATTCTTAACTGAGATATACCTTTGAATATATTCTTCCATATTAAAAACTGTCAAATATTAATTTTATTATACAGTTAAGGGTTAACTGATGATTGAAAAATCGACCTTAAGGCAATTAGACAAAATCACACCAAATATCTGTAAATAACAAAGCAAACAGTCTTAAATAAATGAATATTTAAACAAACTGATACTAAAGTACCTACCAGTGTTGTTTGAACACAAAGTTTACTCGTAATTTACACAAAAGGAGCGAAAAAACTTTCTAACTAAAGTGTCCTTTGCTTGAGTTCGAAGGTAAATCATTTGGAAATCTACCTAAGCGTAAAGTACTTAGTGAAAGGATAATGTGATGACGTCACAAGCACCACACCTACGCTCCTACAACACAAGGCATAGTACGAGTCTGTTTCAGTACGTGTTCTTCGCTCTGATTGACCGACTCCAATGAACCAGCCAATCAGACCGCCGAACGCAGTCTCGCTTGGATGACTTTAAACGTACAAGAAACTCGTACTAAGGCCTTCAGGTCGGTAAATAAATTACACATCGGTACGAAACCGGCTGAAACCGCAGAAATTCAAACAGAAAAGCTACACATGAACAGTAAACACACATGTAGTTACCTCAATATCGCAAAGTCAAAGGAAAGGAAGAAAGGTCACCCACTTCACGGAATTAACGTTAAACATTATTTAACGTTCACAATGAGGGTTTTTGTATCACTCGAGGCGTTGACATTTGTGGTACTAGATTTCTAGCCCATACTGGGTAAATGAGATGTTAAAGACGCTCACTTCTCACGCACGAGAGTGCGGGTTCAAAACCTTTCTTTTTAATGACGAGGGAAAACCTTCAGAAGGCGCTTAGCTTTTTGGGGATAAAGACAAGAGAGTGTGGGATTCGTACTTCACTAAAACCACCCCAGTAGCTAACCTCACCTGGTGAGGTTAGCTCACACCTACACCTCCTTACGGGTGGTGAGGCTCACCACCTGTAAGGAGCACCAGTAGAACTGCTCCGGAGCTCCCACGGTGCAACGCCTGTTACAACACATATCTAGGGAGACCCTTGATCATCGCTTTGCACGGCAAGTACCAATGTCACTTTTTCCGAGTTATATGTACTTTCTAACATTATTTAGATACCACTAACAAAGGGTGAAGGAAAACATCGTGAGGAAACCAGGACTTATAATTTCTAATTATAACTTTTGAAATCGCCAACCCGCATGGTGATTAATGCTTAAACCTTCTCCGTTTGAGAAAAGGCCTGTGGTCAGCAGGGACTATTCATGTGATGTGTTTGATATGAGATGTTAATGGTTGGTTGAATGTTTGATATGAGATAAGACCTAATTCGATGGTGGCGTCCCCACAAACGAAACTTCACGGACAATTATTAAGAATCTAATCTAGTAGAAAGTCATATAGGAGATGTGTATTTTATCGTCAGCCAGTAATCTCTAAACTTAATCTACAGTGCTAATCTAAGTTTTACTCATTTTTATGCTTCTTCATTAAACTATGATCTACCCTAGACAAACTTGTTTCGTCGTCGTGTAAAGCGAATACATATTTTACTACCACGACACTTCTCAAACTTGAGAATGGACACTGCATAAACATTTTAATGTAACGTTAACTTGAATAAGTTATTTTGTTTCTAAACTTAACATCATTAAACTTCGCCTTTGGATACACAGTCGAGTAGGTTTAATTATAGTGTCTCTGCTTGAAGTTAGCACTATTCATATCTTCATATATCTTTAACAGCTGTGTCAAAAAGGTTTCAAAACTCAAATCTTTTTTGGTGACTGTCTCTAGAATAGACTAGACAAGAGCAGAGGAAAACGTAACAACAACCTTTACTGAAATTTCACATGCAAATTGGATTTAAGGGAACTGTCTACGTTGCGTCATTTGACGAATGCATGCATCGTTCACAAACAATAGGCGGCCTAAAAATGTGGTAAATGTTTGTATCTTGCTTAGAAACTATGAAAACAAAAAGCGGCAGCGATAAATTCGCCCATCAGTTTTGACGACTGCATGCATTCGTCACAACGTGGACAGTTTTATTTTTAAGGGGGAAAATCATCGAGTGACTTCTCCTGCCTCGGTGAGGCGGCAGCGTGTCAGACTCTTACTGACTATAAAACTACGCCGTTCCTACTCCTATACTTCGAGCTGGAGCCTCGGTAGTCGGTAGCCGTTAAGTCCTCCGCGGCTCCGTATCGGCATCAGCCCTATTGGGCCCCATCTGTGGTGGTCTGATGGCTAACGTGGTCAGTTGGCCTAACAACGTGATCAAACAAATAACAATCAAACACCATAGCTAAACGAATCTCATTAACCAAAAACGAACATTATTTGCAATAAATTACGAGATAAGATTACTTAACTTTGCTCTCGACTGTGAATCAAAGTTTGTTTTCCTAGGTGTTAAGACAACGGATGCCTGGGGTAGTATTTTGTTAGTAAACCACTGATATAAACTAAGCGCCTGAGTTCCGTTTTATGTGGCTTTTGATCCTTGTTTAACGATTACTCTCGGAGTACCTGACTTGGTAACATCGATAAGTCTTTTGTAGTTATTTAAATGCGTGTCTACTTTAAATTTACGTATTTATAACAAGGACTAACTTAAGTAACTGTTTGACGAGGAGCTTGACTAGTTTTAAGCCATGCTAGAGGCTTAGATTTATGAGCAGCATTCCATTTCATGTTGAATATGAGCCTCTAGCGTGACTTGAAACTAGTCAAGTTCCTTGTCAAACAGTTACGTGAGTCAGTTCTTGTAAAAAACATAACAATTAATTTAGTATGTTTCACGAAATTTTTACATAAACGAGAACTGACTTGGAGAATTTCACTGCAAGTACAAAGGACGAGTTTATCTACTGACCCCCGTTAACTTATTTTCTTATGGACATTGGTAATGCGTCGCCCCACGAGATTGTTTCATCAACTACCCTTTACAATGGGCAAGCAGGAGTAACTTGTAGGTGACCTTTTTAATGTATTAATTTTTGTAAGTTTAGAATTAGAGCCTGTCTCGTTGGCCGAGTGGTCGGAAGTGCGACTGCTGGGCAGGAGATCTCGGGTTCGATTCCCGGGTCGGGCAAATTATTATTTGGTTATTAAAATAATCTCAGTAGTAGCACTTCGAGTACCGTCATTATAGACACAATTATAGAACAATAGATTGCGGTCACCGGTGACCGCTTGGTGTTAGACAGTTTAAAAAAAAATTCTAACTTATTTACAATATTTATTGCTTAGCAAATAGTCTTCTGAGCCTGCATTGTATAATATTATTTTGTCACTATACTCATCACAAGAGGTGTGACTGTGTCTGTTTGCTGTCAATATAGTTAGTTTAAACCTCTAGTGCTTGGTACCACACGATTGCATTGCCTTAACGAATATTGAACACGACCCACGAGCTCTCGTGTTGATGACAAAATGTGTACCTATATTGTACCTATATATACACTTCTGTCAACCTCTTGTAAGATACAATGGTGATCACTTGACATAGTTATTATTATGGCTCGAATATTTTGTTAGTTTCCAAGTATGTAATCTATATATATATATATATATGTCGGAGGAAGCTGGGAGTTAATTGTTACTTGCATTGCATAACGCACATTAATTTTTATTTGTTTTATATTCACTTTTTAAAATGCCTAAATTAATTTAAACTGATTTGTCACACTTAAAATTCTTAATTTGATTTATTAGAATTATTGATAATTTGACTTCCTAAGTAACGACCAATCAGAGCAGAGCGCGCGCCTCAAGCGGGGTCGAGGCGCCATCTTACTGATAAAAAGAGAGATAGTTTTGGCGGGAGAGAATGAATTAGCCATCGGTCGAGGCGGATCGTTTATGTAATTTTACTGTAAGATCGGTGCCCTGAACCCGTTGCTCAGTCCTAATTATTAACTTTTCTTTTACGTTATTGTGAAACAGATAAAACTATTGTTACTATCTAAATTAAAATAGTGTTTATTGTGATCGTTGTGTTTTGTGCTCGCATTTTACCCTCATGACGCCCACTAAGCCCGCAATCACTAATGACGATGTCGGCGATGACAATGTTTCTCCGACATATATATATTTATATGAATCCATTTTTCCCTTGGTCACAGCATCACGCGTGAATGGCTGGACCGATTTCACTAATTCTTTTTTTGTTGTATTTGTTATTATTAAAAAGTTCTTGAGACAAAAAAAACCTGAAAATCTTTCGGGAACGGGAGGAAAACGGGATTGCGCGTTCGAAGTCGCTAGTTACAGACAGGAGCCAGTTATTAGAGGTAATATAATAAAACATCCTACCTTTTATTCTACGACGTGATTAGTCTATGCTTTGTATTAAATGGATCTCTCAGTTTGCACTGGTTGTAAATCCACACACACACATCAGCAGCCTATAAGTGCCCACTGGTGACCAAAGTCCTCTTCTCACACGGAGAAGGTTTGAGCATTAATCACCACGCTTGCTCGGCGCAGATTTTAAACTTATAATTATAAATTATAAAGTCCAGGTTTCCTTACGATGGCATCCTTCACCGTTTATCAGTGATATTTAAATAATTTGAGAAAGTACATAGAACTCGGAAAAAGTCACATTGGTAGTTGCTGTTGGTAGGTTCGAACCCGCACTCTCATGCATGAGAAGCGGGCGAGACCTCCGAGCAACCACGGTTGTAAATCCGGGTATCAACAAACCCATAGACATAATGAAGTCGGTTAAAAAAATCGTAATAATTTTTATTTCGTGGAAGACGAAAGAATAAAATAAGACAGACATATTTGAACCCACTTTTCACAGTCTTATAGTTCATTTTTCTACCGACCTTGACCTCGAATGACCTGGGATGGTACTTTTATGAATATTTCAGGTGTTAGCGCTACGTTTCTGAACTTGAGACATTCCCATGATAATCGGTTGCCATGGTTACCGAGTCCGAACGACTTGACAAGGGTCCGACTAGACTATTTAGAATTTATTTAATACTTTTATTTTTAATCTATTTACTAACAAGAAAGGACCATCTGCCTTGTGGCACTTAGGTCTGGACAGAAAAATATATGTCTTATTTGAGTTAGGTAACTTGTTTCAAACATTTTATAGAGGTATAAATGCAGATAATATAAATTAGTAATTTATTTCGTTACAGTTACCTACGTTACATCTCACCCCCTATTACATGGGACTCATAACATAAATAGTGAAAAGTGTGTGTTATGTATATTGTACAGTGGCATAATGTGCTCCTCTGTCTACCCCTTCGGGGATAAAAGGCGTGATGTTATGTAGTTACCTACAAAGGTACTCATAGTTTGTTCGCGTTAAGAATGCAGTGAATCATTATTGCAACTGTAAGATAAAGATGTATTCACAGTAGTGTCAAATTCAAACAAAATATATTTTCAATGATGAAGCTTAATGAATTAATAAAAATATATAATAAAAGTATAAAATCAGTTTAGGGAACGGGGCTATGCTGACAGACAATGATGACTTACTGCATTCTTAATATACTATAGTTGGGAATCCAATGAAAATTTAAAAGGGATTTAATAACTTTTTTAAAAGAACAACTAAATTTAAAAACCTGATCCTTGACAGGGACACCAAAATATACGTTCAGTAGTTCTCCAGTCTGCCTCGTTGGCCGAGTGGTCGCAAGTGCGACTGCCGGGCAAGGGGTCTCGGGTTCGATTCCCGGGTCGGGCAAAGTATTACTGGGTTTTTAAAAATCTCAGTAGTAGCATGGAGTCTGGAAATGTGCCCGGTATATGGCAATAGGCTCACCCCCTATTACATGGGACTCGTAACATAAATAGTGAAAAGTGGGTGTTACATTTTAAGTGGCATTAAGTGCCATAATGTGCACCTCTGCCTACCCCTTCGGAGATAAAAAGGCGTGATGTTATGTTATGTTATGTTAGTTCTCCACTATTCTAGTTACAATGTTACATATCTCTAGTTAGTATTAATAACCTTTAACAACTTGTCATCAAAACCTGCGTGGCTTGTTGTAAAATCAGAGTAATGTTCGCCCTTCATCCATTTCATTAGGCTTACCACATCAACACGTATGTTTCCTAAAACAATGATATTAGTAAAGAGGTTACGCACTGGTAACCAATCAACCAATGAATCGAGGTTTACTACAAAAAACGATAAAAAAACAAATGAAGTTATTCATATGATTATTTTGCGCAATTCTCAAATGACTAGCTTTGGCTTGCAATGTCATAGGCCTTTCTTGAGGGGATAACATCCAATTAATGACTTCTCCCGCCCGGCTGAGGCGAGGAGTGTCAGATTCGTATTGACTAAAAACTACCCCGTTCCTACTCCTGCAGCTCGAGCCAGAGCCCCGGCAACCCTCCGTGGCTCCATATCGGCATCAGCCCTAATGGGCTCCATCTGTGGTGCTACGATGGTTCTTTGAGGCGCGTGGCCACGCCTAATTTTCTATTCTCAAACAATTTCTGATAAATCAATCGTTTTGCTCCTCTACCTCTACACACTCCAAGGAACGTCGACGCCATAGTTTTCTTCGGCCGGCTTTTCGTGCGTTTTGTAGGCCATCAATATTAAATGAGACCCAGTCATATTAAATTTTAAAATTAGATTAATGTTCTGGACTCCTTTATGATTTCTCAAAAAAAAATTGTATCATACACATCCTTATAAAAGTCTCCATAAATATATATTTACAAAGACTAAGTAGTAATTTTATAAAAAGGCATGTGAGCATGCGTTTTTATTTAAATTATTGTCGATACTTACTTACAAAGCTACTAATATAACTCCAACCCAAGTTTCTGAAAGTACTTACGTCGAATTTCTTGATTTATGTATCTAATGGTACAGTTTATTTTCACCAAAACGAAATCATACTCGTGTCTCGCAATAAACAAAACTGGGAAAGGCTTCATAAATCTTTCAATTGCTCATTTTCTTGTTTCTTTTTACCTAATCGTGAAGTATTTGTTTGGGGTAATATAACAACCTAACGGAGCAATTGCATTAATATTTATAGATTTTGTTGCTTCTTGTTACCATATAAAATAACTTTCTGTGGCTGTAGTTTAAAAACATTATTCAATAGTCTCTTCAAGCTGCATTTAAAGTCCAACTAACTTTTTTACATTGCATTTTCGGTGGTACATTTCAATCTAAATATAAAACGTTCTTCTCCATCCGTAACTTTATATTGTGTTTAAAAATTCTGTAGACTTGCAGCATTTCTCATCCGTTCTAGAATACCAATTCGGTAAGATGCAAATCACGCAATTTGTAGGTAAAACGGAGCAGTACTACGACGCCAAGAACTTAATTGCCCTGTGTTCCCGATTTACTCTGCCCTACCGATTGTGAAATAGGGGTAATTTTGAGGCACATGTTAATTTATTTGATTCCGTATTACAAAGGACCATGTTGATGTTAGATACGCTGTCACAAAACCGCACAATAAGCATTATTTCCAGCTAGCTGTACATTTGTGTGGACGAGACGGTTACACCTCGACTATTCATTTATTTGAGCACACTCATTTAGCTTCATTTAGCATGGACCGCTTCCTCGAAATCTTTCCCCGCTGTATATAAAGCGATGTAATAGATTTCCTCTCCCCTTTGCAAGGTTTGAATTCGCAGAACAGATGGGAAATGTAGATTTGAATTCGCATTTGTGAATATTCGTTCTCAACATCAGTCAGACTGTACGTATTTCATATTAAATGAGCTGTTGATCATGATGATCTATAGACTTCTTTTTTTAAGGGGGGAAAATCATCGAATGACTGCTCCCGGCTGGGTGAGGAGGGAGGTTGTGTCAGATTCTTACTGACTAAAAACCACCCCGTTCCTTGTCCTGCACGGCGAGCCGGAGTCCCGGTAACCCGTTAGGGTTACCGGGACTCCGGCTGTTGTTAGGTTAGGTTGCGGTTAGGTTATCCGCGACATGATCTATAGACTAAGAAATCTATTGGCTATGAAAAGCTGTTGGGAACGTAATAATTTTTTTTTTTATTTAATGATAAAGGGTATAAGATATGCCTTACAATTTAACGCCATGTCCAACAAAACTATACATAAATAGTTTGACTGTAGGATCTTTGACATTTGTTTTAAATTAGTATTTATTATGATAATGGTCAGAGTAAATATTTAAATACTTATTATTACGTAAAGCTTTGTTTAAATATATACATAAATGTCATGTTTTTATAATAACTATCGTGAGACATACTTCGCGACGTCGCCGCTACCGCGCACGCTGCTCATGAGGAAGAACCCCTCTGTGGTTCGAAACGAGTAGAGCTTTTCTCAGTATATTCACGTGAGTAACCCGCGTTTTTACTTAATTTACATAAATGTTAATGTTAATAGAATGTATGTATAAATATATATCATAGTTAAGTAGTATGTAATAGTGTTAATAAATGTAGTTCTTTTTCAATCGATTATTATGTGTTACATTGATAGAATAAATTATTATGTACGTATGTAGATTTATTGGGTCTTATAGGGGCACTTAGAAAGGATTTCCAAATATTCCTATGAGCATGAGATAATCTACAACTTTATCCGCGTATGAAGTCGTAGCCAAAAGCTAGGGGTATATCTGCAAATTTCTCCTACGTATCTACGTAATATCTTGTTAAAATGAGACAGGCATGGTAGTGCTGATAACTAGACTTTTACGAGTTCTTTACAACCCTCTCATGAGTAGTGGAGTAAACTACGTAATCTTAACATCTCTAGTGAGAGAGAAATGAAATTGTACTAAAACAATGAAGTAGCAACGTCACGAATTGACCGAATGAAATGAATGGATTCGAAAGATTCTCGGAATGATTGGCACTCGATTAACAGTTGTTTCTGAGTGACGTCTCTACTTTCCCTCGGGGCAAGTTTGGTACTTATGTTCTGTTGCAAACAGATTAGAATCAAAGTTACATTAGTTCAATCTCTCTAAGATTTTAGTTTTAGCTTGAATGTTGATTTAATGAATGTTTAATTAAATCAACGTTTTGTTGTAGTCGTGAGATCTTGGCTGCGATCGAAATTTCCAATAATTTAAGTTTTATTTTTGATTGATAGTTTTGTCAATGATTGAGGTTTTGGTATATTTATTCGAGTGTGTTTAGCTTCATCCTTTGCGATATAATTGTAGGAGAGCCATGCTGCGGCACGAACGGGCCGGCTCGACCGGAGTGATACCACGGCCTTACAGAAAACTGACTGTTGTATTTCGACGTGTTAGTGAGGTTACCGGAGTACCAATTACCCCTCTCCTCCATTTCTCAATCTCTCCAATCCATGAATCCTCAAACTCCTAATCCCCAAAAGGCCGGTAACGCACTTGTAACGTCTCTGGCGTTCCAAGTGTCTATGGGCGACGCCGATTGCTTACAATAAAAAAATATGGTAATTTTATAATCTTTAGCTGACTACACTTCTATGTACTGAAGTATCGCATGAAGAGTTTATACATGCTGTGTTTATTTGAAAACATTATTTAGGTAAATGCAACCAATATGTGTTTAAATAAAATTTAAACTATCCAGGTTTATGTTTGCATAAAACCATGTGCAGAGCAAATTATTCACGATCCCGTGGTTTCCATTGAATTGAAAATTTAATTAAATCTAGTGTGTATTTGAACAGATGGTGACCAGTCAGTATTGCAAAGCAAAATAAAATAAAATAACACTGCAAATATTTTGTTTATATTGCGGTACAAGGTAAATATATCGCTGTGCTGAAATAACGCAACTTGTTAATGTGTGAAAAATACACACAACATTATGGCCACTATGTATTTTTGTGTACTGTATTCGAATACATTTTAAACAGAAAATTGATCCTATAGCTATAATAATACCTTTCTAGATATTATTAAAGTGAATTATTATATTTTTGGGTTACTCGCGTAACTGTTTGACGAGAGATTTCGACTAGTTACAAGTCATTCTAGAAGCTCATATTCATGAGCAGCATTCCGCAATTCGCGACACGGCGACTGTCGCGCTGCTACTAGCTCAGTAGCAGTAGTAGCGCAGCGGCCGAAAACATAATAATTAATTTAGTATGTCTCACGAATGTTATAATACAAACATTATTAAACTGCTTGCAAAGCAGCTATATTGTGCAAAATACCATATGACGGTACAGTTGCAGAAAAGTACTATATGACTACTAATTCTATATAGGATCTGAGAATAAGCATCAAATATAGGCACAGCGCAGTTTATGTAGTGCAACTTGTAAACAACACAGAATAAATTAATATATAATCTACAAAGAAAACTACGTAATGACACTAACTATACCTACTTATAACAATCAATCTTTCAACCCTACATCTAATGTAGTCACAATAAGGAAATCCAAGCTATATTAAGTTTGAATAAAACACCAAGTTTCAGTAGTAGCTGCGAGTAGTTAGGCAGAATAACTTTATTATTCTCAACTCAATCACTGTTCCCACAAACTTCTCTATCAAATGTTAAAAAGTAATTTGTTTCGTCTAATAGCCGTAGGCGCAATTACAGAAGAAAGATCTTCAGGAGAAATTCCTGGATTGGGAAAAGTGTTATTGGAAAATTCTAAGTATGTAATAGCATAGAAGCTGAAATTATACTCAGTGTATAACAATAGTCTGCAATAGGCTCACCTCACCAACAATTTTATGGGACTCTTAACATAGTAAGAAGTTGGAGTTAAATTGAAGACTTTCTGTGTACGTCTCTTAGATAAAATGCATGATGTTGTGGTTATGTTATTTATCTTCAAAACACGAGTGACATAAGTTAATCATTAAATTAAAACAGCCCTAATATCAGCGCTCTGAATTAATTTATTCCACTTGTACGTTCCTGACAATACAATTAAAATACACATCTGCCTATCCTGTCCTGTTGTTCGCATAGATTTTCAGATCGATTCGGTATTGTTTTATGGAACCGAATAAAGTATTTTCAACCCTTAAAAGATTAATTAAGGGTTTTTACAAAGAGCTCTATTATTATTATTCTCTATTGTGAAACCTATTCATAGTGTTTGAGATCCATAATGCCATTTGCGACAGACTGGAGTTAGTAGTTAGACACACTCTGTCCCTAATGACTTACGATTGTCGCCTGATATAGACACCAAGGCTATTCTTCTAGACATGGAAACATCCTGAACTTAATGATTAGTTTAGTGACTTATTTCGTAATACAAAATCTTCCATAGCAATTACCGGTCGACCCGGAGTTTCAGTAATCCGGAATAACGTAACTACTAGACCATCATAACAAAATGAACACGACATGTAGGTACCGATAAAAATGTCAATTTACTAATATACTTAGATAGACAGTGTAATATTTCGGCTATGATTAATATCGCTTCGGAACAAATGATAAATCATTGAGTGCGGAGGAAAATTTGTTTGCTCTATTACCTTCCAGATGAGATACAAGATGAATGAAGCCAGTCAAGACGCCATCACTTGAGAAACTATGCCTCTTTGATAAATTATATTTGAATCAAACAGTGGCCGTAACGAAAATATATTTTGGTCACGTACAGCGAAGATTCAAGAGCTTTGAGGATATTTACGACTCGCGAAGGGCTGGCAATGGCAACGACCAAAAAAATATCTAACAGCTTGCAGAATATTCTCCATAATCAATTGAATGGGAAAAAAATAAGAAAACTTTTACATAAACCATTATGCAGCTATCAACCTGGTGATAAATATAAGAAAACTCATAAAATATCCAATAAACATTCGCTGTCTGTTTAATATTAATAAATACGTTTTTAGATGTATTCCAGAATACATTTATGCATGATTGTTGAGGATGAACGGACAGTAATGATCGGATGTGAGGCGAATGAAAACATCGCGCCTGCGCCTTGTACCCGGGACCCTCTGATTCATACTACTACTATACCTACATAGATAGAATTTCCCGGCATTTCTTACAACTGTTCGAAGAGTTCTTATCATAGGATTAAAACAGAACTCAATAGAAGAGATTATCCCCTACTTCTTTCGGATTAGAACTGTCATTAGCAGATTACAGCTGCACTTATGTTATCACAAGTATTTCCTATATATCTTGTGTTAATATACGTAATCACGAGGAAATGATATTACTTTCGCACGTTTAAGTCGATTTGCGAGGTCAATGCATATTATATGAATATGTTATATATGAAAATGTATTAAAATTTTGGTGCCAGCGTTTTATATGAAACTTGTAAGGTATGCAGCGACCTAGTTGTGAGCATGGCGCGGCGCGGGCGGCGGCCTGCCACCTGCTTTCTTTACAACTCTTATCTCACATTATGTAACGGGAAGAACATCGTTGATCAAGCACAGAATCGATACCGGGGATAGCTTGCCCATCAAACATAGGCAGTACCCCTTTGCCCCCCCAATTATGGCAGAGCTTGAGAAGGAAATTCAGGACATGCTGGACAATGACGTAATAGAGCCCTCCTTTAGTTCATGGCGTTCTCCAGTATTACTAGTGAAAAAGACTTCGGGTAAGAATCGATTGTGCCTCGACAGTCGCCAATTAAATAGGATTACAATAAAAGATTCTTATCCCTTGCCTAGGGTTACAACCATCTTAGACAGTCTAAAAAATGCTCAGTTTCTGTCTACTATTGATTTACGATCAGCTTTCTGGCAAATACCGCTTGAAGAAACCAGCAAGGAAAAGACAGCTTTTGGACTCGCGGGAAAAGGACTGTATCAGTTCAAAGTCATGCCGTTTGGACTAGTCAATGCTTCTCAAACACAACAACGTTTGATGGATCGGTTGTTTACGCCGGAATTTGAGACTCGAGTGTTTACATATTTGGATGACATCGTCATTTGTGACAGCAGTTTTGACAACCATTTATCGTCATTGTCACATGTCAAAAATCAGCTTAAAGAGGCAGGATTAACGATAAATCTGGAGAAATGTGCATTTGCGAGATCATCATTAAAATACTTGGGCTACATCGTAGACAAGGAAGGATTACGTACCGACCCAGATAAAGTGAAGGCGATTCTCGACTATCCCAGGCCTACTACTTACACGGAACTAAAGCGATTCATTGGTCTAGCTAGTTGGTACAGGCGGTTTGTGGAAAACTTTGCCATTGTCGCAGCTCCGCTTCATGAATTAACTAAAGGAGGCAAGAGAACTAAATGTATAGAATGGAATAAAGAGGCAGAAGATTCTTTCTTAAACCTGAAGACTGCCTTGACCTCGACACCAGTGTTAAGAGTGCCAGATTTCACCAAACCCTTTTCTATTCAATGTGACGCCTCTAACAGGGGAACTGGTGGAGTTCTAATTCAAACAGTCGACGGACTCGAGGCTCCTATCGCTTACACGAGCAGAAAATTATCGGAAAGGGAATGCAAGTACTCAGCATCTGAGCGGGAACTATTAAGTGTTCTACATGCTGTAGAACAATTTCGTCCATATATAGAAGGGAATCACTTTAAAGTCATCACCGACCATAGCGCCCTTCAGTGGCTACACCGTAACAAGGATCCTCACGGACGTTTGGCGAGGTGGGCAATGCGCTTACAGCAATTTGATTATGAAATAGTCCACCGTAAAGGTAAATACAACACTGTGCCGGATGCTTTATCAAGAGCGATTGAAGAGGAAATTAACATTTTAGAAATAAAACCAGAAGATAAAGATGAGTGGTATAAATCAAAAGAAGACTTGGTGCTGTCTGGGAAGAATGAACCGGATTGGGAGGTTAGCCAAGGACAACTGTGGAAACATTTGCAATTAAAACAATTTCCAGATGAAAATGACAGTTGGAAACTTGTGATTCCCGAAGCGCTTCGCCAAGGCATCCTTAAGGAATGCCATGATGACCCTACAGCTGGCCACCTTGGTGTTAAAAAGTCAGTCAACCGAGCAAGACAGCGATATTTCTGGCCGACATTAATAAAGGACATGAAAGACTTTGTACGGAAATGTGAAGTGTGTGCAAAGTATAAGTACTCACAAAGTAAGCCATCAGGTTTAATGGGAAAGCAACGAGAGGTATCAGAACCTTTTCAGATTATATCAATGGACTTAATGGGGCCCTTTCCAAAATCGAAGCATGGTAATACTATGCTGTTAGTCATCACGTGCTGGTTCAGCAAATTCTGTTTTTTGTACCCTCTCCGGAATGGAAAGTCATCAACTATAGCTCGAATACTGGAGGAAGATATATTTTTAATGTATGGAACCCCCAGCGTAATAGTTTGTGATAATGGGAAGCAATTTGTATCCAACCAGTTTAAGGATTTAGTTTCAGAGTACGGTGTAAAACTATGGTACACTCCTCATTATCATCCTCAGGCTAATCCCACTGAACGAGTAAACAAGGTCATTGGCTCGGCTATAGCTTCTTACGTTGAAGATAATCACAAAGAATGGGACAAGTATATACCACACATAGGTCATGCAATCAGGACATCGGTTCATGAAGTGACCGGAAAAACGCCAGCGTATTTGTTTTTTGGACGCGAAACAATAATCCGGGGCATGAAACCTTACAACTTTGAACCGGGTGAACCGATAACTTTCGATAAAGAGAGATTTGAAAGAAATATGACCTTCAGAAATAAAATTTATGAAGAAGTTTCTGAAAGAATGCGGCAGTCACATGAGACCAACAGTGATCAGTACAATAAGAGACGTCGTACTTGTAGATATGATGAGGGTGATCTGGTTTGGAAGCGCACTAAACTGCTATCGAATGCTGACAAGTCTTTTATGTCCAAGTTGGCACCTAAGTTTGAAAAAGCAGTCGTAGCCGAAAAGATATCAAACGACGTTTACAGACTAAAGAGTTTCAAGGGCAAAGATTTAGGAAAATGGCATTCTTGTGATCTTAAACGTTTGGTTTGAATCCGGTTGGATTCCTCAGAGGAGAGGGGATATTGTAATGATCGATATTTGGTTCTTAAGTGCATTAATAGATGGCGTTACAAGACTAGCCACATTAATATAAATCATGTATTTATCATGGTAAAGTGAGGGTGGCAGTAAAAGAAAATAAAAAAATAAATCTGACAGATGAGGATTATATAAAGAAAGGAGACAGCTAACGGGCTCCTCATTTAATTTACATAATTGCTGTAATTCAAAGCCATAATTGCTCAGAAATGTGTAATGAATAGTAAATATATAAGTATTATTGCCAATGACAAGTGAGTGTGGTTGCAGTAACGGGGTAAGTGTTTGCGTTTACTTTACGGAAGTGTACACTGGATCATCGGCAATATTTTGCAAGGCTGATTGTTTTTACATTGTCCTCAGCTTGCGGATACGCCCTTAATTATTTGGGAGAAACATTTAGAACTGTGATTCAGCTTCCGTTACGCCAGTTGATCTCGACGCTTACAGACCAACATATTCACCTCTATTCTCAAGTAACCGGTTGGTCTCGGGGTGTAGCATCGTATACGTCGACACGGTTGAACTCGGGTTCGAACCCAAGCCTTAGAAAACTTTTGTTATATCCTGTTTATTTCTGTATTCTGATTTTACTGTTTTATTTAGGTTTTATGTCTTTCCGTTATTTTTTTAGTGATTTCCAGTGATTTAATTTAGTTTAGTATTTGTCAGTGTTGAATAAATTTTTATGTACCTACCTATTGCCGCTGTTTAATCTTTCATTACCCAGTTACTTGAACCCAGGTCATTACAAATTCAACTGAGGAGGCTGCTAACTGGTAAAATACCGCAACGATTATCGGTTAAGCCTGCCATTTAGGTTGATAGAACAGTTTTGTTTCATGCGGTTTTATTTAAACCTTTCCCTATTAATCCAATATGACTTACTTTTCGAAGCCCACAGCTTTCCTTCGTTGAGAGCCGACAAGTAGACTTTGAGGTCACTCTCGCACTTTTCGGGCAGGGTCAGGTTGCTGTTGGTGAGATACTCAGTCCAGCTGTGGTGGTCCAGCAAGGACTTCATCCATGCCATGCGGGACCCTTCCAGCTCACTCGTAGAGTTCACATTAGCACCCACCACACTCACTAACACTAAGATCATTGCGACGAACATCGTTCTAACTTCGATAGTTTTGACGCACATTATGAACCACTTGATCCTCTTACGTATGACACTCCTAGTACTCCACTTTTACCATGCTGCAATGTACCTGCAACAAAAAAAAACATTCAAATAACTTTGCATCAAATAAAAATTGAAAGTCTTTTCATATCGCATAATCCCGTGGCGTAGTCAAACACATTTAATATTATATATTTTAATTAAAAACTGAGTCCGTTGAGAAATTCTATTCGATATTTTTACTTTAGTTTCCATTGAATTAATTATCAGGTTCGGTTTTCAGTTTGTAAAAGAGTTCTTTTATAATTTGAATAAAAAAGAGAACCTTTCATTTGGCGTTATCGACGGCTTGATCAAACATCTTCATAATTAGATATTCCGAAACCATTAATTAGGCATCTAAGCCAGTACTCGTTTACTCACACGAAGCGCTTACCAAAAAAACCCAGCCCTTTAACAAAATTATCCTGAATCACAAACTCAAAGAACGAAAATCTATAAGTAAAAAGAAAATGTGCTAAAATATTTTCTCCCATCTTGTGAAGAGTTCGTTGATAATGTCGGTAATGGATGTAACACCAAAAGATGTTTGCTCCTTGCCTGCGAGCTCTCAAAGAACGCTGTGAATAGCACAAAGTAAACTCGAGAGTCGCCGATAAGAAATATGTGTCCGCCATTCGAGCGGTCATGTTGATACTCCACCGATGCCTTTCACGATACCTAACATAACCTAATTCGACAACAAGTAACCAGACCCTTTTTATTATTGGACAAATACGAAGGCTCCCATAATTTTGTTTTCCGACCAAATTAAAATTTTGTCAACATTTTATAGGAAATGAATGTAACCCGGGCCGACATTTCCTGAATATTTAATATCGGTTGTCGTTGTTATTAAAATTATAGGGATCAAAATTTGAAGGAACATTAAAAGAGGTCGTTAGCATTTGTTTTTACAAAATAAACTTGATTTTACGTTATGTGACTCGTATTACAATTACTGTACAAGACAAGTTAAGTCGAATTTGTGCAGCTAGCTATGTATAAGCAGGTCGGTCCCTTTGTCAGTTCTCCTTGGTTCTGGGAAATACGTCCATAGTTAATATATACCCCACAAAACAACCCTACGTAGGTACAAATGTAAGGGGTTCCGTAGCAACTCGACATGGCGCACCAAGCTACAGCGTGTGCCCTAATTACATGTAATATATGATACCTCATATTCCTTTAATGGCAAGGGATTAGTGGCAATTAGCGATGGCGACCGTCTCAACAAAATTAATTTGAGAAACAAGAATAAACGTTTCGTGGCAGAGATACAAACTGACACACATATACTTTGTTTTTATAATAACTATCGCGACGTCGCCGCGACCGCGCACGCTGCTCATGAGGAAGAACCCCTCTGTGGTTCGAAACTAGTAGAGCTTTTCTCAGTATATTCACGTGAGTAACCCATGATTTTAGTTAACACATATACCTACTTTATTACAATATTTTCATGACAGGGTTGTCTTTTGCAAAAATGTCGTAATAAACCCAAGGGTCGGCATAACAAAGGAGGACAATGGCTTTTGAACAATCACAGCGCGTTGATTAACAACACAAAAGCGAGCCAAACCGAAGGCAATTAGAGTCTATTGAAGATGTTTTTTGCATAAGCGCGGAGCCTGCCCGGGAATACGTAATTGTGATTTGAGTGGTGTACGGTACGTGCATGCTATATTGAGTGGACAAACAAACAGTATGGTTTGTTGTTACTATTAGAGGTGTTATGAGTTATTTGAGCCCCCTTAATGAATTGTTTTGTTTACTTTTATAACAATTGTGTTACATAGATAGGACAGTTAATGTTAACAAGTGTTGGAGAGCCATGCTTTGGCACGAATGGGCCGGCTCGACCGGAATGATACCACGGCCTCACAGAAAACCGACGTGAAGCAACGCTTGCGTTGTGTTTCGTCGTATGAGTGAGGTTACCGGAGGCCCAATTACCCTCCCCTTCCCCAATCTCCCCAATTCCTGAATCCCCAACGATCCTTAAACTCCTAATCCCCAAACGGTCGGTAACGCATTTGTCACGCCTCTGGTGTTCCAGGTGTCCATGGGCGACGCTGATTGCTTACCATCAGGTGATCCGTCTGATCCGTTTACCGGCTTATGCCATAAAAAAACTATTGTATGCCATAATTTATTATATCGTGGTCAGGGCAAGTGATGATAATTGATGGAATTTCAAAATTGAGTTTTTTATTTTAGCATATTTTATTACTACCACCGTAACTTTTGTCTTATGACTTGAACCAGGTAATTGCAAACATTTAACAAAATAAATCAAGCACTTTTCAACTTCTATAATATAATACAACATCATGCCTTTTATAAATCACCAAGCGGTCACCGGTGACCGCTTTCCACTAATATTACATTACATTATAGACCTTATTTCTAATGTTTAGAGACTGCTTTTGTATGACCAAATTTAGGGGATGGATTTCAACGGGTGGGCAGACTAGGCGCACATTACGGCACTTAATACCACTATACAATCTAACACCCACATTTCACTATTTATGCTTTAAGTCCCATGTAATCATTTAAGCATATTGCCATATACCGGGCACAATTCCATACTCCGTGATACTACTAAAAAACACAGTAATGCTTTGCTCGATTATGACTGCCTCGTGGCCGAGTGGTCGCAAGTGCGACTGCCGGGCAAGGGATCTCGGGTTCGATTCCCGGGTCGGGCAAAGTATTACTGGGTTTTTAAAAATCTCAGTAGTAGCACGGAATTTGGTAATGTGCCCGGTATATGGCAATAGGCTCACCCCCTATTACATGGGACTCATAACATAAATTGTGAAAAGTGGGTGTTACATTGTACAGTAGCATTAAGTGCCGAAATGTGCGCCTCTGCCTACCCCTTCAGGGATAAAAAGGCGTGATGTTATGTTATGTTACTTTGCTCGACCCGGGAATCCAACCCAGATTCTGCGTGCCCGGCAGTCGCATTTGCGTACACTTGGCCAACGAGGTATTCAGGCAGTTATCTGACTTATTTAGTACTAACCCGCACTGTAAAATGAACAAAGCACTAGAATACATTGTTGTATTATTAAGCAGGTGCTTCAACTTTATAGACCTATCAACCAGTTATTACTATGGACATTTAATCTAGCATTTAATTTGAGTTACAAATTTGCATTCACTGTGTTACTTCGCTCAGAACTGCCATTTGTGCAGCTAACTTATTTTAGCCATCGTAATGAACCTGTTTTTAAAATTATAGTACCTACATTCGCGTTAAGAATATAGAAGTCATCATTGTCCGTCAGCCTAGCCCCGTTCCCTAAACTGCTGATAAACTTTTAAGTGTATTTTTATAAAGGACAGTGTTAAAAATGGCGTATGAATCAACACGCATGAAATATTTATCATAATTCTTAGTTCTTTTAATAACATTCGTATATTACAAATATTTCTATAGCACGGAGACTTTTTAATTTCGAGAGAATTTTAAAAAGTATTCACGTCCATCCTCAGCTTCATTCTGTAACAATATTCGGTGACAGTTCTATAACTTTTTGGTTCAATTTGAAGTTTTTCACAGGCAAAGGATAATAGGTCATACAGCCAAGTATTTGTAACAGCACTCTTAATGAGAATGTGACACAGATAAGGATCAATATTTTCAACACTTGATGTAAGATGATAATTTTTAGTTACAAACAGTCCGCTATGATGGCGTAGAAAACCATAGCCAGCGCATTCTGTGCTCGATCTGCGGTTGTGAACTGAATTCTTTTGCATTTTTTTACTTTTCTGATTTTATCTAACCACTTGGGGGTGAACAGAGGACTGTGACTCTTGAAATATTGACCTCTGGCTTAGTTTTACTGATACGAACCTTCTTCGAACAACGACCTGACTTATTATAAACGGACTTGCGTAGTAAACATGGATATTGAAGGAAGTTATTGACGTAATTATAAGCCCAAAATCCGAAAGTGTTTTGATTTTTCAGAATTATCAAAAGTGACCGTTATTTTAATTTAGGTTCAATCGAATATACACATTATCTAAAACCGAAAAAGTAAATACAACTCTCTGTTGGTTCTTAGGTAAACTATGTATGGACGACGAGCAATGTCCTTTACTAATTGATGCCAGCGACTTCGTCCGCGTGGAATAGTGACTTTGGATAGTACTTCACAGCTCCTCTCCCGTAGGTGATAGCGTGATAATGTGTAACCTATGTGTTGACCTGGCCTGTTTGTAATATTTATGCAAAATTTGAAATTAATCTATGCAGTACCTTTTGAGTTTAGCCCGGACTTATATACAGACAAACAGACAAAAATACTAAAAACTATATTTTTTGTTTCGGTATCGATTACAGATTACGCCAAAAGTATTCTTTTAAAAAAACTTCCAATTTACAGTTTTGACCTTTTTACGATTTTATTATATGTTTAAATATATAGATGAAGCTTAATTTTTTACAATGTCCTTTGTTCGAATTTCACACCACTGTGAATACACCTTTATCTTATAGTTGTACTGATGACTCACTGCATTCTTAACGCGAACAAACAACCTCTATTATCATGCTCTCATATTAGACATTGGATATGATCGGGAGGGATTTAACCAGTAAGAGTCACACTTCTTCGTCTTCCGCAGGAGACTTCATGAAGACCTTCCACCTTGAAACCAACTATATACCTCTACTATCACTTGGTATTGGTATATTATGTACAAATCCATAAATGTCTTCAGACTTAATATTATCTATTATCGTGAATGTATGTATGTTGATCGTTTTTGGACTATTTCCAAATTTGATATGAACGATGTGTTCTATTCGACCGCATTTACAGAACGTTACTCTTTTTTTTTTATGCCAGATTGTTATGGTTTTCTCTTATATAAAAATGTGAAGAACAAAGATCATTAAAAAAAACAACGATTGTAGGAAATGTACACCAAACAAAGCACTTAAAAAATATGACAAATCCAGTTGATTGATTTGGTTCGCCATGTCAGCCACACTTTCGCATCAGAGCACGACCACAAAAACTCCAGAGTATGAAATTCCTTTATTTAGACACAAAGCCCGTTGGTGTTTTGGTTTTATTCAGTTTTCAGTTCAACATGTGGGTTTTTTAGCCCACTGGGTTATTGTATTCTATACTGATTTATGATAACCAACAGAGATTATTGAGAATATAGTATCACGCCGTTTATCCTCGAAGTGTAGGCAGAGGTGCACATTACGGCTCTGCCACTGCACAATGTAACACTCACTTTTCACTATTTATGTTATGAGTGTCACTGTCATGTGGGGTGGGGTTTTTTTTTTTTAAAGGGGGAAAATCATCGAATGACTGCTCCCGCCTGGGTGAGGCGGGAGGGAGTGTCAGACTCTTACTGACTAAAAACCACCCCGTTCCTTCTCCTGCACGTCGAGCCGGAGCCACGGTTACCCGTTAGGTTCTCCGCGACTCCGAATCGGCATCGGCCGTATTGGGCCCCATCTGTGGTGGTCTGATGGCTCTTTGAGGCGCGCGCGGAACGCGACGCGCCGTACGCTCGGGTCTGTTTCTGGTCGGACGGGGAGCCACCCATGCTCGCCGTCCGCAGGCCCGCGCTTACGGTGGCCGGAGATCGTCGGTGTGTCCTTCGCGATGGCTGGGTTGCGAGGAGGCAGCACTTCGCTGCCTCACACGTCCCGCCTCCTCCTTAGCTAGCATGACCGTCTCCTCCTTTTGCTTCGCAAAAGGAGGAGACGGCATCCCAATCCCCCTCGCTCCGCATCATGGCCTGCACTAGGCCCGGACGCGAGAGGTCGCCATCGCCGATCACTTCCCTGAGGGCACGGCGGTGCTCAGCCCACGCAGGGCATTCTCCCACTGTATGTTCCACCGTGTCCTCAGGGCGGTCCTCGCAGTGATGACACCCGGGCATTTCCTCCCGCCCCATCAGACACAGGTACCTCCCGAAACTTCCATGTCCGGTGAGGACCTGCGTCAGGCGGTAGGTGAGGACGCCGTAGCGTCTCTCAAGCCACTCCTCAAAGAGGGGACTTACCGCTGCATGTGGGGTGGGGTAAGGTGGGGTGAGCCTATTGCTATATACTGAGCATAATTCTAGACACCGTGCTACTACTGAGAATTAATTTAAATAAATATTCTATACAGTTTTATGGTAACCGCAACAGAGATTTAGGTATATAGAATCAAGTTTTGATCACCGGAATATATGAATTCCTAGTGGGCAAAACACTCGCTATACTTATATACACATAATCTATGTACCAGAGTTTTCCAAACTATGCTTCGTGACCCAATGGTGACTTGCAAACGATACCAACCGATACCGAACGATAATGAACCTTGTCTAAAGAATGACTAATCAACCGATCTGTATTTAATTTTTCATATTGGTAACGGTTTAATTCTCTGAAGGTTGGTCCTGAGTTTGGGAACTTGATTTAGATAGATCGTAGTCCAAACAACTTTGGAAACTACTGATTTTTTGTGTTCCAGGTGCACCTACTTAGAAGTCCCTGGTTCGAACACTACAGTGGCTACTTACCATATAAAGTGGTTCTGTACCTGATTGTAATTAAAAAAAAATGTTATATTGTGTGGGAGAGCCATGTTTCGGCACGAATGTTCCGGGTCGACCGAAGTGTTACCACGGCCTCACAGAAAACTTACTTGAAGCAACGCTTGCGTTGTTTCGTCATGTGAGTGTGGTTACCGGAGGCCCAATAACCCTCCCTAGTTTCTCCAATCCATGAATCCTCGAACTCCTAATTCCCAAAAGGCCGGTAACGCACTTGTACAGCCTCTGGCGGTCCAAGAGTCCATGGGTGTCGCCTATTGTTTACCATCAGGTGATCCGTCTGTTTACCGGCTTATATCATAAATAAACTCGTATAGTATACATATCATTTCCTTTCTCAAATCATAACATTGCATGCAAGGTACAATTAAAATTTCGGTGATGACATAACAGCAAGCCGCTTACGCTACAAAAGGCTAAAAGGTGGGGTATTATACGACTTTGATGCACCCCTGTATTGTAGGTCAATTTAAATTGATCTTTGTCAAAATAATCATGAAGTAATCTGATTAAATTATTCAAAATGTATTCTTTCTTGACCTTATTATATAATGAATCAACACATTCACTTCCTTGCCAAAGAATGATAAAATTTTAAATATCAGTCTAATTAAGCTATTGCTAGACTGTTACCTATTGGTAACAGTCTAACTCTGGCTATATAAGACCTAAAAGTGTGCACTACTATCAAAAAGTACTTACAGTACACACCCGATTAACAGGACTAATTATCGTTGGAAGGAAGGAATTCTGATAATCAAATATTCGGATAATCGATTTTTTATTTAACATAATACACATATTGTTGTATAATGTAATATTGTAATTCTGTCAGCCTTCTGGGTACTTATATATTTAAGGGGCCGTATTTTCCCTGTTAACATCGATGCGGACGTTTTTTGTAAATTGCTCTTTATTTTATTTTATTTTGTTTACACTTCTTGCACAATAGGTATACAATGGCGGACTTAATGCCTAGTGGTAATATGCTTCATGCACAAAGTGTACCTCTACATAGGTGAACTTATTGCCGCAAGCATTTTCTCCTAGTCTGACCTTTGGGTAATGCAGAGAAGAGTAAATGATAAGTAGTTTTTAAGTTTTATAGTTTTATAGATAAATAATGCAATAATAAATATATTTACATAATATATTATAAAATAATTATAACCTACTTCAGCAATAAGTCTTATAATGCGGTCAAATTAACGAAAATATTCTTCTATAAATAAGGATTTTGTGAGACATAGAGGTATAATATGAAATTTGTCAATTGTATACCTATAAAGCAACCAGTCGCTATCTACAAAATAAGAGACATTAACGTGCCACTCCAGCAAGCATTGATCGCTACATATTTTAACTACTATCACGATTGTTGCTCGCGTTTTAATACCGATTATATTTATGCAATCAATTGTGCAACGTTTACCCAGTAACTATAATCAGTGCCTTGCTTTGCTTCCAAATGTTTAATTAATTGATTATGCGTAACGTAAGAATTCCATATAATAACGTGTGATGTAATAAAACAGCGTATTAATCCATTAACTGTTAAGTAGTTTTTATTTCTATGCACAGGGCATATTACTTAATAGAACTAGAAATATTTCCTTAAAAAAGTTTTCTATACATTAATATAATTTATAGAAAATACAGCACTGAAATAGTATCCACCTGACTGAAACATGCATAAAGATAACGAAAAATTTAAAAGTAAAGTGTTCCTCCTTAGAATTTACAAGCAAGCTTCCATTCTAAGAATACCGAATAGCTCATACGAGGATAATTAATAAAAAAACGAAGCGGAAGGTACAACTCTCCAATGTAAAGCAACCATTTCATTTTGAACTGTTTTCTTTCTAACCGACAATTGCTTATAGTTTAACAGATGGTATGACCATGGCCTACAGGGGCACAACTCGACAGGTGTTTTTACAATCCACCGTAATATCAGCAACGAGGCGTATTAATACGTAACTAGAGGTAGAGTTACATAAACTGACATAATGGAGGTGCGTAGTAACGCGTTAATTCATTGAGACTGTGGGAACAGAACAATTTTGTGGTTATATTTACGTGATTGCGGGTTATCGTAACTTCGTGTTTCTGATGCAGAGGTGACATACATTGGCTATATTGTAGGATGGTTTCCGCGTCAGGAGTCTGTGGTCCCGACTGTCCGACTGTCCGACCCTCCTCGTTGCAACGTGGTCGACGTCAGCAACCGCCACCACAACGCATTCTCGTCAATTCCATTCAGATTCGATAATGTAAGGAATTTCCAGCACACTATTGTTCCGCTTATTCTCACTTTAACATTAATCATTATAGCAATGAAACGTTACTTTAGACCTGAATATATATTAGATACAAGTGCTTTTTAAAAGGTCCTTACAAGTTTTTGCCAAAAAAGCCTTTTGCACATATCTTACGACACCTGTCTGTTATTAGACGTGTAAACATTGTTCAGTTATGTGATAATAGATGCTTCATCTAAGAACAAAATGTATGGGCCTTCATTACACAATATCCTCGTAGTGGTCATGCTGGGCAAGAGGTACAAAAAGGTGAAACTCGTCTGCACTCAACAGCATCATTTAACAAATGATACAGAAAATGTTCCACAATATCCGCACGCATTTTTCTTCACTGAGCTTTAGCAATTTGACCTTTATTTATTACGTGTGTCGTGTACCTATTACTTTATTTTATAAGAAAATTAGAGTGGCAGGCAGTAATGTAGGTCTGTTTGTTTTCTAAATTGATTCATCATATCAAATAATGGTCGATCGATTGAATCCTTTTATTATCTACTTATCGATTAACAATTGATTCGTCCGAATCTAATAGATTGCCAATCGATTATTTATTGTGTTGCCAGCGAAATGGAAATAATTTCAAATATGGAACGTTACGTCAGATTCGAAGCTCGCGTTTGTATGACTTTCATTGTTGTTCGAGGTTTGAAACAACATTTTAAATGTCAATGCCATTTTTTGTCCCTTTTCTATTTAAATATATAATCTGTAATGCCCACACCTGCCGTTACACATGACGCTGGCAGAATAGTCAACTACTAAATAGTGGAGACTTAATCGCCATAGAAGAAAAAAAACCTTAATAAATCAATCATACGCTCTGAGCGTTTGTTGGCGAACTTATGTGTGTGTAAATTTTCTGCATGCATTGTTTAAAATTAATATTATTAAACAGTATTTTGAGTGTAATTAATTGCATTTATACCTAACAATAGGTTTTTTATGTTCGGATAAACGAAAACATGATGGAAGTTTTGATTATCGTAGTAGGTAGCTCGGTAGTTTAGGTCTAACAAGAGAAATTTATGTACATGAAAAATCGGTAAAAACGCTATCTATATTGAGAAAAACTCTATGGTATCTTCTCTTACGTTTATACTGATCAATCAATATCATCAACACAGTCTCCTAAGCTTATTGGGGTCCGCTCCCTATGTAAACAGATGCGTCGGTATATCGGTATCGTGATCTGATTGATCGAAGAATGCACCTATCTATACATACATACATATAGACAGGCGTAGAGTAATGGATGTGTGAAGTACTGATTATTGTTTTGCATTTTTATTGAGTGTTTTTGCCGCTGTTTTGTTTCCCATAATTATCTTTTTTATTAAAGACAGCATAGATATTATGAAATTAGGAATGACTTCATTAACCTCAGTTTTGGTCTTTTTTTCTATTTTCTAGCATTGTAACTGCCTACCTATATCGACAATGTCTCGTTCCGTGCCTGAATCCATTGGACTCAGAATAAATCAGGATGAAGCCACGTTTATTTGGAAAGAACTTCAAATTTTTCTTTGCCCCAAAGCCTACTTGCGACAGAAGGGCCTAATTCCCGCTATTACATCAAGGAAACATGTTTTACTTAGAAACAGAGAGAGACCAATCATAGATGTTACCAAAGGGTCCAAAAAGGTCTTGTTCAACATTGGGGATTGACGTGACTGACTTATCAAGCGAGGAAAGGTCTATCTCATTACTACATGACTTGGTATCGCCCAGTGAGCCGCTTAATCGACTGCCAATGGAACAAACTACAAATGGAATGAATTAAGCGTGTAATCATTTTATGAGGTTCACTATTATGGTGTTTCGTTGATTCTGTGATGTTCCGACTTTCTGTGGCCCTCAATTTTGTACTTAATTTTCGTATTCGTAAGACCGTCTTCATTAAAATCTAATGCGAACTAAATACTTTAAACAAGAACAATTCAAAATAAAGCAAAATGAGCTTTAACACGTCGTGATAAAGGCATTATCGACTTCAAAGAGGCACAAAGCGTATGCTCAGATATCTCAGTGACAATAAGGTGGAATAAGGTCTCGTATGTAGCACAGATAACAGACACCGCGTACAAAGGTGCCTAACTTTTGAATCTCAAAGGCATTCAGGCCTTTGAGCAACGCCTTTGACGGAACTTTAGAGCTCACCTAGCTTTGACGAATACAATCAAGTCGGTAAGCAGTAAGCAGACAGTCATATAGTTCATTGTACTCCGATATGACTACATTCGTACGTGTATGATGTCTGACTCACATTTTATACAACTTTTGTATCACATTATCGTATCACCTATTCAGCCTTTAAGTGCACACTGTTAAGCAATGGCCTCATTTTAAATGGAGAAATGACCACGCTTGTTCTAAGGCAGATTGGCAATGTCAAACAAATTATAATTATAAATTATAAGTCCATGTTTTCTCTCCATGTTTTCCTTCACCGTAATATAAACAATATCAGACAGTACACATGGTATTTGTCAAGTTTCTAATTCAAACCTTCATGTATGAGAAGCCTTAACCTCCGTGCCGCCACGACTATTTAAACTACTATTAAACTTTTATTTAGACACTCTATTTAGAAATCGTATTTATCAAGATTTTCTACATCAAACATCTTTCTACTCAAACAGTGCAGTCATGTCATTAAATGATCAAATGAAACCACATTCTCAACAACTCAAATTCAACAACTGTATTCCGTTACAATAAAGTTCATTTCCGTAATTAAAGCGCGAGTGCTCGGTGACCCTAGGTATACATACACTCAATTAAGTGTAAGGCTTCGTAGTCCCGTATGTAACATGTTAACCACAAGTCAACATGTTCTACGGCACTGGGACTTATGCAAATTGCATTTTGACTTTCAAAGTCTGTAGAGAAATAAACAATTGTAGTATGTCTTATACTGCAATTGTTTATTTCAATACTAAGGGCCGATTTTTCAATGCTCAGATAAATTTTAACTGAGGAATAACTATCAATATTTTACAATTCTTCCATACTAAAAATTGTCAATTGTCGATTTTGTTCTACAGTTAAGTATTTATTTACATTAACTGATGATTGAAAAATCGGCCCTAAATGGCTGCTATTAATCGCAGCGTGATTTTTATAGCCTTCTTCGATAAATGAACTATCCAACACAAAATAAGGATTCAATTCGAACCACTAGTACCAGAGATTAGCTCGTTAAAACAAAATCTTCAGCAGCTTTTTTTCTATCAGTATAGATTATTATATCGGGAACCCGTCCAATGAGCCAGAAGCCACTCTCTACTCGTTTACATCGCTTTGTGTTTTGACAGAACTCCGCTGCTAACTTCAGTCATCAGTGACCCTTATGGCGTACAACGTGTTCAGAACGGTTATTAATTCTAGACGTAAGATTAAAAAAAAAATCTTTTTTACATATTAATTTATACATTATTAGGCTACGATATTTATTTAAGGCGGGAAAATCATCGAATGACTTCTCCCGCCTAGTTGAGCCGGGAGGGAGTCTCAGACTCTTACTGACTAAAAACCACCCCGTTCCTACTCCTGCAGTTTGAGCCGGAGCCCCGGTAACCCATTAGGTTCTCCACTGCTCCGTATCGGCATCAACCCTTTTGGGCCCCATCCGTGGTGGATGCGTGGTGGTCTGAAAGCTCTTTGAGGCGTGGGCATTAGGCTACGATGGGCGTGACACGGTATGCGGTACAAAAGAGCCAAAACTTAAAAAGGAATTATAAAACAAAATTAGACGTTAGTGTAACGTTTCGTAGTCCCGTACCTAGTAGCTTGCAACTTGTGTACCACAAGCAAAGATGTACGGCACAGCGACTTATGCAAATTGCAATTTGAATTCAACACATTATTACGACACGCCCGTGTGGCTTGAGCTAAGCTGAAATTCATGTAGGTATATTACTTGAAGTTACGTTGAACTTGGGTGTACGACTACGTACAACTTAAGTCAAACGCTTAAATTACTTAGTTAGTATCCGATTATGAAGAGCAGTTACAGCCACGTACAACTTAGAACCATGGAGTGTTTTACGGTTTCATTACATCCCTTTAATCGACATAACATTACATCACGCTTTTCATCCCCGAAGGGGTAGGCTGAGGTGCGCATAACGGCATTTAAAGCCACTGTACAATGTAACACCCACTTTTCACTATTTATGTTATAAGTCCCATGTAATAGGGGGTGAGCCTATTGCCATATACCGGGCACACTTTCAGACTCCGTGCTATCACTTATATTTTTTTTAAAATCCAGTAGTCTTTGCCCACCAACTTCGCACTTGCGACCACTCGGCCACCGAGGCAGTCCCTTAAATCTCTTTAATCAATTTCAAAAAATGGTTATATTTTTACTTTCGTGAGACATATTTAATTAATCATAAATAATGTTTTCGGCTTACTCACGTAACTATTTGACGAAGAACTCGTTTCAAGCCATGCTCGAAGCGCATAGGTATTCATCGCCGCCATAGATAGAGAAAAGTGCACATGAATCATGGCAGAGGGCGCGCTGGGCGAGCACTGCAGACTCGAGTAGCCAGTAGCAGCGCGACAGTCACCGCGTCGCATGTCACGGAATGATGTTCCTCGTCAAATAGTTACGTCAGTAAGCCGAATACCTACATAGTAATTAATTTAACAAATATTCGCAAATCATTAACATACGTCTAATTGATTTATTACCTGAAACACTACAAAGGGCTTAATCTAGTCTACCTAGGTATTAAATTAGGAATTCTATCTCAGTCCATGTAATCCGTACAGATTAGTACTTAGTATGTACGGTATTCAGTCAACGTACCGCAGCTAAAGTCTGTGTAATTGTGTTCTAATACAATTTAGGTACTAGTACACAAGACTACATCACATGAAGCTATATAAAACCATTACATTTTGGACTTTAATATAAGACCTTCGCATAATCGACAGTCAATTTATACTGGTTTGTAATGGATTGATGTATATCGCTGTGTACCTATCGATGCTCATCTGTTTCTGTACAACCGTTGTCAACTCCGTTAACGGCTCAATAAGCCAGTAATTGGATATTAAGAATAAGTTTTCTTGAGAGATTAAACCTACACAGATAATACAAAATATACCTACGTAGTCTTTACAAAATAGGTTTGTTGTAAGTGGAATGAAAGCTTTTTTTTTTTTTTTTCTTGAACCAGTATACATACCTAGTCGCAGAGAACCTAACGGGTAACCGGGGCTCCGGCTCGACGTGCAGGAGAAGGAACGGGGTGGTTTTTAGTCAGTAAGAGTCTGACACTCCCTCCCGCCTCACCCAGGCGGGAGAAGTCATTCGACGATTTTCCCCACTTAAAAAAAAAAAAAAAAAAAGTGTACATACCTACATGGTACATATTTACTGATGTGTTGTGTTACTGTACTGTTAGGACTATAGTGATACAACTTAGAAAGTCAAATTCTATATAATACATCAATGTAACTGGTTGCACCTTACACTGAATTTTGAAGTCCTCTAAAGCCTGTCTAAAATAACATTTCACCTAAGTAATAGTTGTGATAAAAGGAATTTCAAATCTAGAAAAGGATTACGTAATATCCTATTGTCATAAATGTAGGACCATTTTATGATATAGGTAGAATAAAGGGTTAAAAGGATTAAGTTCGTCCCTAGGCAAGATTTGAGAAATTCATTAGCATTGATGACCTCCTTGTTGGTACCTATTAGAATATTTACTGCGAATAAAAAAAGTTCCTACAAATACTGGCAGTAAAAAAATAATAAAACATAAACATCTCTGCAACCATAGACAAAGTAACAAGTATGAACGAATGAATGGGATGGAAAATGACAGATATAATATTCAAAATTCGGCGGCGGACAACATTGTGCATTTCAAAATTATACGGGAACGTTCCTCAGTGACAGTGATGCGGCCGAATTCTTTAACGGATAACTGATTTATTTAGACTTTGGCTGTATTATTTTTTTTTTCTTTTCTTTTTTTTTCACTGCTTTAGTTTTAGTTTATTTACACAAATCAAAGTCCGAAATGTTGTTCAGAAATCATTTTAGTGTTATGCAGATTTACAAGAAACATCCTTCACCGTGTTTCGGGACGCGTTTAGGTACTTGAGTGCTAAAACCCACATTAGCAAACTCTAAAATAACTTTTCCTTTCTTAAAAGTGATAAACCAAGCCGCGGTACCACGAACTTGAATAATAATATATTTGTCTTAATTATGGATAAACCAGTGTTAATCTACGGAACCCAGGCTGGTTTAAACTCGACTTAGCCAGATAAATGAATGTTTCATGAACGTTCTCCAAACTGTAGGGTTGCTGTCGCAATTTTGTATTTACATTAATTATTCCGTTTAGTTATTACTAAACTATTTCATTATTTGTCTTTCGTCTTATTTATGTTACCTACAATTTGAAGATGACTTCTTAATTTGAAATTCAATTCGTTTATCTGGCCAAAAATATCTTGTGCTTTAGGAACGCGACCTATTCCGTTCCGTGACCGTACTTGTTAGTTCTATCCTTACCCTTGATTAATTTAAATAAAATAAAATACACACTACATATACATAATTATATAGTAGTTTAAAATTTCATAAGCCGAAGTATTTCATTCAATTTCAATCATCTTATTTTCGAAACATTTAAAAACGAAAGTACCCTTCACTATATAGTATAAAACAAAGTCGCTATCCACCGTCTGTCTGGCCCTATGTATGCTTAGATCTTTAAAACTACGCAACGGATTTTGATGTGACATTTTTAATAGATAGAGTGATTCTTAAGGAAGTTTTATATGTATAATACATGCATATGCACCCGTGCGAAGCCGATATATATTATTATTATACGACCCGCCGGTCGTATAATAATATATACAGTTGTCGCCTGAAATACGGAGTGACTAAATAAAAAAATTGTATATGTCAGGGACATAAGCATATAAATTTGTCTTCTGGGTACCCTACTAATCCGTTTTAGCTTACCCACCGTTCAAAGGATAATTTCTTGTCCAGTTTTCGCTTTGTCAAGATCACGGTTATATTTTGTTTGACCAACTTTGTACGTATGATTTATGGGGACAAATCCTTAATTAAGTGGTATTTTTTATTATTACAACGATGAATATTTCGTTTATTTACACCACCTAAGTAGTTAATATAATTTCTAAAAGCAGAGATGGTTGCATGGGTGGTGTTGTAGCTGTCGATGACAAGTTATGTATTGTGGGGTTTTAGTTAAAAGTTTCAACGAATCTATACATATTCTATAAATCTATACACCAGTACATCTATAACATTCAATTATTCATAATTTTTCTTTGTATGAGCACATTGGGATCTTTTTCGAAACCTACCAACGGCAAATATCAATGTGACTTTATCCGAGTTATATGTACTTTCTAAGATTTAGATTTAGAAGAAGAGATATTTAGACACCATTGACAAACGGTGAAGGAAAACATAAATTGGAATTCGCAAACCCGCATCGAGCAAGCGTGGTGATAAATGCTTAAACCTTCAATGTGCAAGAAGAGGCCTCTGGTCAGCAGGCCACAAATAGGCTATTGATAATGATGATGGACCTTTGTAATTACAAGTTGGGATCGAATAAATCTTTTCGCATTCAATACATTCTTAACTAACGCTACAGCCTGACACAATTACTTTTACAATTTAGGTACGATCACAACACAAAGTCAGACCACAGAAAAGAGGCAGTCTGTTATTAATACTGTGACAAATCCACCTCGATTCGATTGAAATCGGGATTACCTGTCAAAATTCGCAATTCAGTAATTGAAGGGCCGGGTTTAGGTTACCGATGGAGAGGATTTGAAGATTAAAATCACATCATTTTACGGTAATGTTATTGTTTGTAGTTCAGTTTCTTTTTTATTTAAGTACTTCTTATTATTTCTTCTTGTTCTGATTTATTTAAATACTAGCTTCGGCCAGCGGTTTCGCCCGTGATTCTAGGGGTAGAGTGCCTATGTATTACATCAGACCATAATCTATGTCGGTTCCGAATTTCATTCCGTCCTCACTCACACATCGTTACATAACACGTTAACAAACATACACACAAACACATAAACTTACTTATTTTCACATTTATAACATTGGTTCATAAATGTGGAAATATGTGATTGTATTTTTGGCATTTTTTTTTTTTTTTAAGGGGGGAAAATCATCGAATGACTTCTCCCGCCTGGGTGAGGCGGGAGGGAGTGTCAGACTCTTACTGACTAAAAACCACCCCGTTCCTTCTCCTGCACGTCGAGCCGGAGCCCCGGTTACCCGTTAGGTTCTCTTTTTGGCATAAGTATCGATCACTAATCACCCCCTGATGGTTATTTTGGAAATATATTTCATGTACAGAATTGACCTCTCTACAGATTTATTCATAATCATCAACAGCTTATATGCCCACTGCTGAGCAATGCCTCATCTCACACGGAGAAGGTTTGAGCATTAATCACCACGCTTGTTCAATGCGGTTTGGTGATAACAAACTTATAATTAGAAATTATAGGCCCAGGTTTCCTCTCGACGTTTTCCTACACCGTTTGTCAGTGGTATCTAAATAATCTTAGAAAGTACATATAACTCGGAAAAAAAAATATAAAAAAAAAAGTCACATTGGTACTTGCCGTCGGTAGGAGGAGGGCCACCACGACCAACAGATTTATTATTATTACAGACTAATTATACATTTAAGGGTACTTTTCAACAGTGACAGTGATACGAACGAATTATTTGACGCCTAAGCGACGGAATTTCATTCATTCTTTTATCTTTTTTTTATTCGCTGTTATAGTTTGAATTAATTTTAAGTTGTATATATACAAATTAATAATATAATGTTATTTAAATGTATTTTTAAACTTTTCAACGGGAATTGTGCTAAAGTTAAGGCGAAAATTTTTGGTATTGTTTAGGAAAGGTCTTGTACATAACATGAATCTCTAAATATGAATATTTACATGCAAAAGTCCCTTCTATTTTGGGCTTTCTACATGATCTTCGTCAATAATATATGGCGCGACTCACCGCAATACAACCACACCTTTGTAAACGCTTTATAATATTTAGATGAAATTTTCTCGTCACTTTAGGAAATGACTTTGGAGTATGCAACGTAACATATATATCCTCGTAGAAAAATGTACATTTTTAGCTTCATTGGTATTTTAAAGTACCTTATGAGTCAACTCAAACCTATGAATCTTTCAGGTCCAGTGACTAAACCTCGTAGGCTCATAAATTTTACCATCTATTACATCTATTAAATACTGCCTCGTTGGCCGACTGGTCGCAAGTGCGACTGCCAGGTAAGGGGTCTCGGGTTCGATTTCCGGGTTGGGCAAAGTATTACTGAGTTTTTAAGAATTCTCAATAGTAGCATGGAGTCTAGAATTGTGCCCGGTATATGGCAATAGGCTCACCCACTATTACATGGGACTCATAACATAAGTAGTGAAAAGTGGATGTTATATTGTACAGTAGCATTAAGTGCAGTTATATAAAAATAAGTATAAAAGATCCCCGTATACCCCTGATATAATAAATACTAACACATAACGAATACGACGTGATACATTAATACTACAAAATTACTAGGATGAGTACCCCAGAATCATGCTCCCCACCTAACTCCAGACACATTCAACAGAATGTATCCAGCCTGACACATAGTGTGCCAGGTGTAATAGCATGATAACATATAGAGAGAAGGTAGCATTTAATTAAAAGCCAGCTGTCAGCTTAACTACCAGGCCTAAGTTTTGATCCCTCGAGTTTTGGTAGACAAATGGAATTCGGCCACATTCTGAATGTTACATGTGATATAGATAATAAACATTTATGATTATTTTGTGTCATTGTGACACTTCTAGGCTGACTTTTGACCTCTCTGTGAATTTGGACATCAAACTAGTTACCGGAAAACATTTTTTTATGGTATAAGCCGGTAAAAGAGCAGACAGATCACCTGATGTTAAGCAATCGGCGTCGCCCATGGATACCTGGAACACAAAGGCGTTACAAGGGCGTTACCGGCCTTTTGGGGATTAGGAGTTTGAGGATCGTTGGGGAATCAGGGATTGGGGAGATTGGGGAAGGGGAGGGGGGTAATTGGACCTCCGGTAACCTCACTTACACGACGAAATACAACGCAAGCGTTGCTTCACGTCGGTTTTCTGTGAGGCCGTGATATCACTCCAGTCGAGAAGTCCATTCATAATTTAAATTAAAACAATTTAGTCATGTCCATATTAGTTAGTCTGTTTAAGAGATTCATTTTAATGAAACTGATTAATGTCGTTTCTTTGATCATATTCATGGAAATTAATTTTTCATGGATTAATTCAGATAGTGAATGCTTATTTTTTATGGAAATGGAAACAAATTATTATAAACGCATTGTCAATGTAAATAAAATCAATTATTAAGTTAACCTTCATTTTATCCGTTATTCCGAGTCAAACATGTCGTAACATTACAAAATAAGTTCAACAAAAATGTAGTTTTCTGTATAAACAAACCAATTAGCTTGACTTTTAAAACGATTGCTGCAGAGCTAGGAATTAGTAGAGCTGCAAAATAGTGCTTCGTCATTGTCCATTTTGCAACCTCTGTCAACTTTCTAAGACTACGTCGATGCCACCTATTCCTCTAGACAAGGTCATGAGAAACCTTAGCATTCGTATTGTTGCTATACTGAAGCTAGATAAGAGAAAATACTGCCTCTGGCTAAGTTATATCATAATGCTATGTTAAATAGTTACTATGAATTAATGTCAATAGAAATTGATGGTATTTTGGTGTCTCAAGTGGCTCATTAGAGTAGTCGTTACTATGACTGTTGAACGCGAGCCGAGGATATTATTAATTGTTCTCTTACAAGTTTGATTTCTCGCTCGGTGCGGGTTTGAAACCTACCAACAGCAAGTATCAATGTGACTTTTTCCGAGTTATATGTACTTTCTAAGATCATTTAGACACCACTGACAAACGGTGAAGGAAAACATCGTGAGGAAACTTGGACTTATAATTTCTAATTATTAGTTTGAACTCACCAACCCGCATTGAGCAAGCGTGGTGATTAATGCTCAAACCTTCTCCGTGTGAGAAGAGGCTTTTGCTCAGCAGTGGGCATTTATAGGCTGTTGATGTGTAAGCGGAACGCTCCCGGAACGCTGACAAAAAGAAATTGGGTTTACATTTTTTTTTACATTTTGTTTTCGTATTATTCATGCAACATCAGTCTTGAGCAGTTGATTACAACTATTATAACATAAAAGAAACTTTTAATTCCTTACTTTTATGAAAATAAAACTTGATTTTTACCATCACCTGTCCGGTTTTTCGGTAGCGTTTCGATTATACCCTGTATTTTTTATAAGGGGGGAAAATCATCGAATGACTGCTCCCGCCTGGGTGAGGTGGGAGGGAGTGTCAGACTCTTACGGACTAAAAACCACCCTGTTCCTTCTCCTGCACGTCGAGCCAGAGCCCCGGTTACCCGTTAGGTTCTCCGCGACACCCTGTATAACCTTTAATATCAAGTAATGAGAGCATCCTTTCGAATAACTTTTGTTTTTCAAGCAACGCTATCTTCACTTCTTCTACTTGAACGCACACTTCAGTTAGCCTCCTCTAAAAGGCAAAGATGAGATAGTATTCAACAAAGTCACTACGAAGTGTATCTTAGTTTTATATTTACAAAGAAACATTAGTAAATTGTCGAGACATAGGAAAAACTGTTTACTGCTGTAACCGCAGGCTTTGTGCCTCGTGATTTAGCTAAAAGCCGGTTGAATCCACCTGGATTAAGGTCTTACACAGGCAATGAAGCGCTTAAAATGTAAAATGGAAAATAATTTATGTACGTTTTGTTTTAGCGTCATTACAAACGTAAATCTCACAAATATAATCTTTTACGAATAATTAAATTAAAATAGAATACTTTTACTTTACATCAGGTTAATTGACTTTCGTTTTCATTTAATATGCTTGTAATAAAAACATGCATATATGTTTTTCCAGTTTCCATGCGTGACCCGTGGACCGTATCCAACTCAGGGCATCGCAATACCGTGCCAGGCCGCTTTAATAACCACTACTACAGCAACAAGACAGGCAAGTAGGTAGTCACTTCGATAACAGTACAAATCTCACATACTCATTAAATTACCTAATTATTTTGTACCCGCACTCTACCATAACGTTTTCGTGTTTGCGTTATAGTTTATATAACTAATACCGACGAGGCTACAACAGTTATTAATCACATACACAACAACGGATAGATGAACTCAAAAACAATATTTACCGCACAACTGAATGGTGTTTTAATCTCATAAGCAAGAGATTACCGCGGCACGGGAAGAATAATGAGAAAAACGGGACTGTAATTAAACCGTAAGCTATTTTATGAAGGTGAAAGCAGACGAATTATAATGTAAGTAAACATAGAATTAGGCTTGTACTCTCGTAAGGATCTAAACTGAGTTTCAAAGAACTTTTTTTTTTCAAATATACATAAATCTAATACTCTTGAAACTCCGAAAAAGAATCTGTCGAACTTAAGATAAACTAATACTAGATAGTCAATATAAACTTTACATCGTTTATATTCAAAAAACTTTCTTTATATTAGAAAAAACTATATTTTTCGATACACGAACAACAAAAAGGGTTTAGAAAGTTTTCTAAGTGTTATAAGAAAACTTAGTAGTTATACAAAGGCACAAGAAATGAGTTCTATGTTCGTAGACTAAGTTATATACCTCTATAGAGAGCCATGATTCAATTGCGGTGGCATCGATTACTCGCCTATGAAGCTCCGGCCAGGAAATTAGCGATATCGTCTGCTAAAGCGATTATGTCAAATGTAGCATCGAGTAATAAACCGATTCTCTTTCATCATATTTGAATCGTTCGCTTGTGAATAACTGCTGCAGTTATTAAGGTTAAGCTACTCTTGATGCTTTTGTGGTGTGTAAATTAATATTGTAGATATTCACAAAGTAATTTCAAGTAATAAAGCCACGTATTTTGGGGTATAAGTAAAATTAAAATAAATACATAAAGAGCTGTAGTTGGAAAATTATAAAGCTAAATATCGTTTATGGATTTTTCTCAACTTTCTTTTTATAAGATAAACGAGCAGACGGATCACCTGATGGTTAGCAATCGGCGTCGACGATGGACAACCGGAACACTAGAGGCGTTACAAGTGCGATACCGGCTTTTTGGGGATTAGGAATTTCAAGATTGTTGGGGATTCAAGGATTGGGAAGATTGGAAAGGAGGGTAATTGGAACTCCGGTAACCTCACTCACACGACGAAACAATGCAAGCGTTGTTTCACGTCGGTTTTCTGTGAGGCCATGGTATCACTCCGGTCGAGCTGGCCCCTTCGTGACGAAGCATGGCTCTCCCAACTTAGTCTAAAACTTAGCAGAAATAAAAATACTCTCGCAGATTCTGTATATTTCAGTTATCTCAATTTTTGGCACGTAGCGTAAGATTTTAAGCTACAAATCTTAGGCGAAAATTCACACATATCTTCCTAAATGTTTCCTAAAAATATGTAGGTCATACGTAAAGCTAAAGTTACCATAATTCAGACAGGTTAACTTGCTAAAATGAATAAATTTCTGAACATAACAATTGAGTTCGCGCAATAAAAGCAAGCGTGGAGTGCAAAGCCCGACCTCTCGTTTACTGGCTACATAGGTACTACCTACATAATATTATTACGATACGTATGTATGGTGCGAACGAGGGGTGATCATTAACCTAGTTGCACGGTTGTTACTCTCTTACGTCACATAAAATCACCTGATTAAAAGTAAGTATAAAATTGCTGCTTGTAACCAACACTGTCTATGGTACAATGTGAATGATATTGTGTTTATTAGTAGGTGACTTTTGCTCGCGGCCCCACTAGTTAACATTAATAGATAATTTCGCAATAATATCAATCCCTTGTGGAAGCATGGTCTGCCATTTACTGTTTTATGATGTTACTCTGTTGTGTATTAAGCTGTGTTTCTGTTTTGTGTAACAATCTCATGAAGGAAGCATATTTGAAATAGACTGCATGATCAAAATCGATTCAGCAATTGGCTAGTTTCCTAGGTTTAAAATAAATTGTTTCAACTTTTCAATGCAATAAAAAATTAAAACCTATGATTATAGATAGTCTTATCCATTGATTTGAAAATTAACCTACTTTTCGATTTTTTTTCGCTAATTTTAAGGAAATAAAAATGCTAATTGACGCAGAAATATGATAACGTCTTAAGTTGCGATCCAATACAAAATTCATAATAAAGTATCGTTTTTGACATTTCAATAAAAGTATTAAATTGGACTACCTGTCAACCTGTCAACTACCGTATTTAGACGTAAGAGCGTAACAAATAAATAAACACTTACATACATGGCGTTTATTACTTACACTCACATTGTACACACCATGATCTGTTTATCATTAGAAACAGTGAAAGTCCACTAAGCAGTTTGGGGAACGCGATAACGAGCTATTTTGGAAATAAGACGATTACTCCGGCCCGTTTGCCGTCCGCGAAACGGCCATCCGACACGGATTATTAATCCAGCTAAGAAAACACTACGGACATAAAATGAGCCATTATTTTATAGCGTCGAGTTGCAGTCGAGACATAAAAGAATAATTTAATCGGCACACTAATAGCACCTACATAGAGTCCTCAGCTCCTCGGCTGGCTAATTTATTTGTTGAATCTATTATCACACGCTACTATAATAAAAAATAACTTGCGTAAATATTATAGAACATTATCTTATTTATGCTTGTGTGTTTCATTTGTGATCACTTTTACTATCTAGCAAAGAAGTCGGTCAGTAATATTATTATGTTTTTCTTTCTGCATGTAATGTAAAATAATTGGCGTCCGTAACCGCGTTGTTTTTTAATTCTTCAATGTTTATATATTTCCAAAAGAGCAGATAGTTTTTCATAGACATTCCACTTATTCAATAAGTACAAAAACTCGACTAAATAAATTGGAGTCCAATTCTAATATAAACAATTCATTTGAACTATCATTTTATGGACTCCAACGGCTTGAAAATCCATTATGTGCCGCAGTATTTTTTGAAGGAACCTGTCATGAATTCCGAATCGAACGAAGAAAAACAGACGGACTGAGGAGAAATACAAAATTGTAAAATAGGAAATATACTCACGTAGGTTGCAAACGGGTAAAAGTACGCTAAATATTGCAAACGTTATCTCGAGTTTTGCGTTTACAGGTAGAAAAACGATAGCTCAGCAGATTTCCCCAGGTAAATATGAATTTATCATTCCCTAATGAAAAGTAAAAAGAAATTTCGACATAAAATTGTGACGCTTCAGGCGAAAAATGGGAGTTGCTTTTTGCTGTCAGCTTGGAAATGGGTCCTTTAAATATTATTTTACAATTTAATGTGATAGTTTGAAATAGAAGCCTGAGGACATAGACATGTAAAGAATGGGCAATTGCTTAAAATAATAGTCTTTAAAAATGCGATTTAACTTATTATTTTATGAAGATATGCTATCCAGTAAGATATAACTGAAATATTACCTTGATATAGGTACCCTGTACCTAGCAGTATTCTCTTCATTGCAAAATTAATAAGAAATCTCAGCGTATACTAACATTTTCTAAGAAAACAACAGTTAGTAAATCCTGTAGTACTTCATCCCACATCCGTGGGTAGAACTTCTTAAAACTTTATACCTCGGAGCTAGGATCATCGAGCTTCTTGTGGGTAAAGTTGCTGAATAGTTTGTTAAGTTGCGATCAGTCGCCGACTAGCATAATGAATCTGATTCATTACTTGGACTCGACACGATCGCCGCTAAAATAATTGCTCACATAAAATTTTGATCCTCTTCCTCTCGATAGTATTTAAATGTCCTACGGTCAAAGGGAACACAAATTACATAATTAACTAGTGAGGAGCTTTAACTTTAACGGACGTCAGTCGTCAAGCTATAGTCATAGTGGAATATGTTGTCACTTACATAAAGGTGCGCCTTGTTAGTGACATAAATGTTATGACGCAACATGACATCTTTGTCGGAGGAGCAAAACTAACAAACGGTGAAAGTTCACAGTCGAGACCGAAGCGGCGATCTTTTATTTACTCATGGAGATGACTCCTGTTTCCGAACTTTTATCGGTTGTTCAAACGTCGATATTTGCTAGAAGCCGCGGCTCGAGCAGCGAGCTGGGAGCCGGCAGCGCGCATCCGATATTGCGAAGGGTATAAGGCTATATACCTACCGGCAAATGTTCCATGTTTTTCTACTTTCATCGTGAGTGCGTATCGTATGAAATGGAGCGGCAACTTAGGACTGGTTCTTTTTGTTCCACTTTACGCAAGTAGCCGATGCAATAATATTGCCTGAATTCCGCTGCGCTGATTAAGTCGGTTATGATAAACACTGCTCATTTTTTAATAACGTGTAAGTACGTACCTATAATGAATCGAACACCGAAATTATTCGAATGTAATGTGAACGAGCACTTAATGATTGCGAAACTCCTTTGTAGCTTTTCTGTTTATAGCGGAGTTAATGTGGCGGGTCGCTTTGTTTACGGATGTCGCGGGGGGAATATCGTGTTTTATTTTATTCCCAAAATTCGTATCACGGTTCACCCTTTGTGATTTTATTTTGCTTTGAGGGATAATCGACATTCTGAGCCGTAAAGTTTATTTATTTTATGTTGCTCTCTGAATATCACACATGAATATCACGTATCAATATGTCGATAATACAATCAGTCGGGTGGTTCGACCTTTGGAAGTAATGAACGCTATTTCCAAAATATTGATAGAAAAACTTTTGCTTCTGATTTTATTTGGAACGTAAGTAATGTTTCACCAAGAATTAAGATGGATTACTTTCCATGAACATTGATTAATTGGAATTGTGAATTGATTTTAGAGGCATTGGGGACTTAGCTTTATTTTGTTATAAGTAGGTTGAGTGATTGGCAGGGACCCATTCTAGACGGCCGATAATGAATTAAGTGATTGTTTTTCTTTTACATCTCTTCTAGGTATTGTCTAGTCTCTATCTAATTTATTTGAGCCACTTGAACTGTTTAGAAGTGTTGAATACTTAATAGGTTTTGTAATGTAGTGAGCGGTTTATGTGACAATAACTAAGTTGTTGGAATGAGTTTGTCGGTTGGTACAGCAACAGTCGCTGGATCAAACGATAAAGCTTCAGCGAACGTAATTACAAAGCGGTGTTTAGCAATGAACGTGTTTTGTAACTAGTGCTTTACCTACGGATTTTTAACAAAGTCCACCTTTATGATACTGTTCCTGACTTAGTTATCTACTTATTTTTTTTCTTTATGCATGAACTTATGTGTTGTTTGTGTTGAATTAAACTATGAAAAATGAGATTACCTAATGAAGTCTAGATTGGTATTCTTATATTCAATAGTGAGGAACTTCTATATACATTACTCTTGTGGTTCTGGTTCTAGTTAAATGGGACCAGGGCATTATACAACTCGCTCCACTTTTCATCTTAACTAATATAATTGGATGTTGACACTCTATCTATCAAACTGCCGTAAACCCATTTGTAAAATTAATTTATGAAACTTATGTACAGTTGCAATAATATTCTCTTGCCATAATAATAATGAGATACGAACCTTATTATGGTGTTTTATATCCCGTAAAAATATTTACCAGTTGTCCAATTAATCACTATAAATATCACTGTTTGCGTTATTTTATGAATAATGTTCTTTCGACAAATATTTATTTTCCGATGCGACGAGAACCGCGATTCTTGCTCAACGGAGAGCGGAGAGGGTCGAGCGCGTGCTGCGCAGGAGTCGACGGTCGTGCGGACACTGCGCCGACGCCGACCAAAACCCGCCGACCGGTATGAAAGTGTGTTACATCAAATTAATATCACTTACAACGGATTGCCTTAACATTTGCCACCTATTATGTCAACTTTCGGTTTTACCGTAAACATATTATACCTATCTCATCTAAGAATCTACTTATTTCAGTTATTACATCAATCTTGATAAGTTTCATTCATAAAAACGTTTAAGTATGGACTTTAATTCTGCATTTTTGTCAAGGGTAGCCGAATGAGACTAGAATAACAAAGAACAGCGCTGATGATGACGCGAGCTCCTAATATTTAGGGTCTGACAAATTATGCGCCCTTAGTATTCGCCGCGGAGAGAAAAGTCGCGTGTCACATTAAAACTCGTATATTACATAGAACATGCCACCGCCGGTGCCGCCCATCACATAAATAGCATCCCTTCACTGATGTCATTCCTTTCTCGACGCACACAAGTATTTTTCCAAAAATATTGTGTAAACAAGTTGGTTACATCGATAACATAGATTATTCAATCAGAAAGATTTAAATTCTCATACCAGGTCTCTTGAATTAATGTCATGTTGAAAGACTCCAATCGATGCCGGAATGTTTGCGGTGGAAGGTAGCGGAATGGCAAGGGAATATTCAATGAATCCGGCTATATTCCGGATATTCGGTTCCCAATTACGATATTCTATTCTGTTTCGGTTTTTGTCGCTTTGTCTACGTGTAGCGAACCCACACTGATTCGTATAAGCGATGCGGGGGTAATCCTCTATAATACGAATTTGCCATGAGCGTGTCTCTGACATCAGGTGTGACCTTTTTCGAGGAAAGCTAATCCGTTCCTTGCCTTGCTGGCTTACCGACGGAACGTGGTTAGATTTAATGTGATATGCTGAATAGTTTCACAAAGGGTTTCCCTAACATCCTTGTCACAATCAAATGTCTGAGCTCTAACAATAGATTCATGGTATTTTCGTCTGTTAGTTTAGTTTCTAAAGAGTTAAGCAATAATTGTTAAAACTCAAGCTTAATTAGCTGATTGTTATGCTCAGTCTAGTAAAAGTCTGATTGGCAGTGGCATGGGCTACTATATTGCACGGTGCTGGTATATGTGTCTTGGTTCGTGAACGGAAACTACGGGCGATGTCGACTGGGACTGGTCAGCTCCAGACTATATTAAATTTCTCATCTCTATGACTGCATGTTGGTGTTACATTGATCTCACATAATTGAACCAAACCGAAACAATGTAACCAAGAATTGTATTGTAAACCTAATTGAAAAAGAGTAACATATGAATTTTCTTGCTCGTTCTTCTACATAGATAGGAACCTACACTTTGGAACGAGCAAATAGCTTCACTAGAGGACTGACCTACACATTGACATTTTTAATATTTCGATATTTTGTTTTGACGTTCAAAAAGTGCCTTACTGGTATACCTAATTGACATAACTGATTTTGACTTTGACTTTGAGAGACTGTTGCTATTAAAAAAGAAAGACCTTAATTAATACAAGTTCGGTACTGAATACTTACGACCGTTTAATGTAAGAATACATATACCTATAGTACCTATATACATGCGCAAATAAATCTGGTTAATATTCAATGACAAACGAAAGAAAAAGATTAGGAAAACATCAATGGGAATCTTTGCACGTGACTTCTAAACTTCCTCCTTCTTTGATCGAAAACCGTGTGTTGTGTGACTGTATAAGTACTATGTATTTAAATATGAAATACATACTATACCAGGGGTGCGGTCGCGACCATTAGTCCAGTCGATCCTGGCAAGGCAAAAAGAAATATAAATAAACAGGCTAAACGGCGCAAAGTATTTACCAACTACTACAGCACCATCTTGTGTTGAAACATGTTTCAAGACATATATTTTAAGATTATAAATAAGAAGAATAATAAGTGTGGCAGAGCCATGCTTCGGCACGAATGGGCAGGCTCGACCGGAGTGATACCACTCACCCGACGTGAAATAACGCAAGCGTTGTGTTTCGTCGTGTGAGTGATATTATGTATTTGACTGCGTCGATTCCCGGGTAGGACAAAACATTATTGAGATACTTTTTTAGTTTTTCGTATAATTTTCAATAATGGCTCGTATGCACGGAAATCGTGTCCAGCTGACCCGACATATCTCAAGTCACAACTGATTAGAAATGGTTGTATGCCTGCAGATCAGCCTACCTCTTCAGGGTTAAAAAGTCGTGAAGTTATATCATGTATATCATGTTACACATACCTACATACTCGGAGGTTTATATTCGAATTTAATTAAAAGCGCCTATGTTAAATTAAGGGATGCGTAACAAATATGTATTTTCACGTGAAACCCAATTATGGTTTAATGAAATTATATATTTCTAACGTTACTTAATTGTTTGTAATTATTTGTGTGTATTTATTTCATTATCTAGAGGTATATAATTGAGACGTTTTAATTAGTACCTATTTTCGAAATTAAAGGAAACATCGTATTTTATTAAAATTGTATGTAAGTACATTTTTTTATGGCATAAGCCAGTAAACGAGCAGACGGATCACCTGATGGTAAGCAATCAGCGTCGCCCATGGACACCTGGAACACCAGATGCGTTACAAGTGCGTTACCAGCCTTTTGGGGATTAGGAGTTTGAGGATCGTTGGGGATTCAGGAATTGGGGAGATTAGGGAAGGGAAGGGTAATTGGGCCTCCGGTAACCTCACTCACACGACGAAACACAACGATAATTCAAATTCAATTTCATTTATTTGCAAGAATACATATTTACAAAGGAAGATCTTACAGCGTTGCAAGCGTTACTACACGTCGGTTTTCTGTGAGGCCGTGGTATCACTCCGGTCGAGCCGGCCCATTCGTGCCGAAGCATAGCTCTCCCACTTATTACGCATTTGAATGGACTAGCAGCATCAGCCTATTATAAGAGTATTAAATAGTCGGTGTTTTAATTAGGTAAACTTATTTCGTTAAACATATCCGAATAGTAAATGTGTTCAAGATCTGACTGTGATAATGGACCTCATTGTCATCATTGGTACCTATATTTCGTCCACCGATTGGCTTCTTCAGTAGCACACCACTGAGCTCTGAAAAGAAATGTAAGATATGTTTTAGAAGTGATAATAGAACGACATAAGTAATAATTGTAAGACATTTCAATAGTCGACAATTCGACATATGTACCTAATATTTTCTCTTTTACAATGATAAATAGGTAACCTAGTTTTGTAATTTTTACGAAGTAATAAGAAATATGTAGTACCGAATATTCTAGGTTGTTATGTAGCCATCAGTTTTCAAAGAAACTTGAAAACTGATGGCTACATTACAACAATCCTGATTGGGGATTTAGTACAAAGTTGCTGACTTCACTTTCTTTGAATTGTAAGTCAATTATTTAATTTTCCTAATGAAATTTTTATATTTTCAAATATTTTGTTCCTTAACTAGCTGTTGCCCGCGACTTGATTCCTGTTTTATCCCATCGGAGCATTTCATCGGAATAAAAGTATCTTGTTAAGACAGCCCATACTATCTAAATCCGATCCAATCTAATTTCATCAAAATCGTACATAGTTTCAGTGTGAGTGGCGAATTACGCGTTTGGCTTATAGAGGTATTGTATTTTTTTTAAATTCGTTTAAATTAAATTATTTACGTCGTTCATATCGTGTCGGTCGTATTTGTCGTGTTTGTCGTGTCGGTCGTATTTGTCGTGTCGGTCGTATTTGTCGTGTTTGTCGTGGCGGTCGTACTTGTCGTATTTGTCGCATTTGTCGTATTTGTCGCATTTGTCGCATTTGTCGTATCGGTCGCATTTGTCGTATTTGTCGTGTAAGTCGTATCTGTCGCATTTGTCGTATCGGTCGCATTTGTCCTATTTGTCGTGTAAGTCGTATTTGTAGTGTCGTTCGTATTTGTCGCATTTGTCGAATTTGTCGTGTCGGTCGTATTTGTCGTGTAAGTCGTGTTTGTCGTGTCGGTCGTATCGGTCGCATTTGTCGTATTTGTCGCATTTGTCGTATTTGTCGTGTACGTCGTATTTGTCGTATTTGTCGCATTTGTCGTATTTGTCGTATTTGTCGTATTTGTCGCATTTGTCGTATTTGTCGTGTACGTCGTATTTGTCGTATTTGTCGCATTTGTCGTATTTGTCGTGTCAGTCGTATTTGTCGCATTTGTCGAGTTTATCATTGTTTATTTGTCGTGTAAGTCGTATTTGTCGTGTAAGTCGTATTTGTCGTATTTGTCGCATTTGTCGTATTTGTCGTGTACGTCGTATTTATCGTATTTGTCGTGTACGTCGTATTTATCGTGTCGTTCGTATTTGTCGCATTTGTCAAATCGGTCGCATTTGTCGTATTTGTCGTGTCGGTCGCATTTGTCGTATTTGTCGTGTCGTTCGTATTTGTCGCATTTATCGTATTTGTCGTATTTGTCGTATTTGTCGCATTTGTCGTATTTGTCGTGTACGTCGTATTTATCGTATTTATCGTGTACGTCGTATTTATCGTGTCGTTCGTATTTGTCGCATTTGTCGTATCGGTCGCATTTGTCGTATTTGTCGTGTCGGTCGCATTTGTCGTATTTGTCGTGTCGGTCGTATTTGTCGCATTTGTCGTATTTGTCGTGTAAGTCGTATATGTCGTATTTGTCGTATTTGTCGCATTTGTCGTATTTGTCATGTCGGTCGTATCGGTCGCATTTGTCGTATTTGTCGTGTCGGTCGTATTTGTCGTGTAAGTCGTGTTTGTCGTGTCGGTCGTATTAATCGTATCGGTCGTATCTGTCGCATTTGTCGTATCGGTCGCATTTGTCGTATTTGTCGTGTAAGTCGTATTTGTCGTGTCGTTCGTATTTGTCGCATTTGTCGTATTTGTCGTGTAAGTCGTGTTTGTCGTGTCGGTCGTATTAATCGTATCGGTCGTATCTGTCGCATTTGTCGTATCGGTCGCATTTGTCGTATTTGTCGTGTAAGTCGTATTTATCGTGTCGTTCGTATTTGTCGCATTTGTCGTATTTGTCGTGTAAGTCGTGTTTGTCGTGTCGGTCGTATCGGTCGCATTTGTCGTATTTGTCGTGTCGGTCGCATTTGTCGTATTTGTCGTGTCGTTCGTGTTTGTCGCATTTGTCGTATTGTCGCATTTGTCGTATTTGTCGTGTCGTTCGTATTTGTCGCATATGTCGTATTTGTCGCATTTGTCGTATTTGTCGTGTCGTTCGTATTTGTCGCATATGTCGTATTTGTCGCATTTGTCGTATTTGTCGTGTCGGTCGTATTTGTCGTGTACGTCGTATTTATCGTGTCGTTCGTATTTGTCGCATTTGTCAAATCGGTCGCATTTGTCGTATTTGTCGTGTCGGTCGCATTTGTCGTATTTGTCGTGTCGTTCGTATTTGTCGCATTTGTCGTATCGGTCGCATTTGTCGTATTTGTCGTGTCGGTCGCATTTGTCGTATTTGTCGTGTCGGTCGTATTTGTCGCATTTATCGTATTTGTCGTATTTGTCGTATTTGTCGCATTTGTCGTATTTGTCGTGAACGTCGTATTTATCGTATTTATCGTGTACGTCGTATTTATCGTGTCGTTCGTATTTGTCGCATTTGTCGTATCGGTCGCATTTGTCGTATTTGTCGTGTCGATCGCATTTGTCGTATTTGTCGTGTCGGTCTTATTTGTCGCATTTGTCGTATTTGTCGTGTCGTTCGTATTTGTCGCATTTGTCGTATTTGTCGTGTAAGTCGTGTTTGTCGTGTCGGTCGTGTTTGTCGTGTCGGTCGTATTTGTCGTGTAAGTCGTATTTGTCGTATTTGTCAAATTTGTCGTATTTGTCGTGTACGTCGTATTTATCGTATTTGTCGTGTACGTCGTATTTATCGTGTCGTTCGTATTTGTCGCATTTGTCGTATCGGTCGCATTTGTCGTATTTGTCGTGTCGGTCGTATTTGTCGCATTTGTCGTATTGTCGCATTTGTCGTATTTGTCGTGTCGTTCGTATTTGTCGCATATATCGTATTTGTCGCATTTGTCGTATTTGCCGTGTCCGTCGTATTTGTCGTGTAAGTCGTGTTTGTCGTGTACGTCATATTTATCGTGTCGTTCGTATTTGTCGCATTTGTCGTATCGGTCGCATTTGTCGTATTTGTCGTGTCGGTCGCATTTGTCGTATTTGTCGTGGCGGTCGTACTTGTCGTATTTGTCGCATTTGTCGTATTTGTCGCATTTGTCGCATTTGTCGTATCGGTCGCATTTGTCGTATTTGTCGTGTAAGTCGTATTTGTCGTGTCGGTCGCATTTGTCATATTTGTCGTATAAGTCGTATTTGTCGTGTCGGTCGCAATTGTCGTATTTGTCGTGTAAGTCGCATTTGTCGTATCGGTCGCATGTGTCGTGTCGGTCGTATTTGTCGTGTAAGTCGTATTAATCGTATCGGTCGTATTTCTCGTGTTTGTCGTGTCGGTCGTATTTGTCGTGTTGGTCGTATTAATCGTATCGGTCGTATTTCTCGAGTTTGTCGTGTCGGTCGTATTTGTCGTATCGGTCGTATTTGTCGTGTTTGTCGTGTCGGTCGCATTTGTCGTATTTGTCGTGTCGGTCGTGTCGGTCGTGTCGATCGTATTTGTCGTAGGAAAATAGAAGAATTGCTCAAAATTCTTGTACGCCAACTCGGTAATAGAGTTGTTAAAGACAAAGTCAAAGCATTTATTTCAATCAAACCATATTTGAAACGTCAACAAATACAAAAAAAAAATTGTAGTCTGTCAGTCAGCTAGGTGAAGCTAGGTGCTCATTCCAAAAAATTCGAATGGAGAATATTGTACTTTTAAGTGAGAAAAACTGAAAAATGCAAAGACACGCTTGACGCATTATACAAGTTACAAAACTTACTAAAATAATAAAACAAAATAAAAAAGTCTCACATATGCATACTGATGTTATTATTGAAAATGATTATATTACCAGACTAGCTGTTGCCCGAGGCTTCATCCGCATAGAATATGTAATTAATAACGACGACGAAAACGACCCATGATGACAAGTTAAAAATTTTGTGCAGTCGCCATATTGGATTTTTATTTTGACAAAACATTTTGTTCTTTTACCCTTGAAAACCAATAAGAAAACAATATTATTACGTCGAACATAATGTAATACGGCGCATTAGGTTTTTTTTTAAGGGGGGAAAATCATCGAATGGCTGCTCCCGCCTGGGTGAGGCGGGAGGGAGTGTCAGACTCTTACTGACTAAAAACCACGCCGTTCCTTCTCCTGCACGTCGAGCCGGAGCCCCGGTTACCCGTTAGGTTCTCCGCGACGGCGCTTTAGGTATACAATTCGTCTGCGGCATATGTATCATATGTAAATGCGTATGCATGTATAAAAGCGGTTATTTCAATATTACAAACAGACACTACAATTTTATTTATTTGTATACCTATTACCTAGATGTATGTAAGAATCGTAGCAATTAGCGTTCCATACTCTCTGCCTCCCATGGGAGGCAGGCAAGCGGTTATGTATGTATGTCTGTGTACCTGGTACCCAAGTCACAATCGAGCAAAAAATGATTAGGTTTTCGAAAAAAATCAAAATTTCATGGAATTTGAAATTGTGCGGAGCACGCAATATCTATACAATATAAATATTTGATAGAAAGTCCATTCTATTGGATCACTTAACACCATGATTTTAATTTAATTTATCAATTTCATAGACATATCACTTGAGCAAATGATTTAATCAGCTTTGACAAATTACTTAAATCTTGCTTCATACAGTGGTCAGTTTATAGTTTTACATATTTATAAGAACCTCAACACCTAATAGTGTTGAGATTCTAGAATAGAGATAAGACTACTTACTTACCTATATTCATGTTGTACCCAACTGTGTAGGTACAAGAAAATAAAGTAGAAAATCTCTCGGTATCGTTTCATATCTCCCAGTTCTGAACTAATTCCCAACCGACATCTACTACGCAAGTAAACACAACATACTATCCCATTTCTACTTCCCACGTGCAATCCAAAGTTGAGCAGCGCACAATTTTATTCCGAAAGCTCTGGGTTACTGTTCATGATCTCGACTTTTATTCGTGGGATGTGGGTACATAGGTACCTAGTTTCCTACGGCGCAAACTTCCCCAGTAACAGAGCAATGAACAGTTCTCTGACCGCAAACGGCTCATTGTGCCCAACAATCGGTCGTATTCCGAGTCCACGGATGTCGTGCGGGCCGTTTACGATCAACATTTCACTTGACTGCATAGTACTGCAATGGAAACCTGTCGGAGTGGTTTAACAGATGGAAAGGTTGCATAATACGTTACTTCAACAAGCACGCGCCCGCGGACCGTGTTAAGTTTTTTACTAATCAGTTATCGGTCATTAAGACGTTAAACTTGGCTATAGATATTTTTGTAGGAAACTTGATTTTGTCTGTTGTTTCGGTAACGGTTCTGAGACGAGACATTTACTTATGTATTTCAAAGGCTTGGTATCTCATAGACAATATCGCCCAAAGTTATTTATTATCTGTGGCCTTGTCTGCGGCATTACAAATGTATTTTTAATTTTTGGATGGAAATGCAATTTTTCAAACAACTTTTGGGTTTTATTCATGAAATACCTACACATGTAAATAATGCACGACATCTAGACCTATGGTATGTTATCTCCTCTCAAAGTGCTCTTTAGAGAACAGTTACAAGAAAAACTGCAATTTTGCATCGTAATAGCTACTTTATTTTCATTTTCCAAGTAAATCACAACTTGGGAGACAGTTTTTATTGAGCCATTATACGACACGGTCGGTAATTTTAATATTCTTTCACGATTCAAATACTTAGGCACGCTCGAACTGTTTACCAGGCGTGATAAATATGCTATAATACAACTTATTACTTATCTAGGTCGAACTTAGGTACTCAAGCACCCTGTTTAATGAGAACTTGTTGAAATTATATAATTCTCTTGGCTTACTTACAAGACATTCTCAATTCATTTATAGGTTCATAAATAAAGTTCATCGATCTACGTATCTCAATAACGTTCAATTAATTTGCACATTTCAAAATGGCTGCAATTTTTCTGTCGGAGGGTAGCTATTATACAATATCCCAGCAATTTCAGCCGTAGCAGGAAAACCATTTAAATATTTGCACAATCCCCGACCTCGGGATGGTGTACCCACAGTTCCCGCAAAACTCGTTTAGCTTCGGACTTATAGCAGTCGAGTTATGAAGTTAAACTCGCTGGAACTACTATACATCGGCTAGTGGAGATGGGAGATAGCAAAGAAAAGCGCTAACTAGTCTGCAATGAACGTATAATGCGTGTAAATATCTGATGGTTAGCGAATCCAATTATGCAATGATTGCGTGGCGAGACACGGAAGGCGGTGCACTCGGCCAATGGAGCACCGAACGCAATGTAAGCACCTTGCGTCTCATGCGAAAACACGCGATTAGGGAAGTTATTTTTTAAATATAAATTGGCCAATTAATTCGGTGTGAAACGGTTACATTAATTCATCAATCGATTTATAAGCTCTGTGCTCCGTCGTCTCACTGCGAACGCTCATTTTTAACCAGATTAAGAACAACACTTGGTTTTTGTCACGAAGTGGGTCTGGGTGAAATAATAAATCATTTGTCATGTTATGCCAACTGTTCTCTAAAATTTGAGGATTATGTGAACTGATGTGATATTGCATAAAATGTCTTTTAGCAATGATGTAAGAGCTGAAAGCTATCTCTGTGAATTATGCTGCATATTTTAGTAGACTTGTGACAATTTTGATCACGATTTCCATAAACATCCGGTTGTACGATCACTCATCGCTCTTTCATAATCCACCTTCGCCTCAGTCATCTTGTAGAGAGACCTGTTAATTAGTTATGTAAATTCATTGACAGTAGATACGGCCACCTATATATTTTTAAAAAAATCAATAACTGCAAGGCATAGCCCGTCGATCAAGGTCATAAGCGGACTGATCAGTATTAACCCGTTGATATCCATCCCCTAATATTGGTCATACAAAAGTATTCTGTAAACATTAGAAATAAGGTCTATAATGTAATCTAATATTAGTGGAAAGCGGTCACCGGTGACCGCTTGGGGAATTATGGGTTAATATTAAATTATAAATAGAAAAGTTCATAGAGAAATTAAAGTACCCGACTTCAAAGTCACTAAGACTCCTATAGGTACGTAGCGCCATCTATTCACTTTGAACTAGAACTAGAAAGCCAAGTTGAATACAACCTCTCGGATATTCAGGCACTCGAGCACTCGAGCCCCTTTCTTGAGCTACAAGCATTTGGCTAATGAGCAACACATTCTCAGTTTCTCACACAGATGCTCACTTCAGAATTTTATATTCGACGTTCACACCTCTACAGCCATTTCAAAAGATCTTTTTTAGTAACATTGATCTGCCTAGCCACTGTTTAGTTAAAAATCGCGTTCATATAAATGTTTCGTATATATTAGAATAATTATTACGATTTACCGAATCCTTGCCAAAAAAATGTTTTTTTTTATACCTATCTCGAAATCGAAAACTACCTCTAGTTATTTATTATGTTTTCGGCTTCTACACGTAACTGTTTGATGAGGAACTCGACTAGTTTCAAGCTATGCTAGAGGCTCATATTCATGAGCAGCATTTCAAACACCCCTAGAGCCTACACCCCCCTTGAATCGGAGCCGCGGAGAACCTAACGGGTTACCGGTACTCCGGTTCGCAGCGCAGGAGAAGGAACGGGATGGTTTTTAGTCAGTAAGAGTCTGACACACCCTCCCGACGGGACGGGAGCAGACATTCGATGATTTTTCCCTGCTTAAAAAAAACACCCCCGTTGAAAGATATATTTGCTGATTGATAGACAGGGTTTGGCATGACCTTGAGTGAAGTGGGCCCACTTATAAGACCTTGAACCTGTTTGTGGTGGTTTAGGTAGAGTTTTAGTGGCATAACTTTCGAGACCATTAGCGTTAAGGTCATTATGTTGTATGGTTAGGTCATGCTAGGTCAGTGCTCCTGTTTGAAAGGAGCTTCGCACCGCTCTTGCGCAATCCAACGGTTTCGTTTTACCCAAGGTATTGACTCATTGATTTAGTAATGGGACTAGAAGATAGATAAATAAATCAAACAACGTTTAATTGTCGCATAATTTTATATTTGTAGAAAAATCGTATGCCTCACTCTCATACATCATCTCATCTAAATATAAATACATGAACTATATATACGTTCCCGCAAACAGCGTATATTCAGAAAATAACATCGGCTAATCGTGACTTTAGCTAGCTTTATTAGATAATATCCTATATAAAATTCAATTAAAGTAAGTATTATACAATAGATCGCGTGTGATAGTTGACACAGGATTCCATATTACATGTTATTCATAAATCATTATAATATGTCGATAGCATTTCAAGTTATGTCTAAGTTTACATATTTTACACATTTCATACCTACACTTTACCTATTTTTGCTATAATTTCAAATACTCAATGGCAAATAACATAAAAGCAAGATTACAACTATCATAAGTACGAAATATAAACTTATTACGTAAACAGCTGGCACAATGAAGATCTAGATGAGTTACACCACATTACAATTAACATTACGCTATTACGGTATACTCCATACATGAAAATATGTATGCCATATAACCAACAATATACACAATAAATAAGATCATGGAATGTTTCCGTTTTTGTTCAATGGTGGCCTACGCCAGGATAACAATCGGAATAGAAAGAACACGATAAAAAAATAATGCGAACGTTTTCGATACGATAAATTATAGCAAAAATACTTGTTACTATATTATAGGCCACAAAACATATCAAGGTAGCGCGTGAGTGCGGCGGGAAGCAGAGCTCGCACCGGCCCCGGCACTACCGCGCCCGCCGTCATCTCGTCGCGGCCCGACCGCGCCCGGGGGAGCCCCACTGGAACAAACAATAACGTGGCAATGTTGGACACCAACCCGTCAAAACAAAATATACACAACATCTAATGTACCGTGAAATACTTTACTTTTTCCCTCTCATTCTCACTTTTTAGAAAAGAAAGAAAGAAAATGCATTTATTTGGCCATTGGCACACGAAAACAAGGATCATTACAATACAAATAAAAAATACAGTGAAAATAAAAACAAAACATTAATAAAAGATTTTATAAAAGAGAAAAGAAATGAACGAAAATCATTAAAACATAAAAAAAAATATAATTAGAATAATAACCGAAACTAAAAAAACTACTTTTACATCTCAAAGTACCTTGACCATACATCACTTTTATCCTTATCCGTTCCCTGTCGTTTTTACGCTCTCCCATTCACCCTTACTCTCTCTCTCTGTCACTCTTACCCTCTTTCTAACACCCTTACCCTCTTTCTAACACCCTTACCGCCTCCATGTCTCATCCTTTTATCCTCTCATCTCCTTTTATTCTATCTATTTAACTTGAAAATAACATTAGCAAGTGTATTCTCACCAGCTAGTGCGCATTAGCGTCTGCATAGAGCGTGGTGGCGATGTAGGTGGTGGGCACGAACCCCTCCTCCCTGGTGTGGTGGCGCCGCACCCGCGTCCAGCCGTCGCCCGCGTCCGTCTCCAGCACCAACAGACGCTCGCCGCACTCCATCTTCATTGTAGACCCGCTGCCGATACCTGGTAACCGATTTTAAACTGTCAAACACCAAGCGGTCACCGGTGACCGCAACCTATTGTTCTATAATTGTGTCTATAATGACGGTACTCGACGAGTTAAGGTATATTAGCGTATACAGTAGAAAAGGCGTTTGTTTGACGAAAAATGTAACACAAATATTCTAAAATTGTCAACCCAATTCATAGATTTTCGATTTTGTTAGAAGAGCAATTAAGAGAATGGAGCAACCTAATTTATTGGCATCTATACTTATATAAATACATATTATAGCAGTACAGTCCGTCTATTATTCCTCCAAAGGTATTTTTACGACATTATAACTTTTATACAGATAAATAATTAAAAAACTCACCCTCAAAAGCGTACAAAGCTTTGCAGTATCCGACAGGCTGCAAATCGGGCTCGCAGTAATAGTAATCAAAGTCTGACTCGTGGTCGTTGTCGTGGTCGTTGTCGGGGTCGTGGTCGTGGTCTCCGTTGGCGTGGTGGTCGTGATGCACGGCGGCCAGCTCCCCGCCGAGCCCCGACTCGGGCGAGCCGCCGGCGGCGCGCGCGCCGGGCCCGCCCGTACCTGTCCCCGTACTCACCGACGACTCCGACGCCGACCGCGATAGAGATTCACTGTTTGATCCGATGCTGGAACAATAACAAGGATTGTAAGTATTTTGGCTCTTGCTGTAAACTTTCATTTTAATGTAAATAAATAAATAAAATGAAATTGTGTACAGAATAGAGACTTACTTAAAGTCACATAATAAAGTAATTAAATGAATTACATAGTTGTGTTTATTCCCTAAAGGCATTGTTTTGTTATTCGTCATGTTTAATTGCGTGGTTGGTAATATCCAAACCACAAAGGCAAATCACTACACTCCAAGTAGAGCTAATGCGACTTTTACAAGTGGCGTTATTTACAACAAATAATATGAAATGCAACTTGATTTTCCTTAAAACCAACACAAGGTCAGGTCACCTATTTTTATTTTACTTCTTTGTTTATCTTAACACTATAAAACGCGTGCTATTTACCTAGTGGCCTGTGTGGGCGCCTGTCCATTGGTCCTGGCGGTGGGGTGGAGGGGCGGCGCGCCCACCTGACTGTTGGCCTCAGCTAACAACTCCTCGAACTTGTTCAACTGAGCGCGAAGCTTCTTCAATTTGTCGCAACACTCGTTCAGTTGACCTGCAGACGAGTACAATGTGTAATAAATATAATTTTACAACTGTAAATCCCTAGAAGAGGCAATGATAGGGCGAATTTACTGTGATTCAATAGCTGATATTGAACTTTGTGATATTTACTGACCATTTAGAATTTAGATTGTCACCCCTAGGTTTTAGTTAGATCTCCAAAGTCTCAAATTCACACCAATTCACCACACATTAAATGAAGGATTATACAATTCATATCAAGCGCCTTCCTTCATCTTCTACTCCTTGAGAAATTGAGGTATCCTTTCTATTCTTTAATTTAAAGAATATTATAATTTACCTTCTACAGTCATGGGATCTCCGAGCGCAGGGCTCGTCTCGTATACTCCTTTCATTTTCATAAGGCCTTCCATTGCCGCTTGCTCTTGGGCCACCTGAAATATGAAAACACGATAATACAATATAATTTAAATCCTTTAGATCAGCAATACTCAACATATTTTTACTAGGGCCAGAAACCGTTTCAGTCATGGGATCCCGGGCCGCAAGCGAGAAATTATTATTATTAGGTCATAAATATATCATAAACAAAGATGACGACTTTATAAATGAGACGACAGACGTCAGGAAATTACTGGCTAGTTCTTCTACATCTTTTAACTCCGACCTCCGAATCACTCGTTCTTTTATGGGCGCGAAATTTAAAATAGCACGGAGCATAAGAACTTCACGTGGGCCAATCCAAATGGTTCGGTGGACCGCTGGTTGAGTACCTATAGCTGCTTTAGACTATCTCATTGGTGGACTAAAGATTAGTTTGTTAAAGTGTTTGTCGAGTGAGTTTGTAGTTATAGTTATTAATGTTATTGAGTAAATTAGTCTTGAGACTTCGTTCCGGACACTACCCATCGGCTAAGTTTGCATTCCTTATGAAGAAGAACAATTCTCCAAATTGCACAGTTTGCAATAAAGTTGAGGATATGCAACATTTGCTGATGGATTGTGTCCGGAATGAGCGGGAACGTGAGTTACTCATTAGAGAATTAAAACTTAATAAACTGGATGTAGGCTTAATACAGTCAATTCTGTCTTCACCATGTTCAGAAACCACAAAAAATTTTTTGTAATTTAGTCACAATAGGTACTTGATGAGTAACTCAATTTCCTTTCTTTTTATTGTAAGCAAAAATGTTGTATGTATTTGATAGGTTACATTTTGTTAAAAGGTATGATGGGGGTTGACATATCAAAGATAAAAACCCCTTAAATAAAAAACAGATTAAAAAAAAAATGTTATTGAGTACTATCTAACCTTTTTTAAGCACTTTAAGATACTCATACACATCACACTCAAACACAGCATAATTATTAGTCGATCACACAATTAATGATCGTTTTCAAAAGGGAATCACAGCCAGCTAATTGTTATATGACCATCTCTAACAATGGAATTTCCCTTGCAAAACATTGCTAACATACCTACTTATGTTTGACAAACATATGTTTATGTTAGTAAATGCTATTAGTTGGCATAAACCACAATTGTATATCTATATAATGAACTATCTGACCAGGCAAACATCGTACAGCCTAAAATTTTTTATCTCTCCTTTTAAACCTTTCCTGGACTTCCGCAAACATTCTAAGACAAAAATTTGCCATGTCGGTTCAGCCGTTATCGAGTTAGTTTAGCAGTTAGCGAGACTAACGAACTGAAATAATTTTTTATTTATTTATATAGATGTATTATGGATATATCATCATCATTCATATCAGCCATAGGACGTCCACTGCTGAACATAGGTCTATAATATATATATATATATATATAGGTACCTATATAAAATTATATAGACTGCCTCGTTGGCCGAATGGTCGCAAGTGCGACTGCCGGGCAAGGGGTCTCGGGTTCGATTCCCGGGTCGGGCAAAGTATTACTGGGTTTTTAAAAAATTCTCAGTAGTATCACGGAGTCTGGAAATGTGCCCGGTATATGGCAATAGGCTCACCCCCTATTACACGGGGCTCATAACATAAATAGTGAAAAGTGGGTGTTACTTCTGTGTGCACCTCTGCCTACCCCTTCGGGGATAAAAGGCGTGATGTTATGTTTGTTATGTTATAAAATTATAAACACCATATCCATCCACACAAAGTTTACGTACATTAGGTACTGTTAAAGGAAAAATACTATAATAAGAGAAACGAAGTTTTTACAATACAATTACTTCTTTCACACACTTATTCGCATAAGAATAGGGTCTAAAACGGCGTGTCTGGAATTTTTAATAGCCGACGGCCCATAGCATACCGGATTGCTTAAGGAAAAGCTTCTATTTAAGTCAAGGAATGCTGTTAACTGAGTTAGCTTCAAAAATATTTTTAACGATTCGCTAAGGACTGAATAATACTTCGTTTTCGCTAATAACAAAATGTAGGTATGTAGTAAATACTACTACTTATATATCATATCTTGTTTTTATAATAACCATCGTGAGACATACTATATTTACTTAAAATCGTGTGTTACTCACGTGAAAGTACTGAGAAAACCTCTACTAGTTTCGAACCTACTACTTTGTAGGCTGCGCGGCTTCGCCACGACCGCGCACGCTGCTCATGAGGAAGAAACACTCTGTGGTTCGAAACTAGTAGATCTTTTCTCAGTACTTTCACGTGAGTAACCCCCGATTTTAAGTTAATATCATATATTGTTGACAAATACACAAATTACAAACTAAAGTGTCTTCTTATCAATCAATTTGAACCGCAATTGATTTGTTGAATGTAGCATTACCATATCCCGTGCATAAAATGCCTTTTATTCCCCAATAGCTTGTGACCGTGGTTTTGATCGCGTTTCCGTGGGATAAAGAGTAGGTACGCTATGTATTATTCCAAACTATGTATAATAAAGAAAGAAATAAAAGAAAGAAAAATAATCTAATAATAATAATCTACCCTGTTCCAGATTTCATTCTGATCCCTTCAGCCATTTCGGCGTGATTGAGTTACAAACATACACGCTGTCTTCACATCTTACTTTCACTGTCACACAATCTATTTTTATTTACAAAACCAACAAACAGCGTGACATATACTTAGTTTACAACAGTTTACATGAATTACAGAGATTAAGGCTAATAATAGGTTTCCCTTATTTCCTACATTTTGTGAACGGATTTAATTAACTTAACAAAATAAGATCAAGAACAGACAATGACTGACGGAATCAGTTACAAGGATTCAATTATTTATAATTTATTTATGCTGCATCGTGTCTGGTGCTGAATAATGTTTTTTCTTCTTTTTTCCCCTCTTTCTTTCACACAAAGTCACAAACACAACTTTCACATTTATAATATCAAATCCCCAAAAGAGTAAGCAGACGTGCTTCCACCCACCTTCCAGCAGTTATAAGTCCCTTGCAATAAGATTTAATCTTTCGTGTGTCTAAAACGCAGATCCAAGCGAGACACAATGTATTTTCTATTGTATCTCATATCGGTGCACTAAAGCGATTAAATATAACATTTTGAAAACAGAAAACTTAAGTTATCTGCACTACAAACCCACTCTAAAATGATAAGCTAATTATATGTTCATGCACTGGGCTTAACACGTGTTTGCATTTGTAGTGTGTGTGTTGCATCATCTCATGAGTAGGTACTCTGATTGTCATCATAAACGAGTGCTAAGAGATAAAATTATCTTCTTTGTTTTGGACTGCATTGTTCATACAATGGTAGGGAACTGTGAATGGGGTAGTTTCCTAAATTTAATTTTAGTGTCCGTCTGGTACATTCATTTAAAACTTTAGACAGTTATTTTTTTTTTCTCACAAAATTAAATACTTTTGACGATATATTAATTTGAAATATCGTGTGACGTCACAGCGTGCCACATTTTGTAGCACATTATGACGTAACGACCTCCCACTCCTAAACTTAGCGCCATTTTATCTAAGTATTGCATCTTAATACGAGAAAATAAAAAAATACGTGTCTAATATTTTTTCATTATCTAACTGACGGACTAATTAGATTTTTAATTTTGATACCCTGGAAACTATCCAATTGTGCCTGGTACGGGAATAGGGTCATTCCTATTAAACTAGACGTAGTATAAGACAGCAAAAAGTAAAGATAATACAGTTAACATCAATCCCCAAGCAGTCACCGTTGACCGCTCTACACTAATTATATTATAGACCTTATTTCCGGTGTTTAGAGACTACCCACAGTCTCGTACAAAATTAATAGAAAACTGTCTTTATTGACAGTTCGAAAAAAGTATTGAACTTGACTAGTTGTCAAAATACCGTATTCTGAGATAAAATATGGCGCCACGTTTTAACGTACCACTTTCTGAGGGCTTACAACCTGTCTACACCATTTTACTTAATAAATCATTGGTTATAACATACATAATATATGAACTGTGTAGCTCTATCTACCCCTTTCAAGTACAGAAAGCGTAAAGTTTATATTTGATTAACAATAAGTACACTATTGATTTGAGCTACAGCCTACGGTAAATTATTAAACCAAGGGAAAACCGCTTTAAAACTTCCTCATTCAAAAATTTTTTTGTTTGCAACTGCCTACAAATTCTTTGTTAATTTAATATTAGCTGAATATTTTATAAGGTATAAACGGTTATAGGTATATGATTAAAAATTAAAATTGAGAAAAAAATGTAGGTAAATAACGTACTAACCTGCTTACTCAACTCCATAACTTTAGCTTGAAGTTTCTTTTTCTTCTGGTTCGGTGGCAAATCTGAATAATCCTCCTTTCCATCCATAGACATGTTATTCTGGAACACAAACCAACAGTTTAAATATACAGTACCTCATTTTTTGGCACAGTGCAATGCAACCTTTCACCACAAACTGACAACTCCACTAAAATACCACCCTGTAGTTATGAAACAAACTTGAAAAAAAAAAAATTAACCCTGTAACAAATCCTTACATTGTTTTTAGCTTTAAATATATATTTCATAATATACATGCTGCAAATATCTACAAACACTGTCACTTATAAAACTTCAAAATACACCACTATTTTATATGTAGTATCGGAACCCAACTGACAGATTTTCCCGGTAAACTACAATTAATAATTATGATAAGTGACCTTGTACAACTTGTTGAAGTAAATCTAATTATAAATTACACAACAATTAATATAATATAGACAAATACTTAGTCACAAGGAATTATGAACAAAACAAACAGAATGCGTGTGCGCTGAAAACAATGAAAGCCGTGCAAGCATCGTAGGTTAAACCAAGCCATACGAACCAACCAACTGTGTGTCGCGGAGAAAGTTTACTGGTCACATCTACTCATGTAAGAATCGCATTACTCATCGCTGCATCGTAAATAGATCAATATCATGCCAATCACAGAGATTTGTGAGAAACACGCCAACATTGATCTTACTATTGATTTACTGTACTGTCGATGATTTATTCATCTTTACTCAGACCATCAAGGCAGAGTGCTTCGATAGATAAACAATTCAAGAACAAGATATAAATAATACAGCGTTATTTCTGTCAATTAACACGCTGTAAATGAAATTTAGCGATTATAAACAAAAACAATCATGCTTCACATCAATTACGCAAGATAAACATCAAACAATCAATCAAAACATAGAAATGTAGAGGCTATCGTTACAATAACAGAGTCGAACAGACCAATAAACAATCTCAAGCACACGACCGAATGCACAACTCACGAGTCACACCGGACTGACCTTGATCGAGTTGCAGGCCTCGACAATCTTCTGTTGCAAGCGTTAGACGGCGCGCGCGGGACGGGGGAGGCAAACAAACAACATTAACATGAGGGTATAACACACGCCTCCGGACCGACCGGACCGGAGCCCTACCAACGAGGACCGCGTACACCACGCAACGTAAAATGTGCTCACAGTGGAACGTGTCAACGTTACATAAAACGTTATTGCATGGCTCTTGAAGATGTCTAAGCATTATCATTAAGTATATTCCAATATTCAAGTCATCTGTGAAACTGAGAATTCGCTACCAAAATAAACTTTATTTTAATATTGTGTTAATTGCATGTAGGTAAATGTAACACCCACTTTTCACTATTTACGTTATGAGTCCCATGTAATAGGGAGTGAGCCTATTGCCATATACCGGGCACAGTTAACTCCGTGTTACTATTAAGAATTTTTAAAAACCCAATAATACTTTTCCCGACCCGGGAATCGAACTCGAGACCCCTTGGCCGGCAGTCGCTGGTGTGGAGGATGTTACATTGTACAGTGGCATAATGTGCACTTCTGCCTACCCCTTCAGGGATAAAAGGCGTGATGTTATGTTATGTTATTTATGTAGGTAAACAATTAAAAAGAAATTTATGTTATCAGCAATTTCACAGTTTACAACGGTAATTTGCGTAATAGTATTGACAATTTTTAAGTAAGCACATTTTATCGCGAATGATTACAACAGAAACAACACTAGCACCGATATGGCACCGATAACTGCCCACGCACCTTTTTCTGAGTCATGCAATAACGTTTAAAAATAAACATTGAAGTTAAGTACACAAGTAATTAAAAAGAGAGTTTTGAGTATGTATTAAACATTGTATGAGAGGGTGTTATTAATAATAGCTTGTTGTTTGACCAACAGTAACAGAAGCCAGTGACTCATGCGCATGACTTACATCCCCACCACCGCGGGGCAACTTACATTTTCCACATGACATGGCACCGACGCCGACAGCCAAAATATCAATTGGTTGTTATTTGTACCCATGTTAGGTAGGGATCGAACAGGGATTGAAAGATAAAAATAAATTAGTACCTCCAACTTACACATAATAATAAAAATAATATATAACCTCCACCACTGGCGTTTAGTCATCGTGTTTTCTGTTTTCCTCATACAAGTGATTCGATTATAATAACGTTTCATGACTATACGCCAGCTGTGTAAATAAAGAACAAATGTAATAACATAAATGTGATATAACATCAAATCCTATTGTACAAAAAATGTAAATAAATAAAATAATACTACATCATGCAAGTACGTAATAATAATTAAATATTCATAACATTAAAATAAGCTGATATGAAGCCCATACAATTTCAAGCATACAGCCCCAAAACCATATAATTGGCTTCGAAAATAAATGTAACGAACAATATGTTCGAATACGATAAGATAGCAAATGTAACATAAATTAATAATAATAATATTCTTTTACTACATAATGGAGCCAGCGGCGTTCTCACATATGCGCTACACATATTATTACGCACAGTACGACAGATGAATAAACTTGATATAAAAATAGTCGAGGGGAACAATGCTGACTTCATAGATGACTAACGATAACATAATATGGAACCATTGACTACGAGATACCTTCCATTGAACTATCCACTGGTAGTACAAACACAACCCAAAGCACCCGTCTTCATCAAGCATGAAGGTAGAATATGTTCATCTCACCTTATTGGAGCTGAAGATGGACAGGAGGCCTCCTCTCTTCTTGATTTTGTTCCCGGAGACTGTGCCCCGCGCCGCGGTGAGATGGTTATGTGTATGGTGGTGGATGGTCGCAGCGTCTGTCGTATCTGCCCCAGACGCGGCCTCGAATTGGAAATCTTCAGGCGGCACGAATCCTGACTTATACCTGTCTATCACTAATTTTGTGTCCTGAAAACATAAATACCATTGTTGTATTATCTAGTTGTGTTAGTTTCACTATTTATAACCCAAGAACAGCTACATCGATTTGGATGAAAATTGGTGGAGAGGTAGCTTAGAACCAGGAGACGAACATAGGATACTTTTTATCCAATACTTTTATTATCTTTTTACTGAAAATCACTAACGGGAACGGGACAAACCGAAATTGCGCGTACGAAGTCGCGGGCAGAAGTTAGTTACTTATAAAAATTATTCAAACGGTGCCAAAATATAAATGGCGTCAGTTTTTAGGTCGCTCAAGCCGTAAGATTGCAATGGGCCATAAAATTCGCCGTTGGTATTACTCTAACCCATTTCTAAGTTTAACGATCATTATAAAATGTTTAATATGCTGCTAATAAACTATTTCCTTTGATATTAAGTAGCTATCTATCATGGGAACATCACGACACTTAAGTTAAAGTTATTATTAGTCAAGATGAACAAGCTATACAGCATGTGACACAAATTCTAATGTTATGTAAACTTGAAAGATGGTCACGATATGAGCAGACTACATAGATATTCATTACACGTGTAAAACACAAGTGGATAAAATAACAATTAGGATTTCAATATACAAACTCTGCGTAGTATGAAGAGGGACGCAATTATCTCAAGTATCAGATAAAATTACTCGTGACTCATTGTTTGATTACTATGTAATCATTACTTAGAATTTACAAGTAAGTGCAATCGATGTGTAGCTATAAATATCATATGGTTTTACAATCTGAATATTAGTACGCAGTAGCGTTTAAAAATTTTAAAAGTTATTCTGTGGAGCATCAAAATCTTTATTGACTGTACTTATTTACTATAGGTACATGTATGTAATTTACCATCAAAGGCCTTTGTTATCATACTAGCTTTTACCCGCGGCTTCGCTCGCGTCACAAAAGGATAAAAAGTAGCCTATGTGACATATACACACAGCGCTATCTATGATGAATGAATTCGTTTTTCCTCGAGAATATCAAATTTTTTCGGGATAAAAAGTACCCTATTATTTAATCCAGACTTCTAACTTTACGTCTGCAAAAATTCAAAGCAATCGGTTTAGTAGTTACGGCGTGAAAGCGGAACAAACAAACCAACAAACAAACAAACTCACTTTCCGATTTATAATATTAAAGTAAGGATAAGGATATTAGTAAGTAAGGATTTTAAGCCGACCATTTATTATAATTTGTTTTAGTACCAATGTACTGAGAAAACCAATAATGTATAGCACGAATCATGAAGTAAATAAACAATAATAAATAACATTATTACCTCTTTTTCATTAATACTATTCGCAGCCGTCTCCATACCGTCGAGGCACTGCATGATTATAGGAAACACCTTCCTTTCGACATCCACAGAACTTAACATGAAGTTCTTTATATTTTTTATCCTTTTCTCGTCTAAATCCTGTAAAAAAATAATTACGTGTTAAAGTACAAACAAGTTTCCGTGTTATACGAAAATAGTGGTCTTGTTTTATATATGCCTGTACTATGTGACCTAGTTGGCGTCCCGCCAGAATGCACTATACAAAGTGGTTGCACTGGGGCCCACCATTTTCCTGAATTTCTTTAACATTCACGTCCCTAAGAAAGTTACGATCTCAAGATTCATAAAACATTTCGTAATAAACGGACATTTTGATACAAAACCAGTCGCAAGCAAACTGACAGTTTTCATTTATCCTCGTGTTAGGATGATGAATTATAATTCTTGACAAATTACTATTAAATTAAGACAACATTATTCTTGTGTTATTCAGAGATAACAGTGATTAATATTAAAGAAATTGGACATTAAATTTATTGAAATATGGTTCAGTATTCCTCGTGTTAGTAAATCATTAGATGGTAATTTATCATTAAAATTACCATCGGTCTTTGGTAAACTAAGTAGGAGATTATGTTTGGATGCAGATTGTGTCCCAACGGTGTTTTTCACTCGAAACCAAAGCACAGATATAGTAAATTAAAAAGCGCTTTTATGTGTGAATTATTGATGGTCATTAAGCGAACTAAAATCACTGTCGTACGAGGCGTATCTAATAAGATGTTAATATTTTACAACCTTATCTCTAATGTGAAAAAAAACTGTGTATCGTGTCAATTAGCTATAAAACATGGGTAATAATTTTTCAATAACATAAGTCATAATTATTCAAATGATTGGAAACGTAAAAACTTGATAACCAGAATTATTCTGAAATGTATTTTTATTTAAACTTTTAACTATATCGTAAACAAATATCATGAACGCTCATTAAAGAACCCTATCGGCAAAAACAATTTAGACAAGACATTATGGAATAAATAATCATCAACTTTTTAGATGTTTGATCAAATTAGAGTGACTGTTGGAAGAATACATAATACTTCTAGACGACCAATAGTTAATATTGATAAGTAACAAGGTCATTAGAACCACTAAGGAGTGGAATTCTTTGCCAGAGTCTGTGTTTCCAGGATGTCTTCGACATCCGAGTCAATGGCTTGCTTATGAGTTACAATGTGCTGCATCGTAGGTCGCTTATCACATCATTGCTTTTTTTTATTTATTTATTTATCGTATTGACTGCCTCATTGACCGAGTGGTCGCAAGTGCGACTGCCGGGCAAGGGGTCTCGGGTTCGATTCCAGGGTCGGGCAAAGTATTACTGGGTTTTTCTCAGTGGTAGCACGGAGTCTGGAACTGTGCCCGGTATATGGCAATAGGCTCACCCCCTATTACATGGGACTCATAACATAAATAGTGAAAAGTGGTTACATTACAGTGGCATTAAGTGCCGTAATGTGCACCTCTGCCTACCCTTTCGGGGATAAAAGGCGTGATGTTATGTTATGTTATTTATCGTATTTACAATAAGTATAGGATTATCCATTTTAAATAGCAACCAAAATCCAATAAGGTTTAAACTTGTGCTATCATGAATCAGTCTCGAAATCGAATTTTTATAAAATGAGGTTTTACAAATATAGAGGTATAGGTACGTTAATGACGCCAACAATATAAACAACCTAGGATAAACAAACACATTCCTAAATGACACTTATGTAATATTGCTTACTACCATACGAGATATTGACCAAATTGTGAATAAAAAAAGCCTGAAATAGTGGTACTAAAGTAAGTCTGAAAATGGTAACTAACCTGTAACTGTTTAAATACATGTGGGAGCCGCTGTTCATAATGTTGCCTTTGAGCATCATTTGTCTTGCGTAGCTGATCCATGTACTCCTGTTTAGCGTCTTCACACGCTTGACTCCGGAGTTTCATGTTTGCTTTCTGTTTTTCTACCTCTGCCCGACTGCAACACAATGTTGTTTGCGGTTAGATAGAACCATAGAGTTATAATAAAGATGTCTATAGATCTCGTTTTAGATGAGACTGTACTGTTCATACGGATTGTAAGTACTTGCAATTTGCTGTTAACGGCTAAAAGGCTATTAAATAAGTCAGTTATACGTCTTATTTGTAATTAATGTTCACTTAAAACATGGTGTTTTGAGTTCCTGGTGGATAAGTGCTGTAGTTAATAACTGTATGATTTAATTGATTCAGCAGTTTTAATTGTAGATCAATTACATTTTACAATAGCGCTACACCGATTTGATTGTAAAGTTAAAACTAATTGACATACAAATTGATATGTAAAAGTATATTGGTTTTAACTAGACTGGAAGGTCGAACCGGCGAGATTGAATCTTATCTCTCAGGTTTTCGCTCAAAATTAATAAAATGAATAAAGGGCGCAGTTGTATCTAATACTTATTATCCCTAGTGACTTATCCTTTACCCTAAAAATAAATCATTCCCGTTTGGTCGCTTGTAGAATCCATGTTTACCAGAGCATTTTCCTTCATCATTAAATCAATTTCACGTTTAATTAAAGTGCACGTGGATAGTCATAAATATATTATATTATATAGGCCAACGGTCTGACCGCAACAGTATCGGCAACGGTGCTAACTGAAGTTTTCTATTTGGTTCGTATATCAAGTGAACAGCCAACATACGGCTATTAAACTTGATTGCATGCAAGTTTATGTTTCATATTATTTATTATACAGACAAAAAGGTCACAATGGCACAAATCCCACTTAAGAGGCAACGACATCTTCAACCCTACTACATTTTATATTGTACCGCATTAAGTATTGAATGTATGCCAACTTGCCATCGCATTGTTTATGGGGTCAAGAATAATTCTAGCTGCCAACTTACGCACGCATCATACGACGTAACATTTCTAAAATATTTTACGAAAAAATATCCGTAAAACTAAATCCGATAACAAGAAAATCAATGTCAACATTGAAATAACACGGCATTAAAATTCGATTACCACGGCGTTAACAATTCACTGTACACTTTACGCACTGTTTAATCAGCTGTACAGTTTGTGGGTCAAGACAGTATTATCGGTGAAGTAGTCTATTAGATAATCACCTCAGATTAAGGTCGGCGTCTGCCTTTTGGAAGGTCTCCAGCGCTCGCTCCGACTCCCTGGCTGCCCGCTCGTACGATCTCCTCGCTCGTTCCAACGAACCTATCGATGAGTTCAACACTCCCATTTGTTTCGCACCTTCGTTTAAATGTTGCTGTAATTAAACACACGAGGTTGATTGATCAAATAAATTCATCAACAAAGTAATTTCAAAGACAATCAAGATCACAGTTGTTTGGGGCCCATACGATTTTGAATTACAAGCGTCGATGGAGTCACGTTTATTTTTAGAATTCCTGCGTAAAGGTACCGGCCGAAGCTGTAGGATGTCTGAGACGCATATACACAGTAATATGTGGCATCGAATACTTGAAAAATAATGTTTAGACTGTTTCATATAAATTGTTCAAGAGCGCTTCGCCAAATAGAATCTTAGTAATTAGAGCAGCGCCATAAATGTCTACGTGACAATTTCTACAGCCATCCCGAATAAATACAAACATAGCATGGTTTTGTTATTCGCTGCAGTTTTTATCGAGCTTACAGTCGTCATACGTGTTAATAATATTTTTCCTTATAAACATTACATAGGTACTATTAGTGCAAACTAAATGCTCGACTTCTGCAGGCGTTATGATTTACATGAGTGCGTACCTATATTTTTAATTGACTGTCATTTACCTGCTCGTTACTATACCGTTATTTCTTTTTAATTTATTAATTTTACATTAAAATTAAATGCGTTTCGAGTGATATACCAATGAAGGAAATATGAGCACACAGTCAAACACACACAGAAGTTATTACCTATGAGTCCGCGAAATAGATTAGTCGTCTACTGATTTATTTACACTTTACTAGGGGTAATCAGGATTATTCTTACCTTCCTCTCTTCTCGCAGCTCTTTGGCGAGTAGATGCAACTCTCGAACTACATTTGACTGTAGATTTTCTGCGACCACTTCCCTTTGTCCCGCGAAATCGTTTAGTTCTTGAAGTAATTGTTTAAATGCTTTACACGCCGTATACCTAAAATTTTAACGATTGTTAGTCGTTGCACAAGTAGTAAACATGCAGTTAGTTTAACGATACAATGAACGACTTGTGGTTCAATGTCCAGACACTTAATAGAACCAAAATTATAGGTTGCCAGGGCGGCAACCTTGACATTTTACGAGCGTTGTAAGAATTTGAACATGTTGAGAATATCAATGAGAGCTCTGTTCGAGACTGAAATTGATCGAACTTCTCCGAAAGGAGCACTTGCGTAAAAATGAAGTATGTAACAATAGGAAAGAAATATTTGTTGAATGTTTAAAGAATCTGGCATCAATGCATTATATTCAGACAATTGATGCGACTTATCAACTTGAATTTATAACGCGTAAAATACGAGAGCTATGCAATGCTATTATAGCCACATCAATTCTAAATAACCGATCAAACATACATTACACAAGTATAAAAATTCTTGGCTGTGCGCTTGGCGTGCCAAATTCAGTTTACCGATAAATCGAATTTAGTAAACAAGACAATAGTTACTACAGTTTAGCTTCAATGTAACGTGTGTTTATGTCTGAACGTCAGGCTCTGAGGCCTTAGTACGAGTTTCGTTTTCGTTTAAAGTAATCGAAACGAAACCTCGTCCGGCGCTCTGATTGGTTGATTCATTGGAGCCGGCCAATCACAGCGCCGAACGCGTACTCGTTTCGATTACTTTCAACGTAAAACAAACTCGTACTAAGGCATCTGGGCCCAGAGGCCTTAGTACGAGTTTGTCTTTCGTTTAAAGTAATCGTAACGAGTACGCGTTCAGCGCTGTGATTGGTTGCTTCATTGGCGCCGGCCAATAAGAGTGCCGAACGCGTACTCGTTTCGAATACTTTAAACGTAAATCAAACTCATACTAAGGCCTCTGAACGTGATAACTTCGTGAAACGCAGTATTGCGTATTTCAATTTCGAAACTCTGGAGGCTCTCTCTTTTGGAGCATTATCCTGTCCTCAATCAATCCTGTATTTATAACTGAAGGAAAACAGATCGTGCTAATAATTATCCACTGTTTCAATGTAAAACCGGTGTATTAATGTGATATTATTACGAATATTAGATACAATTTTATCAGAAGCATTAAAAAAGTTAAGAATGACGATGAATCAACGTCCTTGCGGAGTAAAAGTAGAGGTATTTAGTGACGTATAGATAATTTATATATTCGTGGAAAGAAGTCTATGATTCATTTCCTATCCGGTACGTAGCGCAAGTCAATAAAAATACTTACTGGTATTCATCTTCTTCTTTTCTTTTTGGTTGATAGTTTTTTACAAGCCTCCTGTAAAAAACCATACATTTTAGATCAAATATCGTACTATAATATTTTAGATGACAAAAATGAAAATAATATTGTTAAGATTGACAATTATTTGGGAATATCAAAGAAAAGTCGGTAGTTAGTAATAAGCACCAACACTGGTGGATCAAAAATGGACCACCTTTTTCGAAAATAAATGCCACATCTATGTAGATGTGGCATTTATTTTCGAAAAAGGTGGTTGATTAAATTATGTAATTTAATTAATAATGTAATCGATTTGTTAATTGTTTAAGAATAATATGGATAAACTTTATCTAATCTTAAGCGATGACAAAATGTTTTGTTGGCATAGTGACATTTTTAAAAGTAGTTATTGCATTTTGTTACGTCATTACGTAATGCACTCTTACCTCTTGTTTTTTTTTTTGCAATACAACAATGTATTGCAAAAAAAACAATCATTATGCAAAATAAATGCTAGTAAATTATCGTAATAATCGCAATAGCAACAGTTATCATTGTATTTATGATAATAACAACAAGAATCATCGCTTATCGTTTTATAACATATCTAAATCGTGGATAAAACAGTTTTTTATCTAATTCAAAAACAAAACAAAAAAAATAAATTGTCTGTTCTATCAAACGAACTTTTTACGCATTGTATAGGTAGTTAGTTCATTTACCTGAGTTTTCCTGCATATTCTAGTTCGATTGCACATCGTTCCTTTACAAAGTTTCCGTATTTGTCTAAAAAATCAATTCCTTTATGTGTGTGGGCGGCTAAGTTATCATACTGATCCTGTGAACAAAGATAAACAATATTTTATAAAAACCCGTATTATAAGTTTATAGTTTTCACTAATAATGTTTAATTACAAAAAGGAATGAGCTGCAAAACAATAGAGACCTAACGATTATAAAAAAAGAACAGAGGAAACGGGTAGCGATAGTCGGCCATCCCAGCGGGAAACTGGCCAGTAATACCGATAACTGCTGTTGTTTTAACTGAGGTTATTCATTCTGTTAGGAATTTATTTAACGTGAACGTAATACCTAACACTAATGAAACGAAGGTCGTGGGAGCACGATTTAGACGATTCCAGTTTAACAAAAAGACATAAAAACTGCAAGCTTTTCTGCGAAAGGCCTTCCCGTTCCCACCGAGGGTGATGAGGCGGACGGGAATATAGTGATTGCGTGCTGTGATGCGCACGCGACTGTACTTGGCCGCCGCCCTTGACTCCAGCTCCGTGTACCGAGTGCAACGACACTGCTCTCACTAAACACCTCCAATTTAAAACCTCATTCCTGCACTGCTCATTAATATTACATTATGACTTGAGAACAACATAACATTATTATTACATTGTACATTGTTATACGTACACTCGAACAAATAACGGACGTGATAATATTTGGTGTCTAATAGCATTAATTGAATGCGTAGCGACACTACTAACTGCAATGAGCGTTTTGTAGGCACGCATAATATGAAATGCGAATAGAATATTTTTAGCCATGACACTGTCTCGCAAACGTTTATATTAAAAAAAAGTTCTAAAACACTAGCATGGAGACAGTTAAGTAGCTTATCCAGGATGGAGAGAGCAAACAGTCTGAATAGTTGATGGATTAATAAAAGCGAAGTGGGACACTAAAGAAATAATTTAGCCGAGGAAGAATCTAGAGGTATTGTACGTTCCTTATGAACGGTCTACTACATGGGTACAAATGATACGATCATTAATATGGCCCCTTTTTATATTTAAGTTTAAACAACTTAAATATAAAAAGGGGCCATATTAAATATAAATTAGAGTACTTTATACAACTGCGAAATATAAATTTTATAACAGTAGTATAATACAATAGTATGCTATTAACCAACAGAAGGTTAACAATATCCACTATGTAGATGATTAGGCTACTTCTGAAATATGTCATATGACTACGTCTACAATGTCAGAAATTATTACATTTAAATTCCAAGAGAAACTTAGCATATTTTTAACTTAACGGAATCACAAATTTCTACTAACTCTAATGCCCGTTTTCTAGACCAATTCTAGAGCACGAATTTGACAAAATTAACATTTCCATGGAAATCTAGCCTCGGACCTAGTTTCAAATCGAGTCACGAGTATCATTTTAGAACTGTACAGTCTGTTATAATATACACACGACGGAGATCACAGACAAAGGTGTTTCTTATGATAATATGGTGGTCTACAGAGATACGAATGTACCGTTGTGTTGAGAAGCCTATCATTGGCGTTCTACCTCCGAGATATTAAATTAAACGTCATCTATGAAGTATGAATAGAGTATCGATAGCCACAAATTACGTATCACTACATGAGTAGTAAATTAAAGACCTATAACTTATCTTATACTCATAAACTTGACTTGCAGAAAATGGTACTTGACTGGTATTAAGTGAAACGATTGTATATTTTCTTATTATCAATAATAAATTACTAATGTCACTGTACAGTTAAGAAATGAATGTGTGTCGTACATAATAGGGTCATGCAAAAAAATTACAAAGGGTGGCTTAGAGAGTGATGTGGTGGTCGCTTGTCGATCAGTTCGTTAACCCTGATGCTGGAGCGACAATACGCAAGTCCGTGCGCCAGTGCGAGAGTAACTCGACTGAACCGAACGTGGGAGAACCTGCTTCATGACAACTGAGATACGTTTGACGTAGGTACTTCTATGTGCGAAACATAACTCCGCATCTTGTACAATTATTTTAAGGTATGTAACTAAACACTAAAGTCACTTATTTAATTAGCAGTCATGCGTGGATGCTCGTATTTCAGAAATAAAATTCATGCTTGTCAACATCGTGTTTTTCAAACATTAAATAAATAATATTAAGTGAAAACAAGGCTCGTATTTGCTATCTCAATGAATTTAGCCTAAAAGCAGTTCATTCATACACTCCAAAGGTCAAATGTACTATTCATGATAAGTGGTCCAGTTAGGAAATGGCAAATTATTAAGAATCGTTAGATGGTCGCGTGGTCTGCGACATGTATGACAATGATTTAAAAAGGCGGTTGGTGGGCGGCGCCGAAGCAAAGGAATGCGCACACGCAATGTTCAGACCATGATCGCCGTCATCAGTATGCGAAGCACATTCAATGCGGTTACCGACACGTGTTCTCCAAGCTACCTTGGCTAATTACAACGTTTCAAATTCATATTTGACAGTCAATACGTGATAATTTGCCATATAACGACACACAGCGTCTTGTGTAATGTTTATAAATACGTTCTTAAAAATCGCGCAAACAAAATACCTAAATACTAATTAGAGGACAAAGAATCTAAAGGGCATTGGGCAATGATTATACAGTGTCTATCAAACCCAGAAGAATCATTTTGTAGATAGATTTTATACGAGATCTGAAACGGGTATTCTATTTTTAACATGTTTCTGCTGTATTAATATAGGCAGATCGACATTTTCTTTTTCGTATGACTAACTCGAAGCGCCTAACAAACGGACGCAGAGGTTTAAAATTTAATGTTGAGAATTTGAAGAGGTTTATGGCAAATATCGTTTGTAATTCATGTGTGAAATGTAACTATGTCATATTTGGCAGTCGAGACAGGTGTGTCAGTGAACCTGTCACGGTGTTCGTGCATTACATCGGCATACCGGGTCGACGGCATCAATGTCATCAATACTCGGTAATTGGCACGTCTCTTCACGCGATAACCAAATATTGTCATAGCTACGCAATATCAACACTGTCTAACCAACTAATCGGACTCCTAATCATTACATCTCACTCTCTATGTATAATTTTCTGATCTCGAGATAGCATACCCATTAATTAAACTGGCCTAACATGATTTTTGCCGTAAAGAATTTAAGAGAGCTGATGCCTAGTCGGTCTGATTGCCGATGTAGATTTTGCAAACCGGCTGTAACCATTTCTCGGAGTGAATTTAATAATTTTCATAATCAAGCCATCGAGGGGTCAAATTAGCTATATTGTTGAATTGCAAACAATATAATTAAAGTGTTAACGGGTATGATAAATGACCTTGCGTTCTAGGTATCTGAACGTCTCACCTGAATGCCAATGTCACGCACACCACGACAAGTGTATCGTATAACACGAATGGTTTGCGAGATTGTATCTCGTATATCTTATAGACGGACGTGTGAAGAGTTAAAGACTGTATGTATAGCCGCACGTATGTTATTGATGCAGGGAGTCGTCGGTCGTAACTTTTCTCATGCATTTTGCGCAGAGTTCACTTCCGGTATTCAAAGTCATCAACATTTATTGGAAGTATGGACGGCGGACTCATGCCGGAACAGTCTGGGTCGGCGAAACAGATTTGTTTGATCGAATGCTCGTCCGGCGATGCGATGAGTCACAGTACTCACAGTGGAGGAACGCCCTGTCCCTGTCCTTTGCTGATTAGCACTCATTACTCATCGTTTGTTAATCAGACAACAATACCTGTGTAACTCTAGATAAGATTACGTGACGATTATGGAATCAACAATACTTAATACTACGTAATTCTTTAAAAAGGTTCAAAAGCAATTGTTCGGAAACCCATTCTCTCTTGAAACCAAATTTTGAATAACGGTGGTTATTCCCAATCAAATATTGTTTTTTGCATTCACCATGACTAACCACACAATGAACCTATTTGGAGAACTTTAAATGTTAGGTAATCGCCTCAGCTGGCATTCAATTAAAAACAACAATAAATTCAACTGGTGGTTGAAACAGGTATCGCTCCAAAAGAGGAAGAATTATTTTCTCATTTGGCTGCATAAGCTAGCCAAAATTTAAATTAGTTAGGTTTTTAGAGCAGCAACAAAACAAGTCATAAATGCGTATAAATATGTACTAAAAATACTAGTTTTTTAAGAAAATTGAAACCAGTCAACATAATGCGGGTCTTTTTTATTTAAAAACTAGGTTACACTAAATTAAGATGCACATGAATTAGAAGAAACGTCTAAATGTTATCTAGACATTTGTAAATCTAGTGTACATAAATAAAAACCTAGTTTTCTGTAAAACATTAGTGTCGACAGTGTCGACTCGACACAGCGAGATGAAGAAACATGCTGCTCTTTCCAAAGTGACCGAATAGCGGATACCTAGGTACATATATGGGTTATACAAAATAACTACTTATCTGTAATTTGTATTTGAAATATTTTCTTTGAATCGGACCATCACATTTATTATTTTTTCACTGAAAATAAAAAATATACGTAGAGCTACAAAGTAAACAGGCAATTCAGGGTGTTTCACTCTCGAAACTAATCTCAATATCAATCCAATAAAATTTCAATAATTATCCATTGTCATAGCTATAGTTGTATATGTTTTAACTACGATGGGTGTTGACCCATCATAGTTAAAACAGCATTTAGAGTACGGTAGGTATATAAAGCCAAACTCAATACCATTTAGTTCATTAAATATTCACGCAATACGGATGCAATGGGCGCTAATTTTGCAACTCAAGAGTACGAAATTTCACAATACCAATGTCGATTGATCGGAATTGGATTTAAGAGTAAGACCCCAGGTCTTAAACGACTCCTAAAATAATCACAAACTCAAGAATCCACACTTAGGTGAACGGAAAACATCGCGTGGACATTAATTATATCAATCGCATAAATATTTCGCTTTAATTACTATTGGAAACAAATAATGAGGATTTCGTGTGCATATATTGTTCCGTCTTTCTATATATTCTGTAAGAGACTATAACTCGTTTCTTTATAAATATTTTCCCCACAAAAGTATCCATTTTATTTATTTAGATTTACATATATAAAATGCAATGCATATTATATTCTTAGGTAATAATATTAGTGTCTAGTCTTGCAATTCAACGTAATTTCTATCAAGTTGTTTGATTGGTTTTGCAACTAAATTAAAATAAATAACTAGGATTAGGGGAGATCGGGGTTAGTTGTCAGAACTGATAGAAGTCGTAATAGAAAACTTAAAAAACGAAATAAGTACCATTATGTATCGGAGTCTTTTTAGGGGGAAAAGTCATCGAATGTCTCCTGCCGCCTGGGTGAGGCGAGATGCAGTGTCAGAGTCTTAACTGTAACTGATTACTGAAGTGTTATAAATAACTGCGTGCATAATTTCGATAATTCCAAAGTTGTTGTTATTGAACGTTTACAGATAATCAGAACAATAGTGCAACTAGTGCAAGTGCGAATGGTTTAATAACATATGACGTGATACGAGTCAACAGCGATGATAATTATAGTCTAATTCCTATAACACACTGTTAACACCGTAGGCTTTACACTATTATATATGGTCGATCTAAGTATTTAAGTTCCTATTGTTTGCATGAGGTTATATTGTTAGCCCGAAAATTACGTTTTTTCCCCACCTGATAACTCATATCTTGCCGGCCGCGGGCGGAAATTACTCAAATACCTACATTTGAATCTGGCTGGCCGATTTGCATTCTCAAAGTGGATTCAACTAACAAGTAATAAAAATAATCATTAGCATCGAGGTCGCATGTTACGATACCCATTAAGACAGCCTTAGGCACGTGTCAAATTAAAAAAAAAATGAACTGCTGCACTAGAAATCGACCCTCCCGGTTACACGAGTAGGTGGGCAAGGCCCTTTGATATAACTGCAGTGTAAACGAGTTGCGTAGTTCATAATTACACCTAATGAATCCTAGCATCAACTTTTAGGTAGTAATCAATTGAGAAATAACATAACATAACATCACGCCTCTTATTCCCGAAGGGGTAGGCAGAGGTGTACATTATGCCACTGTACAATGTAACACCCACTTTTCACTATTTATGTTATGAGTCCCATGTAATAGGGGGTGAGCCTATTGCCATATACCGGGCACAATTCCAGACTCCGTGCTACTACTGAGAATTTATAAAAACTCAGTAGTACTTTGCCCGACCCGGGAATCGAACCCGAGACCCCTTGCCCGACAGTCGTACATGCCAAATTGAGAAATAAATAAAGAATTAATAAATAATATCCTATTTCGAAACATTAACAGTTGGTTTATTTAGTGCACGTGTTACCGAAGCACAGCTCCCGCTTTATGTAATTGAAGCAGGATTGCATAACAACCCACTAGACCACTTCAGGTGACATAATTTATATCCATAATACGACAAATGCCAACCGACCCTCCTTACTTACACTTTCCAATACCAGTTCCGAGTTTGGTTGTAGTGTAGTATAATTAATCAAGATTGAAAACGTAAACAAATACGTCATATGTTGTAACATTAATTTCTGTGGTATATGTAAAATATTTTAATACGTTCTGGCAATTTATCTTCACGGTTTGCTGGCAACATTCACTAAGCTGTTTGCTTCTAATAAGAGTTCATAAACCTCAGGCCTAAACACATTAATGTTTGAACATCAACCCATTTTGCTGATTGTTATTTTATCGCATGTGTTCTTTAAAAACTAATTTGTGTAGCTGCTAACACTGTTCCAGTATGTTTGACTATAACAAATGTAGACTTATCAATATTATTTAAGTAATTCAAATTATCAATTTGTGAAGGATTCAAAGCAACAATTTGAATGATGAAGACTTTTAGAAAGTTCCTATAAATATAATATTAGAAAAGTTTACAACTGTGATCTCAATTTTATATGATAATCGGTGAATGTGAAGACGGAGAACATTTCAATAGTTAATTGGATGATGGCAATATAGTATAAAGTTGCCGCTTCATTCACTATTGTAAGTAAATGGCTCAACGAGAATAACCACAGAAGGGCGAAATTACAATAAAACCTGACGACTTCCTTTCAGTGAGTTTCACATTTCATTTAAGTCTAAATTTGGTGCAGACTAAGCGAGGTCGAATACTATATCGGTGGGTGTGAGTCACGATTGATGATGTCATGGGGTGTCGGGGCGCGCACCCCGCCTGCGTCACCCTGCGTGACTCAATGTCGCCCCCGACCGGTCGCCTTGGGCCAGACAAGCACTCAGACACAAATAAATATAAAATTGATACCAAAATAGTGCGCGCAACGCGTTACTGTATCTCAAGTACAAAGTACTTAATATTAATAATATTCTCCAAAAAATACTGTCTTTATCAAAGAACTTTACGTCTTCGTTATTTACTGAAATTAGTAAATAATGTTATCTGTTAGAGTCGACCGATTTCCGGCATTATCAATATAGGTAACGAAAGATCTTCGCTCTATTTTTATTTACTTTGTGATAGACATAAAAATATGAAACAGGAAATGTTTTAATAATGCACTTGTAATGAGACAGATATAACGCAATCAGACTGAATCATTAGGTTATGAATCATAATATTATTAAAAATATTCTTTGCTATGGTATTTGCTGGTTATGCATTAAACATAACGTATGCTGAGCTTTCTTTTATGAAGGTAAGTACGTAAGTACCTACACGAATGCAAGCCACGTCCCAAAAATACTTGAACGCAATGTAACAATTTCACTTTCATCTTCACAAACAAAATATAAATTAACTTGCACAATACAATATTCTGTACAGCCATTAAACGAACAAACTATGGTTTAGAAGACTGTGCCTTCTGATCGTAAAACCATAGTTGCTCACACCTCGTGAATATCTCGTCTTATTTCCGTTTTCCAAGGCATTTCATCACAATCAATTAGGTTAAGGTTTGCACGCACTTACGATTTGAATTACACTACATAAATTTTGAAATAGACATTTCACCACTACTGCCTGCAGTCATAAACACAAATATGATCAGTTTCATATACTTGCGAGCAGTTTAGTAATGTTATTTAGCCATAGGTTATCAAATTAATAAATAGGTTTAAAGGCGAAAGGTCGGAAACAATAAAACATGTGTGTATCCCATCACTAAAGCAGTAGCTGATCAAAGAGTCTGTGTTTCGCAAAACACAGACCACGACCAGAGACCACCTCTCTATCAACTGTGGGTGAATTAAGTCAAAAACCCTAGTTCGGTTATAATACCAGCCACATTTATATCTAAATGTTAAATGTACCAAACAGAACGTGCCATTACAGCAAGCCAATGGCCACCATCTTTATTTAAATCCGACGAGCACGTACGGTCTTACGACAGTAATATTTGGTACTTTCTACACTACATTGTTTTTGTTGTCTACACGTTTATGCAATAAGAAATTTAATTTACTATCAAAATTCTTCACAGCTTTTGACAAAATCGAGTGTTGTGCAATACAATTTTTACTATTCGCAGCATATTGAATAAAATTTATAAATCAATGTTAATCATATTTAATTATGGAAGATGTAGACGTTCGGTAAAATATTAGTTTAAAATTTAATTTTAAATCGTATAACTAATAGTCTAAAGGCACCATTACTATACTATTTACAATCTATTATTAACTTAGTGTAAATTGTTTAGAATTATTATTCCAAAGTACAGGCTAGACTTGTCATAGTTATCATGTACAAACACGCTATAAGTACTGCCTTGAGCCTAGAATTTCACGTGAATCTTGACCATGTGTGTAAGGGACCCAGAGCTGATAAGTAAAAGTGGTGGAAAGCAACTCTCGCGCAGGTAGAAAGTAACGCGAGGACACCGTTTCTCATTAATAACGATGATACAAAAATTTCATATTTTCACATAGTACTTAGTCTACAAAGTACTTTCGAGGATAATATTATATCAACCGTACCAATAAAGGAAAACAAGCGAATATACGTTATTAGTAAATCGTTCACGGTGCATGCACGGACAAGGCCTTCATAACAAAACAGTTAAGTTGTGAAAGTCGCACACAAGATCTGCGAGGTGCAACGACTTGGACCAAAACTGTGCCGAACACAACCGTTCCATTACATAAGCAACGATCGATTTGTTACAAAATCAATGCGAGACCTAACAATTACCATAATATTACAAGTTAGGTTATCAGACGGTTCCGACTATGATGTTCCCACGAGAATAATAGAATGCTTCTGTCAAGTACGTTTGAGGTTCTTCTTTTACAACTTCTAAAGTGACCAGCAGCTGAATTAAAGTAGGCTAAAACTGAGTAATTAAAGTTGTTTCAAAAGAGTCCTTCGTCGGCAGTTAACTCTGACCACAAGCGAGCCCACTAAAAGTTGGACAGTGCAATGCAGTTTCGCCAGACCAAGCAAAAACTATTGAAAATGTTTGAGTGAAGAGCTCTTTTGCAGACGCAATAACTGACTGTCAATGTTGAGAGCAATATCTAGCAATCTGCTTAGTTACATTTTTTTATTTTCTATTTGGCCTTGTCGAACAACAATTTTCTAGATTAAAGATGGTTTTTACTACCAGAATTTCTCATCCTTTGCGTCATGATACACTTGCAACCGTCCTCTACTTCCAGCTACAGTAGAGGAGTACGTGGGAAGGCGAACGAAGACAGCCCGCGGGCGCATTGTGCAGGTTTGGATACTAAAAAAGTTTTTGTCATACTATTGCTCATTGTTGAAACACAAAGGGCTTGTTTCCTGCTATTAAGTTTATTCTCCGCACATTACAATAGGGTATGTGTAGCTGGTGTCATTTTATTTTCGGTTCAACATACATTCTTGTGTATTCAACAGGTATTTTATGGCAAATCAAACGTATGGCCCATTAACCTGTACAAAATCATCAATCAAAACCATTATCTATGATTAGCTGATCCAGGGGAAAGTTTGCGATTGTTAATTAAAATTTAGGAGCGCCGGCATTTTGCCATAAAGCAACTGTGCCTCAGCCACTCCTACGAATCCAGTTTCGTTTTCGAAAATTATGGGATTTGTAAAAGCTTTTTGTCTAAACTGGTTGAATGATAACGGTACCGTTCAGAATAGTATGAGAAGATTGATAGAATCAAGGTAGCTTCAGATAGTATCTTAGAATATGTGAACGGCAACATGATCGCCCCGGCAAGAGGGATATGTGATTGGATTAGCTTCCCTAAGATTGTGTACCCCTTCGTTTAAGGGAGATTGGGGACTTGAATGCAATCGAAATGCCACCGTATCGATTATTTAAGCATTCTTATATTTAGATTCGTATCACATGGGTAAACACCAACCACTTGGATGTTCGGTGAAGTAAATAATAACATTGGTGTTCGAACGGTTTGGTTCGTTCTTTAAGTTTGTTTAAAATTCTTCATTGTGTCAATAATCCGTTCCCGAAAGCAGTCCCTTCGTCATTTGTAGCTAATCCGCACTTCTTGGAACAACAATACAGTACTGGCGTAGAATGTAGTTCAGCACGAGCCTCAAGTCATTGTTGAGACACGCGTGTTTCCGCTTTCTCGTGGAAAAATGCAAGCGCATTGTTGGAAAGTAAACGTAAGCACACGACGTGATTTCAAGAACATGGAGAATAAACATATGTTTATTTAACATATTGCTTGGATCGGTCGTTGCGTTGTTTCTCTGTCTGTTATTTATGTGAAGGTCTTGAAAACGTGATAGAGCAAAGAAATGAATGGCCTAAGGAATATGTGCCGTCTGGTGTAGTGAATACGGGTGCGTCAGACAGGCGCCACCCAGCCGGTCGTCCACAAGAGCCCACTGTTCTTGACGTTTCAATGTGAGTAGTGCAATTACACTAACGTATTTACCCGACCGCCCGGTCGATCAAGCACGGTCTCAGTTCCCAACGATACGCATTTTTATGTTTACAATACAACTAAATGACGTAATCCACTTTAAACTCTTAGCATCATTACATTTGTATTTGTAAGAACAATAGTGACTAATTCATGCAATATTGGCCGTTGTAATCGTAAGAATAATCGTTTGTGAACCTTTTTAAAGTAACCTACTCAAACCAAAAATGTCACTAAAAGAAACCAATCAAAATACGCAATGAATTTTAATTAAGTTATTATTTTTATAGACATAAAACCGACTTATTCAGTAGACACACGACCTTGAATGTATCCAAGCACAAGGTTTAATAAAAAATGCCACATATAATAAATGAAAATTAGGTACTACAAAGGTTGTGAAGAGCAGATGTGCATAATTTCACAGTAGAGCGGACGCGGGACCGGTCAGAGGGGTCGGCTAACCGCAGCAGGTGTAATGGCATCGTCCGACCATGTTACTAGGGATCGCCAGTGTACACTGAGACCAATACATATTTTATAATGCGTAGGTAAACCAACCTATCATCTTGTATCAAAGTTTTTATTTTTGCTCCACCAAAATTCATTGAACATTTCTTAAAGAGTTTTACGGCTGGGTAAGGTTTTATATCATGCACTTATATCCAACGGTTCGATAACATTGTCCAAATGGCCCCGTATGACGTCAGCATTTGCCGAAAACTCGCCGGAGCAGCTATTTCGGTTTCAGCGGCGCCCGAACAATATTATGATGACTGAACTGGCAAAAACGATCGGTATTTCAAGTGGCCAGAATAGAGCGATTAATGAACAATCGATGCTAAAATTAAACACCACAGTCGTAAACAGCACACGCCTCATTAAAATACCTCTATCAAAGCTGATGACGATGACGGTTCAAATAAGTGATTTATTGTTTTCAAAGCAAGTCAAGTACCTACTGAGGAAAAATTCCCACGAGAAAACATTAGTCTGATTGTGTTATGTATAAACGCAGATACATCAGCAGCAATTGATCAAAACAAAGAGTCATTGATGAAAAATAAAACGTTCGTATTCATTATAAAAATATACAAATCTATAACTCCCGTGTTACTTTTGCAGGATTTTATAGGTAAATGTAAAGAAATAGTTTGTTTAAAATTTACACACTAAATTAAATCAACCCGGAAGAATATACATCAGATGAGCAAGAGTGCGTTAACCCAAACGATGGACGCTGCTCACAATAATGTGGACTAAATGTGTAACAGGCAGGTTCCCTCGCTGCTGAAAGATATCGGTGTAAACAAACCAATTTAAAAAGCGTAAAATATACTTCAGAGTACATCTGCATTCTGCAGTAATAAGGAGTTTACTTTAAAAATAACATTATTGTTTGACAAAAATAGACGCTGTCCTAAAAAAGCACCGTCGTTAGTAATACTGCATCTAGGGTGACATGTGGCTGGTTATATAAGGAAGGGCTTCCGATCACGGTGCATTCGTTCCGAGCACGTGTCAAGCACCAGCTGTTCATATGACAAAATTATATCAGAACCGAAGTTAACTATTAAACGAATACAACCTTGTTACTTGAATTTGAAGAGGTTGTAGTTACATTTCAATGTGACTTTAGATTGTATAAAAAGTCTTTGAAATTAAACACCAGCTCTCAATGAGAAAAGTTTTCCAATGTGCACTACGGCCGTATCGATTCATGCAATACCTATTCATTCGGACGGCTGAATCACAAAACAGTACATGAGAGAGAACATGTAACGAACAAGTGACGCATTACACTTGCCTAGGAAACAAGTGCTTTATTATTGTACGATATTACATTGAATGTAAACAATGAAGACAAAACAAAACCATGCAAATTAATAGAGCAATTTGATTTGTAACTAATGGACGTTATTAGAAAAACTGAAAATGTAGTAAATAGGTTTCTTGTCTGACGTAGATTTCCTTTCACAATTGAACCTTGAAAATGTATACTGTTGGTAAGCAGCTGCGCGGACAGACGTTGAGTAGAGCCGGCAACATCGTGCGAAGGCAAATTCTCACGCGGAATGCGCGCAATCATAACCTTACGGAGAATTCACATAAGACTTATTGTTCACAAAAGCAAGGGGAACTTTTCTTAGATAGCATCCACTAATGACGTACATTTGCATGGAAATACACGGCATTTTCAATGTTCCAAGTTATTTATATCTGGAATGCGTGAACAGCTATAGCGAACGAACATGTAATATCTTCAGAATAGTACCTAGTTAGTTATTTTTAATTCCAACTCCTTAGATAACCTTAGACTGTTTAATGTACGGAGCAAATCTCACAGAATTGATCCTATAGATCACTTCCTCAATCCCACTGAGTCCGATAACTGCCTACGCGATATAACACAGTCCACTTTACCGTTTAGTGTGGATGGCTTCCAAGTAAGCGTGATGAGAACAACAACAAAGTTAAAAGCCACGTTCACCTGCACTATGGAATGTAAATGCATGAACCTTACACTATGAAGATACTATAGTTAGCTCGATCATATTGACATGTTCATGAAGTGTCTTCAAGTTGCGCTGGAACCTTTCACTGAACATCAAGCGTGACGTAAGTGTATATTCGTATGTACAGCGATTCGATTGTGAGAAGTAATGTTGAAAACAATTTTCTAGAAAAATCGTAGTTAACAATGCGTGGCCAGTAAATTAAGGTGAGTAGTTAATCTCGGCTGATATCACGGCCGAGTTTGCAATCATAAATACGAGAATTTCTAGGAAAGCGAGTCAGGTGTGACGGCTGCAATGGAGGTGGAGCGCGACACATCACCCACTTGTGCGAGGGAGGTCCGGTCCGGCGCAACACCACCTCGACACTTTCGCTCACCATCCTCATTTGTTATATCAGAACTTGATTAAACAACTCATAGACTATTATGCAAAATATTATTATGAAATACTTACATTTTCATTAATATCAAACATCTTTACCATAATGTTTAGCTTCATAAAACCACAGTTGGACCATCAAAGTTCTGTGTGTAAGCATATTCAGAAAAGATACTGTAAAGACGTCGCTGTGAGTACAACATCTAGTACGCAACATGACGCTGGAAAAGATCGACGCACTCAAAGGCATTCGTTATAACGATAATATCTTTATAGCAGCCGGTGTTGCGAATACGAATGAGAATGAACTGCCCCAACTATACTTGTACTGTACTGTACGTACTCGGCATGTAGTAACGTGGCCTTGCTGCCGCGGAATATTCTGTTATGACCACTACATATCATGACCTAATTGCTGGGAATCAGGAAGTTTGCAAATTAAACAGACAAGACGGTAAACAAAGCCAATCTCTAATTACAAATACAAACATTGACTCTAATGATTTAACATGTAAAACCAACATGGATGGAAGTTCATTTCATGCTTCAGACTGCACATGCAAGACTACACCAAACCGGTCGTCTATCTTTAACCTCTTGCCGCATCGTACATATGGAGAAATACTTGAACGAACTAGTGCCCATATAAGTTTATGATAAGCTAATAGACATTATCGACAGATTGAATGCAGCGTAACCGATAATATTTTATCTAACCAAATACGGTTTATCTACTGAAAATTCTCACGAACGAAAGATTTTAAAATGTCGATCGTTTCCTTGAAGGTGTTAACGTATTTTTAAACTACAAACATGCGGTGATAATAAACAGTTGCGAGTGATAAGAGATAAAACTTAGTTTACTTTCGGCTCGTTTCGTCGATTGAACTCGAGTTCATGCAATCATCTTAATGTTCCTCCGCATATAGTGGTGCGTCGATTGAATTGAAGCGAAGCAACAGGAAATCGATCTTATGCCAGAGGCTAATGGCTATGTAAACACCAGTAATGTACGCAGGACGGGCCCTTCGCTTCCAGTTACGATCAATAAATGAGTTTCTAAGTCTATAGTTTTGAAAAATAAAAGTTAATACGGTGTGTTTAATAATGAAAAAAGAGTACCAATGATAAGATTATATTATTTCATAATTTGTTAAGTACTAATAATAAAGTACTATCTTAATGATATTATGGATATTATAAAAACAAGACAAAAGTTTTTCGGAAATCAAAATACTTAATTATATCAATCATAGATCATGTAAGATTAACTTTTGACAGACATTGATACAATAGCTACCTAGCTAGTTTTAACTGAATCAATGCCTGTTATAAGTAACGTGAATTAAATTGCGTAACAATTACCCATTCGTCAGAAACAAAAACAAACGTTAATTAACACGTTTATGCATATCTAATTGGCTGCGGAAAACTAAGTGCAAACTCTTAAGTGGCTAGCTAGACGTTTCCGCATTTTTCTTTCTGATCAAATTCGTCCTTCGCATTGTTATTTAAGTTTTTAGATGTCCGTGTTAACGGAATCAGTCTTGATTTCATTGTTTTTATCAAAAGAATAAAATTGTTCCGACACCTGCAAGTGAATAACCTCGAACTTGAACGGAGAAACAGTTGCCACATGTAAACATAAGCGTGGTGTGGTGTGGCAGATGAAACTCTTGTTGACGAAAGGTGCGGTCCGGAGCGTGCGTTGACTAGCACGTGCCGCCCGGAGAAATCCTGCTGTACATTTCCGAGCCACAGACACACACATGCTCGTTGTACCTATTTCTATTTTACGCTACGCACTACTGACAACTATAATTTGTATCCACTTTTTAAAACGCTTTTAAAGCGCCTTCTCTCCGCACCAACAGAAACTATAGCAGCGAAGATGCTGATTTAAGTTTTATCTTAAGAAGAACAAAGTTCAAATTGAACAACTTCATGGTGCAAGATATTCAGCGCATCGAAGGCAGGAAAGCAACACGATCTGTCTTACGAGATGTCGGGATTGCAACGCAGTGAGATAAACCGAAGTAATATTAACTAGTACGATTAACCCAGCTCGTTAGTTCACGTGTTTCAAACTTCCTGCTCCAAGCTCACCGTGCCATGCGTCAGTAACGGTTTTGCAAGAACTGCTTTTCTTTACTGCGCAACGGCAACATTCCGTTAAAATAAAAATAATTGGATAATTCCTTAACTAGCATAAGCCTACACAGACTTCTTGGTAGTAACTTGGATGGATCAATGCATTTATTGACCGTTCAAAGACAAAATAGGCAAATGACACTCAAAACTACAAGGCATGCTGATGCACGTGTAAATATTTTTAAATAACAAACTGTGTCATTTTTACATGAAGAAAAATCAGAACGATGACTTAGGTTAATCCCAACAAAAACCGCAATGTAGGACTTTAATACGTCATTACGATACGAACTGCGTACACAACACAAATTCTTTTGAGCTGACTGTATCCTGTTCCAATTCCTTGAAAACATCAATTAACAAAAATGTAACAATAATTTAAGTTATTCTATAAAGGAAATACAGACTCGTGCATGAACATCGAACTCATGATGTCATGCCATATGGGTAGAAAGACTAACTTTCGCGATCGAACCGACTACCTGATGATTACATAAGAATTGTTATAGTTTTATCCGTTTAGTCTACATTTCTCTGAAATCTATATGCTTCCTAATCCGCTTTTATAAAGTTTGCGTGCTGGTGCAATACAGTTTCGGAACCGCATTTAACAAGCGAGTGCACGCACCGGAGCCACAGTAATTTTCTTCGCTTTATCATTACTCCAACGCCTCACATCTATCAGACCACAAGCCGCCTGCATTGTTTTTTCATGGTCTTGCGAACAAGCTTTTTGATCTGTCAGTTTTACCTCTCTATCTGTGTGAAGACGTTGGACTTGGCGTGTTGTTCTTACGTAATATCAAACTTTCAATACATTCATCGAGTGTAGTATTTACTGTTGCGACACGAGTTTATTGCTTTTCATCGTCACCAGCAACAAAACAATACTATGTAATTTTAATGTCTAAGAGTCAATGCACAGTCACTTGAATAGGTCGTGACATTTACGACAGACGACTGAGGATGATGTATCAGGCTTGACTACTCAAGTCCCGTCGGAGCACGACATCGAAGATTATCTCAACCGATACATTTAGTTACACTTTCTCCGTAATGTGCAAATTCCATGTGTTTTAACTTTCGCGAAGAATGTAACGGCCTATGAACACCAGTTAGGTACTTGGCATTTGCATCCTACCGCGGGGTAAAGGCTTCTTCGTTCCTCTTTGCATTATGCTATCGTTTGTAAGTTACATTATAGAATTTTGGTAACAACCAGACTTCATTATAACGCCATTAAGTAACAAGTTACTCATTGATGCTGTTATGATATCATGTCATAATAGTTACCATTTCGATAACAACGCCGATAACGGAGTTGAATGGAAGCATCAAAGAGAATGTTTCATTGATAGAAATATTTGCTATATATATCTGTTACTGTTTTAATAGCAGGAGTCTACCAAGTAACAGTGAAGGTTGGAAATACGTACAGTAGTACAGGGAGGATACAATTCCTTCCAACGTAACTATGGGATTTCAAAAATAACACAGCTCGCAAGATGCTAAAAGTACCTACTTGACGTCCGTTGAATATTTCATAACTTAGTTATTTGAAACCTTATATTATTCTATATAGAATTGTTTTTTGCTTGACTTTATTCACGTTATACTTAGCCATTATTTGGCGCGGTCCTGCTTATTCTGGTCGAACCGGTTATACGCCTGGCTTTGCGACTGGACCTGCTACCACTCGCCAAATGAGTCGTGCGCGCGCCTACGTCGCAAATATGTTATGGCAGTATGTATTCAACAGAAACTAAATAAACTCCTTAAACATGTTGGCTATTCACTTAGTCGACTGTACCAAACAGTAACAAATGTCTCAAAGACCTTGAAATGTCACTGTGAACTTAGTAAAATAGTGCTGCGCAGGTGTGGCTGCCATCAAGATTATTGGAGGGTAGTGTTTCTAAAGGTCACACCTAAATGTAATTCGAACCTGATCCAATTAGCTTGGTCCATTATACCGGCTGGGCATGCCACTAGCGAAACGTGCATTTTTAAAACCTTTTAGATTATAACAACAAAACGAAGCACTATAAAAGTAAATTCTGGTCGATTTCAAAGCAGATGACTTCTAATAAAACTTTATAGGCAGTAGTTCTCATCTGTTTGAACGAATCAAACAAATTGGTTTGAGTTTATCGGTTTCACTTTCAGCATATTTTTATGGCGGTCATTATTATTGGAGAATTTTAGGTTCTTTTATGAGATATATAAAAACAAATTTGTAATCACCTGTCCAGCTTGGTTTGGATCATAATCCACGTTGTTGGGAGAACACACACCTTTATTTAACACGTTAAACAATATTATTATAGCTATGAATGGTCTCAAAATTGTGTGCCATTAACTATTTCTATAACGAACAATACGTTGTTTTGTCGTAGTAAACAATATGTACATTATTATAATGACATCATCGTGAGTTCAGCAAGAAACCCATAATAGGCAGGCATCTTTTTTTATTTTGACCAGCCCACAATCGGAAACTCGCTTAATTTTTAAAGGCACGCAGCGAAGAGCCATATTGGAAAACAAGTTTTGTTTTTTTACGAAAAAAAAAAATGGAGCTAGAGTCGTGTCCTTTAGACGTGTCATTTGAAATCATAGGAAGGATTTGGAAAAACCTAGTATACCTACTGTTTGTTTTTTTATAAAAATATAAATTGTAGCGTTATACGATGTTTTTGTATAAGTACCTAATGCCGAAATGAAAATGATATTTCTAAACCTACATGGCATAGCTTAAAGGTCACATGATCAGTAAAAAGTGATAAGAAATAACGTTTTTACATTCCTATTTTCCTCTTGCTAAAAGGATATGTATAAAAATAAGTTTTTATCGAAGGAAATATTTTGTGATGAAAAACGTCTACAATCCGATTCGTTCGTCTGAGTTTTTGCGAAGTCTAGACCGTCTGGAGATAACTTTAAACGATTTCCGAACGATTGACAATTTTATAGTTATCGAAACTTCAATCGGTATAGCTTCAACAACAGTTCTACAAACATTTATTGTACACACTTATGTCTGTTTAGCGTTTATTGAGACTTTAGATTGAGGTATTCCTCGTAGCGCTCCCGTTTTGAAGCGCGCCCATCTAAGCGCTCCCGTTTTATTAAGTTTTATTAAAGCCGTGCGAAGCCGGGACGGGCCGCTAGTTGTATATTATAACAATGTGTTCTACTTATTACCTAGTTCTTAATATATTAAAATATATATTTTATAATAATTTATAATTGATAATTTCAATATATTTGATAATTTCAATTAGTAAAGTGCCATCTCTATCCGAAAATTAATCAAGGGAGCGCTTCGAGGAAATAAATTTTAATATTTTTAATCGTTCCTCAAAGCGCTACTTTTGGGAGCGCTTAGAGGAATAAAACGGGAGCGCTTAGATGGGCGCGCTTCAAAACGGGAGCGCTACGAGGAATACCTCTTTAGATTGCTGGTACAACCCGGTGCCCTAGTAACTACTTGTCAATAGAAGCCAATCAAGCGCAATGTTTCTTCCGAGGACGTAATGACATAAAATCATTGCTCGGCATCCACTAAGTATTGATCATTCACTAGTGAGCTTAAAACCTACAAACTTAACAGCATAATTAGATTACTTAAAGACACTTCCGCAATAAAATAGACATTTGAGACTGCAATTACAGAAAGATAACCGTACTTGTTAGAATTTATGTAGATTTGCTTCATCATCGGTCATAAAAGTAGGCTGTACTTCGTGGATGAGGTTGAATGCAATCAATGTAACTGTAAAGCACTTTGGAATCGAAGGGAACGTACTGATTGATGTGTGAGGTCGTTTAATCAGATAAGTAATTGGTGGAGATAAAGAGGGGGCATTACTGACACTGGTACACCAAAGCAATGGACAGTTGATTAAAACTTGAATCTTGTTTATGGACAATTTTATAGCCAGTATTTCATATACTCGCTACTAGTACACGGTGTCTATGGTTTGCTAATAACTATTCCGCATTCTTACGGTAGGTGCATAAGACCACACTTGCACACACAAACGATTGCAGCAAAACATGATAGAAACATTATCATATTACAATATCTTTTTGAATCGATGACATAACATAAACTAAATGAAAACGCATACATTATCGATAAATATACCCCAAAAGGCGAAAGTTTCTGACTTGAGAATACCATTCGAGGAGCATACGTGACTCGCTAACTAAGTAAATAAATATATAATAACAAACTGAAATATTGATTTTGTGCGGTGGGATTCAAATACAGAATTAGACTCGTCTGCAAGCTTATTCTCTTATAACTTAGACCCTACTTTTAGGGATTTTAGAAACGTAAGACGATGTAGAAGGTCGTCCAACGGATTTTCAAATCAATATCAGCAGAGCTGTTTGTTGGCTGAGCAGTGGGCTTACACCGTACTTATGTTCGTTGTATCTGACTGTGGCCGCTATCCAGGTCGCGTTACAAAACGCTTAGCGAACTAGTTCAGGGACATCACTGTAATTGAATTGTACATGATACTGGCTACTGATTGCCGAGTAATGTCAATTTATCGCTATTTCACTTTTTTGCTATATTGCTTTTTAAAATTATTTCGCAAAGCCTGCTCGCTTTGAGTCTCCAACAATTTTACATTTATGTTAAACACACAGAACTTTCTCTAAGTAAGAGCTACTAAATTGAATAATATTAAGTGGTTAGTTCGTTACTGCCTAATTACCGCTAACCTTGAAAGGTGGCTCGCTTCTGACTTGGAGTATTTGTCTTAATTTCTTTAATCGTAAGTAAGATGCGAGTCACTTTCGCACTGATGAGAAAAGAATGTTAAACTGATCTTTTCTGCATCAGGAGTCCATCTCAATAATGATAGGTAGGTGCAACGAATGGACCATTTCACAACTAGGCAGCAAGTCGAGCGGAATGCGGGCCGCCACCGGCCTTGCAGCTTGCCAACACTGACCACTCTCGCACACTTATAGATCCAAATAGATACACTATCAGCGACACAAAGTGTTGCTGTACGCGTACAGAGTGCGATGACCCTAATGTCAATCTTCGCTTTTTATTAGCGACTAAAACACTCGGTCGGTTAGGCCATTAAAAAGCAAGTTGACATCCTAGACCTATTAAATCCAGATACCGCGGCGTTTCGCGACGATAAATTTTATGAAATCTAGGCAGAAAAAGGTGCGTTAGACATCTGTTTAGCAATTTGCATTAAACAAGTGGTTTAAAAAAGTCTAAATCAAAACTTTTACATTTTTGACCTTGATACATGTTTGCATATTTAGTCAAGTAGCTGTATTTTTCATTTTCACAAGTCTAGACTTGTGTGCTCAATTCTTTTGCAAGGTCTGTCTGTGTGATTTACATTGAAAAGTTATTGAATGAAATTGTTATGAACTAACAAATGATATGAATACGTCAATAGGACAATTGTGGTGTTTTTTTGGAGGGAACTTTATTATTGATGATGGCATGGTGGCTTGCAAAGCTATGTAAGCAACAAAGATAATTAGCACACAATGTACTGGGTAGGCACATTATGTTCCAACCAATACCCATTGTTTGCTTGATGGATTCAGAATTCAGAACAAACCAACAAACTGTTGCTCTTTTAAAATTTCATTTTAAACTGTTCTCTTCGTGTGTAATGATCATTTTGTGCCAGTATGTCATTACTTATCTGTAATTACTCATTTTAAACGACTCTGGAATTGTACAGTTTACCCTTTGTTTGAATCAGAATAAGTTACATTAACTCGTTGAGTACCGGTTTTGTAGACACAATTATAGAACAATAGCTTGCGGTCATCGGTGACCGCTTGGTGTTTGACAGTTTAAATAATAGAATATTTTATGTATAAAGTACAGCATAGAGTGATATCATGTTGTACACAAACACTGACCCAGATACGAGCCTGGAATATACCCTTAAAATTTGACATTGAATCTCAAGGCATTTATGATATCTTGATGACACACTGTGAATCATAATCATGTCTTCACAATTTTAATTCCACTAATGTACCTACCTAATTCACAAATTGTATGTCCTTACAATTAAGATGTGGAATATTTATTTTGTGGCTAACATGATTCATTAGAGATTATTGTTAAATTTCAAAGGAAAATCAATAGGAATCACAAACAAGTTAATATTTATGATAATTATGAATAGATACCTGTGTTGACAATGGTTCAATTACTGATTACAATTTCTAATAACTAATAATGTTGTATTAATTGCCCCAATGCATTGAAGAGCATTTGTATATTTTATTTTATGGAATTCATATTTAGAATGATTTTCTAAAACGCCAGTAACACTGATCGATATAATACATATTAATAATTCCTAGCACTGGTATTTTAGAATTAAAATTGAGGTTTAGAAAATCAAATGAAAGCTTAGAAATTAGAATATTCATTGGAATTTAGTAATAGGTAAATTTATATATAAAGCTAATGTTTTATACATCACTTTTTAAATTGCAGGGTTTAAAGTTAAATATTGTACAAAACAGAAGCATAAAATGAAAAATTGTTGGTGCATTTTCATTTTTATGTTAATGAAACAGGTCTCAGTTGAGTACTAAAAATGCAGGTAAGTATTTACTTGAAAAGTTTGCTACTGGAATCAAAGATTTTCTGATTCTACCTTATTATTGTCTCAATGGCATTGTTTAAATTATTCAAATTCTTTTTTCTTTATTCCAAAAGTATATTCAAGAATGTTTAAGAGTGAAAGTAAGTCTGTCTGAATTGTTTTTACAGCATTTACCAGAATCAGAGATTTTTTTAGTTTCCTTTTTCGAATAAGACTGGCTTGAAATTTCAATTAAACTGTCAAACACCAAGCGGTCACCGCAACCTATTGTTCTATAATTGTGTCTATAATGACGGTACTCGACAAGTTAAATAGTCTAGTTTGAAAATAGAACGTATTGCTCTGCATCTTGCTGAAAGTCTGATAGATTTAAAATTGTTAGATGTACTGTAATGTAAAGAATCCTATACTCTATCATCAGTACTTTATTCATAGACCTTTTTATGCCACCAAGAATGGAATGTGTAATAAGTAATAGTCCTCTAGTCTACTTAAATGTGAATGTATTTTAAACTCGAGCTCATATGCACTTGTAGAAAGTTGGTGAACAATCTACTGGATATTATGTCTGTGGTACCTATAATAAAATTGTGCGAAAAATTACAACAGTTAGAATCCACATTCCGCTTATCTCATGGTCAAAAATGCACCGCTTTTTTTCGCAAAATTTATTTGCGAACTCCAAACAAACTATGACTAAACTTTCTACTCCCAAAAATCTAATTAAAACATTACATCTCCAGCTTTACGTAATTATCGTACTACTTGAATTTGTTAGATCATTAAATACTGCAGTGATCCAGTGCATATACTATGCACGTTTATCCATAACAACAGCAGCTATACAATTTACAATTTGCTGAACAACCGACACGGAATTATAATGTCGTAGTCACTTACCCAAAGCTCAATACCCCAATTCATTTTCACGGCAATAGTATCCACACTTACACAAAAAAACACATTGAAGCTTCACTAAAACACTACAGTTGATAACAAGTAAAATTACGAAAATATTTCCACTATTATGTTGTTTTTTATCACTACCACCATTTCAAAACACATTCTATAGAAATAAACATGGCTGACTGACATGACATTTCGAAAGACTGGCTACATTGCACTGAGCGAGTGACGGACGGAAGTCCGAAAAATAATAGTGCTTTTTTACAGTTTCTCTATGGATAATGTTGCCAGGATTTAATAAATTCCATTATTTGCAGGAAAAATAAGAAAAAAGTTTCTCAATAAATACGTGTTTATTCTGTATTGCAGAATTAAGAAACAAATATTTTAATATGCCTTTGGGTATTAGCACTGCGTGGTTGTAATAGCGATCCATCTGAACCACGACGAACAAGAGCTGTCCGACGAACTTCCTAAAACAAAATATACGTTTTGTTAAACAAAAATAAATCTAATTTAAATTGACAGATTACATGGATATAAATACTAGTAAGTAAGATATAATTTACTTTGACGGGTTCCAGTATGGCGTTGTGACTAGATCTTCGAGAAGTTGGAGGACCAGTAATGGATGAGCATCGTGATGACGGTAGTGGACTCTGAAAGCGTAATTTTTGTAACTCAAATGTCCCACATATTCCAATACAATGTAAGGAAATAAATTATTAATTAAACGTACCTTAAATGTCGGAATGAAACCAAAATCAGATGGTAATGGCTGAGTTTGAATACTATGTATTCCTTCTTCTGATGCTACGGATACTATTGAAGGTCTAGCAGATAGTTGTTGAGCTAATAAAAGTGGATCCGTGTCTAACAAAAAGAGATATATATTTAATTATCAAACAATTTGTTTTCAATGACAATTTAATTTGTTCTTGTGCTATGTAAAAGCCTAGTTAGAGGGATTATAATTAAGTTTTATACTTGATTGAATGATTTTTAGACATTTTCTAGTAAGAAGACGTTTATACGTAATAAAATATTGAAATTAACTACTTTTAAAAGTACTGACCTATATTCATTCCTTTTGCAACTCGACTCGCTTGTACAAGTTTGCCCGCACTTCGTCTGAATCTTATTCCTTTTTCAGCTTCTCTTCTCAATCTTTGAGCAGCAGCCGCTGATTCTGCTACTGCTTTAGCCTTAGATCCCATTCCCGATCTCTTCAAATTCAAGTCCACTATATAACTCAAACATATAGCATTTGAAAGAGTACTATCACTTGGCTGAAAAGATAATATGTAATAGTTTAGGCATTTGAAAGGATCGTTGTTGGAGGACTGAAGAAAATTATACCTGGCCAATATTATTCACACTTATATCAAGTGAACGAAGTGGAGTTTTAACTAAGCCTATTGCTCGTGCTAGTAATTCACCACATGTTGGAGGATTTTCTGCACTTGTTGTTGACCACACTCCGGCTGGTGATTTCAATAAAGGACCTGGTGTTATTCCACAACCCGATATATTTAAACTGTAATATAAAAGGGTATGTATATTATAATTACGTTTCTTTATGTTTATCTCTGAAATATGTAAGTATATCTATTTTATTTGCTCTGCTTGCTTCTTGCTCACACCATTAACTCTTCTCTGCATCACCCAAAGGTCAGACTGGGAGAAAATGCCTGCGGCATTTAGTCCACCTTATGTACATTTTGTGCATGAATCTTTAAAAAAAATAAATAAATAAAGGCTGTACAATTAAAGTGTGTAAATAAATAAGTATTTTGTATTATAAGTTTAAGGTAGCTGTTTGTAACCTTGTTAAATTGCACCCTCTTGCAATTGATACAGCTATGTGAGCAATTCCTTCAGATCCAAGTTTTGTATTTAGTCGTAAGTCAAGGGTTCGAACCCCGCAACCGGAGTGGTTAAGAGCTTGTGATATACTCTCAATACCAGAAGGACCTATAACAATATGAAATTTCATTGTAAATATGTAGTTTTTTAGATAGCTATCTTGCTTGCGAAGAATCTTTTTAACTGAAGGTATTTGTATCAAACCAATTAGTTTGTTCACTACCGAATATGTTATCTGCCAAAATAAGAGTTCGTAAAGCGTCACGTCTCATTATACATTTTCCAATGGACGAAGCACCATCATCACCGATTTTGCAATGACTGAAATCCAACATTTCTAGCTTTAAGTTTTCTGAAAGACCTCGCAGAATGTACTTCACTCGTCGACAATTCATATCAGTCCTTGTAATCCTAGAATAAACAAAGCTGTTAATATTTTTAAAATAATCATGAACAACAATAAGTAATAATAATAATTATAACGTATTGATAAAAACCTTAAAATCTTCAGTAGGACACATTTTTCCAGACCACGAGCCAAATTTTTAGCATCGTTATTAGTAAATTGAAATTGATCAGGACGGTACTGAACCCCAATAGACCGCAACTGATAAGTTACATGTAATTCAACTAAGTTAGACAAACTTCCCAAAGCAGCATGTAATGATATGTGATCTGAAAAAGTTGTGAAATAATATAAATGATTAAATTATTATAATGACGGATACAAGAAAGGCATTCCTTTGATCTCACCTCTACAGATTACTTCATTATCTTTGGATTGCTGTTTATTTCCATTTTGCTTTTGATTTGTCACTAAGTGAGCTAATTCTGGCGAAGCCATTCTTTGAACAGGAATATCAGTTGGTATCAAACTACGAATTGATAATTTTTGTATGTAAGGTCCACAGAGCTTCACTAAAGTTGTAATCTAGGTAGGAATCAATAAAAATATTATTTTTAAAGTTATCCATGTGGTTATCCTGTATCCAAAGGCACATTTTCTGTGCATAGATCTCTTTAGTAAAAATAATATATTGTTTTTTTATACTTACCTTTTCTGGATCATATTGTCTAGGATTTATATTTTCTAAGATATCAGCAAAATGACGTTCCATGAAAGCATTTATCCATTTTTTACCATCAGCCAATAATGGTGAATCGGAGAATTTAGAGTGATAGCATCTTTTCCAGAAGATATCACTTTTGATGTTATCGACCAGAATCTGAAGAGGAACATCGGTGTCCAAGATTTGCAGGAAAAGTTCACGATCTTTCGCAATTAGTTGCTCTAATTTCGGGTAACCTGGAACATAACATTAGTTAAGTAATAGTCTACTACAATAACAAGCAACAAGTTCTATCAGAATAATAGTAGGCTAGCGTCTATAGCTTAAAATGCACTGCAAGATATATTTGGTGAGGCTTGTATACGTTTAAAAGACATACCCATCCAATTTTCAGCTAACTTCTCAATACAGATAGAAACTAGTGATTTTGGAATGTTCGAGTCCCAATCAAATATTTCTGATTTGATTTTTCTTTGAGGTTCTATAATTTCAGAGTGTTTATAAGCTAAATAAGTAGTAAGTTTCACACTTTCTGGGAACTTCATGATTAAAATCTCGAATACTTTTTGTCGTCAACTTTTACTGAATTCCTAGTTAAACGGGTAAAGTGAATTCATAGAGATATTATAATAAATTTACTGCTATAGTAACAAATAACTTGTTTGTTCAATAATCATTATTGATGTAAGCGCGCTTTGCTTATCATATTTATCTGCTGTCCCTGAAACCTAGTTTTTCATAGACAAGAACTTGACATATAGAGCAAACTTGGGAAAATTTCATTAATTTCTAGTAACACTGACCTGTTTTTCCTATAATTAAAAAAAAACTCGGTAAATAATATTAAACTTGGAGTTTATATTGTATTTGTTACCCAATATTTTAATTTTACCATATTTACTATAAAACGATTGTGTAAATTATTTTTTTGACAAGACTTTACATTCATTGACTCATTCATTCAATCTGACACAATCTGACGTCAGAACTTGGTGGAGGAAATACTGTCATTATTTTGATAATTTTATGTTTTGCCAAGGAGAAGTTGAACTTCTGATTAGGAATTAAAATCTAATTTACTTACTCTAACCAGGATAAACAATCGTCAACAATGGACAAACACAACAGTTCTGAATTATTGAATTCAGACTTTTCGTTATCAAAGAACGCGAGTTCCGATTCATTGGACTCAGACTCAAAATCGAGTTCATTGAATTCGAAACACGGACAAGACTCCGTAAGTTTCCTAAAAGGATTAATTTATTCTTATTGCATTTTATAACAGCCGCTTCCCTGCTTCCTGTGATGTGACTTAGTTTAAGCTAGCGATTAGTCACTGCTGTGTGTGACTTGTATTTTGTGGAGCAAACTTTTTCTTGTTCTTTCTCTATCGCAATGAGTGCGAATAGATCTATTCATATTTGCTTATTTATCAACTGTATCCACAATCATAGGCTGCAGGAATTGTCTAAGGCTGGTATCAATACATACTAAGACTTAGTTCTCACGAGTTGTCCTTGTTACAATTTCAATTTTATTTACAGCCACATGTACTGGGAGATATTCAACTCTTAGATGGTGAGAAGGTGATGAGTTTAGCCCGAGATGTGACTTATTTATGTCCATATAGTGGTCCGTCTAGAGGAGTACTAAAAGTGACAAATTATCAGTTACACTTCAGACCGACTGACACCGCTGCGTTACAGAGTACTCTTAGCGTGCCTCTTGGTGTTGTAAGTTATTTCTTTATCTAAGTTATTGTTTATTTGTTTATCTTTCTGACAAAGTCAGAGTAATCACTTATCAGTAATTTTTAGTTATAAAAGTAATTATAATTATAATTACTTCTATCAAAAAACTGCTGTAGAACTTAGAAATTTCTAACAGTCTTAAGTTGGTGCATGCATGTTATACATTATTTAATTCAAACTGAAGACCCAGTAACGGTGCCACTCAAACTTCAGAATGAAGTCAAATGTACAAGATTTTGAATATTTGATAACCTACTTATTATTATTATTTTGTGTCCAATATTTGTTATCTTTGATGATTATCATTAATTGATTCATTGTTTTCAGGTTTCTCGAATTGAAAAGGTTGGGGGAGCATCATCAAAAGGTGAAAATTCATATGGCATTGAAATATTTTGCAAGGTAATTAGCAACTATTATGAAATCTTATACACTTTCTGAATTCCAGCACATTACCTCATTAGGTACTAATGTACATAGAGCTGTATTATTCCTAAGGCAAACTTAACTAGGCAAAGGTGTTTTAGTGAATCATCAAAGATGTTGACCATTATGTTAAAGATAAAAACAAAAATACATATAATTAATCTAAAATAGTTCACATCATCCTAGACTATGGAGACTGTTTCACTGATTATTATTACGTGTTTAATCCTCAAGCATTCATCCAATCTCACTAACTTCATTTTAGACCTTATTTCTGATGTTTAGAAACTACTTTTATATGAACTGGTTTAGGGGATATCAACCTATTGAGACAGATTCTAATAAGAGTTTTCTTAAACTGTCAAATACCAAGCGGTCACCGGTGACCGCAACCTATTGTTCTATAATTGTGTCTGCAAAACCGGTACTCGACGAGTTAATAAGCAATTGGATGTGTTATATGTAATAGTAACTTATTTTGTAGGAAAATTATAATGTTTATGTATTAATATTGCAGGATATGAGAAATTTAAGGTTTGCACACAAACAAGAGAATCACTCCCGACGTGGAATATTCGAGAAACTGCAGCAATTAGCATTTCCACTGTCACATAGATTGCCTTTATTTGCGTTTAGTTATTCAGAGAGTTTCTCCGAAGATGGATGGCATGTGTATGAGCCTATTGCTGAGCTTAGGCGCATGGTAAGTTTAAATAATACTAATACCTATTTATCTGCGATCCTGATAACAGAATTTATTCTTCAAAGAGCGAAGATAGAAATGATTTCTAGTTTGTAGATTCGCCAGTCTTATTAATGTGTACCTATCATTAATGGAGTACAGCTACAGTTGAAGACTATCCAGTACTTGCAATACTTAATCAATTCAATGTGACTACCAATACAAGATAATCGTTAAAAAAAACTTGTGTTTTTTCATCAGGGTGTAAATAACGACATGTGGCGCATAACTCGCATAAATGACAAGTATGAAGTTTGCGACAGTTACCCATCTATATGGGCAGTGCCAGCAGCCGCGAATGATGATTTACTGCGCTCCGTAGCCACGTTCAGGTCTCGAGGAAGAATACCAGTGCTTGCATGGATACATCCTAGTTCACAGGCCACTATCACACGGTGCAGCCAGCCTTTAGTAGGGGTGAGTGAACCTTTTAGACTGTTATTATGTTTAAGACTTTGACTGCCAATAGAAAACTGTTAAAGAAAAATCCTCCGCTAACCTCAGTCAGGGAAGCGGGGTTGGCCGTGTTTGATTCCCGGGTCGAGCAAAGTATTACTGGGTTTTTTTAAAAAAATGTCAGTAATAGTACGGAGTCTGGATTTATGGCCGGTATATGGCAATGGGCTCACCCCCTATTACATGTAATATTACCCTATTACCCTAGTCCCATGGGACTGATAACATTAATAGTGAAAAGTGGGTGTTACATTGTACAGTGGCATTAATGGTAGATACCTAATTTATATTTAATGTCCGTCTGGTAGATTATTTAAAATTATTAGACACGTATTTTTTATTTTCTTACTGAAACGAATACTTTCGACGATATGTTGATTTGAAATGACGCGTGACGTCACATTTATACGTAGAAATGACGTTTTAGCCCCTACTTCTAAACTTTGATTCGTTTTATCTAAGTGTTATTTCATTATATGACAAAATAAAAAAATACGTGTCTAATATTTTTTCATTAACTAACTTATGGACTAATTAGATTTTTAATTTCCATACCCTGTCATCGTACCAATTGACATAATGTGCACCTTTGCCTACCCCTCCGGAGATAAAAGGCGTGATGTTAACATGCATTAACTCAAGAGAAACAAAATGTTTTTTTCCTATAACTTATTTTTATTATCTAAGTATGTATTTGTTTTATTATATTATGTACTTCCTTCAATTTATTTGTATGTATGAAATCATTTCTTCTATGGGAATTTACTAATGTCTTTCTTGGGGGATTCCTACGTACAGTCATTACTCAAATGATTCTAATACTTTGTATTAGAAGTGCCATTATGCGAATGAAATGTATCATAATTCATAATACAATGAATAAACAAACCGAAATTAGGTTATTAGTTTATTTTATTAGTAAATATTCTTGTAAACTTATTTGACTAGGTGTTGGATGCCATAGACACCACGTTCTCACTGCGTCACCTAAAGGTTGGCTAGTAAGAATGCCTGTGGCATTCAGTTCAGCCATCGCACATCAGTCATCACATTAACATTCTTAAGTGCCCACTGTCGAACCATTGCTCAACACTTAAACCGTACTTGTGACTAAAGGCCTTTTCTCTCAAGATTTGAGCATTAAATCACTTGAGCACTTGCCCAATGCTGGTTACCGGTTAAGCCCGCCGTTGTACATTATTGTTACAAAGAGACACACTGTTACATTATTGTTACCCTCTATTTTTTTATAGTTGGTTAATTAACTGCCTCGTTGGCCGAGTGGTCGCAAGTGCGACTGCCGGGCAAGGGGTCTCGGGTTCGATTCCCGGGTCGGGCAAAGTATTACTGGGTTTTTTAAAAAAAAAAATCTCAGTAGTAGCACGGAGTCTGGAAATGTGCCCGGTATATGGCAATAGGCTCACCCCCTATTACATGGGACTCATAACATAAATTGTGAAAAGTGGGTGTTACTTCTGTGTGCACCTCTGCCTACCCCTTCGGGGATAAAAGGCGTGATGTTATGTATGTATGTTGGTTAATTAATACGTTAAATCCTTCTCTTAAATGTAACAAACATTTTTTTGAAAACCGGATCAAGTTCGGTCCACCCAATCGCGAGATAATCTCGCACAAACATCCATACATACAGGTCAAAACTAAGGACCTACTTTTTTTAAATTCCTTTGCCCAATTTTAACTTGTACTTAAATATCGTGCCATCACTGTCATTATGCAAAGAAATTGTAGTGACAGAACTATATTTAAGCACGATTTAAAATTAAGTAATCTTTGTTATGTAATATACATACATACATACATAACTTCACGCCTGTCTCCCATGGGGGTAGGCAGAGACTAAGGAACGCCAATTACTACGATTCTTACATACTTCTTTCGCTTCATTAACAGTCATCAATCTTTTCATGCATGCTCGTCGGTTAAGGGTACTTTTAATGTCACCGGTGACCGCTTGGTGTTTGACAGTTTAATGAAATTTAATTTTATTATGTAATATAATGAAATGAAATATATATTTGTTCGGCATAAGACATGCACGCCAGGAACAACAAGAAAATATTATATACATTACCTTTCGGAGCACATTACATTACCTTTGTATTATTTATATATGTATACGCATGTATATATAATATATATGCATTTTTATATACATTACCTTTGTGACCTTTCGGAGCAGCTGGCAATGATAATGCAAACGTCTTATGATACTGGAATGTTGCCAGATTTATGGAAATCGGCTATAGTCACCCCCATATTCAAAAAGGGGAGTAAACTGGAACCTTCAAACTATAGACCCATAAGTTTAACTAGCGTGGTTTGTAAGGCTATGGAAAAAATTATAGTTAAGCACATCAAGAAATTTTTCACCAACCATCAAGTCATTCCACAACAGCAGCATGGTTTTTGCCCGCATCGTTCTACAGTTTCTAACTTGCTGTCGAGCCTGTCATCATGGACAAAGAAGTTCAATGAAAAAAAACCTATAGACGTAATCTACTTAGACTATGAAAAAGCCTTTGATAAAGTTCCCACAGGTGGGCTCCTACAAAATTGGAATTTGTGGGAATACGCGGAAAACTACTGAGCTGGATCGAATCCTTTTTGCGGCAAAGAACTTTACGAGTAAGAGTCGGTGAGACATTATCAGACATCGAGAAGTGCATAGCGGAGTGCCCCAAGGGTCTGTATTGGGCCCAGTGTTGTATATAATATACACATTTGACCTTCCCAGTTGCCTGAGATGTGAAGTCAGCATATTTGCTGATGATACTAAAATATTTGCGGATCCGACAGTTCACTATAACCATCTTCAAGAGGACTTAAACAGAAAAGCAAACTGGTCCAAGGAGTGGCTCATCAACCTCAACGCTTCTAAATGTACGGTACTGCATATAGGTACCAGTAATCCTCGTCTGACATATAAACTGGGTAACGCTGAACTGACAGGGGTCAAGGTGCAAACAGACTTAGGAGTAAAGATTACCGAGGATCTAAAGTGGGAAGAGCACATAACTTCGATCACCAAAAAAGCCAAGAGTCTTGTATACCTCATCAGGAAAGCGTTCGGTGTCTTGACTCCGGAGATGATGCTTAAGATCCACAAAACTTTCGTCAGGCCCATCCTAGAGTATGCATTTCAGGTCTGGAGCCCCTACTTCGTAAAGGATATCAAACACTTGGAAAAAGTACAGCGTAGTTTTACCAAAATACCACGAGCACTGAAACAGCATCCATATGAAGAGCGCTTGAAGGTTTTGAACTTAACCACATTGAAGGATCGCAGGCAGCGTGAAGACCTAATTGAGACATACAAGATCTTGAGTGGACATTATGACATTACTGATTTCGAGCAACTGTTCTCACGTAATGAAAACGTTCATCTTAGAGGCCACCCTAAGCTGTGTAAAAGCTTATCGAAAAATACTCCTCACAGACACTTTCTGAGTAATCGCGTGGTCGGAGCATGGAACAGGCTGCCAGAATATGTAATCGCTGCACAGAATGTTAACCAGTTCAAAAACAGACTTGACAGATACACAACATCAAATTAACCACTGATAGAAAAATACGATACAGGCATTTATCAGTTGTTTCAACTGCCTGTCTGAATTAAATAAATAATAATAATAAATTATATTAACAAATAACAACAATTAAAAAAGGTTTAAAAACAGAGATAGAGAGGACCAAAAAAAATGAAAAATTAATAAGCTACATTATAAAAACGAAAAACAAACTAATAATAGTTTTATTGATCTTTTAACTTAACCACATAACTTAACCCCTTGTTTTATGAACGTAGATCTAATATATTTTCTATTGTGTCTTAATTACCGACATTCAAGAGGTTAATCAAGTTATAAACTTTTTTTATAGGTAAGTGGTAAACGCAGTCGTGAAGACGAGCGCTACATACAGTTGATAATGGATGCGAATGCGCAAGCTCACAAGCTGTTCATCATGGACGCCCGACCTACTGCCAATGCGGTTGCCAATAAAGCTAAGGGAGGAGGGTGAGATACTTCTTGCACTTCTTCTGCTGTAGTTTAAATTATTCCAGAAATCTTACCTAGATTTTAAGTATCAGTATATAAGAGACCACATCTCCTGAAAACTATGTCGATAAATTGAGATCTTCCTCTTATTTTTGGAGAATGTTCGTTGATATTTATTTATTTAATATGCTTCATGCACAAAATGTACAAATAGGTGGACTTAATGCCGCAGGCATTTTCTACCAGTCTGACCTTTGGGTGATGCAGAGAAGAGTAAACGGTAGGTGCAAGAGGCAAGCAGTGATTTTATTTAACAATGAAAGATAAACTAATACATTTCGGAGATATACATACATAAATAAATTTAATTATAATATATACCTACACATGAGTACAATATGCCTCCATACATACATATATACATACATACATAATATATAAATATATACTTGCTTACTATACTCGGAATTTTAATTCGATTCCAGATTTGACAATTTCAGTGTTGCAACGTTATGACAAGTACTAAATAGTGACGTTGTGAAATTATTCGATATGGAAATGCAATATTTCTGGATCGATTCTTCTCGTGTATAATTTTACTCTCGTAATCTCGTCTCGAAATATTTCTGAACCGATCATTTAGTTTTGACGATTAATTAACGATCTGAGACTTTTCTTTTATAATTGTGTGAAATAAAAAAAAAATGTAATCATGAAGGAACATGGCAAATAAAACAGATAGATGTATTATGGTAATAAGTTATTTTATAAATTGTCGCCGTCATCGCTATCGCTATCCTTTCACTTTTTGTAACATTTATTATAAAACATACACACTGATTGCTTATCGATTTTTGTGTTCATCACTACGCTATTATATGTGGTATCATTATTTCACAAAATGACAGTAGCTATTGTCAAATCTGGAATCTAATTAAAATTCTGACTATAGATATCATTTCATTATCAAAAAACAAAGTCGCTATCCGCGGTCTGTCTGTTTCTATGTATACTTACATCTTTGAAACCACGCAATGGATTTTGATGCGGGTTTTTTTTTAATAGATAGAGTGATTCTTAAGGAAGGTTTATATTATGTATAATACATGCAAATTGGGGGTCGCTAGTACAAATATATAACTCTAAATTCTATCTACTGTTACACAAAAATGTTACTTACAGTTTTGTCCACAAAATTCCTAAACTGATTTCGATAAATACTTAGCACGGGTTTTTTTCCTTTTATTCAAAAAACAATATTTTGCTCTGATTCAGAGGAGGAAGTAGGAATTCGATTTATTTACTGAAAAATAGAAGAGATCTCTCTTCCCCATATTATGGAAAAATCTACATTGGATTTTGCCTACAGGAAAAATATCCAAAAAAAAACAGGATGTTACAAAATTAATCACTTTAAAAAAAACACCTACATAGATGAATAATAATAAACAATAAATATTTCACAGATATGAATCAGAGGATGCGTACCAGAATGCCGACCTTGTGTTCTTAGATATACACAACATACACGTCATGCGCGAGAGTTTGCGTAAACTCAAAGAGTTGTGCTTCCCACAAATAGATCAAACTAGGTGAGTGACCGATATTATTTGTTTTCTTTGCTAATATTCTTGTGTGATATTTTTTGGGTATGGGAATGAGGTTAGCCATGCTTTCAACAGGATATATCTTCGACAGATTGGGGTTTATTTTATTTTTTATAAATTTTACCACTAGCTCGCCTGGTGGTAAGCGATAGTACGGTGTCGCGGAGAAACTAACGGGTTACCGGGACTCCGGCTCGACGTGCAGGAGAAGGATCGGGGTGGTTTTTAGTCAGTAAGAGTCTGACACTCCCTCCTGCCTCACCCAGGCGGGAGCAGCCATTCGATGAATTTCCCCCCTTAAAAAAAAGCGATGATGCGGTCTACGATGGAGTACGTCGTAATTATAGATTTGGCAGAGATTAAAGTATGCAGTTTTTTATTGATTTGTTTCCTTTTTTGTTGGTCCGATCATCGCTAGTAGAACTGTTGAATAAAACCCCTGTCTGTTGTTGTTTTTTTAGATTTCAACCTGTAATTAAGTATTTAGAGTTTTTTTATAGGATAACCCGGTAAACTTGCAGACGGATCACCTGATGGTAAGCAATCTGCGTCGCCCATGGACACCTTCAACACCAGAGGCGTTACAAGCGTTACCTTACCGGCCTTTTGGGCATTAGGAATTTGAGGAATGTTGGGGAATTCAAAGATTGTGGAAGGGGAGGGGGGAGGGGTAGTTGGGCCTCTGGTACCCTCACTCACCCGACGAAACATAACGCAAGGCTTGTTTCACGTCGGTTTTCTGTGGGGCCGTGGTATCACTCCGGTCCAGCCGTAGCCGTATCGTGCTCGAGCATGGCTTTCCCAAATGGGTTCGAAAATGTATGTTATGTTAATATTGTTATGTCATTTTCAGATGGTTCAGTGGCATTGAAGCTACTTGCTGGTTGAAACATATTAAATGCATATTGGCTGGAGCTGTCCGTATAGTTGATAAGGTAAGCATTGATACTTTAGCCATTTTTAACTAAAAGTTTTTAGTAATGTGGACTCATGGAAAAAAATCTTACCATAAAATTTCGTGTTGTGAAATCATGGAAAAATGAACAAAGTTAAACATTACTGTAGAAAATCACTACATAGTATAAAACAAAGTCGCTTTCTCTGTCCCTATGTCCCTTTGTATGCTTAAATCTATGAAACTACGCAACGGATTTTGAAGCGGTTTTTTTAATAAATAGAGTGATTCTTAAGGAAGATTTATATGTATAATAAATGCATATTGCACCCGTGCGAAGCCGGGGCGGATCGCTAGTATAAAATATATCAAAAACTACAAACATTCTAAAACTGTATTTTCTCTCAACAGGTGGAAAATCACAAAACATCAGTACTGGTTCACTGTTCAGACGGATGGGACCGCACGGCTCAGCTGACGGCGCTGGCGATGTTGATGCTGGATCCCTACTACAGAACCCTTAGAGGATTCGAGGTCCTCATCGAGAAGGAGTGGCTGTCTTTCGGACATAAGTTTCAGTTGGTATGTTGTTTTATGTTTTTTTTATGGCGTCGTCCATGGACACCTGGAACATCAGAGGCGTTACAAGTGCGTTACCGCCCTTTTGGGGATTAGGAGTTTGAGGATCGTTGGGGATTCAGGAATTGGGGAGATAGGAAGGGGAGGGTGATTGGGCCTCCGATAACCTTACTCACACGACGAAACACAACGCAAGCGTTGCTTCACGTCGGTGAGGCCGTGGTATCACTCCGGTCGAGCCGACCCATTCGTGCCAAAACATGGCTCTCCCACACTTGATCCTTCCTCATCTAGTAAATCCAAAATGATATTGTTCATGATTTTCTCCAAAAATTCTCTGAGGACTAAACCGCACTACGGTTTACCGCAGACATGAACAAGTGGCCTCATTAATCAACTTATCATTCTTTTTGTTTTGGAAACTCCATTTACGCAACATTTTGCAGTTTATATTCTAAACCACGGTTAATTGCCAAGAATCTGCAATTAATTAGTTAACAAAATCCTTCAGTAAGTGACACAATAGAATAACGACTATTCAAAATAAATAATATATCTTCATAAATTGCCTCGTTGTCCGAGTGGTCGCAACGCAAGTGCGGCTGCCGGGCAAGGGGTCTTGGGTTCGTTTCCCGGGTCGGGCAAAGTATTACGGGGTTTTTTTTAATTGTCAGTAGTAGCACGGAGTCTGGAATTACGCTCGGTATATGGCAATAGGCTCATTTATTACATGGGACTCATAACATTAATAGTGAAAAGTGGATGTTACATTGTACAGTGACATTAAGCGGCGTAGTGCACCTCTGCCACCCCTTCAGGGATAAAAAGCGTGATGTTTTTGTATATTCATAAACTCAAACATCTCTATTAATACATCCAGTATTATTTCATTTAACTATATATCTAAAGAAGTTGGGTTAAAAACTAATTATAACATGAAATAACATCACGCCTTTTATCCCGAAGGGGTAGGCAGAGGTGCACATTATGCCACTGTACAATGTAACACCCACTTTTCACTATTTATGTTACGAGTCCCATGTAATAGGGGGTGAGCCTATTGCCATATACCGGGCACGATTCCAGACTCCGTGCTACTACTGAGAATTTTTTTAAAACCCAGTAATACTTTGCCCGACCCGGGAATCGAACCCGAGACCCCTTGCTCGGCAGTCGCACTTGCGACCACTCGGCCAACGAGGCAGCAAAAACTAATTATTTATACTCTTTACAGCGCATAGGGCACGGAGACGAGCGTCACTCGGACGCGGACAGGTCCCCAGTGTTCGTGCAGTGGGTGGACTGTGTCTGGCAGCTCCAGCAACAGTTCCCAACCGCCTTCGAGTTCACTGAGAGACTCCTCATCACCATAGTGGACCATCTATACTCCTGCAGATTTGGCACCTTCCTGTTCAATACTGAGAGGGAACGGGTCAAGGAGGGTGAGTGGATATTTTTAATTTATTTATACTTGAAGCAACCTTTTCCGACTGCAACTATTGCCCATTCAATAGAAATATGAGGGAATAGAATTCCCTCATGAAGGAAATTTGATGTTAGCGAAATGCATCATGCAAATCTGAATAGAGCAATGTTTTTACGTGGCCTCGATACTTGCGTTTTATCCTGAGTCATTGCATTTATGAACATACAAATTCACATTTTACTCAAACCCAACAATTTGTCCAGTTTTGCGGTCATTTAGAGGATAAGGCCAAATTAGCCTCGAGGAAGCTTGGTGTGCTCAATAGATCGAGGCAGTATTTCACCCCGACCCACCGCCTGTTTCTATATAAGGCACAGGTGCGGCCCCACATGGAATACTGTTCTCATCTTTGGGTGGGGGCACCCCAATACCAGCTTCTTCCTCTGGACCGCATTCAGCGGCGTGCCGTTCGGATTGTTGGATGTCCGGATGTTTCAAACCGGCTCGACACTTTGGTAATGCGTAGAGATGTAGCTTCGTTGTGCATTTTCTACCGCTTATACCACGGGGAGTGCTCTGAGGAATTGTTTGACCTGATACCTGCCGCATCTTTTCGCCATCGACCCTCACGACAGCATATGCATCCCCATCATATAGATGGTTGGCAGGCCACAACTGTGCGGTTCTCACGTAGCTTCCTGCCTCGCACAGCAAAACTGTGGAATGATCTGTCGTCGGCGGTATTTCCGAACCGATACGACCTTCAAACCTTCAAGAGAAGAGCGTACTCCTTTTAAAGGGCCGGCAACGCACCTGTGACTCTTCTGGTGTTGCGGGTGTCCATGGGCGGCGCTGATCGCTTACCATCAGTTGATCCGTCTGCTCGTTTGCCTCCTATTACATAAAAAAAAAAAATTTGTGGTGTTAAACAGAATGTTTTTTTTCACTGGAATCAAACCCCTGACACGTTGCACAGCAGCCGATTGCCTAGAAATAGGGCATACCGTGCCGCCATCTTTGTAATCTATGTAGTGTAAATATTATTTTATTATTTAGATAGGTGTTTAATTTATCTTTCTTCTTTACAGAAGTGAAAACAAAGACAGTATCCCTCTGGTCGTACATAAACAGTCGCCAGGACTTGTACCTGAACCCCCTGTACTGGGGTCCATCATCATTCGGGGCCAGTTCTCCCCCCTCCCCCTATTCTCGACCACAAGTCGTGTTAGTACCGGTCGCCTCGCTTCGTGTCATCAAGCTGTGGAAGGCGTTGTACTGTCGATGGAATCCTACCATGAGGCAGCAGGTTTGTAGATCTTTTTTATGAATTTTAGACTCTTAAAGTAAAGGTAAAAGGTTCTAAGTTAGTTTGTTCGGTTGTTTTGTGTTACTGACATAAGTTGAGAGACCCTTGGTTTTGTCTTTATCGGACCTAGTTCGTCTTAATATTTTGAAGCAAACAGCAGTCATTTTTTAAAGAGCCGAAAAATGAATGTATTTATAAAATCTCCTTATGAAGTTTGATTTTTCTTCTTCTTTAATCTATATCTACCTACGGCTAAGTGAAGGTCTCCTTCTCAAGGTTCTCCAAAGTCACTATATTTTGCGCAATAATAAATCACTTTTACACACCTAAAATTATCTTTCATAAACGAGTAAACCTTTTACACCTAAAACTATGGTCAAATGATAATATAATCTATTGACATTATCAATTATCTTTCTCCCACAGGACCCTATCTACCAGCGAACAAGAGAGCTGGTCGCAATCCGGGCGCAATTGGAAGCGGCCGCGGCCGCCGCCGCGGGAGACCATGCGGCCAGGCAACATCGCCTCGGACTCACTCCGCCCCGGGTCGCCAGCCCACACCATGTATGAAACGAGGACCTCTACTTCTACGACAGCCATCTATCTGTCTGAGAAGTCATAATGGACCTTACGACCATTGCTGGTAACTTTCAAATCAGTTTATCAACGAACGTGCGCTTAAAGTCGTGTTCTCAATGTCCTGTGTATGGTGTAACTACATTCTTTTGGCCCCCGGGTCGTCAGTCCTCGCCATAGGACCTCTACTTCTACGCCAGCCAGCCATCTGTCTGTCTGAAAAATCAAAATGGACCTTACGACCAATGCTGGTAACTCTCAAACCTGTATATTGAAGCGCGTACCCATAGAGTCGTGTTTTCAATAAACTGTGTATGGTGTATAAGCAACTATTTTTAAAATAGCATGCACACGAAACAAGCACTTATCGACCAGTGTTGGTAACTTACAAAATCAGTATATTGACGAACATGCAAATAGAGTCGTGTTTTCATTGAACTACGATAGATTATATAATATGGTATATAATTAACAGCACACATATTATTGTTATGCACACAAAAATATGCCTTATCAACCAGTGTTAATAACCTTTCAAATCGGTTTAAGGACGAGCATGCAATACGATTCATTGTTGTGTAAGTATTGGGTCGTAATATACTGTTTTATAAATAACTGTTTCCTAAGATATTATGCATAAGTTGTCAATAATATTATCTCTCTTACGTTGACTGGGTTTCATCTTACTATAACCAGAAGCCCATCAACTAAAACTTGACTTCAAGGAAAAATATTAAAATATTGCCAAATATTTTTACTTTATAAATAGGTATGCTTATATAGAACATAGAAACGTATATAATTAGATCTTTAAGTATTTATGTGAAAAGAAAATATGTGTCTTAGATATTGCATGATTCAACTTATAATAATGTGAGAAATTAAAAATAAAGCAAAGTCCATAATTATAGATACACGTTTAATGTTGTTATTATTGTAGTTTTTAAATTTTAGCGATAATTACAACTGTATAGATGTTTTATCTAACGTGCGCGGGTGCACCGTACTTATGTGTTATGTGTGTAAATGTACACGCACATTGTCTTTGTTTGCGTACGCTCGGGAACGCCCAATTTCGACCGGCGGGCCAATGAATGAGATTGCTGCGACTTACGCATACAAACGCGCGTGTCTATACGAACTACAACTACAACTATGGCTCAACTGCCCTCGTGAGATAAAAGAACTATAAGTATCTTAATAAGCACACATTCGATGTTATGTATATGAAAAGTAAGTATGAGTTTCATTTTAACCGTTTGAGCGCCAATGTCACATACGTGACAGAAAAAGCGGAACCGGATATACGAAATCAACTATTTGATTCCCTATTTCTTCTGTAGAAATTTACGCGGTATTTGTGGCTTGGCGTTGAGGGCATGTTCATGTGTTTTAACTGATTTAATTATCTACATTTTAAACTACAATTTTACATCGCCTATTATTTACCGATATTATCGTGAACTTAAGAAATGCTCTTCAATATAAGACTTGCACTAATCTCCTCGCATGGCAGGAGCGATTTATCAGAGAGCAGTGGTCGCTATCAAATGTGTAGTAAATCGGCTTTTATAACACCCAGACCGATTTTGTCCGTCTGGTAGATTTTTAAAAACATTAGACACGTAATTTTTATTTTCTTACGGAAACTAATAGTTCCGAAGAGACTTATATTGATTTGAAATATCGCATGACGTCACTTTTGAGTACGATTTATACTCTGAAATGACGTAGCTACCCCTCTCAACTAAACGTTTTGTTTTATCTAAGTATTGTTGTCTTATACGACAACATAAAAAAATATTATTTTTTCAGTATCTAACTGACGGACTAATTAGATTTTTAATTTTCATACACTGTCATCATCCCTATTGTCACTGTGTTCTAATTTTCTAAACTCATATTTTACTCCATAAACGACTCTTTTTTTTTAACTTAATTTATTTAAACGCATGGCTAAATCTTATATTAACAAGGCGTCCGCTGACAAAAAAATATAGATTTAACAGTTTCAATCGTTTGTTTACGTGTTATTCGTGCAATATCAGTCTTCAGCGGTAGATTACAACTATTTAAAACATAAAACTTGAATAATAAAATCTTTTATAAACATAAAAATTGTGTTTGACCATCAGTCCATCTGTCGTCCATCCATCTATCGTCCTGTCGGCGTTTTTTGGGTGCGTTCCAAGGCCTTATTACGAGTTTGTTCTACGTTTAAAGTAATCGTAACGCGTACGCGTTCGGCGCTCTGATTGGTTGGTTCATTGGCGACGGCCTTTTAGAGCGCTGAACTCGGACTCGTTTCGAATACTTCAAAAGTAAATCAAACTCGTACAGAGGCCTTAGTACGAGTTCCTTTTACGTTTAAAGTAATCGTAACGAGTACACGTTCGGCGCTTTGATTGGTTGCTTCATTGGTACCGGCCAATCAGAGCGCAGAACATGTACTCGTCCCGAGTACTTTAAACGTGAAACAAACTTATACTAAGGCCTCAGAGGTCTTACCTCTGTTTACACCCCGTATAAAGCTACTACTGATCCGACTTGAAAAATTGGTTTTGTGCTGGATAGTCCATTTATCGAGGAAGGCTATAGGCTAAAATATCACATTACGATCAATAGGCGCCGAGCAGAATGAGTAAAGTAGCTAGTATACAAAGTGTTGTTTTATAGCCGCGTCATTTTCTAGGAGGTAACTCGGCTATCGATTCAGAGTCCGAATCAATAAAAAAATTGTAGGTAAATATTTTTCATTTTGCGAACTACACGCCGCCGTCTTGTAGCTAGCTTTATAACGCAGCTTAACACACACAAACTCAAACACGTAATTGATATTATTCCTAATCCCATGAAACTCCAATAAGAAACATTGCTGTCGCTTATTCTGAAATACTCTTGAACCTAAACGATTTAATATAGCCGTATTTTTAACTATTGGCCCGAAACTTTCTCTTGCATTGAACCTTTATGACTTCTGTGTCATGCCCCCGAGAAATGACACGGCTTCAAAACTACACCATGTATAATAAATCCAAAACCAACCACGTCTTCACCCAATTATCAATGTAGATATTAATTAAACTTCGTTAAGTGTTTTTTTCTACTATCCAGTCTGTGGTCACTTTATTTGTAATCAATCATAGCCTTTAATACTTACGAAATAAAGACTTGAATGTCAAAGTATTTATCAATGATTGGCGGTTTACACTATAATATAGTAAATATAACTTGTATTTTATCAGCTTTTTCATTGCTTATCATAAATTGTAAACAAGGTTTGTCTGTTTTGCACACAAAGACTTGACTATATATACGTTATTAGCAACTCCCGCGCGATTTCACATGCTCTGCTCGGCTCCTATTGGTCGTAGCGTGATGTTTAATAGCCTATAGCCTTCCTCGATAAATGCACTATCCAACACAAAAAGAATTATTCAAATTGGTCCAGTAGTTATGGAGATTAGCGCGTTCAAACAAACACTTCAGTTTTATATAATAGTATATAAGATTTAGGTATTTAGCTGATATTTGTTATATAAATCATTACGTCTACCAATATTTAGTCTTTATATACTATTTATATAAACTTATTCTTGATTATGCCTTCTTGGCCGAGTAGTCGCAAGTCGCAAGTGCGACTGCCGGGTATGGGGTCTCGGGTTCGATTCCTGGGTCGGCCAAAGTATAAATGGGTTTTCTTTTAAATGTTAGTAGTAACATGGAGTCGTATATGGCAATAAGCTCACACCCTATTACATGGGACTCAAAACATAAATAGTGAAAAGTGCATGTTACATTGATGATAGGTGATGAAAAATTGGAACAAGTGAATGAATTTGTGTATCTGGGATCACTATTTACGAGAGATGGAAAGTGTGACGGGGATATTGAAAGGAGAGTGAAAGCGGGAAATAGTGTTAATGGTGCTTTACACTCTGTCATGTCGAGTAAAATAATATCCAGCAAAGCTGTAATGCAGTGTGTATTGACACCAACGCTTATGTATGGTAGTGAATCATGGGTGTGGCAGAAGAAGCATGAAAGCAGGATTAATGCGGTGGAAATGAGAGCCCTAAGAAGTATGTGTGGACTAAAATTGAGTGATCGAGTGAAAAATAGTGTTATTAGAGAAAGGTGTGGATTGAAAGATGATGTAGTGACAAGGATTGAAAAGGGAATGTTACGCTGGTTTGGACATGTAGAAAGGATGGATGAAAGTAGAGTAACGAAGGAAGTATACAGAGCGGATATGAATGGGGCCGTCGGTAGAGGGCGCCCTAGACGGACATATAGTGACCAGATTGGCGATATATTAAAGAAGGGCCAAATTAAAAGTACCCTTAACCGACGAGCATGCATGAAAAGATTGATGACTGTTAATGAAGCGAAAGAGGTGTGTAAGAATCGTAGTAATTGGCGTTCCTTAGTCTCTGCCTACCCCCATGGGAGACAGGCGTGAAGTTATGTATGTATGTATGGATGTTACATTGTACAGTGGCATTAAGTGCCGTAATGTGCACCTCTGCCTACGCCTTATTAATACGCCAAGTTATTTTATTTAGTATGCAGGTAAATAATAAATAATGTTTCAGTACGAAGACAGTCTTTATGTTCTACTTAGTAGGGCAGTAGACAGCATGAAAATTATAAATAGTTCGTCAGTTAGATAATGATAAAATATTAGACGCACATTTTTTATTTTGTCGTATAAGAAAACAATACTTAGATAAAGCGGAATTAAGTTTAGGAGCGGGAGGTCGTTACGTCACGCTGCCCCATAAAATGCAGTAAATCGTGACGTCATACGATATTTCAAATCAATATATCGTCGAAAGTATTTAATTTTGTAAGAAATGAAAACATACGTGTCTAATGTTTTTAAATAACATACCAAGCGGACATTAAAATAAAATTTTGTGTAATACACTATTTTATGTTTTTTTTACTTAGTACATGTTGGCCATAACTCGGCTCAGTAGCCAAACAATGGTTACTGTCTCTGTGATTAATCCATCTTAATTTTGCTTACCTGCATACCAAATAATTTGACTATACAGTAAAATGAGCAAATAACAATAACACATTCATTTTAATTTAAAAAAATGTTGTTTAACCCGTCGTGTGTCAAAACGTGGATCCACGCGAGACACAATTTATTTTCTATTATAACATAACATAACATAACATCACGCCCTTTATCCCCGAAGGGGTAGGCAGAGGTGCACATTATGCCACTGTACAATGTAACACTCACTTTTCACTATTTATGTTATGAGTCCTATGTAATAGGGGGTGAGCCTATTGCCATATACCGGGCACAATTCCGGACTCCGTGCTACTTCAGACATTTTTTTAAAACCCAGTAATACTTTGCCCGACCCGGGAATCGAACCCGAGACCCCTTGCCCGGCAGTCGCACTTGCGACCATTCGGCCAACGAGGCAGTCCATTATATTGTGTCCATAATTTCTATTGTGTCTCATATGTGTATACAAGCGGTTTATGTCGTTTAACAATTAAAATTGTGTATTATTATTGAATATTGTACCTACTAAGATATATAATATGCTTGACTGTTGAGTTAATCTATTTTTATACTAAATAAGTAATCGTGTATTCCATTTTATCGATAAATAAATAAATATTTTATCTAAGACTTGCACACAGTACATAATATTATTATTATGATAAATAACACAAGCTATGTAAACTTTTATGTAAAGCATTTAAAAATACTGGTATTCAAAATTGTAGTATGTAAAGTGAATCTTGTGTATAAGGAATATAAGGTCGTATTTTAATATTATAGAAATAAGGAATGGGATGGCATGCTACTCGATGTTTGAAAAGAGGCTGTGTTTATAGCTCGTTAAAGACCAAATTCATTTAACACACCAATCATGCTTTTAAACGGAGATTATTCAGAGAAATAAACAAGTATTTAATGTATTTAGGGTAGATTTTTCCAACGCCAGATAAATTTTAACTGTGGAATAACTTTGAATATTTGACAATTCTTCCATACTAAAACTGTCAAAAGTCAATTTTCTACAGTTAAGAATTAACTGATGATTGAAAAATCACCCCTTAATGTTATATAGTTTAATAGACAACTACATTATAATTTAGACTCGTAATATATAAATAAATGTAAATAATAAAAATAAATGTTTACGAAAGATATTATTTTCTTTTTCTTTATTTTTCTTTAATTCTTATTTAGCTTCTATTGTGGATGACTTTACCTGTAACCTCGATGCGGTAGGTTATATATTTGTATAGTATAGCCGATACAAAAAGAAGATGTTGAAAGATTGAATTTGCGTATTAGTCTGTTCTTGGTGCTTGTTTGTATCATATCATCGCAACTTATATAGTGCTTTAAATCTAGTTTCAAAACTTAATTCTAAAGAAAATCAGTTTAAAGATTAAGCTTCTAATATCTTACTAATATTAGAAATGCGAAAATTTGTGAGTTTATAAGTGTGTTTGTTACTCATTGACGGCTGAAGGGAACATAATGAAATTTGAAACCTCCTGGATAGATCATGGTCTGAATTAATACGTAAGCCACTTTTTAACCCATGGCAACACGACGCAGCTGGCAGATACTATAGAATCATTATCATGTATAAGCGACGACCACATAATTTCACAATTAAATATTTTGCCAGTTGTGTTGTTTCACACACAATCGCCCATTAACGCGTCAGCCTGTAAAATAAGACATACGGGGTGAGTTCACTCTCATTTTAAAACAACAAAACAATCAAGATAACTCATCGGTATGGCAGAATAACATGAACTTTGATAACTTGAGAAGATAAATTCGAATCATAACGAGTCAACATTTAAACATTCGTCAATGTACACTGTAATCGCTCAGACATATTAGTATTTTATAGTAATAAGGGTAAAAATGTTCAAAGTAGTTCGAGATAGTGCAATTAGGAATAAAGTTACGAGTTATTTGAAAAATTTTCGACATGAAAAACGGTTTTTGGCTACCCAACAAGAAGTTGTGTCGTCGGCTGATGTCGTGATTATCGGTAAGTTTAAATGTTTAAATCTACTCATTTTTGCTCCCATTAAGTGTTGTACAAGTTACTATAAATTCGTGTTTCATCTTGCAAATAAAATTTTACTCCAATCCTCAATTCTGTACAAAAAATCACCGAAATCGGTCTAGCAATATATGTGTTTATGGAGGAGTATAAATAAAACTGATTACAAAAGTCGAGCCAATTGTACGAGTTGTTTACGTGGAAGTTTAAGATTTTTGGCGTATTTACCTAATTATTGTGAACTTCTGTGATATTTTTGTACCAAACGCAAATATAGGTAAGTGTCGATGTTAGGTTGCCCGCGGTGGACGTTACGCTGTAACTGTAGGGCCGATGGTTGAAATTAGCTTGAATTAATATTATAAATGTAAAAATATGTGTATATGTTTGTTTGTATTATAACTTTCGTGAGACATACTAAATATATTATTATGTTTACTCACGTAATTATTTGAAGAGGAACTCGACTAGTTTCAAGCCATGCTAGAGGCTCATATTCATGAGCAGCATTTAGCGCGCGGCGACTGTCGCGCTGCTTCTGAGGTAGAATATGAGCCTCTAGCATGGCTTGAAACTAGTCGAGATCCTCGTCAAATAATTACGTAAGTAAACAGAAAAGATAATAATATTATATTTTGTATGTTTGTTACTTACTCAGTCACAACAAAACGGCTGAAGGGACCGAGATGAAATTCGGAACAGAGGTAGATTATGGTCTTGAGTAATACATGGGCTACTTTTACCCCTGGCAGAAACGCGACGGAGCCGTTGGCAGAAGTTATATTTAATACAATTTTGATGTTTTTAGGCGGTGGAATAGCAGGATGTAATACGTTATACCAGCTTACGAAACGAGGAGTGAACGCCGTGCTGCTGGAGCGAGCTAAACTGACAAGTGGAACAACATGGCATACAGCTGGTAAGCGTACATTGGTAATTTAAATAGTCTGTAGTAGTAGGTAATTACACTATATTAGGGTATCAATAGAATTGAATAGTATCTTCATTATGCACCATGAATAATATAGTAGATAAAAATTGACAAACAATTGGCACAAAGGCGGTCTAATCACTAATAGTGATTTCCACCAGACAACCTTTAGGTTGTGGTAGGATGCGTAGAGCTGAAGATCGAGCTCAGTGGCGTGCCATTGAAGGGGCTTATGTCCCGTAGTGGACGAAAACAAGTTGTTGATGATGAACCTTTAGGTGGACAAAATGCAAAAGAAATATTTAAACGGGTTGTGTACTAAAAAAATTAATAAATAGTACAATATTTTTCTTTTATACAACAATAGGCTCAACCCCTATTACATGGGACTCATAACATAAATAGCGAAAAGTGGGTGTTTCATACAGTGGCATTAAGTGCCGTAATGTGCACCTCTGCCTACACCTTCGGAGATAAAAAGCATCATGTATGTTATGTAGAATATTTCATTTAAATTCGTAGGATATAAATACTTTTAGACGTCAATTTTTAAAGCAAGATTGATGAGGTCTCTCCGACTACTCTCAGAAGAAATACCCACACAAATCAAATATCCTCTGCTATGACACTGGAGCCCCGGCTCGAATCAGAAGTAGAATTGAGGTAATTTAGTCAGTAAGAGTCTGACACTCCTCTCGCCTCACCCAAGGCGGGAGAAGTAATTCAATGATGTCACAAAGATAGTAAAATGATGAACTGGTTCCTTTTTTATTTATGTATACTTTCTTTGTTCTACTCTTTTATCACAAACTGTAATGAACTTATGTTATAGTGATAAAAAAATAGAATAATTAACTTCAATATAAGTGACCTTATGTTTTATACTTAGTAGATATCTAGTGTACCTATATTTTAATTAACGATGTTTCTGATAACTAATATTTTCTTTACGTTCAGAATAAAAAAATCCCTACACCATGTTAAGACATGGTGTAGGGAATATTTGCTAAGGCAAAGTGACTTTTACCTACCCAAGATAAATGTATTTGTTTTTAAAATAACGTTATGTGGGTCTAGGATTTTCTCCTGTGTCGTGGGCGCGTTTACAAACATACAAGTTCACATACACATGACACCCAGACCCGGAACAACAATTTGGGGATCACACAAAGATTAACTAAAATCGCGGGTTACTGCGCGGTCGCGACGTCGCCACGACCGCACACGCTGCTCATGAGGAAGAACCCCTCTGTGGTTCGAAACTAGTAGAGCTTTTCTCAGTACCTCTATATTCACGTGAGTAACCCGCGATTTTAGTTAATCACACAAAGAGTTGCTCAGTGCGGGAATCGAAGCCGGAATCAGCCGGTTGCCCAGCCACCGCACTGATTTTGCTGTTATTGTCTACCTATAAGCTGTAAACGAGTGTTTAATAATATAACTTGATCATTTTATAGGACTTGTATGGTCGCTAAGACCATGTGATTTAGAAGTTAAATTATTGCGGGACTCAAGGAAAGTCTACAGTACCTTAGAGGAGGAGACTGGGGACCACGCAGGGTGGACTAATAATGGCGGCATGTTCATATCTCGGAGTAAAGTAAGTCTACCTAAAAAGAACTTTCTGTGTTATCTCCCTGATTTCCTCTGATCCTTTCACTTTCCTCCTTGATTTCTTTTTTCCTTATTTTGTAGGCTTTACTTGGCGATTCCATTCACCCGCTCTATTAATATCTAGGTAGGCACTTATGCGTTTTTACATCAGCAATAGTTACAAGGTACTGCAGCTATAGTTAGGTAAGTCTTGAGTTCTATAGTCCAGACAAAGCCATTTGTCCATTTTAAAAGAAAATAAAGTTGCGTAACTCTGTTTTTGCAAATAAAATTGCGTGTATATTTTTTGTTTATGCAGAAAGGCATCATATCTGATTAGGTAAAGCCTTTAGCTGATTATGGATAGAAAAAAAAAAGAAAAAAGAAATGTTTGTGATAAAAAATCAATGAAGACGACCTATACACATTGTCCCGGATTTCCAACTAACGTTACTCTTACGTGTCTCTACCTCTACATCTACTTCCTAATTATAGTTACCTTTTATTGTATTTTCCTAGGTCCGAACACAAGAATACCTAAGACTGCACACACTGGGCAAGGCATTGAACATTCCTAGCGAAGTGTTGAGTCCAGCTGACGCGCAGAAGAAGTTCCCACTCCTCGATCCTTCGGTGTTCCAAATGGCTCTCTACGCCTCTGAAGATGGAACAATAGACCCTTCTATGGCGTGCAATGCTCTTGTAAAAGTGGCTTTGAAAAATGGAGGGAAGGTGAGTGAATATCGTTTGAAGTTTTACTATTTTGACAGTGTTAACCCCTGAAAGGAAATGAATTGCATAATGGATGTATTTTTAGTGGAGGATTAGCATTCAACTGTTTGCTGTATGCACTCATAGATTTAATCACTTCAACATCATATTTTTATTTCATTACAACTTTCTCCATTTCAATTTAACAGCTTTGTTTCAAGCCTGCAACAACTTCGAAAGTCCCAACTATCTCTGTAGCTAAATTACGTCGAAATCAGTTCAGTAGTTTCAATGTAAAAGTCTCACAAACTAACAAATATGTAAAGGAGTGTCAATATTTGTATAGGTATTTGATTCATCGACAATTGGAGATACGTCCCCACCAAAACGAGATAATATTTTAACAAGTTAATAAAATGTTTCTTCTATAGGTATATGAAGACTGTCCAGTACTAGACGTCCATTACACACATAATCTACTCGGAAACAAGGAAGTTACCGCCGTACACACAGACAGGGGAGTTATCAAGACTAAGTGTGTTGTTAATTGTGGAGGTACTTAACTTGTATTTTATTACCATAACAACATCTCTTAACGTCCGAAAGTTTCCCATATTATAATTTTATGGTATCTATTTCTTTATTAGATCGGGCACAACTCTAGACATTGTTAATGTCCTGTTATCTTTGTACTGTTAAGAATAAATTGGCATCAAGTGTCTTTTTTTTTATGGGACAAGCCCGCCACAACCTCCCAAAACCGCTGCAACTCCTGTAAGCCAGGATCTACAGTAAAAAACACCGGAACATTGAAGTCCGGCGCGTCCCAGGGACATGAGTAACTGTCTTGGTTCCCGCAACGAAGTGAATCAGATATTATAAGAGGAGGAGAAGAAAAAACTATAGTTTCCACTTCCCTCGGTGAATTACTGCAGGAGACAGAATGAATTAAGCCTAAAGGCACAAAGAAGAGACTGTACAACTGGGTGAAGCCCAGTCGCAAAGCACCACGGAAATTTGACTAAAAAACTAAGTGGGTCCTATGTGTGAGCTGTTATACTTGCTTCCAATAATAGGTATGGCAAAAGCGCCTAAACGCACGGAAATTTGTTCTAGATTCCACAAGGTCCGTATAATAAGCTACACCTGACGAAACAATTAAATTATTCAACATAGTGTTACGTTCATATTGCCAGAGATCACACTCCCAGAGTATGTGATGGGCCCACTGCTCGTATCGCACCTCCTCTGTCGAACATTGGCACCATGGTGAATCAATAAGTTTAAATGAGAACAATTTGCTTTTAAAGTTGCCGTGGCCAGTAAGAAATTGGGCAACACAGTGATCCCCCTCCAACCATGTCCTCTCCAGCCGCTCATGCACGGATGGGAAGAACTGATACAGGTGGCGGCCCTTAATAGAAGATGCCCATCTACCCTGCCATTCAGTTATAAGCTCATCCCAAACGTCCGTTATTGGCTTAAACAATCTTGCAATTTTATTTCTATCACGTTCTGCCAAAAAGCTTGCTGACAAATTAGGTCTCGCACTGTAGTACATAGCAGCACGTCGCTGCACCTCAAGATCTACCGGAAGTACGCCCGCGAGCACAGGTAGGGCTTCAGTGCTAACCGTCCTATAAGCCTTACACAGGAAAATCAAGGCTAGACGCTGGCCTTGAAGAAGTTTTCGCCGTATCGCGCCTATTGTGGCCCTATCAGCCCAGACAGGTGCCCCGTAGCACACGCATCCCAGGTAGGTTGCTCCGTATATGATCCTCAGCGTAAGAAAAGAGAGACCCCAGGTGGCTTTTGAAATTCGCGTCAGCGCATAGAATTTATTTTTGGCTTTCTCACTAATAGCCTTAATATGCCCAATGAAAGAAAAGTTTTTTTCCAAAACTAGACCGAGATAGCAAACCGACTCCTTTCGTTTTACGGAAACGTTCTTAAATTTAATAGACGGCCACGACTTTAGATTTCCTTTAAGCAATAGCTGGTAAGTTTTATGGGGTGCAAAAGTTAGCGATTTCGTTCGCCCCATCGCGAGATCCTACTGAGACAGTCCTTAGCCAAATTCTCCAGTCCGGCGCGGGTATTTGACTGTACTAGCAAAAGGCCATCATCTGCATATCCAGTCAAAGTACAGCCACAAGGAAGGGGAATCGGGAGCAAATCATCAAATCCTAAATTCCATAAATACGGACCGATAACCGAGCCCTGAGGACATCCCATTGATAAAGACTTCGACCGAGAACAATGACCAAGCTTCAGTTTAACGGAACCGTGAAGTAAATACGTGTATATTAATTTATATATGTTACTAAAACAGCCACGACCTTTCAGTTTTAAGAGTAACATTGGCCACCATGCGTTATCAAAGGCACCGGAAATGTCCAGAAAAATGCCATATATAAGCCGGTAAACGAGCAGACGGATCACCTGATGGTAAGCAATCGGCGTCGCCCATGGACACCTGGACACATAAGTGCGTCACCGGCTTTTTGGGGATTAGGAGTTTGAGGATCGTTGGGGATTCAGGGATTGGGGAGATTGAGGAAGGGGAAGGTAATTGGGCCTCTGGTAACCTACTCACACGACGAAACACAACGCAGTCATTGCTTTACGTCGGTTTTCTGTGAGGCCGTGGTATCACTCCGGTCGAGCCGGCCTATTCGTGCCGAAGCATGGCTCTCCCACGCTTGATTTCAAAAACGTACTTACCAAAACAAATGTTTTTGTTATTCATTTCTCAGGAGCATGGGGTCCCCGCGTCGCCCGTTTCGCAGGCGTTCCAAGCCTTCCACTGATTCCATTCAAGCACGCGTATGTGGTGATGGATGCGACACCAGAAATTAGAGGTGGTCCCAATATCAGAGATCATGATGTCGACTTGTATATCAAGGTGCAAGGAGAGTCGTGTCATGTTGGAGGGTATGAGAGCAACCCGCACATGCTTGACCAGGTATGTGTATTTATTAGGATTAATAGCTTAATTTTATCCACGGTTTTGACTTATATTTATTCAAAGTAACTAACATCCATACAATACACATTAATGCGTAATAGTAAGCTAATAAGCAGGGTCTTATTCTACTGTATCTGTAGAATTCATAATGCTTTGGCGATGTTCAGGTAGCCAACTCATGAAACATTGTCTTCTTTGTCCTTCCCTAAACTTCTAACTACAAATGGGTCGCGATCTCATGGCGGAATGGCAGCAACGACTGTCGCAACCGGGGGCTGGGCTCGCTGCCATTGCAGCGATAAGTCCCCTCTTTGAGGAGTGGCTTGAGAGACGCTACGGCGTCCTCACCTACCGCCTGACGCAGGTCCTCACCGGACATGGAAGTTTCGGGAGGTACCTGTGTCTGATGGGGCGGGAGGAAACGCCCGGGTGTCATCACTGCGAGGACCGCCCTGAGGACACGGTGGAACACACGGTGGGAGAATGCCCTGCGTGGGCTGAGCACCGCCGTGCCCTCAGGGAAGTGATCGGCGATGGCGACCTCTCGCGTCCGGGCCTAGTGCAGGCCATGATGCGGAGCGAGAGGGATTGGGATGCCGTCTCCTCCTTTTGCGAAGCAGTCATGCTAGCTAAGGAGGAGGCGGGACGCGTGAGGCAGCGAAGCGCTGCCTCCTCACGGCCCAGCCATCGCGAAGGACACACTGGGCGTCGGGGATCGCGAGACGATCTCCGGCCACCGTAAGCGCGGGCCTGCGGACGGCGAGCATGGGTGGCTCCCCGTCCGACCAGAAACAGACCCGAGCGTACGGCGCGTCGCGTTCCGCGCGCGCCTCAAAGAGCCATCAGACCACCACAGATGGGGCCCAATAGGGCCGATGCCGATTCGGAGTCGCGGAGAACCTAACGGGTAACCGGGGCTCCGGCTCGACGTGCAGGAGAAGGAACGGGGTGGTTTTTAGTCAGTAAGAGTCTGACACTCCCTTCCGCCTCACCCAGGCGGGAGCAGTCATTCGATGATTTTCCCCCCTTAAAAAAAAAAAAAAACTTCAAATGGGTAGGCTTCTAACTACAATACTACTAATAATAGGTATGTACAAAACTTAAAATAAAGCGTATAGAGGCAATAAACAAACCGTATTTCGCATTTATAATATTTTTGCAAGAGAACCTTCAATTTAATTTACATTTTTCAATTTTTTTGTATTCCAGGTACCAGACAACCTACAGTTCCATTTGTACGAGTTAGATTGGGAAGTGTTCGGCGTCCACATGACGAGTGCCACCTCGTTATGTCCCAAGCTCGGTACGGTTGGAGTCAAGAGTACTGTTTGCGGTCCCGAGTCCTTCACTCCTGACCATAAGCCCCTGCTTGGAGAGGATCCTAATGTGTTTGGTGAGTGTTTGGAGTTTTTATACGGTAAATTAGTACAGTAAATTATTTAGTATAACATAGGGTGGTCCAAAAAGGATCGATGGTTTGACTTGTTTTTTTTACTGATTGTCTAATTTTGCCCCCTAATCGGGTAGATTGCAATTTTATTAAGCACTTGTATGACCTTGAATGCCTTTTAAGAATATCGAAGAAGTCTTCTGTCCAATTTAAGTTGTTTAACAAGAATAAATTAAATTAAAACCGCGGGTTACTCACGTGAAAATATTGAGAAAAGCTCTACTAGTTTCGAACCACAGTGGGGTTCTTGCTCATGAGCAGCATGTTCTGTTTAGGGTGTAGATCTTTTATTAGTACTTTCGGGAGAGTATCCCGCGATTTTTACTTTATTCAGTATGTCTCACAATAGTTATTATAAAAGGAATAATTTCTTGAAGTTAATGTTAAACAGTAATATGAGTAAAACAACGTATCAACTAAATAAACATACGTAGATAAAATAAATGGAGTATTAAACTAATATAATATAGGTCAACTGGTCAACGAACTGAGATACACTTGTGTTATAAGATTTGTTTATCGTATACATTGATCTGACGCAATGCTCCTATATCTACCGATAATAGTAATTATTTCGCTTATGAACATGTAATTATAATAATCATCTTTTATATCTAACTTGCCACTCCCACTTTATTAGCTAGGGAATTGTGTTAAAAACTGTTATTTAATATTCAGCCCTATATTCAGCTGTTGCCCGCGATTTTTTCGCGTAGATCCTGTTTTATCCCATGGGAGAAGTTAATCGGGATAAAAATGTCCTATCACCTAAGTCAACCCGTATCCTGCCTATACCTATACCATCAAAATCCGCTCAGTACAAACATCTAAACAAAGAAACGTACTCATTTATAATATAAGTGTGATTTACATTATCAATAACTCGAATCTTTCACGGTACGCTGTTTTTACTATTGACTAGTACAGACCAATAGACTGGGCGCAGAAATATGGAATTTAACATGTAGGCTCGAAATTCATACGAGAACTTGAAATAAACAGGCTTGCGAAAACTTAACGGGTTACCGGGGCTCCGGCTCGAAGAGCAGGAGTAGGAACGGGTTGGTTTTTAGTCAGTAAGAGTCTTGACACTCTCTCATTTCTCTGTCAAGTCATTCGATGATTTTTTGAAGTCTAGAAAAAAACGTGTGAGTGTCAGATAAAGCCAAAATTATGATAAATATTCAAAATAGAAAGACCACAACATTAGCACATTATTATCGATAATGCATATAAATATGTGTAATGCAGGTCTATACCACAACTGCGGCTACAACTCGGCGGGTATGATGTTCTCCGCGGGATGCGGTATACAAATGGCGGAATGGATCGTAACTGGAAGGTAAGCATACCAGATTATGACTTAAAAGTTCTATACACTTTCTATACAATTGGCGAATAGAGATAGATCTTATATGGGATAAGCCGATTAACGAGCAGACGGATCAACTGATGGTAAGTAATCGGCGTCGCCCATGGATACCCGATACACCAGAAGCATTACAAGTGCGTTACCGGCCTTTTGAGGACTAGGAATTTGAAGATTGTTTTTCATACAGTTCTTGATAATAAGAAAATGCCATAAAACCTTGGCATTACGAAAAGATCTACCTAATCTAAGCTTGACTGACACATTTCCAAATCAATGCCTAAGTTACCTCCCTTACTCAGTTATTGAAAAATACAAAAGAATTTTCCTTATAAGGCTGCAGACCCATGAGGCAGCATATTATAATGTACTAATGACTCACAATTATTATTATTTAGACTACATTATCATTCACTAGAAAATTGTAAATATTTTGTTTACATAGTTAAGATAATTTCCAGTACTTAATTGCATCATTCATAAACTAGACGACTTGGGGATTACCTACTGATCTATGATGCAATATTTATTAAGTACTGTGATTGAATATTAATTATATCCAGTAGGAATTTGTGTCTAGGAAAATATAGATAGCTTTCTGTTTGTCATGCTGATCACAATTAGCTGAATAGATTAATTGATGAGTATGCAACTTAGATTATTCATGTCAACATTAATGTGATCTATTTGTGGCAGCTGAGACGGGAATAGGGCAGTGTATGAAAATTAAAAATGTAATTAGTCCGTCAGTTAGATAATGAAAAAATATTGGAAACTTATTATTTATGTCGTCGTATAAGAAAACAATACTTAGTTAAAAGAGGGAGGAGTTTAGTTTAGGAGTTATAAAATGTAGGTAGTAAATAGTGACGTCATACGGTATTTGACATCAGGATATCGTCGAAAGTATTTAATTTTGTAAGAAAAGAAAAAATACCTGTCTAATGTTTTAAAATAATCTACTAGACGGACATTAAAATAAAATTTAGCTTACTACCCTACTGCTAAGGAGATACAGATGATTTTTAATTGAATGAATAGACTTTGGAATCAGAAACAGTTGCCTATCTATTGTAGTTGTTGCAAAAATAAAACCGACATTATTCCTATTGACCACAAATAGAGGAAAGAATGACAGTTAGGTACCTTAATTTTTTATGTTTATTTTTCTCAATTCCTTACTCTTAATATAATTTAAAAATCCACAGACCACAATACAACATGTTCACCTTCGACATCCGTCGGTTCACGCCCGGTCAGATGTCACGCCCACATTGGATGCGTGAAACCAGTCACGAAGCGTATGCTAGGAACTATAACATAGTGTTCCCTCACGATGAGCACTTGGCTGGTAGAGACGCGAGCCATGATGCCTTGCACCAGGAGCTTGTGGAAGACGGAGCAGTTATGCAGTCCAGAGCTGGGTGGGAACGACCGACCTTCTTTTTGCCTGGAGAGAAGGTGCGTGAAGTCTTACTAATTATACATATGTGTATAATAGTGATTTATTCGGTTTTGTCGTAGAACTATCGCAGATACAACTTTTTTTATATATTTGATGGGCCGACGTTTAACCACTATCTCGCTTAATGGTAATCGATGATGCCGTCTACGATGGAGCACGTCGTCCCATGTGCAACCTATTCACTCGGGTCTTTGAATTTTTATGAATATTTTCTATCTTGTTAACAAAAATACTACTCTTTTCTTTCGTAAATTATACATACTAAAGATAAAGGTCAATCAGACTAGTGGCTAGTGAGAGTTCGTTTTACGTTAGCGCGATCGACACGTTTTCGACGTTCGGCGCTCTGATTGGCTGTTCCAAGTTTACCAACCAATCAGAAGGTCATACGCGTTAACGTTTCGGTCGCGTTAACGTGCAAATAACTTGCACTCACTACCTTATTTTGAAGTCTTTCATTAAATTTGCAGTGAACTAGGACACCGTGCTAGATAAAATGTGGTTATGAAAAAAACATATTTGATTTCAGATAAGAGTACAGCAGTACGACTGGGGTGGTGCCCACTCTGATTACCCCAGGAACATCGACCAGCGTTACGAGGATATTCTCAAGGGAGAACATTCCTTCGATTTCTCTAAACACCACAATATTGTAAGTCATTTGAACACTGCACCTTTAACAGTTAGACGGAAGAATAAGATTTTTTGTTACTGCATGTATTTGAGTCACTCGACAGTCACTTTCGCCATATGTGATTCGAAGCAGTTAAGTTTAAAATCTGTAAGCATGTTTCTTCTCCCTCAGATCGGTGAAGAAGCCCTAGCATGCCGTAATGCGGCAGCTCTATTCAACATGTCGTACTACGGCAAGTTCTACCTGACTGGACCGGACGCACAGCGCACTGCTGACCTCGCATTCACTGCCGATCTCTCCAAACATGATGATAGGTAAGGCATGATTAGAGAATTTACTGTTATCTTATGACTTCACTCGCCTGGGGGGGTGGGAGTGTCAGGCTCTTACTGACTAAAAACCGCCCCGTTTCTACTCCTGCCCTTCAAACCAGAGCCCCGGCAACTCATTAAGTCTTCCGAATCTTAAGAGCTAATATTTCAACAAAATGTTGCAAAGCTGGTTGCACAACTAACCGAGTTGGTCTATTCGTACCGAAGCGTAGGCTCTCTTACTTAAAAAATAAAAAAAATTTAACGCACTTTAATAACTTTGTCGTTTTTCAGGGTGGTGTATTCTCTGCTATTGAACGATAAGGGAGGTGTGGAAGCTGACGTTACTGTCAGCATTCTAGATGGCGGCACTGGTGGGTTACACGAGCCTATCTTTAAGGTATGTGGCCGTCGGTGGATGTCATTAACGTATAGAGTATAGGAGAGGAGAAGAAAGGAGTACCTCCTTGCTAGAAGTTCCTAAACACTATTTTATGAGTGTTATATTATTATACCTAACACATAAGCCCATGTGCCCGTGTGTTAATAAGTTACCCAGTTTGCCCATACTAACTGGTTAGCGTACAGAAAAGTAAATTTTTACATTAATACATTTTTACCTGATCCAGATATCGAATCTCCCTTGCCCTTTTCGTCTCAAATGAATTTTTCCAACGCAACTTATTTTTTGACAGACAGAAATTATTATTGATTATTATGTCTTTCTCCCAGGGTCGTGGTTACTACGTAGTTACAAGTGGTTTCAGTGCGAACCATACATTGGCCCACCTACGCCGGATCATCAACACGCATAAATTGCGTGCCACCATCACTGACGTCACCAAACAGATGTGCATTCTTAGTGTTCAGGGACCCGATAGGTAAGGGGTTCTTTAGTTAATGTTAGCTTAATATTTCAAAATTCATTTTTATGGTGTAGAGCGGCAAACGAACAGACGTATATGGATGGTAAGGAGCCGGCATATAGACACCTATCATTCCAAAGGAATTACTAATGCGTTGGTAATCTTTTACTTTAGAGATTTGGAGATTGATAACTAACTTTGCGCTCGTAGGCGTGGGTTTATTTTATCTTGTAAATGGGATCAAACCAATCGGTGATGAGTGACAATTTTGGAATCGATTTAAAAAAAAACTTTGCATACACTAGGTTTTTCTCCTGTGTCGTGGGTGCGTTTGCAAACATACAATTTCACATACACATGACACCCAGACCCGGAACAACAATTGTGGATCACACAAAAAGGTGTTCCGAGCGAGAATTTAAACCAGGCAGCCAGTTGCCTAGCCACCGCGCCAACCGCGCCGAGGTAGATATGGATAGACACACAACAAGAAAGTTTTGCAGTCCATTTTTTTTTTTTTTTTTAAGTTGGTCCAATAATCAACAAAAAGAAGACCTTAAACCTTAGAAGCCGCCCTGAGGACACGGTGGAACACACAGTGGGGGAATGCCCTGCGTGGGCTGAGCACCGCCGTGCCCTCAGGGAAGTGATCGGCGATGGCGACCTCTCGCGTCCGGGCCTAGTGCAGGCCATGATGCGGAACGAGGGGGACTGGCATTCCAGTCCGTTTCCTCCTTTTGCAAAGCAGTTATGCTAGCTAAGGAGTAGGCGGGACGCGTGAGGCAGCGAAGCGGTGCCTCCTCGCAACCCAGCCATCGCGAAGGACACACCGGGCGTCGGGGATCGCGAGACGATCTCCGGCCACCGTAAGCGCGGGCCTGCGGACGGCGAGCATGGGTGGCTCCCCGTCCGACCAGAAACAGACCCGAGCGTACGGCGTGTCGCGTTCCGCGCGCGCCTCAAAGAGCCATCAGATCATGGGGCCCAACAGGGCCGATGCCGATTCGGAGTCGCGGAGAACCTAACGGGTAACCGGGGCTCCGGCTCGACGTGCAGGAGAAGGAACAGGGTGGTTTTTAGTCAGTAAGAGTCTGACACTCGCTCTCGCCTCACCCAGGCGGGAGCAGTCATTCGATGATTTTCCCCCCTTAAAAAGACCTTAGAGGCGACCTTAATAACCTACCTATTCCTAAATTTCTATGGAACATGTGTAAAAATGTTGTGCAAATCTCCTTCACAGCCAACGCATCCTCCAACGCTATACCGACGCCGGTCTCTCAAACGACGCCTTCCCAGTGAACACACATCGCAGCATTCACGTCACCAAGGCAGCTAACACTCCAGAAGACAAACGCTACAGATGCAGGGCATTAAGAGTCACATGGTCGGGGGAATTAGGGTGGGAATTGCATGTACCATCCGCTCATGCTATACCGGTATATAAGGCGTTGAGTCGCGCTAAGGGATTGAGGAACGCTGGCTGGAGAGCGCTCACGTCTTTGAGTGCGGAGAAAGGTAGGTGTATAAGAATAATAATAATTGGTTTGTACGCCATTTACAAGATTTAAGCGCCTGTTACACCACCTCCGTAAATGTACCAGATAAACTTATGTCACAGATAGTTCATACAAATAACGTTCTTAATTCTTTATCTGGTGTATAGAGGCTATACAGTCATCGTAAAACAGCCTCTAGGTACATCAAAAACACATAAATATGGGTGGCCTTATCGCATTCAGGAAACCTTAAGATGAATTACCTAACCTAAGTCTTAGTATCCATGGGAAAATATAAATGTTTAGTGCGCTTTAAAACTTTAAAGTGTTTTTTTAAACGAGTGTATGATAAGTAACTAACTAAAAATTACGATTTACACACGTAAATATACTGAGAAAATCTCTACTAGTTTCGAGCCACAAAGGGACCCTTCCGCATGAACAGGGTGCGCGGTCGCGACAATGTCACGCGGGATGTAGGCTGCGACCGCGAGACTAGTAGAGCTTCTCTCAGTATATTTACGTAAGTAATTGTCACTTTTAATTTATTCAGTATGTCTCATGATAGTGATTATAAAAACAGAGCATACATTACAGTTTTATTTTAATTTCTGCAACCTGGTCTCAAGTCCTTATGCTTGGTAGACATTGCCATCCAACAATAAGTATTGTCGTAAGTTCTAATGAAGCACTTGCTTTGTTATTATAGGATACCACCTATGGAACTCTGATTTGAGAGCCGATGACAACCCGGTAGAGGCTGGTTTGGGCTTCGCTTGCAGGAAGGATGGAGACTACATTGGGAATGAACATGTTACCAGAGCCAAGGCCAATGGAGTCACCAAGAAATACGCATTCTTTACTCTTGGTGAAAAGGTATAAAGACATAAAGCATTTGAACATAGTATTTACCCTATTTATCTTTAAAAGTCAGTTATAATTAAGACTGCACGGTTGGTGCGGTGGCTGGGCAACCGGCTGCCGTGCAACGTGTCGCGGGTTCGATTCCCGCACGGAACAACTCTTTGTGTGATCCACAAATTGTTGTTCCGGGTCTGGGTGTCATTGTGTATGTGAACTTGTATGTTTGTAAACGCACCCACGACACAGGAGAAAATCCTAGTGTGGGGCAACGTTTTTAAAAAAAAAAAAAAAACCAAAAAAACCAATTATATTAGAGGTACATGTACGTGATATGTAATAATGTAACTGTATATAATATATATTTATTTTTTATTAAGAGGGACAGTAAACGGTTCTATTATAAATTCTTACCAACTACGTAGTTTACACAAGATACATTTCGGGCAATAATGCAACCTACAACAATGTACATAGTTTGCCATTAGAATGTAATTAACTACATAAATTAATTAATTAATCAATAGAGGCCAAAGTTGTTTACAAAATAAAATATGTTGTTCTGTATAAAAGGGAGTTGTGAATAAGTCGCTTGAATTTACCCAACTGATAATTGAAATATACATACCTAATATTATTATATACAGTTATATTATATAAGGCCCTATCACCACCTTTCGGTAAGATTAGATCAGTCTAACTGGGGGATAATTTGATATAGTTAGTCTAGTTAATCTTTCAAACGAAATGTGTCAGTTAAGCCAACAGAAAATTAATGTGTATTGATTAATATTATACAGATCTTTAGCTAAACGCCACGGGGATAAAAGTGGCCGGCAGCGCGCGGGGTGTTATATTGATCAATTGCCTGTTATGATTCTTTGTCAGTTGAACTTTGAATAAAGTATTAACATAAATAAAAAACATAAAAGACTGCCTCGTTAGCCGAGTGGTCACAAATGCGACTGCCGGACAAGGGGTTCGAGTTCGATTCCCGGGTCGGGCAAAGTATTACTGGGTTTAACTAAAATCAGTAATAGCACGGAGTCTGGAATTGTGCCCGGTATATGGCATTAGGCTCACCCCCTATTACATGGGACTCATAACATACCTACATAGTGAATAGTGGGTGTTACATTGTACAGTGGTATTAACTGCCGTAATGTGCAACTCTGCCTATCCTTTCAGGGATAAAAGGCGTAATGTTATGTTACGTTATTAACATAACATAAAGTCAAGCTATAAATACATTAAAAACGTGTTAAACGTGTATTTAACATTTTCTAGGTGGCAATCTTCGGTCAGGAAGCCATATTCAGAAACGGTGAACCTGTTGGTTACCTTAGGAGGGGAGACTATGCCTTCTACCTAGACAAACCTATAGGTATCGGCTACGTGACTAACAAGGGCGACCTAGTCACCAAAGATTACTTAAAAGAGGGAGATTATGAGATTGAGGTTCTAGGACAGAAGCACAAAGCCACATTGCACTTTAAATCTCCATTCGACCCTAATGGGCAAAGGTTACTTGGCAACTACGGTCCTCAAGGCATGGACGAGAATACCCATGAACCCCACGCAGGACAAAATGAAAGAGCCGGCGGTAGTGAATAAATTCCTTAGTGTAGAATGATCTCAATTGTAAATTCTTAATAAATCCTGTATGTATGTATTGTTATTGTTCGTTTTATTTCATTTTAAACTAGCTTCTGCTATATAATAGCTTGCCACTAACTACATTAGAGACCGTATTTTCAATATTAAGAGACTACTTTTGTATGAACAAATTTAGAGGAAGAATTTCAACGGGCTAAACAAAACTACCCCAGTTTCAAAATTCATCCCGATCCCTTTTACCGTTTTTGACAACACACAAATCACAAAGTTTCACATTTAGGTATAATATTAGTATATATAGTAGATAGATAGGTTTATGTATTCGATAAGACAAATTACCTACTTCCCAGAAGTCCCGTGGTATTTTATTGTTATTATCTATTAAAAGCGTGGGAAATATGTATGTCGTTATGGTATTTTTATTGTTTCGGTTTATCTCATTAGTATATTGCCAAATTACCTACCATGTCCATTTTGCCTTCCCAGAAGTCACCTGGTATTTTTTTGATTTGAAACAATGGTTATAAATATAATTATGTCGAAATATCTGTGTTTCAGAATAGATATTTATTTGAATTTGAAGATGGTAAGTAAATCAAAATTTAATTTGAAATTAAAATATTATAAAGGCAGAAGTTTTTTTACATTTCACGATTTTTTAACTTAGCCTTACTTGTAAACTGTACCAATAATAATGTTTATAATGCAACAATTATTCAGGAAACAAAGATTTGATTGATAAAACCGGCTTGCCTTCTAGCTCGTCTGTTTTACTAACTTTTTGTAAGCTTTTCTGTGCAGCTTTGCTGTACTTTGAAGCGGATAGAAGGATTGAATTGAGAACCTCCTCCTTTTTGAAATCGGCAAAAATAATATCAAAACGGAACTTGGAAACTTTCTGTCTCCGCTCGCTTCCTGTCACTCACTGACAGGGTTGCCAATTTAAGAGTTTTACCTTTAAATACGGAAGTTACAGTTATTGAAATTTATGTAGTATGTAAGTATATTTTTTTTTGGAAGTATTATTCGTGCATTTACTTAACATTATGATAAAAGCATACAAATGTGTACCTTAAAACTTTGTTTTAGCGGTTATAGACAACCGATAAAATCTTGGACACAAGTTAAGACCAAGAATAACAATATTAAAAGCTTTATTACAATTACACATTTTATAACTCAAACCTAATTTGAAAAAGAAAAAGCTAAACTGACTTAAGAATAAAACATTATTAAACCATGTTAATAATTACACTTGCGAGTTTCGAGGGGTAAAAATTTGTGAGTTGGCAACACTGATAACGTCAAAGTGATCTAATGAGGTTAGGAGCCGTGTTCGTGTTTATTTATTGTTGTGATTCCAGTCGAGTAGACAATACGGGACTACGGGTGTTTACTTAAGATTGAATAATAGTTAGAAAGTGAAATAAATAAGTGAAAATGTCTGTAACATTACATACTGACGTAGGAGATATTAAAATAGAACTATATTGCGAGCAATGTCCAAAAGCTTGTGAGAATTTCTTAGCTCTGTGTGCTAGTGATTATTACAACGGCAGTCTGTTTCATAGGAATATTAAGGTAAGGAAATTCACATTAACAATATTTTATTCACTATTATGTTTATAATAACACACATAATATTATGATACACTAATATACTGCCTAAGAACAAATTGTTTCAAAAATAACCTAACATATTTTGTTTATTTATTTCTAGGGTTTCATAGTACAAACGGGAGATCCTACAGGTACAGGAAAAGGTGGAACTTCTATCTGGGGGCGAAAATTTGAAGATGAATTTAAAGAAGAGTTAAAGGTATGTAAATTATAACATTTTTGATAATTTGTATGAGAATTGAAGATAAATAATTCATACATTTCCAATTAGTGAAATATTTAATTATTATTCGATATTATTTAATAAACATAATGTATTAAGTGGATACTGCATTGTATATGAGCACCAAGCATGCTATTGGGTTATATAGGTACCCATGTAACATTTACATTAGGTGAAAATCTACAGATATGCTATAAGTAGCAATGTAAATTTTGTACTAAGGGTGGTAATTAGTGGTCATTCATCACTCATGGTATTTTTTATAATTTCCAGCACAATGCAAGAGGAATGGTGAGCATGGCAAACAATGGACCTAACTCCAATGGCAGTCAATTTTTCTTCACCTATGGAGAACAACCTCATTTAGACCTAAAATACACTTTATTTGGCAGGTAAGACAATAATAAATTAAATTAATCAATAACCACCTTTACCACATGTATCAATAGTCATGAAACCTTTTTGTTAAAAATAAAATACCCCATGTGTTGATTTTTGTGAATTATGCCTGAATTCTTAAAGGTTACTCGAGTTTAAGTCACAATTAAACTGTCGAACACCAAGCGGTCACCGGCGACCGCTTGGTATTTGACAGTTTAATTATAGTTCTGTCAGAGATGGTATGATATGTTAGTGCAACTTAAACTGTCAAACACCAAGCGGTCACCGGTGACCGCAACCTATTGTTCTATAATTGTGTCTATAATGACGGTACTCGACGAGTTAATATTGAGTAACCTTTCAGTATTCAGGCATTAGTTACAAAAATGAACTTTGATTTGAACATAGTGATTGGAAAATTGTTTGCATTTGTGTGGTGATTCTCATGTAGTTTCATTACATCAGTTAGATTGGGCCTGATATGTTCCAGTCCAGTTTTTCTAGTGCCTACTGAATGACACTAAAGTCTATTTAGGTATTGCATAAGCTTCTTTGACTTTGCCCTTATAATAAATCTGTTTGGGATTAATAACTAGAGCTTTAAAACCAACATCAAATGGTCAGTCTAATACCACAAATACATAGTTTGTGTGTATGTTAGTATCCCCACAGCTTACATAATAATACCATGGTTATATGGTATACATCTAATCATGGAAAACCACTACAAAAATGTAAATATTTACAATAAACATTATCCCTATTTCTTTACATAGGTACTAGGTGTGCAACAAATACCACATATCTAACATTAGTTTCCTATTTAATCTGTATAACAGTATTTTAAAACATTTTTCTCTCTATTTCAGGATTATAGATGGATTTGAAGCACTGGATGATCTAGAAAAAATGACTGTCAACCCAAAGACCTACAGACCACTCACAGATGCCAAGATCACTTCAGTTACGATACATGCAAACCCATTAGCTGGATAATAATAATAAAAAATATAAAAAGCGAATGTTTTTTACTTTACTTTGGAAATAGATATAAGAGATGACATTGTTTGCATCTTTTTCTGTTTTGAATATTCCCCGCACTAGGATTTTCTCGTGTCCTTGGTGCATTTACAAACAAGTTCACATGCACATGATAACCAGACCTGGAACAACAGTCTGTGGATCACACAGAGTTGCTCTGTGAACTATAAAATAACTTCTGCAATCCTGTTGACCAGTTTCTGTTAGTCCAACTGATAAGTTGATATATTTTCTATATGAAATCTAACAGTCACTCATCAGACATTATGAAGGAGGTTTCATGTTTGCTGTGGAGTTAATTTAGTAAATGTGTAGAAAATTAATTTAGTCTACTGCTAGGGGTACAAAAATGAATAAAATCGGTTACTAAGTGGACAACATTTATTGCAGATAAAGATTTACATTATCTATATTTGCATATTTCTGAATAATTTGCATTTATACTATACAAAAATTAAGAGCGAGACAAGAATAGCTTATTTTAACAATCTTTTATTTTGATGCAATAATCTTTTTAATATGATTTAATTTGCTAAGTAGTAGTCGGGTAGTGTTGTGCAATACTGAATGATAAAATTGAATAAGATTTTTAAGTCTTCAAAAACATTACTTTTTAATATTATCATTTAAATGTTTTATATGTAACTACCTTCTCAAATTACTTCTAGTTACCGTTTTAGTACTAACTATAAATGCATGACTTGATTATTTTTTGACTTTATTAAAAAAAAAGTAAAACCACCTGGGTGCTAACCATAAAGTAAAAATTGTATGCACTACAACTAAACAGTCATTATAAGTATTTTAATATTAACATTTAACATATCTACAGTTATCACTTGATAGGGACAGTGTTTGTGCTCGCTTATAATAATTGCAAATCAGTTTTTATTCATGGTACACTTACATCAATTAGAACTAGATATCTTTGGAAAAACTAAAGAGTTTTATGAGGAAGCATGAGCTCTCATTAATTCAGATCTAATTTTAAGAATAAAACTTTATATTACATTTACTACACACTTGTTCACATCCATTTCTAAATCTAAAACTTGTTAACATTATACAAATTTCTAATACCATATCTAATAAGATTTTAACTTACAAATAACAATGACAAATAACAAATAATAAACATAATTTTTGGTAAAACAATTCCTCAATATGAGAAGCTCACAATGTGTTAAAATAAATCAGGTTATATTAAATGTTTATAATTGATTTAATAACAAATACCACATACGGTGGGCTTAAATAATAGAATGGGGGACTCAGACTTTTCTTAATATTAACCAAACAAATAGGTACATTTATAATTTAACATTCACCAATGCAAAAATTACCACCTTATTCTCAAAGCAATAAAATACCTAACTATTAAGTACTAAGTGAACAATAAGTTACACTGTGGTGCCATACAATAATCAGACATAAGGTTTACATTATTTTCTAGTTTCTTAAGTTTCAAGATCATAGAAATTATCTTCCAAATTGAATTCCGTATCCTCTTCCTTTTTTATCTCGGCCTCAGTTAATTTATCATCAAAATTTTCAGTGAAATGAGATTTAATATGTGCAACTAGATCAGGCTTCTTTTCAAATGTGGCACCACATTCTATGCAAGGCATATTCACAACCAGGCACTCATGAGTTTGTTCATGCTTATCAAGTTTGTCTTTCTTAGTGAATTTTTTGTCACACTGACTACAAGAAAAAGGTTTCATACCAGAATGGAGAGATGCATGGCGGTCCAATTCCCTCTTGCGAGGGAACTTTTTGAAACAAATTTTGCACTGGAAGATCCTTGAACCTATATGTGCAATAGACACATGTGTTTTGTAAGAATCTAAAGAGCTAAACCTTTTTGGACACTGGTGACATTTGATATTTTTAGGTTTGTTTTTATTTGTCACAGCTTTCTGTTTCGGTGGTGATTGTGTGGTCTTAGAAGAAGCAGAAGTATTTTTCTGTACTTTCATAAAACTGCTCTCCCCTGAAATATGATCTGGTACTCTTGGAAGATCATATTCAGCATTTGAAGAGTCTGGATGGAGCTGTGTAGGAGAAGTCATGAGATTGCTGAAGGGGTTTACATTTACTACCATGTCATGACTGTCATGATCATGATCATATTCTGTCTTGCCCGGGCTTAATGGGCCATGTCTCATTTCATGCTTGATTAGTTTATCCCTCCTACCAAAACTTAAATGACATTTTCGACAAGGAAAGGGCTTCATTCCTGAATGAACAAGTACATGGCGTTGCAAGTCACCCTTGGCAACAAAACTTCTTGGACAAAGGGGGCAAACATGAGGTTTATGCCCAGCATGAATACGAAGGTGTTTACTGAGATTTGTATTGCGGGAGAAACTTTTCAAACAATATTGACATTGATATGGCCTAATGCCAGTATGAACAATGGAATGCTTTCTCAAATCAGAACGTCGGCCAAAACATTTATCACATTCAGGGCAGTGGTAAGGTTTATCATTTCCATGTACTTGTTTAGTATGCTGTACATACTGACTACGCTCAGCAAAGACTAGACTACACTCAACACATTTATAAGGTAAGTTAGGGTCATGATAATTGTGTTCATGCTCCTTACATTTCTCTTGTGAAACAAAAGCTTGGTCACAGAATTGACACATGAAAACATTCTTGAAAAATGATTCTGCCATTGGCTCACCATCTGGGGTATTGTTCCTTTCAATTACCTCTGGCTCCACTGGTTCCATATTTTCAGACTCCTCTGAAGAGTCATAGTCGAGGCTTGGATCCACCACCATCACAACACTGTCTTCAACAATGTAATCTTCAGGTTTTACTTTTGGACCATCTTGAGAATGGGAGCCATAGTTATAGTTACTAAGTTCTGATGAATTAGAGTTATCCAGCTCATTGGCTCTTGTTGTTATTTGCCTCAATCTGGTCTCACTTTGAATGCATTGAAGCTTGAATTTTGAACATTTATCAACTTTGAACAAGCATTTGTAGCAAATCCTGTTAGGCAGCCCATCGTTAGGATCGATCTGAAATAATATTAGAAGTTATAGATACGATAATTCTTTGAGAAATTATTTTAAAACGTAAAAGATAATGTACAACTTACCTGTAACTCGAAACACTCAGCTAGTTTGGAGGTTAAAGAAACATTTGATTCGTCGTCAGGCACAGCTGCGAATATCGATGTCGCGAACGTACTTTTGTTCAGACACAGTCGACATAGCGTGTGGAAATTAGCGATAATGTAAGAATCTTCCATTTTGTGCACAACTATACATCAGAGAAATAAAATTGCTGAGATAACACTATTGACAGGATATCGACTTTATATTGTTTTTGTTGTTTCAAAATTCACTTTAGGAACACACTGATGTAAAAAATAATTGGGGCTCAGAGGCTACGGTCGTGTGTCGTGACTACGCAACCGCTCGATCCGAAGGGGCAACTGGGGCGATGTCCGCCAGGGCTGCGCTAGCGAAATGTATCGCGGTATTTGCAGTTGGTTCCGTCATCATATTCAACACTCAACACTTCGTCTTTTAAATAATCTCATCGAAAGTAAAAATAAACTTGTATGTGAGATCGCCATGAGGATAACATACAATGCTATACCTAATTTATAAAAATTCAAATTTGAATTCTTGTTTGCTACTAAAACCGCGCTTCTTTGGCGGAAATATGGAATTAGTTGTTTTCATTTTACAAATCTACATTAAACGTTTGTCATTGGTTGAATTTGTTCCGCAACGATTTCCACCAATCAACGTTGAGAAGTATTTTTGCTAGCATTTGAGATAGAACTACTAAATACCAAAATATTGCCAGATGTTAAAATATTTTTCACTGTCTCATGATTTTTTTTTCATATAATTATGTAAAAATAAAATTATTTAATAACTAGTATATAACTACTAGTTATTAAATCATTGTTAGTAATAATACTAACAGTCGAAATTAAGTTTGAACCTATCACAACTTTATTTATAGTCAGTCTCCAACTCCCGAAACCACCCCAAACAACAAGTGCTGCCAGGCTATAATCCGGAGCTCTTCGAAAATGATGGCACATAACTAGTCGATATCCAGTAACACATTTGTGTTGGCGATGCTTCTCTCTGGTGATGCAAGCGTATTGATTGCGGCTTTAGGTGACTGTTTATTGTCAACAGTGTCAACATCTATTGCTGATGATTGAAGTGTTAAAATGTAAGCCTCTCTGTATCGCACAGTGGAGCTAAAAGTTTTATACGGAGTCGAACAAAAGTTAGATGCAGTATCACAATATACTTAGGTACCTGTGCACTGCGCAGACAATAATGACTGCTTCGTTTAATAAAACTGTTAATGTAAAGTTAATTACATAGGTACCTACTTTATTAATTATCCTGCATTCATTATAGCACACAAATTGGGAATATAATATTTTAATCTGTTTTTGATTATGCATAGATATGCTTGCCACTGTTTGATTGCGCTATTATTTTAAGAGGGCTTTTTCCTCGGAAATGATTGCGCAGTATCTAAGATGGCTCGCAATGTTACAATAGTGTGCCTTTCAGATTCAGAAAGCCTGACACTCTAATGAAGTTATGTGATGATTTTCTATCTTTTTTAAAACCTCAAATCTTAAAGAAACAATATTTGCATTATAATTCGCATTTAATATTTTATTTACCTAGATACATTAATTTCAGTCCTACTTATAAGTAAGTCGATCTTGTTTTTGGTGTCAATTTACTATGCCCTTCTAGACGGTCTTTATTCCTGTGCATTGGGAGCTGCACATCTGACGTAATCTTCATCTATGCACGACTGTGAAGCTTCATCGAATGAGAGTCCACCATCGCAGCTCAGGAGTCGAGGATGGCCCAGTTGGCAGGCGATGTACTGTTTACATTGATTCCCGAACCTTGTAATAAAAAAATATAGTTAAAAAATTTCCATCAAGTTATACGTGATAAAGAGGAAGGATTTCTGTGGACGTCCTCTGCTCTTTGTACGACACAGGACACATAGATACATAGACAGCGGCCATATGATATATACAAAGGAGACCAAATCATATTTTACCTGTATTTGTAGATGATATCAGAAACTAGTCCATCATTGTCTTTAGGGGGATCAGGGCAGACGAAGTCCTTGAACACTAAAAGATTGTATAAAAACATTTTTAATAAACTTGTAAAGTTTTTTAACAGAAATTTTATTGTCAATTATATCTTACCAGCCGGGCTACATTGTGGTACATTCGACGGCCAATCACAGATGCTTATTTCAGAGTTGAATACCAGACCCATGGGACATTCCATGACAGTAGCTGCACCTTCTTGGCACATGATGTATTTGCTGCAGTCACCGTTTTCAATCGCGTAGTAACCGTATTGATTGGGACATTGGTCGGTGGCCTTTGGAATTTCTGGAATGGACACAGAAATAGTATAAAAAAAATGGTATAGGTATTTAGATAAAGTTTTTAATTGGATTTTAACCTTTACTTAACATTAGTTCTTGTAGATTTAGACAGCGTCTATGAGTAGGTACTTACGTTCTACGGCACCAGCTACGCATTTCACTTCTGATGGATAAGCGCAAGGATATTCGTAACGTTTCGCTGCAGGATTGAAGTGCAGACCATCAGGACACAAGTATTTATATGCTTTATCGTGCTGCAATGAGATAAAGGACATTAATTTAAGTATTACATTAGCTGAAAACAGATATGAAAACTGATAAAAAAAAGTTTTAGCTTACATTGCAGTCGATGAAGGTATCGCATTCGTTAGCGACTGCATAGTAACCATCTCCTTTGCATTGGAAGTCCACCCATAAGTATCCAGGCGGTAGTGTTACAGGGTTCGGGCCATAAGTCACCGGCGCTGGGGGATAGGTGACCGGTGCAGGAGGATAAGTTACCGGTGCTGGGGGATATGTGACCGGTACAGGGGGATAAGTGATCGGTTCAGGAGGAAAAGTGACCGGTGCAGGAGGATTTGTGATTGGTGGTAAAGTAGGCGGAAGTGTTGGCTGCACTGTTGGTTGCTCCGTGGTTACATCGTTAGACGACGTTGGATTTCGGATAAAAGCAAGTTCCCGAACGTGTTCAGGCTTAGGAAGAAGTGGCGGTAAAGACTCCGGCTTTGAAGGTAGAGGTACAGGAGGCACATAAGCTGCTACACGGATCTCTGAAAATTGTGGTTCAGAAAGAGGTACGAGTGTTTGTGCTGGCTCTGGGGCGGGTTGTTCCAATTCTGGTCGATCGTAATGAGGTTGTTCGTAAACCGGTTGTAGCAGTAAGATTGGTTCTGGCGCAGGTGCAGGAGGTTGAACATAGACTGGACCCGGTAGTGCAACAGGTTCAGGTGCTGGGGGTGGATCATAAACTGGTGCTGGTTGAGGTATTGGTTCTTGTGCAGGGGATTGAACAAAGAATCGTGGAGGCAATGGGATTGGTGCAGGAGCAGGCGGTTGTTCATAGACTGGAGCCGGTAGTGCAACAGGTTCAGAGGCAGGGGGTTGTGCACTGATTGAAGCCGGCAGTGAAACAGTTTCTTGTGCCGGAGGTTGAACATAGGCCGGAGCTGGTAGAGCAACCGGTTCTGGTGCCGGGGGTTGAACATAGGCTGGAGCTGGTACTGCAACCGGTTCTGGTACAGGGGGTTGTTCATAGACTGGAGCTGGCAGTGGAACAGGTTCTTGTGCCGGGGGTTGAACATAGGCCGGAGCTGGTAGAGCAACCGGTTCTGGTGCAGGGGGTTGTTCATAGACTGGAGCTGGCAGTGAAAAAGGTTCTTGTGCCGGGGGTTGAACATAGGCCAGAGCTGGTAGAGCAACCGGTTCTGGTGCAGGGGGTTGTTCATAGACTGCAGCTGGCAGTGGAACAGGTTCTTGTGCCGGGGGTTGAACATAGGCCGGAGCTGGTAGAGCAACCGGTTCTGGTGCAGGGGATTGTTCATAGACTGGAGCTGGCAGTGGAATAGGTTCTTGTGCCGGGGGTTGAACATAGGCCGGAGCTGGTAAAGCAACCGGTTCTGGTGCAGGGGGTTGTTCATAGACTGGAGCTGGCAGTGGAATAGGTTCTTGTGCCGGGGGTTGAACATAGGCCGGAGCTGGTAAAGCAACCGGTTCTGGTGCAGGGGGTTGTTCATAGACTGGAGCTGGCAGTGGAACAGGTTCTTGTGACGGGGGTTGAACATAGGCCGGAGCTGGTAGAGCAACCGGTTCTGGTGCAGGGGGTTGTTCATAGACTGGAGCTGTCAGTGGAACAGGTTCTTGTGCCGGGGGTTGTTCATAGGCCGGAGCTGGTAAAGCAACCGGTTCTGGTGCAGGGGGTTGTTCATAGACTGGAGCTGGCAGTGGAACAGGTTCTTGTGACGGGGGTTGAACATAGGCCGGAGCTGGTAGATCAACCGCTTCTGGTGCAGGGGGTTGTTCATAGACTGGAGCTGTCAGTGGAACAGGTTCTTGTGCCGGGGGTTGAACATAGGCTGGAGCTGGTAGAGCAACCGGTTCTGTTGCAGGGGATTGTTCATAGACTGGAGCTGGCAGTGGAACAGGTTCTTGTGCCGGGGGTTGAACATAGGCCGGAGCTGGTAGAGCAACCGGTTCTGGTGCAGGGGATTGTTCATAGACTGGAGCTGGCAGTGGAACAGGTTCTTGTGCCGGGGGTTGAACATAGGCCGGAGCTGGTAGAGCAACCGGTTCTGGTGCAGGGGATTGTTCATAGACTGGAGCTGGCAGTGAAACAGGTTCAGGTGCAGGGGGTTGAACATAAACTGGAGCTGATTGAGGTAATGGTTCTGGTGCAGAGGGTTGAACAATAACTGGTGGAGGCAATGGGATTGGTGCAGGTGAAGAAGGTTGTTCATAGACTGGAGCCGGTAATGCAACAGGTTCTTGTGCCGGGGGTTGAACATAAACTGGAACAGGTTGAGGTAATGGTTCTGGTACAGGGGGTTGAACAAAAACTGGTGGAGGCAATGGGATTGGTGCAGGTGAAGGGGGTTGTTCATAGACTGGAGCCGGTAGAGCAATAGGTTGTGGTGCAGGGGGTTGTCCATAAACTGGAATAGGTTGAGGTAATGGTTCTGGTACAGGGGGTTTAACAAAGACAGGCAGAGGCAATGGGATTGGTGCAGGTGAAGGGGGTTGTTCATAGACTGGAGCCGGTAGTGCAATAGGTTCTGGTGCAGGGGGTTGTTCATAGACTGGAGCCGGTAGTGGAGTTACACCTACGCATTTCACTTCTGATTGGTCAGCGCAAGGATATTCGTAACGTTTCGCTACGGGATTGAAGTGCAGACCATCAGGACACAAGTATTTATATGCTTTGTCGTCCTGCAATGAAATAAAGGACATTAATTTAAGTATGATTAAGCTGAAAACAATTATAACAACTGATAACAAAATATATATTTTTGCTTACCTTGCAGTCGAAGAAGGTATCACATTCGTTAGCAACTGCATAGTAACCATCTCCTTTGCATTGGAAGTTCACCCATATGTGTCCAGGCGGTAGTGTTACAGGGTTACGGCGATAAGTCACTGGAGGTATTGGTGGCATTGTTGGTTGCTCTGTTATTACATCGTTAGACGGCGTTGGATTTTCGATAAAAGCAAGTTCCCGAACGTGTTCAGGCTTAGGAAGAAGTGGAGGTAAAGATTCTAGTTTCGAAGGTAGAGGCACAGGTGGCACATAAGCTGCTACACGATTCTCTGGAAACTGTGGTTCAGAAAAAGGTACAGCTTTTTGTGCTAGCTCTGGGGTCGGCTGCTCCAGCTCCGGTTGTGGATATGCGACGGGAGCTGGTGGTTGTTCGTAAACCGGTTGTGGCAGTAAGATTGGTTCTGGCGCAGGTGCAGGAGATTGAATATAGACTGCAACTGGTAGTGCAACAGGTTCAGTTGCAGGAGGTTGTTCATAGACTGGAGCTGGTAGGGGAATTGGGTCAGGTGCAGGTGCCTGAATGTCGGCTACAGCCGGTAGTGAAACAGGTTCAGACGCAGGGGTTTGTTCATTGACTGGAGCTGGCAGCGAAATAGGTTCAGGTACAGGGGGTTGGACGTAGACTGGTGGAGGCAATGGGATTGGTGCAGGTGTTGGGTGTTGAACAGATATAGGTTCTGCTGCCTGCTTTAGATCTGCTTCCTCACGTTCTGGTTGAATTGAGTACACTTCTGGAGCAGTTATCGTTTGTTCGTCACCATAGTTTATTGGGAGTGGTGTTACTGCCTTCCTGGTGAACGCGACTGTTCGAGATTGTACTGGAGCTGGGGCTGCAGATACAGCTTCACCTGGTACGCGAAGTGGCCTTGGTCCATAAAGTGCACTTGGCCGCTGATATCGCACGTTCGAGCTTCCATTGTACTCGTATGGATTATTCACTTGTCCGTACGTCACTGTTTGGTAAAAAAAGTTCACAAATGCTTGTAAATAGAAGAGTAAGCTTATCGAAACTATGTAGAACAGTAATACAGACATAATGACTTACCGCCTACCAGTAACGGCAGTATAAATATCAGTTTCCTTCGTATCATTGTTGTGATATGCACCAGGTGCTCTCAGTTGGACAGCATGCTCCTCACTGTATATAAATGTCCTACTTTCCGTCGTTTATAAATGGAAATTTATTGCAAGAACAATTAAAATCATTAGGATCTAATTGATTTTTTATGTGGTTGTTTTAGTAGAAGTCATTGTTAATGAGGAAGTTAAAGAAGTTTAAAAATATTTGACTGGTCCTCATTTGTGAAAACTGTTATTTTTTATGATTATTGAAGGTACTAGAAATCGTTAGAGATACTTTAAATCGGTGTATTCATTATTAAATGTCCACAACTATTAATTTAATAGTTGACCACAAAGTTAACGAGTGGTCAAAATTTTTCGTTAATGTCTAAAATCGAGATTTAGTTGAATTGTTTAACTTCACATTTTTATACGGCAGAAATAGTAACAAACTTATGTCTCACTTATCTTATATAAGAAAGAAGATAAGAGCTTTACCAACGCTATTTTTCGTCCCATATTTTACTACTATCCTATATCATCCGATCATCGTAATTGTTTCTCATAAGCAAGGCCTTAGTCCGAAATACTGTCACAATGGGTTCATCGTGTTGGTAAAAATAAGTTAGCTATACCGCAATTCAGACTGTCCAAAGTACAGAAATCCTTTATGGGGTTAGGTATTAAATGCTATAATAAAATACCAAATAGCATACTAGATCTCAATGAAAGTAAATTTAAAACATATATTAAGCGCGAATTATGTAATCAAGCTTACTACACACTGACAGATTATCTTGAAGATAAGAATGTTTGGCAGCATGTTGGTTCGGCTCCACTGGACAATACTCAAATGTAGTCATTAAATTCCAATAGTACGTAATATAATACATAATTTAATACTTTAATTCTAATGTAGACAATCTAGTTTCCATATGGCATCGAGCATTTCTTTCTTTATAATTTTTTTTTCTTTAAAATTTAAGAAAAAGGAAACAAAGAGTTTCCTTTTTCTTGTATAGAAGCACTATTTCTATGGATTGTCAGTATGCATATGTGAGCACCATGTTAGACTTAAGATTTTTATTTTTTTTATTTTAGTAAGTTATTAATATAATGCGTCAAGCGTGTCTTTGCATTGTTCTTACATATGCGTACAGTATTGAAATATGTATCAGAGACATTGTAGAACATACTATTTCAAAAAAGAGTAACGAATGGAGTTTCTTGCTCGTTCTTCTCCATTCGAATCTTCATTTTGGAATGAGCACCTAGCTTCACCTAATTTCACAGACGGACTGACTGACAGACTATTATTTATTTTGTATTTGTTGACGTTTCAAAAGTACCAAACTATGGTTTAATTGAAATAAATGCTTTGACTTTGACTCAAAAAGGATAAATACAAATTAAGAGATAATAATGTTCCCCTTCTCCATCTTCATCCTACTATTATCCCAAGTTCTTAGGGGTCGAAACAAAAAAGATTCATTCATTGAGACTTGTACGAGTTCAAAACATTGTTTGAATGGACAAGGATGATGATTGCCATGTTTTGTCTCTATCACTAGTAGCTATTTGTCTTTCAGGTTTCCTGTAACATTACACACATATATTTTTGTATTATCCACTTTGTTCAGATTTCTTTATTGCTTCACCCTCTGCGCTGTGGCATTATATTTTCTTTCAGAAGAAACGATCATTGAATTCAGAGCCTTCCAGAAAAAAAAATTAATTACCCGAATTGGTTGTGAAGTGTAAGTATGTAGGTAAGTATTGTTGGTAGGTATTGACAACATATAAGTTAAATGCTTTAACTCGTCGAGTACCGGTTTTGTAGACACAATTATAGAACAATAGGTTGCGGTCACCGGTGACCGCTTGGTGTTTGACAGTTTAATGGAGATTTCTTTAAACAAAAAACGTTGCCCCACACCGAGATTTTCTCCTCCGTCGTGGGTGCGTTTACAAACATACAAGTTCACATACACATGACACCCAGACGCGAAACAACAATTTGTGGATCACACAGTGTTGTTCCGTGCGGGAATCGAACCCGCGACACGTTGCACAGCAGCCGGTTGCCCAGCCACCGCACCAACCGTGCAGTCAAAGTACAGTAATAGACCATACGTAAGAGATCGCAAATACGTTATTAGTTTTGTCTAAAACTATAACCGGATAGGCCAGCAGCCTGCAGCATATTAAATAATAATACTAATAAGCCTTTATTTATTTCCTTGACCTAATCCTATTACATATTAAGTGTTTCAAAATATAAAAAAGATTGACTCATTCCAGATAAAGTTTAAAAAGTAATAATGTTTAATTTAATATCTTAATATTAAGTCATGGCCCCTCTCGGGTATAGGCCTCCTCCAACCGTTTCCAATGTACTCTATCTCTTGCTGTATCCATCCAGTTGTCTCCTGCTACCTTTCGAAGGTCATCGGTCCAACGGTCTGTGGGTCTGCCTCTAGCTCTCTTGCCTGTTGGACATTTCCATATTGTGACGAGTTTCGTCCATCGATCACCCTTCGTTCGTATCATGTGGCCAGCCCATTTCCACTTCAACCGCAGTGCATGCGTTATGGCATTTATAATTTTGGTTTTGTGTCTAATAACAGTGCTTCTGTGTTAATATGTGTGTTTATCTTTGATCTTTAGGCCTAAGATGCTTCTCTCCATAGATCGCTGGCATGTACGTATCTTTGTTTTCGTGTATTTATTGTAGATCCAGGTCTGTGCTCCGTATGTCAGGCATGGTAGTATACATGAGTCCATGACTTTTTTCTTAAGATGTAATGGAAGTTTTGATTTTAATGTTTCTTTCAGGCTCCAGAACTTTTTCCAAGACATATTAATTCTTCTGCTTAGTTCATCTTTATGTCGTGTGTTTTTAAATGAAATGAGCTTACCTAAATAAATGTAGCTGTCGACATATTCTATTGGTGTTTGGTTTACTATAATGGGGGTTTGTATACTGTTTGTAGCTACTTTAGTCTTAGAAGTGTTTAGTTGTAGACCAATGGTATTGCTAGAGTCACTCAAATCTGTAAGCATTTCTTCAAGTTGTTTTGATGACGTCGAGAAAAGGACTATATCGTCGGCAAATCTTAAGTTGCTGAGAAACTTGCCGTTTACATTTATTCCTTTTCCTTCTCACTGTAAACCCCTCATTATATTTTGTAGTACAGCAATGAACAGTTTAGGTGAGAGTGGATCTCCTTGTTTCACACCTCTGCGTATATAAATTGTTGGTCCCAGTCTATCAAGCTTCAGACGCCTTGTGCTTTTTGCATATATGTTTTTAATTATATTTATGTATATATTCGGAATGTTTTGGTGTTTCAGTGCCTGCCAAATGCTCTCGTTTGATATGGAGTCAAATGCTTTCGCATAATCTACATACGCTAGATAGAGCGGGGTCTTAAATTCTTGATATTTTTCTACTATTTGCTCTAGCGTATGGATATGGTCAATAGTTGAGAACCGTGGTCTGAATCCCGCCTGTTCTTTCGGTTGGTGTTTCTCTATTTCTGTTTCTATCCTTTTTTCTAGACACATTGCGAATAATTTATACATTGTTGTGAGTAGACTTATTGGGCGGTAGTTGCCGATATCCGTTGGGTCTCCTTTCTGGTACAATAAAGTTATTCTTGATTCCGCCCATTTTTGGGGAATCTTTTGTGTTTCCAATATTTTATTGAACAATATGGTAATGTGTGGAGTTAATATATGTTTTCCAATTTTTAGGGCTTCGTTAGGGATATTGTCGAGTCCTGGGCTCTTCTCGCTCTTTAATTTGTCAATAGTTTTTATTATTTCAGTAGCGTTGAAAAGTTGGACAGGACTATTTGTTTTCCAGTTATAACTCTGATTCTCCTCTTGCAGCAATGCTTGTTCGTGGTTGTAGTTTTCATTATTGTACAAGTTTTTGTAGAAGTCGGAGGCTATTTTAACTAGATCCTCACGCGTTTGTAACGGTTTTGTAGTTTTATTTGACTGTAGGCTTGATATCCACTTTTTATCTCGGTTTAATTGTTTGTGTGCTTTCTTTTGACTTCCTGTTTTAAGGAGATTTTTCTCTATTATTTTTAGTCTATAATCTTGGTAATCTTGTTTCAATTGTTTATTTGAAGTTTTAAAGAATGTAGATAGTTCCTTCCTTTGTTTCTGTGTTTTTCGTGGTACATGTAGTAGTTCTGAGCGTTTTTTGATAAGTTCTTTCGTTTCATTTGATATTATATGTTGTTTAGGTTTTTCTGTAGTAACTTCGTTGTAACTTTGGTGTATACAAGTTTCTAATTTTGAGTAGAATGTCTCTATATTGTCTACATCTTCCCAATATGCATTTCCTATTTTTTTCGTTAGATTAGATAAGTACTGTGTTTGGTTTTGTAGGTTTGATAAGTAAGATGTGGATCTACCAAAACTTGTTCTGCATTTCTTTTGCTTTTTATTAATTTGTATCGTGGCTCTTACCAGTCGATGATCACTAGCAAAAGTGTTGTTGTTTAGGATTTCTATATTTTGGAAAATCTTAGGGTAGGTACTCATAATATAATCTATTTGGTTTCTTGTTTGTTTGTCTGGTGTGATCCACGTCCATAGGTTATTAATCTTCTTTTTGAATATAGAGTTGATTATAGTAAAGTTATTTTCAATTGCATATTGCACCAATCTGTCGCCTTTTTGGTTTCTAATGCCGTAGCAAAAGGGGCCGATGATAGAGTTTTCTTCATTTTTTCTTTTACCTATTTTGGTATTAAGATCACCCATAATTATTTCTTTTCCATTTGTAAGGCTTCTAGCTTGATTTATTTGGTCATAGATGGTATTTATCTCCTCTTCTGTCGCGTCTTGAGTGGGAGCGTAAACTTGTATGATGGCTATTTTTATGTTTTCGAATTTAAGATTTAGGAGGCAAACTCTCTCGGATATTTCTATGTAATTGTGTATATTCGCTTTGTATTTTTTTTAATTAAGAATCCTACTCTGTGTTGCACTTTTGGTTTGCCTGTGTAGCAAAATATATAATTTTCATCTTCTATGATATCGTTTCCGCTTCGTCTTACTTCAGAGAGTCCAATGATGTCATGCTTGATATTAGTAAGGGAGTATTTTAATAGTTCCATTTGTATAGGTTTAAGTAGAGATCTAACGTTGTAGGTACATATATATATTTTTTGGTTTGTTGGAGGGTTGTAGTCTTTGTCTCCCGCGGTGACAAACCGTGTTTTCTACACCTTCGGTTACATTGTTCAAATTTTACCAAGGATCCCTATTTTTTTTCAAAATGAAATGTAGTCTATGTCAAATTGGAAGAATGTCGCATTCTATTGGTAAAAAAAGTTTTTAAATCGGCCCTGTACTTTTTGAGCCTATTCATTACAAACATACAAAAATAGGTACAAATCATTCCTCTTTATAATATTAGTATAGAAGTATAGATACAACGTTAGATAATGATAAACTGGTGGTGGTGTTTTTTTATTACTTGATGAAAAACTTGAAAAAACAAAATTGAATTTGACTCTTGAGTCTTGAATTGTACTCTACCTTGCCACATATAAAATAATAGCTAGCTACCTTCTTCCGCGCGACTTCACTCGTCGCACGGCGCTTTTTCCTCTTAGCGTGATGTTTTATAGCTGATATAGCGTTCCTCGATAGCTAGACTATCCAGTACTATAATAATTTTCAAATCAAACCCGTAGTTTATAGGATCTTGGGTTCGATTCCCGGGTCGGGCAAAGTACTAAAAGGGTTTTTTAAAAATTCTCAGTAGTAGCACGGAATCTGGAATTGTGCCCGGTATATGGCAATAGGCTCACCCCCTATTACATGGGACTCATAACATAAATAGTGAAAAGTGGGTGTTACATTGTACAGTGGCATAATGCACACCTCTGCCTACTCTGGCTCTTCGGGGATAAAAGGCGTGATCTTATGTTATGTATGTTATACATTAAGGCTAAGGTCTCACGGCACGGCCTTTGTAGAATACAGACATGTGTGTAAAAAATCAAAGCACATTTCACGGCGCATTTTACGCCTGCGACGGACGCGAATTCGGAGATACGCGATTTAATTTTCTCGTCTATTCGTTTTTTGTTTGAACGCCGTGCAGTCAAGGTCAAGCGGCGGCGTTTGTTTCTGACTCCCCCCGCCCGCATTATTATTCATAGGAAAGGAAAGGGAAAGCATCTATAGACTCCAATGAAGAGCGCAGTTTTGTTACAAAACATGGAATAAAAAAATTACTAGGATGCTACGAGGAGATATTATGGGAGAAGAAAAAATCATTGACTCGTCAGACGACTTTGTTACAATTTATGAAACCTTCTACATCAAAATAACTTCCGATTGTGTTTATACACTCTATTAATATAGTTTGTATATTGTATTGTCATATTATTTAGAATTAGATACTAATTATTTCCTAAATTATTGTTTTATTTAGTCTCCAGTCCCAATTAAACATACTTTGTATGTCTTTATATGCAAAATTGTACCCCGACTTACGCGAATTCGACTTACGCGGATAGCACTCAGTCCCACCTATCGCGTAAGTCCGGGGTATTACTGTATTTGTTTTCCTGTACGTATGTATTCTGTACCTATGTACAGAATCAGAAAATGTTACTAATATTATAAATGTCAAAGTTTGTGAGATTGTGGAACGCTGGTAGAAGCTAGTTGTAAATACAGACGAAATAAAATACGTTTTTATCTGTTTCTAAGAGTATATTATAACTAACAATTAATGACTCTTGTAATGAAATAGCAATTAATACTGTAATCATACTTTCATTAAGTTAATCCTTGTTTTAATCTTTATTGCCTAAGTAATTTTAAGTTAAAGATTACCTATTTTTTAATGTCAATGTTCTTTCTTTTGATATTTATGTAGTTACAGGTAAATTGTAAGACAAACAAATCAATGTAAATTGAATGTAAATTGAATTGAATGTAAGACAAAACAATGTAAATTGTAAAACAGTTAAATAATTCAGCGTTGACTGAAGTTATTACTTGGTAGAATGAATGACAAGGGAAAGACAGACATTTCATATATAAATATTTATTATTTCAATTCGACTATTAATTATTTAAAGCAGTTATTAATGGTTGGATCCGCAGTCGACGTATTCAGCTTCGATGCACTTTCCCGAAGCGGGGTCGAAGGCAAGACCCTCATCACAGGCGAGTAGCCGAGCATGTCCCTTCGCACACGAGAAGAAATAGTAGCAGTTGTTGTTGTACCTGTGAATAAGAAAAACAATGGTTAATAAGGTTTAATCGTAAACAATCTGTAAGTTTTGTAAGGAAATCTAGAAGATAAAGCTGATTTAGAGCATCTGCAATGGTTCTTGTATTTCATTGCTGTTGATGATAAGCTATGAAGCTTATTTCTCAACTATGATAATAGATGTTATTACTGTATACAAAACGAGTATATTTGACAAAGACTCGGTGGAGCCTTAAATAATTTAGTTGATTTTAATAAAAAAACCAATAAGTTTTACTTACTTGTAGTTTAGGACGACGTCCAAGGGCGCACCGTCAGCATCAACTGGGGGAGCAGGGCAGGAGAACCCAAGGAAGTCTGTAATGTAATTATATTAATAACTTGTTTACTGCGTGGTTGGCCGGGTGGTCGTAAGTGCGACTGCCGGGCAAGGGGTCTCGGGTTGGATTCCCTGGTCGGGCAAAGTATTACTGGGTTTTTTAAAAGAAAATTTGGTAGAACCACGGAGTCGGGAATTGTGCCTGGCTCACCCCCTATTTCATGGGATTCATAACATAAATAGTGAAAAGTGGGTGTTACATTGTACGGTGGCATGCCGAAATGTGTACCTCTGCCTACCCCTTCGGAAACAAAAGGCGTGATGTTATGTTATGTTAACTTGTTCACTTTAAAATGCATAGTAAGCATGCAAATGCATTATTGTCAGAACATTAAACTGTCAAACACCGCGGTCACCTGTGACCGCAACCTATTGTTCTATAATTGTGTCTATAATGACGGTACTCGACGAGTTAAACAGTAATTTTCAAAGTACGATGAAGTTCTGCTTTTAAAGGTCGAAATAGATCAACTTGCACGGGGTCAGCTAAAATATAACATTAAACAATACATACCATCAGCTTTGCATGAAGGGACCTGGTCAGGCCAGTCGCACCGTCCAGATTCAGGGTTGAAGGCCAGACCAGCGGGGCAGTTCATTTCTATAGCCTTGCCTCCGATACACATGCGGTACTGGCCACAGTTTACCGTAGCGAGGGGTGATGGGAAGTAGCCGTACTGGTGAGGGCATTCTGCTGTTGGCTGAGCGGCTTCTGCAAGAAACGAGATTGGTTGTTATAGTTTATTGAAATTACTAAATTGTGTGTTAAGCTTTAAGTTATTATGACCCGTGCAAGTCTATTAGCTGCAGACATTTTGTTTAATGAACTAGTCTAAATGGGTCTGCAACATTTTATTTTTCTTCATTTTTTTTCAAATATTAATTTTGATTCTGTCACTTACGGGCAGCACCACGGCCTACACAGGGTACATCCATGGGATATCCGCAGGGGTAGCCAGGCCATTTAGCTTCAAGGTCGTAATGAAGACCATCAGGGCAGACCATGTCAATGGCTTGGTAATTCTGTGGAATAATAACATATTACTTAATAATGACTGAAAGAAAATAGTTACCTACAAGTCTTTATGAAATATGTTCAAAGATTAGTTTTTCTGGATCTGTCCAAGGCAATATATTTCAGTTTGATCGTTTCGTTATTAATAATATAAAAACTACTTACGAGGCACTCTACGTAAGCGTCGCAGCTAGCGTCCACTTTGTAGTAACCATTTTTCTGTTGGCAAATGGGACTCCGAACATACTGCGCATCTTCCGATAGGATTACCTGAATGTTGCCTGTGTAAAAGAAATGTAGGGTATTTAATATTCAATTCATTATGGTATAAAGAACATAGTAAAGGATTAATGTTTACCTATTAGGTTTTTCTATTAGCAAACATGTCATTAAATTGAAATTGCTACACAATTTCAATTGATTGATGAAATGATTATATTTTTATGGTCCACAAAGTATAAAATAACAAAGTTATGAAAATTGAAATTAAAAATTCAACAGGAATAAGGAAAGAGATTGAGTTTCACTGAAATGAAATTTATAGGGCAGATAATAGTAAAACTAAAAAGACAAAAATCAATGATCTAAAATAAAGAAAATTACTTACAGGCAACGATGAGGACGGCACAAATGTAGGTAAACATTTTGTTTTTATTGTAGGTACTGTTGTTCCTTGAATGCCCAAAGCTCGAATGGTGACAATAACCTCGACACACTTAGTTTTTATACCAAAAAATTGTTATCAATAACTAGTATCTAGGTACTTAATTGTCATTTGTTAATTGTAAAGAAATTTACAGTATTGTGGTAAAATCTAGGGTGATTAAAAACACGTTCTTAATTTCGGACATTTTATTGTAATATTGTAACAAGACAATACAATTTAGTGATAATACCGTTATTTTGGTACTGGTATCATTCTTCTAAGAAGACGTAGATTAAAACAATGTTGTAGTTGAACATAATAAAATACAAAACATAGAAACTTGTAGCTTAACAGTCAATGCTTATGATATGTAGTCTTACCCTAAATTCTTAGTGTTAGTTGGCATGGTTGCCTGGTACAAAACTGGGGAGATGGTAATGTATAGCAATACAAATAATAAAACAATTATCGTACTCTATAACACATACGTTGGTAACTCAAAAGTAAGTTTAGACTAGAAGTAATTTTGAAACAGGGTTGTCTCAAAATGTGCATCGGAGATGGCATTTGATGCTATTGTGAGGTTTATTAATTTAGTTATATTGGTAACGCCTCTTGTTTGTCGTTTTGGCGTTGAATTCCAGTTCTTTGGCGAGGAGTTGTTTTTCTTCCTCCCTGACGCGGGCAGCTTGGGCCCTGAGTTCTGAGGGGCAGGCAGGGACTTCGTCAGCTGAGACACAGGTGTTCGTCAGCTCATCATAACCTGTGTTGCTGCCACAGAAGAGCACACGGGGCTTGGAGCCGATGCAGAGGAAGTACTTCTGGCAGTTGTTGTCAGCCCTGTAATATTGACAGTAATTTTTAGTAGTGTTTTAAGAGTATACAATGTTCTAAATGGGCTTGAGTATACGTGGCTGAATTCCGAATTCATCCCAAAAAATCCCAAAACTTATAATCGAAATCCATTTACGAATAAGTCTAGCTCAGTTACGTAGATGCAGCACGTATTAAACTGTCAAACACCAAGCGGTCACCGGTGACCGCAACCTATTGTTGCTATAATTGTGTCTATAATGACGGTACTCAACGAGTGTACACTATTATCATCTCAATGCAGAATTCCAAATAATAACTCCGTGTTATACCTAATTGAGATATTTAAAATGTAAATAATATTTTTTTCATAAACAATGTTTAGAAAAACCGACCACAACACCTTTTTTTAAGTCGGTTAATTAATATACTAAAATGTTCTCCTAATGTAATCTAAGTATAACAAACACTTTTCTGAAAACCGCACAACCGCACTCGCTCACAAACACACATACAAGTATACCTACATACAAACAAACAAACATACATACATACAGGTTACACTGAGAACCTCTTTTTTGAAGTCGATTAAAAGATTTGGCATGAAATGGTAAGTCGTGCCCAAAACTTACGCTTAGCACTAGCAATTCAATCAATAAACCAGTCTAGTCTAAACACAATTTGTAATGCAAACACTATGAATGTCAATAATGTCCTTACATTTTTCGTTAATGGAAAAATGTTTTGCATTCTTGCATCAAATATCATAATTACGAACGAGATGAAGACTAATAAATTAGGCAACTATTGACATTGCCCGTCCGAGCCCGAGGTCATATTCTGAGAAAAATCGTCTCAAAGCGAAATAAAACTAGATGGTATTTGACTGACTTATAAAAAGTGGTACCACAAGAATGTGTAATATAGAGGTACATAAGTACCAGCTATACTTAAATATCATCTCATCATCTAAAAGGCAGAAGTATTTTGTTGGTCTGTTTTTCTCTTGATTTGTTACTATAAGAAACTTTAAAATTTTATTGGTTATCATGTTTGATGATGGTTTGATTGGACCTAGTGTGCTATTAATGAGAATTGTAAAATATCTATTAATTGCATTTCAAACACTTCATCTAGTTGTGGTTGATACTCAATGTGAGTCTGACACTCCCTCTCACCTCAGCCGGGCGGGAGAAGTTGCAATTTATCTAACCCAGAAATCAATTTCAGATCTTATTTACAGTTGTACAAGTTACCATTCAGATAAACGAGTCGTAGAGAGATAATTTTAAATTGTAATTGCACTGGAATCAAAGTAGACGGAGTCGCAAGCTCAACTAGTGCGTCATAAGAGGACGTTAGCAAACCGCTGGTATTTCTAATAACGAGGTTATGTAAGCAAGGTCACAGCTCATCCGATGACATTTAAGCATACACTGCTGACCGGTCGCCTATTAAGTAACCAGTTCTTGGCATTTCAATATCTATCACTCTAATAATAGTTGAGTATTTGGCATATAAATTAAATATTGCACATGTTACGTAATACGGTAATACGGACCTGTAGTATCTGAAGCCAGCGGGGGCACCCAGCTCCTTGGAGATAGGGACCTCGGGGCAACGGAATCCGAGGAAAGCTGAAACAAATAAGATTTACTTAGGCTTTATGAAACTTGATTAAGAGTGGACTACTTTCTACTAGATCATCGTGGTCTTTTCTGACATAAGTTGGGGTTGGCACTGGGTCTTAAATTTAAGATAATGGATATTATGGAACGATTTTCGTTTGTAGGTATTTTTTCCTAAAAGTTTGAATGCAAGAGATCTTAAACATTGCCCTGCATAACTATTGGCCTATACATAATGCGATACAATGGTTAAACAGTACCTATAAAAGATGCACATCTTACGCTTAGTAAGTAGGTAGAGTCTTCATCAACAAGACACAAGGAAAACAAAGAACTTGTTAAAACTGAGTTCTTTATATCTTGGGTGACCGTAAGTACTGAATTTTACGACATAGGTAGGATCATTTCACAAGTGGCAAATCTTTTCACAATAGGGACGGTGACCGCACGACTTGTTTATCAGTTAAGTAACCCATGTGTGGAAATTGTCAAAGAGGTTCGAATAGATAACAAAGATGAGAATAATGTAGAACTTAAGATATTCCGTCTTATTTTCTAAAGGACAAGTAAATGCAAGGGCCTATTAAATGGACATATTGGTCAGATGGGTTCCAATTTCCATGCAATACAAGCATGCAATAGGAAGCATACAGTTCCAGACTATAAGAAGGAAAGAAAATAACTTTATTTCACGCGCTAAAAACAGGTGATATGTACAGATTATACTGTTAGTTTATAAATACATGTCCCAAGTCTGCGGTGAAATGGGACCAGTTCAGCATGTGCAAGACAGGGATTATGGATTTTAACCGTAGTCGTAGTAAAGTAAAAATATCAAAGAGTATATTAAATCATAGGAGATCATACCAACATCGAATTAAAATTAAAATAAATATTAATAGAACAAAAGAAAAAAAAGGAAGAGACCGATAAAATATGTAATATAAATAATGACGTTGAGTTTCTAAGCCGTTAAACAAGTATGACTACAACTTTTTATATTTCACGAACAAGGATATTCATTAGAAATTGAAATTAGTGAATTAATTTGTAATTACTGCACGTGCTGAGAAACTGGTCCGATGGGAAACGAGTATAGGGATAATCATAATCATGTAAAGTAACTTGAATATAAAAAATACAAAATATCCATGTATGCAAATCATACAAAGTTTGACGTCACTGACTGTACTGTAACCCAATCCTAAATCCTAGGTCTAGATTGACATGTACTGGCTGAGAAGGGCCATCATAATATATCTTGGCAGATGATTAGCTCTAAATACTAGAGGTATACTCATAGAAAACTTCTGTTTCTGTCTGTTGTCCCCTTGAAAGTTGAACCTTTAATTCATTTCAGTTCAGTTCATTTCCTTAGTTATTTCAAACTGTATTCTTAACCATACCTAACCTAGCTTGGCTTTAATCTTTGTTCTATTATGTATGATGATGGATTACTATTCCTTTCTTACCTTCAGCATCACAGTCGTCAACCTCATCAGGCCATTCACAACGGTAGGAAGAAGAGCTCCAGGCAAGACCTTCAGGGCACTGGAAGTCGTAGCCTACTCCATTGACACAGTTTCTGAAGTAACTGCAGTTGCGGGCATCTCCAAGTTTGTAGTATCCAAACTGGTGCTCGCATTGGTCAGTTGGCTGGGCAGGCTCTGAAATTTAGGCAAATGTTGTTGATATATGTTGGAGCTGGTTATTCTACGGAAGAGGGAGATGTGCTTATTGTTAGTTAGAAATGGTGGCAAACCAGATTTCATACAGATACTAAAATTGTGGTATTAGTATCCACTTAAATTATTTAGTTCGTTCTATAGAACGTTTTGTTCTACCAATTGATTATGTTAAGGGAAAAGTTGAGACAATTAACAAGGTGTGACATGCAATAAAATTAATCAGTAAGTCAGAACTGTCGACACCATAGATGTCCATGAATTAAATCATCGAGTCAATCCATTTCGTAAAGCAGCCTGTTTTCCTGACATTAATATGAAATGAGCCTAATCTCGATAACATCTTCAGTTGGTGGGTTACCTTGACAAATGAACATTGTTTGCGCAATAAACATTCTGACCACGCACCATGTATCAGAAATAGAATTAAAGGTTGATATATCTGAATTAATCTAAAATCTGCGAAAGGCGGCAAGAAGAATAAGATCAGTTGATGATTATAATGACTACGGTACTCAACATTTACGGGTCATCAAATCTAAAAACCTTGACCTATGATAATTTAATCGAAAACCAATTTTGCTCATTAGGTGCGATAGAAGTTCAGGGTTGAACATTAACCACAGACGCGTTAAAACTATGTAAATAGTGACATGTATTTACAAGAATTACAAGTATTCGACGATTAATAGGTCCTTGTCGAGGCCTGGTAGAGTGAGTGAGTAGTGTTAATATATCAGTAGGTTAAGTAATGAACGGAAGAGCAAATCAATAATCTTTATAACTTTAGACAAGAAAAGTTTTTATGTTTTCATCATAATTAACCAGAATACGTTCATGTCGTTCATTTTAAAAAAGGATTTCATGCGTTTTTAATATTAATGTTTTATTTTTGAGGAGCATCCATATTCACTGTAAATTAATCTTTATGGGTCATTATCTGTTGGTACTAATTGACGATAGTACGCTTACCTTGCTACAAAAAGGAAAAGTATCATGCTATCCAAACAACTTTGAGTACCTCTCTAGTTTTGTATTATATGTAAGATCTGCAATTCTACTCACGTAGCGCGGATCGCTCGAGGCATGACACTTCGTTGGGGTATTGACACGGGTACACGTTGAAATTCACGTTGGGGTTGAAGCGAAGACCGTCAGGGCACAGCTTTTCTTCAGCAGTTCCGTTCTATAGACAAAAGAAAACTCATTATAATCTATTAATTCTAAACATTCCAGTACTGAATATATGATCATTATTATCATTGGCTGCTTTTATTAAACTGTTGTGCATTGCAGGAAATAAGTTTCATCAGATGTATTATTTACTTCATATTGTTGTGTGCACAAATTAGTATCTACCTCTATAAGCTCTATAGATAAAAATTGCTAAGTAATTGTGTACACAATATTTAGCAGTTGTTACGAGCCATTCTCTTGACCTAATGCTTAAAATGCGTATACTGAGTCGTTTTGACCAATAATGCCATAGGTCAAATTGCTAATGGTCAACGCGTAGTAAATATTTCATTTGATGCTATTTATTCCTAAGCATGACTCTAATTTTATATTATAAGAACAGATGAGAGAATTATCCAGAGGTAGAAGAGAAAGAGAGGCCTAGGTAAGTCGCATAAATGGCGTAATATGGCCAACCAGACGACCAATCATTACAAGGCATCCAAAGCTTTTAAAATACACAAATCCATTCCAAATAAGCTTCCAGATAGGTTTTAATAGCTACACACAAAACACAATCAGACATATAAGCATTTGTATCTAGTCTTATTGTCCCAGAGCCTGGCAACATTAAAATCATAATTTATAAAAAATAGCAATAAAATCCCCAATCACAATATCCGTATAGATACAAGACAAAACCTAATGAGCTAATAATAATCACAAATATCAAATTCGCATCACGTTTAACGAATAACACGAACTTTATTACCAGAATCTGTGATTATTAAGCGAATTATTCATGAGACGCGACGTGTGATTATACACATATACACAAAAGAATGGCGTTTATATCTGTCTGTCTCTTTGTACGGACTTTAATATAGTCACGACCTATTTTAAAAGTAAGATCCAAGTGTGTCAACACTTTCCCACACGCATTCATGAATAATTTAGGCTGAAGGTTCATGAATGGAAATTGTTGTCTGGGATTAAAAAGGGAATTGCATATGCAGTTTTTAGTTGGAACTTTTGAAGATGGATGGGTTTTAGAAACCTGAGATATTTAAGTGGTAATTAGAATGATTAGTAGATTAGGAAATATTGGGTGCATTATGAATGTCATCAACAGCTTATAAGCAGCCACTGCTGACCAATGGCCTCTTCTCAAATGGAGAAGGTTTGAGCGTTAATTATACCACTATTGCTCGATTCGGGTTGGCGATTTGAAACTTATAATAAGAAATTATAAAGCCTAGGTTTCTACACGATATCTGGGGGCACGGCAGTGCCCCTGTCAAATCGAGCGCGAAGCAAACACTGCCGTACCATCCTTTACTGGAACCATTTCGCCGCATTTTCAGGCCCCTATTTGAGAATCTCTGGATAATTAATTTGTTAGTGGCATCTAAATCATCTTAGAAAAGTACATATAATTCGGAAAAAGTTACATTGGTACTTGCCATTGGTAGGTTTCGAACCCGCACCCTCGTGCGTGAGAAATGGACGTCTTAAACCTCCACCGCGATTATGAACGTACACTGCTTGCTAATATTGTTTGTCGTCTGCCCACCTGCCGTTACTATTATCTACTAAATCCATATTTCTTAAGATCTACAAGCAAGTTAGGTAACAGTATGCAAAAGACAGACATTAGACACGACTAGCTCAGTTATTTAACAATTCATATTCGGTATGAATCTTCAGTTGGTAACTTGGCAACTCATAAAAAATGATGTCATCATTAATCTATAGGGGACAATCATCGGGATGGTACTTACAAGACATTCAACATATTTGTCGCAACTTCCAGGCACGGGGTACCGTTCGTTCAGCTCCTTGCACACTCCAGTGGGTCTGGGGGCTTCCTGGATCTGTCTGTTCTGGGGCTGCTGCTGCTGGCCTCTGTTGTAGTTGTTGTAGGCTCCGGCGTTTGATGAGACACCAAAGCTGCCGAAGCTGTTGAATTGAGCGGCGGCTGCGAAAAACATTAAGAAATTAATATTATGTAAAGACACTAGTATAGTAGATGTGGTACAGGTGTTTTGGTTGGAAATGAATCCTAAATAATAGAGAATGAGCCTATTGCATATAACTGTGGGAGAGCCATGCTTCGGCTCGAATGGGCCGGCTCGACCGGAGTTATCACTCCGGTGCCGTGGTGTCCCACGGCCTCACAGAAAACCTACGTGAAGCAACGCTTGCGTTGTGTTTCGTCGTGTGAGTGAGGTTACCGGAGGCCAAATTACCCTCCCCTTCCCCAAACTCCCCAATTCCTGAATCCCCAACGATCCTCAAACTCCTAATCCCCAAAAGGCCGGTAACGCACTTGTAACGCCTCTGGTGTTCCAGGTGTTCATGGGGACGCCGATTGCTAACCATCAGGTGACCCGTCTGTTCGTTACCGGCTTATGCCATAAAAATACTGGTTAAGAAAATTTCATACACAGGAAAACCTAAAAATACTCAGTAAACTAACATTTTCGGTATACCTAGTAACTCGAAATCTATACAGAAATAGGCGGTTTTGTCATAAGTTGTAAGAACCTACTTTGAATTTCAATTGAAGTTAAAGCACTAAGCCAGCACTTAGCATCTATTTTGAGAACTCAAGTCATCGGGAATGACCGGAATGAATCATTATTATGCAAAATAACATTGAAAAAAATTATTTTGAATGGAATACTGAGAATAGTCGGTCTTTTGTGGGATCTACAATAATGTATGTCAGTGGAGATTTGCGGAGATTATCCATGGCTTGAGTAGAATGATAAAACAGTTAGTGTTGACTCATTTTCGTACACAACGTATGTAGAAAAATCTTATGGTGATCTATGGGCATGTGGTAGGAATACTAAGTAACTACATGCTTGTATGAAATTCCTTCTGAAAGAAATGTATTAAATCTTCGGTTTCTAAGTGATTAAGAGGCAACACGTAGCCAAAAAGATCTAGTAGGAAGTTCCTTATAGCACCATAGGGTAGCGTTAATTGGCTTTGAAATTAGTCTAGAATCAGAATCAGTATCAGAATCATTTATTTGTTAAACATAGGTATTTTACATAATAAGGTCTTACATATAAATATATATTGTCCACTATGTTTTGCCGTAATAGACATATTTATCAAGTACATTAGAAACATTATTAGAATATTACAATTGAAATAAATTTAGTTAAATCTATCGGTGGCCCTTAGTTGTTAAATGTAACCATTACTGAATCCCGCATTTCCCAGTCGTTGATCCCAAAAATAGAAAGGTTTTCCATGTCATCCCAACTAGTTTTAGGAGTCAAGAGAATATTAATTTTAGTGCAAGGGTATGGGATCGGAAAAAATGAGATTTTTGTCCTTGTATGTAGTCGGGCTTAAGTTAGGAACAAAGATACTATCTTATTACTACTAAGCTGAAGTGTTTGTGGGTTTGAACGCGCTAATGTCTGAAACTTCTTGTCCGATTTGAAAAATTATTTTTGTGTTGGATAGTCCATTTATTGAGGAAGGCTATAGGCTATAAGGCATCACGCTACGATTAACAGGCGCCGAACAGAGTGGTTAAAGCCGCGTGGAAGTACTTAGCTAGTTTAAGTATACGAGCAAAACTGTTTTAGGCTTATCAAGATTGGTTGCGCAGATTACGCGTGAAAGCGATGTCTCATAGCCTCATAATGTTATATGTCAAGTCTTACAACATTCGGTTATTCACAATGTGCAAAAATCTCAACAATGTGTATAGTATTACTCACTACAATAACTTAAGGAATAAAACTGATTTTTCGGTATTTTGTTGAAGTCATCTTGAGTGGTTAGCTTTTCAAGAATTGGTGAAATATATTCGAAATGTTTACTTTACTTTATCCCCGAAGGGGTAGGCAGAGGTACACACAGAAGTAGCACCCACTTTTCAATATTTATGTTATGAGTATGAGTCCCATGTAATAGGGGGTGAGCCTATTGCCATATACCGGGCACATTTCCAGACTCCGTGCTGGAACTGAGATTTTTAAAAACCCAGTAATACTTATTGAATATTTATTAGATGTTAATATAATATCACATTCTCATTCTCCGAGGAGATAGACTTATACGACAACGAAAGGATTTGAATATAATCCTTGAATGAAAACCAACTTCAAATCTCTCTTTTTGCCCCCTACATTCATTTGATGATTTCCCCCCTTAAAAAAGACCCATCCTTTTTTAAAGTCGGTTTATTAATATACTACCTTCTCCTAAGTGTTTCTGTAAACCGGATACATACATACATACATACAGGTCAAAGAGATACTCTTATTTTTTAAAGTCGGTTAAAGAAATATTGACTTATGAAACATGAAACAAATTAATCACCATACAATTATCTATTTACGTTTCTATGTATTGCAATACTTTGTGGTTTGTTAATCTCATCGCCATCTTTGATACCTTGCTATTAAATTAAACTCAAAAGGCTGTTTGAAACTCCGTTGTAGCACATTATTAACGCATTAGTGACCTTTTGCGAGTGATTTTAAATGTTATTTTACCATTAACGGGTCAAATAAATCTTCAAATCGGCGTAATATAAACAATATATTATGTAATTATTTATGTCGATAGCGAATTCTTTAAATGACATAGTTTTTTTTTTATTTTGCTAAGGCACCTATTCTACAACATTAATTGCTGTTTAACTGCTACAATTGGGATGGTATGATAATTAAAAATCTAATTAGTCCGTAAGTTAGCTAATAAAATAATATTAGACACGTATTTTTTATTATGTCGTATAAGAAAACAATACTTAGATAAAACGAATTAAAATTTAGGAGTGAGGGCTAAAAAGTAATTTAGCTACGTATAAAATGTACATAGAAGTGACGTCACGCGACATTTCAAATTGTCGAAAGTATTCGTTTCTGTAAGAAAATAAAAAATTACGTGTCTAATGATTTAAAATAATCTACCAGACGGACATTAAAATAAAGATTAGGTATCTACCCTATTCTTGGGTCCGTGTTTGTAGTCAGAAGTCTGAACTAATTTGTGTTATCCTTCTAACGAATTCAAAACATCTTGTTTCCCCACTTAACTTCGTTATTCAAGTGACAGAAAGACAAACAGACTTTACTCAAACTATACTTAGTTCATTATGTAAATGAGGCGCCATTTTAACCTTGTAGTTCTTAATATATTCCGAACTTCACAGTTGCATCGTATTAAGTCATTTTAAAATTCATCTTCTCAAATATGTGATACGAATTTATCGCATTTTACGACACACATTCGTGTCACAAGACACACAGAGCAACATCATTTCTATGGAAATATTTATGCTAAAATACGCAGAAAGTTACAAAATATACCTTCCGCGTCATAAGTATACTGTTAAACTAACAAACAAGTTTGTCTAGACCAAAATCTAGAAGTCTAGAGTTAGATAAAGCTTAGGTAATAATCTTAGAGACTGCCTTCATAGACTCGTCGTTGTTATCAACCGGAATTTGTTCATTTTAAGCGTATAGAAGGGTTTTTTTATAGAGGGTCAAGCCCGCCACAACCTGCCAAAACCGCTGCAAGTCCTGTAAGTCAGGATCTACAGTATATACAACCATGAAAACACCGGAACACTGAAGTCCGGCGCGTCCCAGGGACATGAATAACTGTATTGGTTCCCGCAACGAAGTGAATCAGAAGATATTATAAGAGGAGAAGAAAATAACGAAACGTTTGGTAGGGTTTGTCAAAAATAGTAAAAATGTTGACTGCCTCGTTGACCAAGTAGTCGCAAGGGCGACTGCCGGGCAAGGGGTCTCGGGTTCGATTTCGGCGTCGGCCAAAGTACTACTGTATTTTAAAAAATTCTCAGTAGTAGCACGTAGTCTGGAATTGTGCCCGGTATATGGAAATAGCACCTATTACATGGGATTCATAGCATTAATAAATAGTTAAAAGTGGGTGTTAGATTGTACAGTGGCATTAACTGCTGTAATGTGCACCTCTGTCAACCCCTTTAGGAATAAAAGGCGTGATGTTATGTTATGTAAAAATCTTCAAGCTTTGCTGTCGGGTTAGGGATCGCAGATAGTTACCGATAACAATTTAAAAGATGCTGCTGACTATTTGCGGTGGGTGATCTAAGATAGCTATCTACTGGACCAACATTTTGGAAAAAGGAGGTTTTGTGTATAAGTAATCGATTTGCAAAATTAATTTGAATTGTAACTCTCTGGAAACCTGTCCAAATCGACCCTTACTTCTTGCGGAATACTTAAAAGACTTGAAATGTTTACTGTAGAGGTATAATTAAATTTAGGAAACAACCCGTGACGAAAACCAAAAACAACAATTATTCTTTAATTATTTAATTATTTGGAGGCGACATTAGAAAATATCAAACACAGCTTCTAATTTTCCGTAACCAAATAGCTCGATATTTCCTAGCTATGTTACCTAACAAGATATTTTATCTCAAAAAACAGTCTACCTAACAAGTCCAACATACGTAATGAGTCAAACTTGCGAATTTATACCCATTACCTAGCACAAAAAATTAAGGAAACTCCTTTATACGAATTTAATTATCAATTTAAAACAATTGTTCAATTAAGCAGCCGAGAGCGTGTCATGATTATCTACAATATAATTATAGTCTTCTCCATTGTTAAGTCCTAGCTTAAGCCATTTAACAAGATAATTATTCGCTAATTAGTCTATAGAACCCGTTTGTACTAGAACAAGAAGTTAATGGAATCCCTATAGAATATGTATAGGACACTTGTGTTCCTAGAGTTTTAATGAATAAACTAAACGCGAGACGATCTCATTTCAATTGATCATTATGAGAAAATTCGACGTAAAATTTGGTTTTAAAATAACGAGAATATTTTTTTTTATAATAAAAAAATTAATGCAAAAGAAAAACAACGTTACTCAAACTAAAAAATAAGGTTCACTTTATCTTAATATATTTTTTATTTAAATAATATAATTTTTATGTACTTACCGAAGCCAGAAAGGCACGCAAACACTATCAAAGTCTTGTCCATGCTGTATGCTACCCCGTACTGATGTGCGCACGAGTGGCGGTCATGTATTGAACGGACGATCGCCAACGACCTTGACGAAGGCACCGGCCACTTTTGAAACTTCTCATCTTCATATTACATCAGAAACAGATCCTAGATGTTTGACAGGTTGCTTTTAGTCACCGATTATTCTATTAGAGACACAAATTATTTAATTAACTTGAGTTTATAATTATTTTTCTTTTTTTGGAAACGTTGAGCGGTTTGGCCTACTGTGTTTAATTCGATACGAACATGACTCATTCTCAATTATATTGCAAACAGCATTGCTTTTCAGTCTAGTGGCTGGCGCGGGTTATAGCAAACCCTAGGGCCCCCAGAAGGGTGGTTCCTTTATATACGAGTGTTTGTCATAATCCATTCAGCTGGTGGGTTGGAGAGGTTCAGATCAAAAGTAGTAGTCCCTCCTCGGCTCTTAGTTCTAAGCCCCCCGTGGGAAGAGTAAAGGGTGTATGTAACACATGTATACTACTCTTTTTTTTAAGGGGGAAAAATCATCAAATGGCTGCTCCCACCTGGGTGAGGCGAGAGGGAGTGTCAGACTCTTACTGACTAAAAACCACCCCGTTCCTTCTCCTGCACGTCGAGCCGGAGCCCCAGAAACCCGTTAGGTTCTCCGCGAAGGATACTTTTTATCCCGATAAAATGCTCCCATGGGATAAATCAGTAATACGCGGGCAAAGCCACGTGTAAAAGTTAGTTTATAATATTAGTATGATTACCTTATGTTGGAATAATCAATGGCGAAATAAAGTAAAGGAGTAAGGGACTCACAATCATGGCATCACATTTATAACAGGATCTCGTATCCTCTGACAAAGATATTGAGAATTATAGAACGAGTCACATCAGAATGTCATATAATTCACATCAATATGGCCATTATATAAATTGTGATGTAGCACACGTAGTTTGAAAAAATGTGTGTTACGTCATAATACAAAAGGTCATGGATGAGTGTATCTTTGTATGAACTAGTGTAAATGTTCTAGGAACTGCGGCGCGACAAGTGATAAATCGATTTTTTGGTGTATTTGACTAGATTTTTCCCATGGTTAAGCCAACGATTACCTACGTAGATATTGTCAGTTGAGCGTGGGAGCATCTTGAAATTTGCTAAGTGTGTGATACCACGGCCGACCGGAGTGATGCCACGGCCTCATAGAAAACTGCCGTAAAACAACGCTTGCGTTGTTTTCGTCGTGTGAGTGAGGATAGGAGGCCCATTACCAAAGTTTTTTTCTTTTTTAAGGGGGGGGGGGGAATCATAGAATGACTGCTCTCGCCTGGGTGAGGCGGGAAGGAGTGTCAGACTCTTACTAACTAAAATCCACCCCGTTCCTTCTCCTGCACTTCGAGCCGGAGCTCCGGTAACCCGTTAGGTTCTCCGAGGCTGAGTGACACATTACGGCACTTAATGCCACTGTACTATGTAACATCCACTTCTCACTATTTATAAAAACCCAGTAAATCTTTGCCCGACCCGGAAATCGAACCCGAGACCCCGTCCTCGGCAATCGTACTTGCGACCACTCGGCCAACGAGACAGTCAGAGCAGTATAAAAAATAATAAAGGGTTTATTCATGCAACACAATTAGTTACAATTGAACGAGACTACTAGCTATTACAATAAAAAAAGTACTTGTATATCAGTCGGTTGTCAGTGGCAGAACTTCCCTTTGATTTAACAATAATCAATTGATCTATAATATTATACAAATAGCTATAGCACCTAAAGAAATGTTCTGTCGTTAACTATTCAACCTATTCTATTTCTGAATGAGACTATAATTAAATACCAACATTATTATTTTTTAAATACTTGACCTTTGACTCGAAATAAATTTCCAATGCGCCTTTCATAATGTCAAGGAATGGAATTAAATAATAATTACCTATATGATTTTTTGTTCATATGGGACATACCTTCTCTGAGAATAAAAATTAGTCTTAGAAATGTATAAATGTCTGTAAGCGCTCATCTCCCGAATTATTTAACCAAATTGGATAGTTTTATTTGGTCGTGATGGTTTATTGTTAGGATAATTGTATGAAAGTTAACTAACTGTAACTGGTTTTTAAATGAATTATTTCTTTTTTTATAGGCAATAGGCTCACTCCCTATTACATGGGACTCATAACATAAATATGTGAAAAGTGGTTGTTACATTGTACAGTGGCATAATGTGCACCTCTGCCTCCCCCTTCGGGGAAAAAAGGCGTGATGTTATGTAATGTTATTTCTTAAATTGAACACATCTCCCACGAACATCGAGAAACTCGGGCACATAAAGATGAATCTCCCCAATTGGATAAAGGATTTATAATCCTGGCTTTTCTGTTCATTACTGTCAGTCTAAGGTTTGTGTAAAATAAACACATTTTATATTAAATAGGTTAAGCAATAATAGATCCTTTTGTCGTCAAAATCTACCTAAGTAAGTTCAAAATATAAATTCATGCTGTTTCCTTTGCCTTAACGTCTAAATTAGCGTAATTCGTACACGAATTGTGTGAATCGATAGACTGAAATGGGTTACTGGGACGGACGTTAAACGAAAATGGGTGTATTAAACGAGTATCTGGTAGACACGTCATTAATCATGCTGCCAAATCGCTTTACTGAAAAAGAGAACAATTTATATTTTGAGAAGTCTTTTATATTTTTGTTTTTGATAAAAAAATCTTACTTAGAAATATGTGTGTTTTAAGAGATTCAGAGAGGGAATATAGTATATTATAGTTGACGAGCCGACACGTCGACGCCGAGAGAGGGATTATAGAAATGATTTTTTTTTCAGACGACTTTCCTTATTTGCCCTGGTTTCATTGCCACAGATTCTGTCTTTTTGATCTTTCTAGGTATCGGAGTGAAATAATATAATCCTAACATTTGAGGAGACATACTCAGATATTCTTATTGATATCTCGTCAACTACGCTGGTTGGTAATCACTATCTATATCCGTATATATTCCCATTCAAATGTTACAGCGCTTATTATTGTTATGCCTATGTTATTTTAATAAAATCACCACACATAACATCGACGTTTATCCTCGAAGGCAAAAGTGCACATTACGGCACTTAATGCCATAGTACAATGTAACAACACCCATTTTTACTATTTATAATAATAATAATCTTTATGCATGATGCAGAAGAAATCATCGATGGAAGCATCCGCAATCATTGCGGAAGCACTGCAGCACCTGGGTTTCCTCAACACTGCCCTCAGTGCATCATTGTACTGCACACGCAGGGCATTATAAGCCCGCCTCGTAAATCTGATCCACAGACTGCACGTGTAAAATGACTGACAGAAGGCTCTGAAGAGCAATAGTTTTACATCTGTGGTACACCGTGCGAATCTGCGGGTCAACATATTTATGTTATTAGTCCAATGTAATAGGGGGTGAGCCTATTGCCACATACCGGGCACAATTCCAGATTCCGTGCTACTACTGAGACTTTTTGAAAAAACCCAGCAATACTTTGCCCGACGGTCGCACTTGTGACCCTTGGGGTAACGGGGTAGTCTATTTTTAATAATCTACATTTTAAAATCTTAAATGTTTAGTACCAGGCACCACGCTACCACTGTCTCTATGTCTAGTACTAGTACGGAATACCTCATGCCCTTTAATGACATTTCGATGCCAATAAATATCAAAATGCCAGTTCACTGGACAGTTTTAACCTCTCACCTTTTCCTAAAGTATTATATGTATGTTACATAAGTGCTAAAATAATATAAAAATCACAATAACACTGAAATCTTGAAGAATTGATGTTATTTTGGTTTATTGTCCATTATATATTTTGATTGCTTATTCAAATTTCTGTTGCAATGTTAGTAAGTTCATGAATGTGGACGACCTAACATTTTTGTGTAGCCCAGACATTTTTTTGCATAAATATGACGTTACATAATCGAGTGATGTCATAAAAATTTACATACATCTAACGAAACTAAATAAAGTGACGAAAATGTAATATGATTTGACTTTTCTAGAGGTAGCATTGGATTGTCATGTGTGGTTGATATTGATTCCCCGATTATGTTAGATGTGAAGTTACCTAAGGGGTCTCCCAAATTGGACTCATAACTTCCTTATAATAAGTATGAAGTTATGTAATATATCATATCAACAGCTTATAAGTGGCCACTGGTGACCAAAGTCCTCTTCTCACACGGAGAAGGTTTGAGCATTAATCACCACGCTTGCTCAATATGGATGTGCAGTTTTATTTTAAACTTATTATTTAGAAATTATTAAGGTTTCCTTACGATGTTTTCCTTCTCCGTTTGTCAGGGGTGGGTGTCTAAATGATTTTAGAAAGTATATATAACTCGGTAAAAGTCACATTGGTGCTTGCTGTTGGTAGGTTCATGCTTCGGCTCATGCATGAGAAGCCATGAGAAGTCTTAAACCTCCGGGCCACCACAGATGACACAAGTATGTATGTAATAAATGACTTTAACTGAATCGACACATCAACCTGTTCCAGATCAGGATCCGTCTATTTAAGATACATATCAAAATCTATACAATACATATAATAAAATCGTAGATAAGTCAAAACTGTATATTGAATATTTTTTAAAAAGAATACTCGGAGCGGATGTAACTCTATAATCGATACCGAAGCCAAAAATATGGTTTTTAGGATTTTTGTCTGTTTGTCTGTATGTATGTCCGGGATGATTTCCAAAAGTAGTGCATGGATTTACTTCAAATTTTTCATGAATATTACTAACAGGTCGGGTCAACATATATTATTATAGAGGTAGGCTACATATTATCATCGCTATCATCTACGGGGGAGGAGCTGGAAATCACAATTCCACACAATCGATGTCGCGGGCAACAGCTAGTATGTACCAAAATAAAATAATTTTTTAAAGAACAGGTTATTTTCATTTCTAAATTACAGACTAGGTAATAAATCTCAAATCAGAAATACGAAATACATAGACTTAACAGATGCAGCACCCACTATACAAAAAACTATAGACTGAAATTCTCCCATTAATTCCTCCTATGAGTCATAATTTCATCCCATTTCGCTATCCTGTCATGTCGATCCAGGTTATGATCGTTTTTGCAGTGATATGACGGAGGACCGAAGGATATAATTTTGCACCAAATGCGGGAAAACCGTAGCAATGATTCTAAGATGCCACTCACGTGCCGTCTACCTGGATCAACTTCCTTATCTGTCTCGTGGCTTGGGTAGGGTTACCATGATGCCGTGTTTCGGTTTGGAACTTTTTTTTAAAGTAAACATTACTTAGATATCGTGATTGAACTGAAGGACGACTGGGCCTCTTCTATATTATGTGATGCACCCTTAGATGGTTTGTAATTTTCCTCATGTTCGGCATGTTGGTTAAAGAGGGCAGTTTAAAAGGTACAGGTTTGTCAGGGGGCGTGGTTGCTTTGGTTTCTGTCAAATAAATATGAAGTTCCTTAGTCATCACTATGTATGTATATAATATGTAGTATGTAGAAAAAGTAGGAATGGTGAAAAATAAAATCTACTATGACGTCGCCACACGGCAAACAATAAACATAATAGGGACTTTACAATTATTTGGAGCTCAATTTTTTTTTGTGGAATAGTAGGCAAACGAGCAGACGGGTCACCTGATGGTAAGCGCCGCCGCCGTACACCCGCAACACCAGAGGAGTCACTGGTTCTTTACCGGCCTTTTAAATAGGAATACGCTCTTTTCTTGAAGGTTTGAGGTCGTATCGATTCGGAAATACTGCCGATGGTAAATCATTCCACAGCTGTCTTGTGCGAGGCAGATAGCTACGAGAGAAACACAAAGTTGTAGCCTGCCACCCATCTAGGTTGGCAGGCCACAAACACCACAATCACCTGATGGTAAGCGATCAGCAACGCCGCCAAACATTCGGCACACCAGAGGAGTCACAGGTTCTTTGCCGGCCTTATAAAATAGGAATATGGTCTTTTCTTGAAGGTTTGAAGGTCGTATCGGTTTGAAAATACCGCCGATGTTAGATCATTCTATCATTCCACAGTTTTGCTGTGCGAGGCAGCAAGCTACTAGAGAAACGCATAGTTGTAGCCTGCCAAGTGCCAACCATCTATATGATGGATACGGTGTCGTGAGGGTCGATGGAGAAAAGACGCGGTAGATACAAGATCAAACAATTGGTCAGAGCACTTACTCACTTAGTTTAGTCTGCATACAACTCATATTTATGTACTGTGTAAACTGGGCGCTAAACTAAACGAACTTACCTTTATTCCTGGTCTGCAATGGGAATTAAAACTACTGCTAGTTAGTCATGAGGATGCTTTTTGCGTATTCCTTTTTAAAAGGCCGGCAACGCACCTGTGACTTCCCTGGTGTTGCGGGTGTCCATGGGCGGCGCTGATCGCTTACCATCAGGTATCAAGGTATCTCGTTTGCCACCAATTCTATAAAAAAAATATTTACAATTTTCCGACAGTCTTAAACTTTGAGACGTATGGTGTCCCTACTTCGGTCGCAAACCAATTTATATTCAAAGAAGCACACGTCTGGAATGTTATCGTAATTTGGGATTTCACAGTTTCGTTGATATATATTATGTATACTCCGGCACAAATATTTTTTTTGTTTTTAATACTTACTTACGAGTGCGGGTGCAACGGACGGTATTTTGGGTAAAAAGTAAAATAATTTGCAGGATTATGTTTAACATTTTAAAGTTTGCCATTGGATATAGAGTACTCTCATAAATATATATTATTATATTTCCGCACATATTTTTCTTTATTGATTACTTCATCTTTGGCACGTATGATAATATTCTTAAAAAAATCATAGGAACTAAAAAAATACATGTGTCATGATAATTATAGAATGTACGGTACCGCTCTCCTTTGCGATAATTTTAATATTTTTTTACCGATACTCACTTTGCCCATTACATGTTAAAATTCCGACAAATAAGTATATTTCTGCTTATCTCTCTTGGGACTCAAATGTTCAAACAAGTCTAACATTTAATCCAGACCCTATGATTCTGTCGTATATAGAGACCAGGGTTTGGGAGAACACAAACATGCACTATCCTGTGCATTTGAGGAATAATGATCAGGGTGGGAGTGATAAATAAAATAAATAAATATAGCGATCTGACTGATAATCAAGAAGATATTTTATAGGTACTAGACATGAAAGTCACTCAAAGTTACTTTCCTTATCGATGCAGGATTTTTTGTAGGAATAACGATTCAACTTTAAATGCATTGATGTGTATACTATTATAGTAGGTAATTTATGTTCAGTCAAAAATTGTTAGGGAATATCTTTGATTTGCATAATATTTACATTTGTGTTTAGTGTGTGTGTGTGTTTGTATGTTTTCTGTACCATTGCAAGGTGGCTAACTATTTTCTCACAATCAAAACTTTTTGTTAAGATAACAGAAAAAAAATACCGATACCTAGTGCCTAAATGTCATCAGGATAATAATCCTACATATATTTACGTACTTTGTCAATTTTGCACGTCATTATCGTGATAATATTAGGATCGCAACATATTGCATATCACAAATATTATCATTGGATACGGCGTTGGCTAAACTTGAACAACACTACCAAATAACCCTGGTTTTCTAATAACCTTGGAAGATCCTTTAAGAGGCTCAGATAAAATGCAGAAAGAAGACATTTTTCCAGTGTTATCAACTACTGATGAGAGTGAAAATGGAAATGCTACTACTGATCAGAATAAGGTTGAAACAACTGACAGGAAACCTAAAGAACCGATACAGCAACAGCAGGAGCCACCACCACCAGAAGATGTAACTCCAGGGAGCCATATTCCAACTTATGACGATTGTGCCAGGTTCAAGGGTTCCAGTAGACCACCTGATAGCCACTACCCTTCTGGTCCAGGACCAGGGTACAGGCAAGCATATTGTGAGAGTTCTAAAGTTAGTAATTTATTGATGTTTTGTAGTCTGATTTTGATCTTTATTACTTAGTTAGTAAGGATTTGGTTGTTAGAATCATAGACGTCATATAAGAGGTCGATGGTTAGAATCTAGGTTTTGTCATCACTCCTCAGGTTAGCAATGATTTGGATCTGGCTGGATATAAATTTTGGTTTTGATTTTGGTATCCAAAACACATTTATTGAGTTTTATACCGTCTGATACCTTATAAGCTGAACTATGCTTGTGAATTGATAGAGATCTAAGAAGTTCTGTATTAGGTATTTAGAGCCATAAGGACATTCGATGTCATAAGGACGCCATCGTAACTTTGGGCTTTGAGGTCCATTGGACACGGCATTTTTTATATGCTTAGGCAACGCGCGATCATTGATTGACATGACGCGTATTTGAATTGATTATACAAGCGCGCGCATAAAACGCGTATATGCACAATAAAGATGCGTTTCATGATCGCTCCGTGTGCAAGGTTGCGTTCGAATCTCATCTAAAGCGCGTATACGCGCGTCATGAATATCATAATAATGTTTACTCAAAAATGAAATACATTATACTGTAAGAATTGTATTGTTTTATTTCAATTTTCGGGTACGAAAACGTTACAAAACGTAGTAATTAGATTATACATTGATAAATATTTTATAAATGATCACATTTAGAAGACTTTATATATTGCACTTACAAACTATGAGGCACTTTGAAGCCTGATAGCGAAAGCTCACCACATGCGTTTACCATAACCGGAACCCATGAATAAAACTAATAAGTTTTAATTCTAGAACAATACTTAGTAACTAACATTCCTTAAAAAAATAATCTTGAAGATCCTATAAAAAGATCCCAGATCAATCATCATCTCTGAAGTGAGTTGCAGGTATTATGCGCAGTGCACATAAAAAATTCCATTGCGCAGCCACTCGACTCTTATTCATACCGGTTATATTTGCATCGGATTGTTCCTCCTAATCTCTTGGGTTGACCCAATTTTTAAGGAATTTGGCACACAGATAAACTATTTTTGATATTAACATATCTTTAGAAAAAAAAACAGATTGTTATAAAAATGATTTACATAAATATAGTAATTTACACATAAATACTTTAATAATTGATTGCTTCAATGAAATTATGATTTATATAGATAACTGTTACGCCTTTTCAATTTTAGAATAAAAAGGGATTCAATATTTTTTTTTCTTATCAACGTTAAGTTTCGCATTGATCTTAATTTAAATTAAATCCTTAAAAACTAAATAAGAAACTAGAAATGTACATAAGTTACCGTGTATATCTTCAAATCCAAATTAAAAACTTAAATGTATCCGAAAAAATCGTAGGTACCTACGCTAAACTAGGTCAATTTAAAAATTAACTACTTATTTAAAAATAGGTATTACTAAAAATAAATATCGAACGTGGTGAGCTTACGACTATACATTTTTATTTTTTATTTAAATAGCAACTAAAGCTAAACTAGTTTCCACAATAAGGCCGACTTGATTTATCGGTATAGGTACTTATAATAGTTATATAAGTATATAAGTTATAAACTTACAACTTATAATTTTAGTTAAAAAATCACAACTTGTAAGTTATAAACTTATAATAAGTTTATGAACTACGTATGTATGCTGCATATTTTTGACTTTTATAATTATAATAGTAATTTTATTATAATAGTTAGGTATGTCTGGTATTGTACGAGAATGTGATGTTTATGTCCCTGTTTTCCTGCAGCAGACACGTTAATAGTTTTTTATTAAAATGTAGCCATGAAACAACTGAGACTAGGTGATAGGAAATAAATGATTTTAAACTACATTTTTCGGTAAAAAGATATTAAATTATTGAAAAATATAAAAATAAAATGTTTCCAATTCATCTAGTTGGTTATCTATTTAACATTACAATTTTTAATTCGATTCCTAGCTCTGGATATTAACGTTTATGATTACATTGATTTTTCCTGTGATTTTACTAAGTACTTGAAATATAAAACTTAACCCTCTTTTTGTAGCAGTCGGGCAATAAATTCCAATAAAATCACAGATAAAATATTACAAAATAGTGTACATATACTTCTTACACTCATTATGTACATAGATAATATAATCATTATAAAAAATCTACAAATATATTTATCACTAGCGAATAATCTACTGAAGTATAGACTAAAAATGCATTTCAGAATGAGCAAAAAATAAATATAAACATGGAAAGGCGAAGTGCAAGGATTATGCCGATACTACCATGGTCAAAAAAATTGAACTAGTCGATAAACAAACTTTTGAAGAGAGTTCGATCGCATTCTCTCCTCATTGGCCGAGAATATTCTCACAACCAATGAAATGGCGGCACGCGATCGAGTTCAGTTATCTTTTGAATTAAAAGTTCCAGAATAGTCTAGCAGCAGTGGAACTTTGTGGCTGATACAATGATGATTCACGACATCTGTCATGTTTTCAATATTACTCAACTAGTCGCAGTTTTAATTTAGTTGATTATCAGAAAATCGAAATTTAACTAGACGTAAGTGGCAAAGTTAACACATATAAATTTGATCTTAAACATAAAGAGGATAGTGTTTAAATTGAAATCCAAGCTTAGTCTTTACATACTTACATTCGTTATTCGAGCTTATATGTTTAGTATTGTAGCAATGGACACTTAAGTAATTAACAAGATAAATCAACACTATGTGTGTTTTAGAAGCTTATAAGCTCATAAAGATCCCTATTTCACTAGGATACCATGGTTACGCCCTGGTTGCGCAACCAATAAAATGTATGCAGTTATACGGAGGTTGTAGAACTCGGTGTCAACTTTGTGGCGCAACTATTTGCTGTTGTCAGCAACCATGTTAATTAACTCTAGCGTTTGTTCTGGTTTGTGGTTCTGAAGGGTTGCGCAGCTGCTCGTAAAACCACAACGTACTAATGGGGCCCTCATGATGCGGAGCGAGGGGGCGAGGGGGATTGGGATGCCGTCTCCTCCTTTTGCGAAGCAGTCATGCTAGCTAAGGAGGAGGCGGGACGCGTGAGGCAGCGAAGCGCTGCCTCCTCGCAACCCAGCCATCGCGAAGGACACACCAGGCGTCGGGGATCGCGAGACGATCTCCGGCCACCGTAAGCGCGGGCCTGCGGACGGTGAGCATGGGTGGCTCCCCGTCCGACCAGAAACAGACCCGAGCGTACGGCGCGTCGCGTTCCGCGCGCGCCTCAAAGAGCCATCAGACCACCACAGATGGGGCCCAATAGGGCCGATGCCGATTCGGAGTCGCGGAGAACCTAACGGGTAACCGGGGCTCCGGCTCGACGTGCAGGAGAAGGAACGGGGTGGTTTTTAGTCAGTAAGAGTCTGACACTCCCTCCCGCCTCACCCAGGCGGGAGCAGTCATTCGATGATTTTCCCCCCTTAAAAAAAAAAAGACATATAATATCTACAAACAATTTCTAACTGCTGTTCGTAAAAAAAGCACTTAAATTATATAAAGTCAAGTACTTTGTTATACAAAAGCAAGCGAACACTAGCAAGCAAAATATTTACACTTCAAAACTTATAAAGATGCCTTACAACTATAATCCTTCTGAATAGGAAGTTAAAGGCTATTATTGGATAGACCTTCTTGTTTCATTTTAGTATTTGCAATAGTAAATGTTCTTTTGCGAAGTATCAAAATATTATTTTTAAGAAGATTCATTGCCTCTGTATCAGCATTCTTGACTTAGATTACGGACATGTGAATGTTTCTAACATAGAGTTATCCTTACAGTAACTGTTTAAGGCCTCTATCGTGTCTTGTATCCTATGCATTGTTAAACGCCTGAATTAGTTAGTACTTAACTTACAAAATCACTGGAGTGTGCGTATATCTTAACCGAGTTTTTAGTTTTAATCATAGTGATATGTTCGATTTAGGACACAATTCCGTTATCAACATTTTCAAAGTCAGGCGGATTTATTGAACCCTGTAAGCTTAATTAGTATGCCTAGCGTTGAATAGCCTGAATTCTATTTTGTACCTCTGAGGTGTACTAGGTTTCGATATATGACCTTTATTCTTGTGTGTCGTCACAGTACACAGCCGGGTTTTGACCCGAAGATTCTTTTGAGTTCCTTCTTGATCACATTGTTTACAAAGGAACCTTGCTTCGCAGCATATTTGTCTCTCTTCGGGTTCGCCTTGTAGTATTTGATCCCAGGCTTGTGAACGAGGAAAGCGTTGCTCAAGATCATGAACTCGTAGTCTTTGGCGCAAAAGATGTAAGCCTGTAAGTAGCAAAATAAAAAGATTAATATAATGAAAGGATAGATGAAAGTAGAGTAACGAAAGAAGTATACAGAGCGGATATGAATGAGGCCGTCGGCAGAGGGCGCCCTAGACGGACATATACTGACTAAATTGGCGATGTATTAAAGAAGGGCCAAATTAAAAGTACCCTTAACCGACGAGCATACATGAAAAGATTGATGAGTGTTGATGAAGCGAAAGAGGTATATAGGAATCGTAGTATTTGGCGTTCCATAGTCTCTGCCTCCCCCATGGGAGACAGGCTTGAAGTTATGTATGTCTGTATGTATAATCTACTGAACAGTAATCTTTTAGGCATAGCTTACAGTGCTTAAATTATAAGTAGGTATAAAGGTGTGAAGGAAAATCGTAGAAGATAAATACATTATAGTTATAAATGATGTCAATTCTTAAACGACTTCAAAAAAGGAGGTTCTCAATGTATCTGTATGTATGTATGAGTGCTATTATCTCGCGATTGGCTGAACTGAGTTTGATACGATTATCAGAAAAGTTTTGATTACACTTAGGAGGAGGTTTTAGTATATTAATCAACCGACTTCAAAGAAGAAGGGATTTTTAATGCAGTTTATAAAATAATGATTAAAGAGGTTATTTAGATTAGAGTCGACATAATACACATTTGTGTTGTCTACAAACTGTTAAGGAAGAAGAACAGTGGTAGTTATAAATACAGTATTCAATAATTACCTGTGTCATTTTATCTTTCTTGCCCTCCCAACTCAATCGGTCGTCGTAATAAGCATCTGCGTGTGTCCCGATGAAGATAGGTTCCCAGTGACTATACTTTTTTTCTCGTTTGCCCACGTAAAACACTTCCATTACTGCAATATAATAATACAATATAAATTATTATTATTATGCTATAATTATTATTACAAACGAAAGTTTGATACATGTTATCCAATCACGCAAAACCATTAGAATAAACTTGGCACGAAGACCTGAGTTAATCACAGTATTTAATTGGTTTTCGACGGAATTTCTTTGAAATGTTTCTATTTATACGTATATTAATAGGTGTCACACATGTTAGCACTGAGTCTGGAATGAGCATGTGCAGTTGGATGTAGCTAACAATAATAATAAAGGAAACAGGTATAAAGTTAGCATAATGTATGTAAGTTGCTATTGACGCATTCCTGAATCGGAAAGTTTGCGATTTTACAAATTAAAGTTAGAGGCGGTCGTCTGGGAACTGCGGGTAAGGTGCGGTCGTTGAACCATAATACGCAATTAGAATGCCCCATACGACGGCCACGCCATGCTACAGACGGCATAAATAGCTCACGACACTAACAGCACTTAGATTAATTGCTACATCACTATATGATTTGCCAAACCACTCGTTTGGCAATAAAAATCTCACTTCGTAATTGACACAGATGATGCTTCGCGATTTATTGTTGCACCAAAGCATTGTCAACCTTGAAGAACTATAGTGTTAGAGTTATTTTACTCTGGCAGTGGCTTTACTCTCGTTTATGTGACAAAGTTATGCTACGGCAACGTAATAGGTATAAGGAATGTTTGTAAAAAATATAGTTGAAGTTTTTAGAGTTGGGGCATCTTATTTTTTAAATGAATTGGAGAACGGAACTCACAGTGCTGTGGTTCAGCTATTATTAAGTAAAAACTAAAAAAAGTAAAAACTCCGTATAACTAGTTGTACCATTGATTACCCCGTAACGTTAATTCCAGACTATATTCATCACTGTTTCATCCAGATCCGATCAGTCGTTTTGACGTGACGGAATGACACACATTCCTCCAACCTTACTTTGCGCATTTTTTATATTGACTACTAGCTTCTACTATCGGCTTCGCCTGTGTTTCCACGGGATAGACAGTAGCCTATGTGTTCTTACAGATAAATTTTAATTCGATCTGTACCGCCATTTTGACGTGAAGGAGTAAAAAATAAATAAGAAATCTTCGCATTTGTAATACCTATCAGTAGGATTGTTTTTCCGCTTGTGTCGGTTATATCATAGAGTTCTTTCTAGGTTTTAAAGCAAATAGTTCTTGACTTACATGGGGTCTCTGGTTTGGCCATCCACTCGTTACCACGCGGTATGTTATGACAAGTGGGGCACACGTATTTGTGGAACGGTATCGCAGTTTTGTTCTTCAACATTCCCTGCAGTTCCAATTTAGTCTGTGGCGGCTGAAATAGTAAAAAAGTTTGCATTAAAAATCAAGTGGAATCAAACAATCGATTTTGTGTTACTATGCTGTAAAAGGGGAGGCCTATGTTCTGCATTCTAATTTATGTCTAAGCATGTTCATTGTTAACATGTTAAGGGGCAATAATGGCCATAAAATAGAGGAATTGTGGAAACATACGGTGTACAGACTTTAAAACGGACATATAAAATATATGTACACATTTGGCCTATATTTTTGCATGTTAAATGCATATATGTAAACAATGTCACCATGTGTGTACACTGCACAATGCCAGATGGCATTCTCTAACAGCCAACGAGGCAATGCAGAAATGTGTAAGAACATAACATAATATCACGCCTTTTTATGTAGGCAAACGTGCACATTATGGCACTTAATGCCATGTAACTGCCACTTTTGACTATTTATGTTGAGTCCCATGTAATACGGGGTGAGTTTATTGTCATATAGGTACCGGGCACAATTTCAGACACCGTGCTACTACTGAGAACTTAAGAAAAATCTATCAATATTATTTTGCCCGACCCGGGAATTGAACCCCTTGCCCGGAACTCGCACTTGCGACCACTCGGCCAGCGATGCAGTCACGTGTAGACGACTAATAATATTATACTAATTCTTATCGATATTATAAATGCAAATACCATTTTAGTTTGTCCTTTTTTTTGCATCGTGACGAAGTGATTAAGATTATAATTCTTGTGTCTGGACCACAGAAATATTAAAAAATATTATATCTGTGGTCTGGACATAGGTAACAGGCTGGTTAGTGATTTATGTTACATTTAGCCAGTTTGTCAAAACCGTTGTCCCACATTAGGATTTTCTCCTGTGTCGTGGGTGCGTTTACAAACATATAAGTTTACATACACAATGACACCCAGACCCGAAACAACAATTTGGATCACAAAAAGTATTGTTCTGTGCGGGAATCGAACCCGCGACACGTGCACGGCATACGATTGCCCAGCCACCGCACCAACCGTGCAGTCAAAGTCAGTTTAGAGTAAAAATAAGTTAAATACTCACACTATATTGTTTATCTATCTCAAATAAACTTAAGGGGAAGACTCTTGGCTTGTTGGAAGTGCTTAGTGGTGGTTCGTTTCTGGCGATCATGTTTAAGAACTGAGGCACGAGGAATGGACTAGGGTACAGCTCGATGTCCAAGGGTAGAAGGAAGTGGGTCAAGGCTGCAGCTCTAGCAATGTTCCTGCCGACGTTGACAGGGTATAACAGGTCCATCTTTTCCTTATAGGTAGTAGAAGAATTGACAGCATACGGAGCAGGCAGTGCGCAGTCGTACGGTGTCTTCAAAAACTCATCTAGATTTGGAATCTGAAATGTAATTGTATTTATGTTATTGCACTGCTTTATATAAGAACTTGATAATGAAAATGGGAGTTTATTTACCTTAAATAAAGGTTTGTAAGGACTAAACTACCACAACTTCTTTAACTGATCTATCCCCAAGCGGTGACCAGTGACCGGTCTCCACTAACTCAATTATAGAACTTATTTCCTATGTACTACTTTGACTACTACTTGTACTACCAGATTACTTTTGTATGAACATACTTTGGGGATTTACATCCTTACTATAATATTATAAATTGGAAAGTGAGTTTGTTTGTTTGTTTGTTCCACTTTCACGCCGGAACTACTGAACCGATTGCTTTGAATTTTTGCAGACGTAAAGTTAGAAGTCTGGATTAAATAATTAGGGTACTTTTTATCCCGGAAAAATTTGATATTCCCGAGGGAAAACAAAAATATTCCTATAGATGGCGCTGGGTATATTGGTATATGTCACATAGGCTACTTTTTATCCTTTTGTGACGCGAGCGAAGCCGCGTGTAAAAGCTAGTGTATCATAATCGCGTGGTTGTAAAAGCGACAGTTGGTTATGAAGTCGACTTCGTGTCCGCTAATCTTTTATTGGAGTTGCTGATGTTCAAATAGCACGCAATATCTAAAGTTTCGTGTATTACTTCCCTCTTAATAAACTCACAAAGTAAATGGTGAAAAGTGAATTTATATATCTTGACAAATATGACAAATAAAAGTGTTAATGCTCGAAACAAAACTGTAATACTTTGCTTTTAAATTGTCTTCCTATACGTGCAATGAATTACTAACACGATTGTGTGCTGTGTGTAATATAAACATTAATAGCTCAGTAATAAACTAGTATGTGTTTGTTTTGTTAAAACTGAGTAAAAGTGTAAATAAGGAAGTGAATCAAATGTCTATCTGGCTTATTGCCAGACACTATTGTTACCTACGTCCCAGAATTGTAACAGGAGCGGTCAATGACTTTATATATAACATATATATGTCGGAGATACGCTACCGGTGGGTCGCGACATAGTCGAATCCACCAAATTATTGATAATTTAGTAAGAACGCAGGAAGTTTAGCGGGGAGTAACCCTTCTAGCTGCCGCCACCACCGCGATCCTTTCCAAAAGTGTTTCCCGCCCTCAGTGACGTCTGTCAACGTCATTTCCTGTCAAATGTCAAAGTCTGATTAAACTTCCGGATCGATATTTCCATCGGTGTTGCCATTACTCCGCGCTAACCATCCTCAAGTAGGTTTGACGTTCTCAAACAATAGTTGCCACATCTAAATTAATTGATATGCGTTGACGCTTCGACATATATACACATATCATAATACAGTATGTATCTGTGTATGTAAGTACAAAGGTACATACGAAGCTATGCATAACCAGTGTAAACTGACCCTTGAATATGTAGAAAGGTAATATAACGCGAGACCATGATAGGCTGGTAGTTCATAGTTTGATGAATAGGGTGTAGGTACGCTTATTTAGACGTGGTAACTAGAGAAGTATAATTGCTTTAGTTGCAAGAGTAAACACAACTCAAATTGGAGGTGATCAGATGATTGAATGTGCTGACCAATTATGTCTTCTTGAATTTAGTGCTCGTACACAAAACTGCGATGCGATGCGATGCAAATTCGCAACGCAAAAAATTAGGATGCGAATTGCTGCGATGCGATTTCGTGCGACAAGGGTGACAATTCCTTCGACGACCGTCAACCGGACTAAGCGTATTTTAAATTGAAAACTAGGTTGTGACATGGACCGTAAAAAGAAGTGTGCACTTCTACCTCTATTGTTGCTTAGGAGATACAGGAAAAAAAAAGAAAAAAGGTTGTGGGACGATACGATTTGCGAATCAATTAGCAAGATCTTGAGATGCATTTTTTTTTAAGGGGGAAAAACATCGAATGACTGCTCCCGCCTGGGTGAGGCGGAAGGGAGTGTCAGACTCTTACTGACTAAAAACCACCCCGTTCCTTCTCCTGCACGTCGAGCCGGAGCCCCTGTTACCCGTTAGGTTCTCCGCGACTCTTGAGATACATAGAGGGAGTTTGCGCATTTTTGCGATGCGAAGTCGCATCGCAGTTTTGTGTACGAGTCCTTAGTCCATGTCTCTTTGACTTTAGTTCGATTTTCTAGTTACGATTCAAAGTGGTGGCTATTTTTCGATATGAATTCCTGTGTAACTACAGATCTCTTTCCTCTGTCTACCCCCCATGGTGTTATATTGTGATGTTTACTTTGTGTTCTGTGTTAGAGTAATTGTGCACATATCAATTTACTTTATTATAAAACTGTATTAAGGCCAGAGCTACAGTCCAAGACATTATCTGAAGCGTTTCCTCAACCAATACTCATTTATTACATTATTCGCTACGATGCCTTAGTCTATTTGTATTAGCAACAAACTCAAGAATGGTTGAACGCATTTTAATGCGATTTCACTAGTCGATAGCGGATTTTCTTGGAGAATTAAGCACTACAGTTGAAACTATATTATATATGTGTATAAAGTTAGAGTAAAAATAAGTGTTTGATATAACTTACGTTATCAGGTATATGTTTGTTAGAGAAAAAGATGTGGAAGGTCACGAATTGCTGGACGAGGTCGTGGCCGGAACAGTCTCGGAGATATCTGATGCTGTTCACTGCAGGCAGCATGTCTGTGCCAGGAGCGTGGATCGCCAAACTGATCGGAGCCATCCATCTGTGGACAATAAACAGATCTTATAAGTCGAATAATGAATCAGCCATGTGGTAAAGGTAATGATGATGTAGTGACACTTTTCACATTTCAAACCCACTGGTTTGGACATGTAGAAAGGATGGACGAAAGTAGAGTAACGAAAGACGTATACAGAGCGGATAAAAATGGCGCCGTTGGTAGAGGGCACTCTAGACGGACATATACTGATCAGATTGTGATGTCCTGGTAACATAAATCCCTAAAGGCCTATAACAGAGACCGGACGGATATAATAAATTCGCAGGAAAGTCTAAACTGTACATTGATTTTTTTTTAAATAGTAGGTACTTGTGACGTGGTCTACAGCCTACAGCCAAAGATATAGTAATTACATTTTTTTCTGTTTGTCATGTCCGGCCTAAATTTAAAAACTACTGCATAGATTTCATTCAAGCTTTGCATGAATTTTTACCAACTAAAAGATCGGGTCAACATATAGGCTACATAATATCGCGCTATCGCCTACGTAAGAGGAGCTGGAAAGAACTATTCAACGTCACTTTTCCACGCGAATGATGTCGTGGGCACATCAAGTTGTTTAATAAACCTGATCCTTTTAAACTGCGGTCTTCAAACCAGCCCAGTTTGGAGAACCCCTCTTTTGTGTATGAGGTTCCTAGTCCAGCAAGTGGAACAATCATCGGTTGTTGATGGTACTGATGAACTGTGTTACTGTGACGTGTTAAAACGAGGGTAACGCGTTTTGAATGGAGGTAATGTACGTGTGTGCGTTATTTGCTATGTTCTAGATTCTGGAATACTTTCAACTGATAGGATTGATTTGAGGCGAGGATAAGCCGGTAAACGAACTGACAACGAACAAACACCTGATGGTAAGCAATCGGCGTCGCACATGGACACCTGGAACACCATAGGTGTTCCAAGTAATTGGTCCTTCGGTAACCTCACTCACACGATGAAACACAACACAAGCGTTGTTTCACGTTAGTTTTCTGTGAGGCCGTGGTATCACTCCGGTCAAGCTGGCCCTATCGTGCCGAAGCATGGCTGTTACGCATTTAAAATTATGATTATTATACCTATACCTCTAAACCTGTATAAAAAGTCGTAAGGATTCGAAATGAAACAGTTCCTCGGCCTCCTCATCTTTTTCTCACGCAAATCTTTATTTACAGTCATTGTCTTTAAATTTCCTTAGCTTTTACACCTATAAATAGGTATAACTAACAGTAGTTTCTTTAGCTATATATTTATTTCCTATAGAAAATTCAATAAATTACAAGTAAGTAATTGGAGTAACTGTCTTGTAGCTCATGGTTTATCAAGGTGGGGATAATATTGAAGGGAAGGGAGGAACGGAGGCGTGTAATTATATTTAATCAATAAGCTGTTGGTGCCGCCCTAGGTCGCGTGACTGGCGACATTTGCGCCTCCACCACAGCTTGCAAACCGACACTTCCAGCTAAAATGTTGCTCAGTTCGTGTGCTAAGGAAACCATGATTTCTTGTTTGTTTACTTTGCTTGTTTACTTTTAGTGTTCCTTATGGATAAGGCCCTATACAGTTCTAAGTACTCTTAGCTCTGAAGCGTCATTTATGGCGCTAAGTAAATTACAATTTGCCACCTAAAGTCATAGGATTTGGAGCAGAAAACTTGAGCATAAAAAATATAAAAATATTTTGAATAAAAACTAAACTTTTAATAATGTAATCACCCCGGGAAAATAAGGTTGAAATTAGTAGCAGTTTATAAACGACAATGGAACTTTAAATCACAATAAAGAGCGTCCGTTTTATGATCGAATTTTTTAGACAAAAAAGCTGTTATTATAGAAAATATTAAACGTTAATCACTCCACAAATATTGCTTATCGAATCTGACTCCAAAAAACTCAGTCTATCACGTACCGTTTCCATTCGTTGGCAGACAGGCGCGAAAACTAAAAACGTGGACACAATAAAAATCGATTACTCGCTGTTAATGAAAAAGCTTGCTATAGCCAACAAAAGACATTATTAATGGGATACCAGCTACAAAAAGAGAACATGGTGCCAACCACCGGGTTTTTAGGCCATTTAGTTCGGGTGATACAAACTAATAAACTCCTATGCAACAACATAAAATCACGCCTTTTATCCCCGAAGGGGTAGGCAGAGGTGCACATTATGCCACTGTACAATGTAACACCCACTTTTCACTATTTAACAGTTGTAACAGTTTGCCCGTCCTGGGAATCGAACCCGAGACCCCTTGCCCGGCAGTTGCACTTGCTACCACTCGGCCAACGAGGCAGTCTCTAATATTGATAAACTCCTGTATTTGGGTTCAAAACGTATTGTTTAAGATTATGTAACTGTAATGTATCATGACGTAACAGAGCTGGTGATTTACACAATAAGTTTCTTAAATGTCAGTGGGACTGTCGCTTCTTTAGAAATCCTAGATGAAATGATAAGTGAGCGCCGCGCACCGCGTTCTAGATACCTGGGGGCACGAAGTAACACTCGTTTGTTTTGTAAGTCAATACAATGGTATATTTATAACTAAGTAAGTGAAAATATTATTCAATCATACGGACCGAAGAACATACACCTACACATACCTACATGTACTATGTACATAGTAACAAATGCACGTGTGGTCGTGTATGCAAATGATCGCAGTTACTTTGTACAGTTTCAAGTTATGTATATCAGAGGCCTTAGTACGAGTATGTTTTACGTTTAAAGTATTCGAAACGAGAACGCGTTCAGCGCACTGATTGGCCGGCGCCAATGAATCAACCAATCAGAGCGCCGAACGCGTACTCGTTACGATTACTTTAAACGTAAAAGAAACTCGTACTAGGGCCTCGCGCAATCTAATCGGTGACTCAGTATCTGCAAGCATTGTTTAGATTGCAGAAAACACTTCACTTACCTCGCTTCGTAAAAGTACGACTAATGCGGAATAATGTAGCTAATTGTTAAAGATATTGAATTTCATATTTTAAAGCAAAGTAGTGTTATCGAAAACATCCTTACTATATATATATATATAATATTATAAATCGGAAAGTGAGTTTGTTTGTTTGTTCCGCTTTCACGCCGTAACTACTAAAATGATTGCTTTGAAATTTCGCAGACGTAAAGTTAGAAGTCTGGATTAAATAATAGGGTATTTATCCCGTAAAATATGATATGATACGATATTCCCGAGGGAAAACAAAAGAATTGGTATAGATGGCGCTATGTGTATTGGTATATGTCACATGGGCTACTTTATCCCGTAAAATATGATATGATACGATATTCCCGAGGGAAAACAAAAGAATTGGTATAGATGGCGCTATGTGTATTGGTATATGTCACATAGGCTACTTTTTATCCTTTTGTGACGCGAGCGAAGCTACGGGTAAAAGCTAGTGCTATATAAGCAGACTTTTAAAACAATAGTTGATTTAAATTAATATGGCACGCTTTCACGTACATTACAACTGTTTTTGACTGAACCCTTTGTGTTTTTATTGTGTAATTCGAAAGGGGTTGTTCACAATTCAATAAGCATGGCGTATGTACTGGTGAATGAACGTATTATTTATATAGTGAACGGGCTAGCCTCGGTTTGTGGAATATTGGATTCGAAATAGGGAGTTTAATCGGGAGGGTGCGACAGACGAGTAACCTTGTGTCTATGCCTCGTTCGTTTACACCTGACTAATGTCTTAGGCAACTAGCAAGCTAGCTAGATTATTTACACAAACTTGCCATTGCCATTTCGTGACATTCATATTACTTAAATTACACTTAATGGAAAGGAATCAACTATGTAAATATTATTGTTACTTGAGTAATTTCTTTATGTACTAAAGTACAGCCACTTCACATTTTGTAAGGTAAATGTAAGTATGATCAATTGCCATATTATCACTATTCGGTATACTTTTAGAATCATAAATTCGAATGAACCTGTTTTTATTTGTTTTCAGATTACTTCCCTTAAAAATTGATACATATTTCCACTCTATTAGCCCAAAACTGATTCCCTATAGGTACAGATACAGATATAAAAAAAATCGCGTGTCCGTTTGTAATAACTGCTATTTACTACATATATATGAAACACATATCAAAATAGCATTGTTTATTAGTAGGTAGCTGATGTACTAAGGAGTAATATAGGCTACTTTTTATTTTGGAAAATTGAAACAAAAAAAAACTTCGCTATTCACCGCTGACAAAGTTGCGGGGAACTGCTAGTTATCTATATATTTACCTTTAATAAACACTTAATTTAATTAAACACAGACCATGAAGATGCTTTAATAAAGAATAATATTTATGAACGAATCGCGCCGCTACTTGCTTTTATACGTCAATCGATCTATATTTTAACAAGACCATTTAACTGTCTAGACTCAATAAATTCATATAGGAAGTCTGAAATATAAAATACGAACGAACGAACTATGAAATAATAAATGGTATAAAGAACAAGAATTGGATCGAAAGTATAAACTGTTCGCTTGGATTTACGTTTAGTCTTTGTTTAGCAACTTGCCTTGAACGTTGAGTCTCGTTGAGTCGTTTTACTGGAATAAAGTAAACACACCTCGCAGGTACTAAGTGTGTTTTGTGTACCGGCGCGGCGCCGAGGAAGCTATAGAGGTACACGCAGCTGTTAAATCAATAATTGCATTCGTAATTTTCACCTGGCGATGAGAAAACCCTTTGCCCTTTGGCTGAGTATTTTGGAGCGTATTTGTAAGACCTTTGATGACATTTGGCCTTATTGACGTCACGGGAACATCTATTTAAGTGGAAGGAGTATTGGGCCTTATGCATATCATATATTATTATGTCGCGGTTCTGTCGTATACTATAAATAGGATTGGTAAATGCACCGAATACAGATAAACAGGTAAAACAGTAGCGACTGAAGGTAAGCTAGTGTTCAATAAAATAAAGTTTTGAAAAATTTGGCGTGTCATGGGTAAACTAAAAGAGATCGATATAAATGGTAGGTATACTACTCAGTGCATACATACTTGCTACTTACACATAATTTTTATTTACTAACATGCAATAAAAGTGGAGACTATAATCGGCCATTGATTGAGCTATGAAATATAAAGGGCCATAAGGGTATAAGTTCACACGATTTTTGTGTGTGGCGGAACATCGCGTTATAATGGCGCCGAGATACATTTTTAAATATGGCAGTATTGTTTATCTACAGAGTATGGAGATAAGTAGCGCACTCTGTGTATGATTTATGTGAAATATTTGTTAAATTAGAAGCTTATTTAGTAGGTAATGGGTAAAATTCACATTTGTAAGCTTATTTGTAGAGGTATTTTTCCTTTCAGGGTTTATTCAGATAAATCTTTTGTAAGTAATGTAGACAGACGAAGTCACAGGAGGAAAGTTGGTGTTAAAAACTTTGGCGACATTGATGGACTATAAAAGGGGGTTTTAATGTAAATGTGTGGAAGTCTAGACTAGACGGGTGCGTGAACACGGGAAGAGGGACGCGTCTGTTGTTGTTTATTGAAAACTCTACCGTGAAATCGATTTTGAGAGTTGAAAATTGGATATAGAATTTCATTTTGGACAATTTGTACTGATTTTTAGATGTTTTGTGGTGACAGGGATGATTAAAGTTAATCAGAGGATAATGCGAATTTAGAGCTCTAGTTTATTACAAAACAGATTCTTTTATTTGAATTTTCTTTTATTTTTCTCTGCATTTCTTTGTGTACATGTAGTTAATACATACCTACAGTTTAAACCTTGGAAAGAAATTCGACATAGAAATTGGCATTAATGATGAAACTAAAGACACGAGTTTTGTAAATACAAACCACATTCCTAATTGTATTTGTTCTATTGAATAACAAGAAACTCAAAACTACGGATGTAGTTATTCGGCAAAAACTTTCTTTAAATATGAAACTGTCAATGCGGCATCCATTTTGTATCTTTCAGTAATTCTTTATTTCAGAGAAAGCGGAGGTGTATTTTAGATATGGCTGAAAGAACATGAATACTGATATTGTACTGTACTGATTTCAATAGGTTTTATTAATGAAATTCGTATCATAAAGTTTTTTTTATATCGAAATTCGTATCATAATCTAGGGAGAATTACTGTGTACCTATTTTTCTATTGTCATTCTACTACTAATCCTACTAATATTATAAATTCGAAAGGTTCTATGTATGTTTGTTTGTTCCTCCTTTACGTCAAAACGGCTGAAGGGATCGGGATGGAATTTGGAACAGGAGTAGACTATAGTCTGGAATAAAACATAGGCTACTTTTTATCCTAGGCAGAAGCTAGTAGGCCATATGTTAGGTGATATGTCACCTTAAAGACGTCATTATATAAAAAAGGAAACAGTAACTTATTTTAATTGTATTATGTTCATACACACATACGTAACTTTATCATTATTACAGTGTGATGACAGCGCTAATGACGGGGTATCTATACGGGCATTCAGCTATTTACCTAACGCAAGGTCGACGGACATAACTTGCCAAATTACGTGGCTCATGAATATAAATTATGCAAACAGATTTTTTCACATGTAGGTATGCATTGAAGTTTACTACGAGGTTTTGTGAAAAAATAAACACGAAATAAGTTGACATATGTATGTTGCGTGATACCGATATAGGAGTGAAACTGTGTCAAAGAATTTTCGCGTTTTTTTTTGAGATTCGTTGTTGAAGCGGAACACGCGGAACATGTCTTATACTAGAGGTGTATCAGTATAGCGGAAAGAAATAATTTCCTTTCTAATCTACGAATTTAGGGCTTGTACATAAACCTGCGATGCGATGCTATGGGAATTTACAACGCAAAAAATTACAATGCGAATTGCTGCGATGTGATTTCGTGCGACAAGGCGTCTTCCAGGATGACCATTTCTTTGACGACCGTTCATGTAGTAGGTACGTACCAAACGTATTTTAAATTGAAAAATAGGTCGTGACATGGGTCGTAGAAAGAAGTGTGTACTTCTTAGGAGATACAGGTAAGAGAAACAAAGAAGATTTTGGGAAGATAAAGATTTTGATGCGCGATGCAAATCAATTCGCAAGTTCTTGTGATGCGTAGGGAGCTCGCACATTTCTGTGACGTCGCATCGCAGTTTTGTTATAATTTTTTATGGCATAAGCCGGTAAACGATCAGACGGATCACATGATGGTAAGCAATCGGCGTCGCCCATGGACACCTCGTATACCAGAGGCGTTATAAGTGCGCTACCTGCCTTTAGGGGTGGGCATTTGAGGATTGTTAGGGATTCAGGGATCCAGGAGATTGGGGAAGGGGTAGGGGGTAATTGGCTTCCAGTAACCTCACTCACACGACGAAACACAACGCAACGCATTTATTCGATTCTTATTAAAATTGTCTTATTAACATTAATTATGAATAAGCATGGATTCACTAATTTCAAATCCAAACCGTATTCAGGATAAGCTTGCATACCTTGCTTGCTTGTATTCTGCTCATCAACAATTAAAACCTACAGAAAAAAGCCTACAGAAGAGACGCAAAGACTAACCTGTGTGTTGTCGCCTTCATCTACTTATTTATCAAAAACTTCACTGTAAATCCTTCAGAAAAAGATAAAATAAGAAAGGAACAAATATTTACTGTAATACCTGCACATACTTCAGCCATAAAATGGTGACAAACAGACTGATTTATATACGTATACAAATATTGTTCGTTGCCCCCGAAGGCCGTGTTAGACGTACAGGTGACACATCAACCTATGCAATACCACTTTATCATGGCCTTGCTTTGTATAACCATTCCGTACATTCAAGGATCAATCTACAGTGGTATTACACAGTTCGGTGTGAAGCCGTGTCTACTATTTAAGTAAGATTTTACTGTTGACTTACTAACTTTGTATATTTTATAGATATGGTTTTGTACACTTGTTGTTTATCTAAAGACTTGTGTTTGGCCGGTCCCTACAATCTGATTAGGGTTTTAAAACCTTATTTCTAAAAAAATGGTCTAACTGTCTCTATAAATAAAGATGGCACCTCACTCGGGTGTACCCTTAAACAGTTTGGCAGAATTTAACTAGTAGACTTCAAGTTGTAGTTGCATTAAGAGGTTAATCAAGTGCATTAGATGCAAATTGTTAATATTCTGGGTTTCCCGACGAATATAACTTGGGTGTCTTCAAGTCCCGAGTAAATAATTTGCTCATAGGTAGGCGTTTTTTTTTTATCGTCGAATGACTTCTCCTGCCTGGGTGAGGCGGGAGGGAGTGTCGGACTCTTATTGACTAAGAACCACCCCGTTCCTTCTTCTACACTTCGAGCCGGAGCCCCGGTAACCCTTTAAGTTCTCCGTGGGCCACATTATCGCCAGGCGAGATAGTGGCCAAACGTTTATCAATCAAGGATAAAAGAAAGAAAAATGCGTCTCTATTAATATGGCTACCTGTTACAAGATTTTTATACAACCTTAAAATAGAACTCAACTTTAAGTTTTAAGTTTCACTTACAAACTTAACAGCAAATAGGTACTTAGTCAGACCTTCTTTCATTGATATATTTATACAGGACATAAACTCTACAATCATTTCCATTCATGTTCACAACTACTAGACGGACGTTTTCAGCAAAAAGTACCTAGAACCTTTTTCAGATTAATCTAGAGAAGCTAGGGTGGGGTTCCTTTGTGTCCACTGAAAAGAAAACTGAATGAACACACTCCAGTCTCGCCTGGTTTTCGTCGGAGCTTTTAAAAATTTCATTTTAATATAACTTCGCTGATATCTGCCCTTTTATATTAGGGCGACCCCTAAAGTTACCCTCTGTGTTATATGGGTAGATGTTTACAAATGTCTGGTAGACTTTATCAATATTTACTTTGATTATAGGTAACATTTATTTACTCTTTCTGCTGGTCTTTTATTTAAGAGTGTCATTAGAAAAGGGTCTGAGTCAGATCTGAATGGTAACATCATAACATCACGCCTTTTATCCCCGAAGGGGTAGGCAGAGGTGCACATTCTACCACAGTACAATGTAACACCCACTTTTCACTAGTTGTTATGAGTCCCATGTAATAGGGGGTGAGCCTATTGCCATATACCGGGCACATTTCCAGACTCCGTGCTACTACTGAGAATTTTAAAAAACCCAGTAATACTTTGCCCGACCCGGGAATCGAACCCGAGACCCCTTGCCCGGCAGTCGCACTTGCGACTACTCGGCCAACGAGGCAGTCAGAATAAGTGTTCCCTTTTAGACACTAGTAGCTTTACAATATCTGACGGAATAAGTACCTTTTTATGGTATAAGCCGGCAAACGAGCAGACGGATCGCCTGATGGTAAGCAATCGGCGCCGTGTAAGGACACCTGAAATACCAGAGGCGTTTCAAGTGCATTACCTGCCTTTTGGGAATTGGGAATAAGAGGATTTTTGGGGATTTGGGGATTGGGGAGGCTGGGGAGAGGAGGCGGAGAATTGGACCTCCGGTAACCTCACTCACACGACGAAACACAACGCAAGCGTTGCTTCACGTCGGTTTTCTGTGAGGCCATGGTATCGTTATCGAGCCGACCCATTCGTGCCGAAGCATGGCTCTCCCATACTTAATAGGTAGGTAGTTACATCGCTAAACAAGCACTATAAATGTAACAGAAAAAAAAACAATGATAAAATTACACAAGAATTCACGCTACTAACCCAAGAACTAACAAAAATCCAGTCACACTGTCGCATATAAACAAACTGCCTCGACAAATAAAGTTGTTCATAAAATGCTCCATAAAAAGTGACGTCGCATACTGCTGTAATAACCGTTGACGAGGTAATCGACTTTTTATGTTGAATCTAACCGTCGATTAAGTAATTCTTCGGAGGACTCAACTTGTAAAGTAGGTGGCGCTGGCGTGTGTGGACTCGCCTTGACACCTTTATGCAGTTTTTAGGTCAATTAAAAAGTGCTTTTTGTAATGAAAGTAGTACGTCGCTTGGCTTGTTATTGATGTACATTGTACTGGGTATACTGCCTCGTTGGCCGAGTGGTAAGGGGCTCGGGTTTGATTCCCGGGTCGGGCGAGTATTACTGGGTTTTAAAAAAATTTCAGTAGTAGCACGGAGTCTGGAGTCGTGCCCGGTATATGGCAATAAGCCACCCCTAGTATACAGTAGAGGGAGAACCTGGGTTGAAATTCAAGTGGGAGTAAGTTGGTCTTTAAGTTCATCGGTTTTTATATGGGACTAACTTTTATTTTCTGATCTTTTTAGTCTTATTTATTTTACTGTAAAGTTCCAACACTTCTGTCCACGTACCATTAAGAAGAGTATAGCTTTAACACGATTTTATGCGATACCACATACGTACCACGAACGATGCTACTTATCCATCTACAATCCTACTTACGTGGGTAGTAAGGGCAGGCTTCATAGGCTACACAGTTATAGGTGCTTGCCTCGCATCGTAAAACTTAACGGAGTAAAAGTTTACTCATATGGACCTGTCTCATTCTTCTTTGCTATTCAACGTGTAGTTAGGGCTGCCTAATGTGTAATGCATGAAATTATCGAGAATTATATTATGTACAACTATTAACATGGTCAGCATTTTAAGTCCTATGCTATTATTGGGTATTTTGAGAGCTACAAAGAGTATAGCAACTTTCTCCCAATCCGATATCTGAAAATCGGTTCGGCAGTAGTGCTTGTATATGACTAACTATGCCATCGACATTCCTGATTTCGAAAATAGTCATAGATTACGGTAACCGTTTTAAATCTGATAAGTGTTTTGTTTCCTGAAGGGTATAGCCTGGGTGTCTTCAAGACTAGGTTGCTTATGAGCAGACGTGCTTCATCGTAGGCCATATCACCGCTTAACTCCAGGCGATAGTGTCAAATGTGATCGACATTCATCGAACATAAAAAAAATTCTACGTTTACCACTAAGCTATTAAGGATGTACCCAAAATATCTTCTTTTTCCATTTTCCCCCATTGGAGGTGATGTCATCTTAACAAATAATTCAATTTCTTTCATATTGTCCCTATATGTATTTACCATCTCCACGTAATAAAAAAGTGTTCGAAATGCAGGTATACTTCTCCCTACTTCTTCGGAGGATACGTCAATTCTTCGGAGTGTACGCTTTTCGTTATTGCATCCCGTTGGGGGGGGGGGTCATCCAATGACTTCTCCCGCCTTGGGTTTGGCGAGAGGGAGCGCCAGACTCTTACTGACTAAAAACCACCCCGTTCCTACTCCTGCTCTTCGAGTCGGAGCCCCGACAACCCGTTAGGCCTTCCGAGGCTGTTATGTCATCCCTAGCAACAGTAAAACATTAAGTATCAATTCAATTCGTGTTTTACATCGAGTATGACTTGCCTTATATGGGAAGAGAGCTAGATTTATGTACAGCACATTAAGCTAAGCTACGTAATAGTTTTCAGAAATTCAACTCTATTATTTGGAGATAATAGAGATGAGAACCTATTTAAGAATTTCTATAGTAGGGTATAAGCTTTATGATCTGGCGTGTCTATGGAGGTCGACTTCTTAAGCAGAAGTCACTACAAGAAGAGATCCACTTGTTCGTGTCCATTTTATTCATCACCATGAATGTAAGATACTAAAAACGCGTAAGATCAAACAGATATGTACTAACTATATCTATTAACTATTAGTAATACCTCTATGGTAGAAGTTTTTCATTTTCAGGATTATTTAAAGGGCGCTTCGTTCCTTAACGTGGACGTAAACTAGAGGTTTTGGGGGAAGCCTATGTTCAGCAGTGGACGTCCTGTGGCTGATGAAACTATGATGAAACTAGAGGGTGGACGCCAACAGGCAAACATACCCTATGTTGTAGACGCACAATTAAAGTCTCCGTGTAACCATCGAGAATTTCGGAAAAGCCGGAAAAAAACGGAAAAATTTACCGTAAATTACCGAATAATATTTTGCCCTTAATATGTAATATTAATACAATTAAACAACATAATTATTTTGCACAAGTTTTATCGAGCATCGGACATGACGAGTAGTTCATACTGATTGCACAAACATGTGAGATTTATATTGTATCAAATACATAATACACACATACATGAAAAAATCATAAATGTTTTCTAATAACTACTTTAAATCGAGGTCATAAGTACGATTATCGCTTAAATATGATACTATAAAAATGTGATGTAGTTCTAAATGTGAGTTTTGTTACAAAAAATGCTACTCATATACCTATTATGATATGTATAATTATGCATAATGCTTTTTGCCTACGGTTTCACTTGCTTGTAATTTGGAAAAAATATATTTATTATATAAGTAAGTTTTAATTTTATAGGAGTATTTGCTTTATTAGATGCCTCGTCGACCGAGTGATCGCAAGTGCCACTACGCGGAAAGGAGTCTCGGCTTCGATTCCCGGGACGGGCAAAGTGGGTGAATTTTCCAGCAGTAGCACGTAGTCTGGAATTGTGCCCGTATATGGCAATAGGCTCACCCCCTATTTTATGGGACTCATAACATATATAGTGAAAAGTGGGTGTTACAATGTACCTACAGTGGGTTTAAGCGCCGTAATGAGCACCTTCCCGAGTACATGAGTAGAAACGGGGTGGTTTTTAGTCAGTAAGAGTCTAACACTCCCTCTCGCCTCATCAGGGCGGGAGAGTAATTCGATGAAAAAAAAACCGTTCGGGGACAAAAGGATATTTATGTTATTTGTAATCTTTCTGATTGTGAGAGATATTTTCAAATTGATCAATCCTTTTATATTTATAATGTTAGTATAGATAGACAGACAGACACGTGTTGATGGGACGTTCACATCATGTTGTTAGACATAGCATACGTAGGTATATTATATAGGTCTTTATGTATTTATGTGACACGGTTTGAGCTAACTGCGTCATTGACCTTTGTGGATGTTGAAAGGTACTTGTAGCATATATGTGTGTAATTCCTATGTGTGTCCGTGTCTAGAATTGGCTGAACTATACAATAATATGGGTGTAAGCGGACCGCTCCTGAAACGAAAAGGAATGGTTTTTACAACTTTAATCGCTTTTATTTTCGTATTTATGCAACATTTTTTTAAACGAATTTTTTATTGGATTACGAAAATATCATAATATGGGACTTGTTGCAAACAAAGTTGCATACATGTGCTAGTCTTTCAAAGTAATATAAAAAAACGTAGGTACCTACTTTGTATCAAGAGTTTGTATTGGTTGGTTCATTGGAGCTGGCTAATCAGAGAGCTGAACGCGGTCTCGTTTCGATCAACAATTTTTAATGTAAAAATAACTCGTACTGAGCTCTCTACATTGTTACTCTGTAGGCTGCATGACGTCGCTGCATCTGCGCACGCTGCTCAAGATGAAGAGTTACTCTGTGACTCGAAACTGGTAGAGCTTTTGAGCTCGTACACAAAACTGCGATGCGACGTCGCATCGCAAGAACTTGCGAATTGATTCGCATCGCGCATCAAAATTCTCTTTGTTTCTTTTTCCTATATCTCCTAAGCAATAACAAAAGTGCAACTTCTTTTTATGATCCATGTCACGACCTAGTTTTTAACTTAAAATATGTTTAGTACGGTTTACGATCGTCGAAGGAATGGTCACCCTGGGAGACACCTTGTCGCACGAAATCGCATCGCAGCACATCGTATCGCAGTTTTGTGTACGAGCCCTTTCTCAATATATTTACGTGAGTGACTTTAAATTTATTTACGTAGGTATACCTAGATAGAATAGGTACGTTTATCTTGGTTGCGTGCGAAGTCGCCGACGAAATACCTGTTCGTACTTAGGTATACTTAAGTAGGAATAAATTAAGTTCAAGTATTTTGTAAACTTCTTAAGAATTTGTTCATGAGATATTAGTTAAACAGTGCTTTATAATATTTCAATGCATTAATACCATCATTATCTGAGTATACACATACTCGTCTCGTTTTAGCCTAATTTTTAATATGTTTATATTAAAACTTAACCTCTAGCATAGCTTGAAACTAGTCGAGTTACTCGTCAAACATTTACGTTGATAACCCGAAAATATTATTTAATAATAATTAATTTAGTTTTTCATAGTTCATGCAAACATATCGTACGTACGTATCGTACGTATCGAACGTATCACAGGACATAGTCATGAATAGGTAGTACGTTGACTTTTTACCTTTCAAAGTTATGCAGAACACCATTGTCATAGTTCCGTTGCATCAGCCAATGACGTCGCATAACAGGGTTACGTGATCGATAGTCAAAAACGGATTACAAAATGATTGATTGATAGGGGTCTCTCCCCATCCGCTCTTTCAAGTCAATGATCGCTCTAACTAAATTGTCTGGAGTTTCCCCTCACTCCCCCATATCGTTAGCCGCTATTGTACTACCTGGACAATATAATTGTAATGCAAACGTGAGTACTCTATCAAATGGAATTCATTGAGTACAAGTAGTTACGAGTAGCCAGTCGATGAACCTTTACACTGTTTTATTTACTATCTATTATGTCAGATACTACTCATTGTTACCCACATACTTTGTAAACACATCGACGAGTACAATGGCCGTCGTGCTGCCTCGATATCTCTATGGGCGGATTACAAAAGAAAATATGAGCAATATATTAAGGTTACGCCTCCAGCCACAAGTATCTACTATTACGAAACCCTGCACATCGCATCGTAAAAGGAAACAGCATTCGACACGATATGCAGTTTTACACGAGCGATGTAAAACACATTCGATCCATCATTGATTGCTTAGTGCAAACTCACACAGACGCAATTAACATTGGAATTCTTACAAACCATAAATTTAATTTAATGTTCAAGTGTTCGACCTACATGTGTGACCGCAGTCGCTATGCGGATAACAGTACAGAGATGGTGATGCCGTAATGGGAGACGGTGCACTTGGCTCATCTGGGTTGACCGCAAGCGTCACGCGAGCGCCGCGCGCCGCAGCGCAACCGCTCCGTGTGTACACCTGTTTGTTAATGTCCCCGCAATGTATGCATGTACGCCACTACGTCTCACATGCATTTAACTCTCGATAGATATGTTCCAATATTCGATAAAATTGATCCACATTTGAAACGTAACAGTGATTAAAACTGTAAAACTGGCGAGCCTTCGTGCTGCGAGCGGAGATAACTTTACTGCTACACCCAGCACTATAAATCGCATTCGTCTGCACTCCGCAATGAAACAGCTTAATGGTTGGCTTTATGACGCATGCGTTCGACGGTAATCTAAATTACAGTTACCGGTCATTTTCTAGACGCGATGTAGGTACGTAGATAAATTCAGATGTACAAATAAGATTTGATAAGATATTGGCATAAAGATCTCATGCCACTAATGGCTTCCTACATTCTAAAATCAATCAAGAGTGGTTCCAGGTTGCATCATTAGTGTGTCGGTGGTTGTGTACAACGGTTGACCCACATTATGTTCATTAAAATAAAACATACTTCAATTTCGTGGCGTCTCGCTTCTCATTATTCAATGTCAGTGCTCACGCGAATTGCTCCTTAGTTGTCCGTTGTTTGTGGTTACCATTAGAATCCTGTTTGTGGAACTACAAACAACAAGTTCATTACTAGCTTGAAGTACCCAAAGGAATGGTTTACCTATTGGTGCTAATGTTTTATAAAATTCGTGAGTTGAGATAATAAAGGAGAATATATTTCCAATTTGATTAAGAAATTACGCTGTAACTAAAGAATTGTATTGTGAACCGTATTGAAAAAGATCTATAAAGTGTCTTGCTCATTCTTCTCCATAGAAATCTACACCTTAGAATGAGCTGAGCAAATAGCTGCACTCTTAAATTTTTTGTTAACATTCAAAAGTGCCTTTCCTGTTCCAAGTGAGTTGGAATGGATTTCATGCTACGTGACCACAAATAGTAAGGTACCTATGGCAATAAACCCGTCAATTTTAAGGATAATGGTATCATTTACGAAAAACCAGTGTACTAAACAACGCAAGACGGAAGAAAAACCTGACCTTTCCGTCGAAAGTAGGCATGATGATGATGCTACGTTCTGCCACGCTTATTTTGATTCGGACAATAAATTTACTATCGCTCGTTACGTTCAGTTCATTAACCGGTTGTTCGAAAACTTGATTACATTACAATATAATCCGAGTCGATACACAAGTAGGTAAGCATGTTTGTTTTGCTAGAACTACTTTTCTAGTCGACGCATAATGTAATAATGATTTTAACAACCTTAACACATTGTGTTACGAGTGTTATTGCAAGAACAATGCTGAAATGATCGATTGTGTTGACGCGAAAATTGCAGTGACTGATGGAAGGGAGAGTGTAAGGAAAGTTTTTGTTGCTGCAATTTAGTGCCGAGTTAGGCTTTAGGCGTTTCCTAGGAGACCAATGTTCCTAGGTCTTGAGACTAGTGTAACAGATTGTAAGGAGGTTACTAGCATCGTGCAGTCTTATTGTCTGTGGCTGCACAATCTTTGTCTATCTAGTAACTCCATTTACAACACAAACGGGTATGCATGGAGTGTTAGTAACTGTTTACAAAGTGATTTGAGAAATATTTTTGTTAAATAGTCTCTTGAAAGAACAACTGTGGCACCTGGCTAGTATAGACTTACACGCAGAATACACACACATTGACACCGAGGACATCTGTCGTGTGACATAGCCCGTCATTACACTTTATAATATAGTTACAAGTACACGCACGCATAAATCCACCACTGACATTTTGGTGCCTCAGTCATTTCTAACTGACATTACATCCGCCTTTATTTCAACGTCCTTGGTTAAATATTGACAATTTGGCATTCAGTATAAAATATTTATGCTGTGTTGTACGATATGCAGTCATGTCTCTACATCTGATCGTGAGACGATCTTCGGCCACCGTAAGCTCGGGCCTGCGGACGACGAATATGGGTAGCTCACTGCCGCGCCGGTCGCGTTCCGCGCGCTCCTTAAAGAGCCATCAGACCACCACGGATGGGGCCCAATAGGGCTGGAACCGATACGGAGCCTCACCCATGCGGGAGAAGTCATTCGATGATTTTTCCCCCTTAAAATAATGCCTCCACAATCCACATCTAGCACCTGTTGTAAGATTTGACTAAAGGACTACAAAATGAAGAACTGATACTGATATCGGACCGCAGCGCTATGTGATAAACCGGAGCTTTTTACCTAACTACATTCTTAAACCCAGTTACCAAAGTAGAATATCACAAACCCTCAATGAAGATGAGTTCATACTCCAGAAATGGACCGTCAATGGCTAAATTAATAAGATAGGTAAGATCATATTGTATTGATGTTTTTCATAACTTTAATAAGTTCGAATATTGAATTTAACTACATATGTGAGGTGAGTATGGAAAAGGTAAGTAAGTACTTTTATATAAATAAACTATATGTATAAATAATACTATAGGGGTAAGGGCACCAATAAAATATGAAGCAAAAACCGTTACCGTAATGATTTAAAGCATTGCGTTCTGAACTAACTTTGGCTTCATGTGTAGCTGAATATGAAAGAGTTTAAGGTACCTACTGATTTTATCATTCTGGTGTTTATTTATTTATTTATTTATTTATTGTTTATTGATTAACACGGTAGACACCAATTACATTAATCAAATTAAATTACAAAAAATATAAAAAAGAAAACTAAATCAAAGTACATAATATAAAAAGGTGTTAAAAGTAAATGAGAAAATATAGTAAAATTACAAAACAGATAAAGTTGGACACAAAAAAAAAAATACACGAAACAAAATACAAAACAACTTAGAATTAAAATGAAATAACAGTAATAATAACAATATACGTAGGTACACAGAATCTGGAAACCAAGATAAAATAACATTTTTATATGTGGTTCTGCTCACAATACACCAGACAAACAGACATTACAGCCTTATACTTATCGTTAAACAAGTCACAATCCGGGTAAACCTTCATGAGGTTGTTAAACGCAGCAAGAACACGTGGAATTGGAGATTTCGCACGTGCATTAGTGCGGGAAGTAGGCACTGCTAAGAGCCGATGGTTCCTATTGCGAAGATAGTTATCAGGCACGTATAGTCGTATCAACTCATTGTGAAGATCTGGAGCATCAGTTAATCCACGACACACTTTAAGCATTATGCCTATTTGGTCAAACTCCCGTCTGGTCTCCAGAGTGTTGTATCCAAGACATCCAGTCAGGAATTTGGTTGGATACAGATACGGGTAGTAACCAAACAGACGTTTATACAAAAATCGTAGGAACGCTTTTTGTACCTTTTCTAACAAAAGAGCATAAGTGGCCTCATGAGGATTCCACACGCAAGAACTGGCTTCGAGCTTGCTCCGAACAAGCGTATTGTATAATAGCCGAACGACATGGTCTTTACGGAAATCTTTTGAGTTTCTAAGAACGAAACCAAGTCTCTTGAAAGATTCCTTGGCGACGACGACAATGTGGTCATGAAATGTAAGTTTCTGGTCAAAGGTGACTCCCAAATCTTTTGTCGTTGCTGCTGATCTGGACAAAACTGTACCATTCAGTCTATACTGGTAGTAGATTGGATGCTGCATTCGACCAAAAGTCATCACACAACATTTGGATACATTGAAATTCATTTTATTTGCAACACTCCATTCGTAGACGGCGTCAACATCCTTTTGTATGGCTTCACAGTCCTTCACAGTCCCAACACTGGCATATAGTTTGAGGTCATCTGCGTATAGAAGACATTTTGTGTATTCGGGAACTGATGGTAGGTCGTTTATCATCAACAGAAAAAGTAAAGGTCCAAGAATCGACCCCTGACTCACGCCTGAGCGTGTGTGGTAAGGGCTCGAGTCATAAGTTCCTAGCCGAACAAACTGTTGGCGCTCCCGGAGGTAGTCTGAAAGAAGACTCAGGAGGTTCGGACAGAAACCTAAAGTGCTGAGCTTTAAAAGCAGGATGTCATTATTGACTCTGTCGAAGGCTTTGCTAAAATCAAAGTACAGCACGTCCACTTGTCGTTTTATATCAAGCTGAGCAGATATAAACTCAGTTAATGTCAGTAAGTTGGTGTTAACCGATCGTTTTTGTCTGAATCCGTGTTGTGCATTATGTAGATGTGTCTGTACTTGTGCATATATCAACTTGTGTAAGACGTGTTCAAAAATTTTTGCTGGTGAAGATAATATAGTGAAGATAATCATGATTGAATCGTTCAACGTTTACGATGCAATAAAGTGTAGAATATCTAGATTAGCCTAGGTTACTTGTCTCATAAATACACCTATTGATATGTATAACTTATATAACAATGAGTTTGATTACTTTGATTAAACTGTTGTAAATGGTACAGCGGGTACGATGTCCTATTATACCATGGAAAAAATTCAAAAACAAAAGATTCGAAAACAAATATGACCCACTAAGTAAGCTGACTGTAAAGTTGGCGCGGTGGCAGGGCAACTGGCTGCCGCGCAACATGTCACAGGTTCTGGGTCTGGGTGTAATGTGTATGTGAACTTGTATGTTTGTAAACGCACCCACGATATAGGAGAAAATCCTAGTGTGGGGCAACGTTTATTCTAAAGAGAAAAAAGCTCAATATGTTCTTCTAGATATTTCATTGTAATAACGTTAATCAAACGATTTGTTGTTAGGCCGGGTCTTGATTGATATTAGTCGATTGTACTATTTGGTATACCAATCGTGTGTAACGTACCTTCTATGGAGCATTATGAACACACTGTATGATAATTCAATAGTTCTTTTGATTGCTACTATTTATTTAGACATAAAAATAAAAATACAGATGAGGCTACTCTTCAGGAACATGTTCAGTAGATACTGATAGTTTTGAATATCGAAAAAATGTTATTCGACTAAATTCGGCAGACAATTTGAAATGTTTTATCGGGCAGTCGCTTACGACCTTACGACAACTAAAACAACAATTCAATAATTTGATAAGTATCCAAATCACATCAACATCATCACACCAACAGCCTATAAGTGCCCACTGGTGACCAAAGGCCTCTTCACACACGCAGAAGGTTTGAGCATTAATCACCACGTTTGCTCAATGCGGGTTGGCGATTTCAAACTTATAATTACAAATTAAAGTCCAGGTTTCCTCATGATATTCTCTTTTACGGTTTGTCAGTGGTGTCTAAATGATCTTAGAAAGTACATACCTATAGCTCGGATAAAGTAACATTGGTACTTACTGTTGGTAGGTTTCGAACTTGCACCCTCATGCATGAGAAACGGATGCCTTAGACCTCTGAGCCACGCATCACAGCCACCACGACATCACCAAAGCAAATATTTAATTAATATTACTTAAGTAAAGAAAAATCAAGTATTGGATAAAAGCCAGGCTTTGCTGCTCTTGCGCAATTGTTTTCATTTTCTGTTAAGAAAACCGGTCGTGTTGCAATCTAAAGAAAGTAAGATGGCCGACAGTATTTTTATAAATTTAACGCTACTGCTTTCAATAAATTCTTGTAGTTTATTGTTTACTTATTAATTTTAAACCGATTTTAAAAATGATAAGGAATTTTATTCGGTTGTAATCGGTAAGTACCTACATAATTCTATATTTCTTACCTCAGTCTTATGTCATTACTTTTTACGTAAACAGATATCGAAAAAAAATTGTGGTTAAAAACCATAAGGTTTCCGAAATCGACTCCATCTTCGTTTGTGGTAGTTTGATTCCGAATAAATTTCGAGGTTAAACATCTTATCAGGCACATTTGGGATGAGGTTTTTTTATATTATTTTTATTTATATTCTATGTGTAGACGACTACTAATTCGCCTGGTGGTAAACAATGATGCGGTCTACGATGGAGCACGTCGTCCCATAAGCTACTCATTCACTCGGGCCTTGAAAACACCCAGGTTTTTTTAAGGGGGGAAAAAATCATTGAATGACTGCTCCCGCCTGGGTGAGGCGGGAGGGAGTGTCAGACTCTTACTGGCTAAAAACCACCCCGTTCCTTCTCCTGCACGTCGAGCCGGAGCCCCGGTTACCCGTTAGGTTCTCCGCGACATACCCTTCAGGAAATACAGACTGGCAGAGAATTTCACTCCTTAGCAGTACGCACAAGGAAGCTTCGTGCGTGTGGATGTTATGGTAGGTACCTACTTTTGATTGATTAATAGCAAATCATTTATTACAGAGATCCCACGCATGTCAAACGTGCTACAGAGGCAGTTCTCCAATGAAACCAAACCAGATTAGGAGCAAATATTTTTTTTGTTGGCCTAACTGTAGATTTCATAGCTGGTCTGTTTACAAGGCCCGGAATATGGATTAGGTAGGTGTGGGTTTTAGTGAGGTAAAGATTTAGAATATCACATTCTCAGTGTTTCTTTCCAAATGCTCGACTAAATTTGTAATTGGGCTCCAGTAACCTCACGTACACGACGCAAGCTTTGTTTCACGTCGGTTATCTGTGAGGCCGTGGTATCACTCCGGTCGAGCCGGTCTATTATTGCTGATCTCCCACACTTAATACAATTTTTTTTATGGCATAAGCCGGTAAACGAGCAGACGGAGATCCGTCTTGCTTACCATCAGGAGATCCTGATGGTAAGCAATCGGCGTCGCCCATGGACACCTGGAACACCAGAGGCGTTACAAGTGCGTATCGGCGTCTTGGGGATAAGGAGTCTTTGAGGATCGTTGGGGATTCAGGGATTGGGGAGATTGGGAAACGGGAGGGTAATTGGGCCTCCGGTAACCTCACTCACACGACGAAACACAACGCAAGCGTTGCTTCAAGTCGGTTTTCTGTGAGGCCGTGGTATCACTCCGGTCGAGCCGGCCCATTCGTGCCGAAGCATGGCTCTCCCACACTTTATTTTGAAACATTATTCAAATGATAATTATTAAAGACATAACTACGATAATAATTTATAACGTGTTTATTCATAATGTTAAAATGTGTTGGTAAACGCTAATTCCAATGGTAGAACATAAATAATATTCTAATAATCAGTTGTTATAATACGTATTAATTAAAATGATTTGTTTCACACTCCGATCTTGATATGAGAATGAACGAATTGGCGTTCTACGGTTCATCGTTTCGTTACGATTATAGGCTTTGTGGCTCAAGTAATAAGACGTTTATGTAGCTATATTTATTGAATTACAGTTGTAGATGAATAATGATCCTTTTTGCTTAAGAAATACAGTCTTATGTAGTTTGTTTTTAAGTCACGACAGCCATTGTTATTGGTTTAAAAAAACACGTGCTAATCCGGTATAAAAACATCGGTAGAAAAACATCACAGGAATCCAGTTTCAGACATAAATCTACATACCTGTATTTATGAAATATGAATTAATGTATGTATCCTTTTCTCAATTACATGTACAACTTTAGTGTATTGATATAAAGTCGAAAATCCAATGAATAAATTTGACAACCTGGAGTGGGTTGGTCTCCTGGCTACTGTACGCAAGACTATCCCGTTTTTCATTGTGTTCCTTATTGTCGTACAACGTATAGCCGACATTACAACTATCTTATTATAGGACTGAAAATTAAAAAAAAATTAAGACGAATGGTCCTTGGCAATTGCAGAAGATGCAATCACAGAGAGAGAGAGAGGGTCCTTATTCTCTTTTTAATTATCTCTTTGTAATTGTGACATTCTAGATAGTCAAAACTAAACTGAAACTCTAAAACATATTTGTGTGTCTTAGCATAGACAAAACATGGGCATTATATTTATCTTTAAGATTTAAATTGAGAATATTTTTGTTATCTATGTTTTAAAAATAATAAATGTTTGATTGATTACAAAATTCGCTATTATTTACCTTAAAAAATAATTATTGTTTTTCGTCTTACTCGTAATAGGGTAGATTCCTAAATTTTATTTTAATGTCAGACGGACATTAAAATTAATTTATATCTAACTGACTGACTAATTATATTTTTAATTTTGATACTCTGGATTTTATATTCCGTGACCCGCAACGTAAAAATGATTTTTTTTTTCACTAAATGAAGAGGCAAGTTATACTAATAGCTTGTATATCTAAATCTATTTTCGCATGTGTAAAAATACTGTTAGATCTAGTTCATATTATTGGCTTGATCTGATATGTTGGATTAGCGTTCGCAAGCTGAATGGCGAAATACCTTGACCCAGATGTTTTTGGAGTAAAACTTTGTTGACGTTTGTCTCTGTGTATTTTTTTAACCAAACCTATGTGGATCTATTTATAGGTCCGATTCACTATAATGAGTAGTAGTCCTAATATTGATAACTTACAATATTATTATTTAGTTCACCTTTAGAAGTAAAATAAGTTCAATAGTACATATATTTTAATTTGTATTCCATATATTAATAATTTGTAAATGTAATACTACAATTTTAAAGTTACGTTTGCGCAAAAAAAGCAAAATATTGCAGTTACTATGACGTGATTCGGAACACGTGTCGGAAAGAGATAGTGCTATACAACGTTTATAGCGCTGTTTCGTTTTGTTTCCTAGTAAGGAATAGACAATTTTTTTAAATCATTCGTTCTTTCGCATCACTCAGCAGGAATAAAACATTATTGTTTAATTATGGTCATGGTACGAAATACAATAAGATTGTTTTAAGCTTGAAACAAAACTTTCTTAGTATAAGATTGTGGTAGGCCCCCTGGTCGGTTATGACGTGTGAAACAATGGACTGTTTCAATGTTTTGACGATCTAATCTAGTTATAACTTCATGCTTTGTGTTGCTTGAAGAGGCATGTACTGTAACTGTGAGTTATTTCTTTTATGGTCAAGTATATATGCTTTGCTATAAGGCTTTTGTATTATAATATGACTTATAATTCACATTACTTAATAAACAATTCAATCATACAGTTACTATGAAGTTATTATTTCTTCAGATTTACACTTTAAGTAATTCACGTATATGTCGGTCAAATCGATTGAGTACAATCATTGTACGCTATATGATAAGTATTATTTGTTATCGGGCAGAAAAAGTATTAATAGCCATAATGTTAGAAACACAAGAAAATATAGAAATTTCGAAGAAAACTTTTCTATTCATTTATTGACTATTTTAGTAGTGAAATAGAAGTTTGTGTTGACATTGGTCGGCTAACGGTCGGGAGCAAGGCTGTCTGCTTAGGGTGCGGCAGACGGACCTACGTATACAAATGACGTTATTCAGGGATGAAAGGATGGGTACAAAAGTATTAATAGTAGATGCTTTTGCTTCTAGTCTCAATATAATAGACAAATGTAGTAATATTTCTATGGAATAAGCCCTTGAATGAGTAGACGGATCACCTGATGGTAATGCATCGGCATCACTCACGGACACCTGGATCACCAAAGGCGTTACAACTGTGTTATCAGCCTTTTGGGTATTAGGAATTTGAGGATTGTTGAGGATTCGAGATATTGGGGATTTAGGAGGATTAGGACCTCTGGTAACTTCATTCACACGTCGAAACACAACGCAAGCGTTTAGCGACACTACTAGACTAGTTTCAAGCCATTTTAGGGGCTCATGGTTATAAACAGCATTGCGCGACACACAGTCATGGTCTTTACTATATGATGTGTCTCTAAGTAAATAACATTATGTTAGTAAATAATCTAGGTTTATGGTTCTAATAATAAAATAACCGTGTTATCATTCTCTTTTTTCGCAACATTTTTGTCGGTCCACCTGGTCTTGACTTTTAGTATGACTAAATTTATTAACATGTATAGATAGTTAGATCAGTATGTGCCTCGAGCTCCCGTCTCGACAACGTCTACACAGTCAGAGTCAACAACACGCCTTAATACGAACATTTTCACTTTTCGTCTCACTAGCCAAGTTTCCAACCGGACCGGTTTTAATTAGCATAGCTATTTGACAATTTAAGCCAACTATTCATAAGACAATCAACTCTATGTTTACGTTTTCGTCAGCGAATAAGAACTGTGAATTGATTAAAATCATTCAATTAACACTATTTTTAAACGTTATTTGGGTCAGGCGAAGAAATGATTGAAATGGATAGTTGGACGAATTCATCGTTTCAATTGTAAAGAGTTAAAATCTTGTCACCGCTTAGTCAAACGTTGAATTAATAAATTATGAAATGAAGAAAAGAAATCGTTAGTTTCGCCAGATATTTTATGTTAATGAAACTAATGTGGGATTCTGTGAATAAATTAATTGATTTCGTCACATTTTCAATATCATATAACATAAATAATTTTGTAAAAGCGTGCACGAATTCTGTAATCGTATCGTGTCAATCGATAACGCATAATGAATTTGTATTCAAACAAATATGAAAGCGCGGTGCCGCGTATTCAGCCGTACATCCGGTGTGGATTGCGAGCAACCGTTTATAAGATTTTTAGAAGAAAATTCAGACCTTGAATAACTACGTCACATCTGTTATACAATACATATTTATAATATAGGTACAGCCTCCCTAAATATATTAATTTCAATGCCAATCCGACCCAACCTTGTCCTAACAACAAGGAACATGACACACAAAATAATTATCCAATTTGGATTAGCAGTTCGGGAGCTATACGCGGACAGTACATTCCGGTGATTCATTTTTATAAATTCTAACAAATATGAAGTTAAAACATAAATTTATTTATGTTTATATACAAGTATTTCTTACAATACATATTAGTATTACAATGTGGTGGTATAAACGAATCGGGGTTATGATGTGAGCATAATGGCCGCTGATCGCACATGGCGACCCCGGCCGAGTCGTCATGTTTCGATATCGCACGCCGCAGTATCCGCCGATACGCGTATGTCCGCAAATTGTGCCCACTTATCTCTTGTTGAATTGTTAGGTATTTCGAAAACAACGCTTGCGTTGTTTCACCCTCCTCCCCTTCCCCAATCCCGGAAACCACAACAATCCTCAAATTCCTAATCCCTAAAAGGCCGGTAGAGCACTTTTTTATGGGGCAAGCCCGCCACAGCCTCCCATAACCGCGGTAACTCCTGTTACCCAGGATCTAGAGGAGATACACCGGAGGCCCAATTACCCACCCCTTCCCCAATCTCTCCAATTCCTGAATCCCCAAAGATCCTCAAACTCCTAATCCCCAAAAGGCCGGTAACGCGCTTGTAACGCCTCTGGTGTTCCAGGTGTCCATGGGCGACGGCGATTGCTTACCATCAGGTGATCCGTCTTCTCGTTTACCGGCTTATGCCATAAAAAAAGCCTCATGATATAAGTAGATTATTGTATGCATGCGATTGTTATACAAATAGCCATTAATTGCATGTAATGTAAATATAAACGATTGATATACAAACGGCCTTGGTATCATTATTATATGTAGAGGTATAGAACTAATAGAAGGTCATCACGAACCTTTCCTAATATGATCCATGTCCGAAATTTGAAGTGCTAATTATATTCTGTAATTAAATATTGCATGTGAGATATATATAATTGTTTTATAGAAAAACATACATAAGGCAACAGAATTTTAAGTTATCCCTAACTGTCTAATGGATAATCAACTTTAAGTTTTTGTAACTAAATTGAATTTGAGATGGTCGGGTTTACACTTGCGGCAGTTCTTCAACATATCATATCTTAAAAGTGGCCTATGCCTATGTTATTCCAGACTCTAATCAACCCCTGTTCCAAATATTATTTTGATCCCTTCAGGCGTTATGACGTGAAGGAGTAACAAACAACAAACAACAAACATACGAACTTTAGTATTAATAATAGTAGTAGGTAGGCCGATAATCATAAATCTATTAATCATATCCAATATACCTCTAATCGTGAGTCGTTATCATGAACATGACACATTTCGTTTTAAAATTGTAAATGCTACTTGTACGTGTATAGAGGTACATAATGTATTAAATTTTGTATGTCTACAGCACTGCAGTATATTAATCATCAGTCAGTTTTTATTAGTGTTCAGTAAAGAAGAATGTACCTGTCTGTAATATTATAGGTAACGCACTGTTTTATCCAGAGGTTTAATGAAAAAATAGGCAGAGGTGCACATGTAAAATATAACACCAATTTTTGGCGAACTTCAAAAAAAGAATCAGTCAGTTTGCCTTGTACGTATGACATGTGCGCGATTATCTCATGATTGGCTACACCAATTTTGATTCGGTTTTCAGTAAAATGTTTGTTAACCGACTTCAAAACGAGGTATTCAGTTTGAGGAGGCAATGTGACCTCCATCAATCAAGCACAATTACTTACAAAGAAAGTCTAATAACTGAATCACCCTGTTGACGTGTTAGGAATATACCAACATTATGACAAATCTGCGCATCAGACAAGCAGTAATACATCCGACATAAACTTTCGCATTCATCAATTTGGAGGACGCACTCTGATTCAAGGGACAAACAAACTAAAATGGTTATAATTGAATTGAAAACCAACTGGTCATTAAGATCAATTTAATCAACAAAGGGACGTATGAATGTCATAACTAAATTAACTCCGCTACATAAATATGAATTTGTTACTAAACAAAACGTTTGCACGGAATACTAACGTACAAAACAAGTCCATATGATATTAAAACTTACGTACAGTTTTAATAGAACCTAAAATACAATGAACGAATACCTTTGCTTAATACTTTTTGATATAAAACATAATATTATACAATGCCACATGTGTATCCCGGGGCCCAATCGCTGAACCACGTATTTGTGTTTTTTTTCATGGGGCTAAAATCATCGAATGACTGCTCCCGCCTAATGTCCGACTCTTACTGACTAAAAACCACCCCGTTCTTTCACCTGCACGTCGAGCCGGAGCCCCAGTTACCCGTTAGGTTCTCCGCGACTCATCTCTGAACCACTTGCTAATTCAACTAACGAAGCAATCGCATTATCATTAGTTAGAGTAATTAGCTATTCGTAGGTCAATATGTATAGAGTGGCAATGACATGGCCATCATGGTCAATGGTCAAGCTATGGCAATGATCTGACCTTTGCGGACCTTTAAGGACAACACTAGTTATGGTTGAGCAGTGTCGATGACTGGTTTAGGACTTAATAGCTGTGTGTAACTGCGTATGTTATACCTTTATAACATACGCAGTTATTATAATCTTTGTATTTGTATTTTGTATTTGTATTTTTATAAAAAACCTTGCCCCACATTAGGATTTTCTTCTGTGTCGTGGGTGCGTTTACAAACATACAAGTTCACATACACAATGACACCCAGACCCGAAACAACAATTTGTGGATCACACAGTGTTGTTCCGTGCGGGAATCGAACGACGACAACCCGCGACACGTTGCACGTCAGCCGGTTGCCCAGCCACCGCACCAACCGTGCAGTCTGCAGTTTGTATTATAACTTTTGTGGGACATACTAAATTAATTATTATGTTTTTCGGCTCATTCACGTAACCATTTAATGAGGAACTCAACTGGTTTCAAGCCATGCTCGAGGCTCATACTCTTGAGCAGCATTCCGCAACCGGCGACGCGGCGATTGTCGCGCTTTGAATATGAATATAAGCCTCTAGCATGGCTTGAAACTAGTCGAGTTCTTCGTCGAATGATTACCTGAGTAAGCCGTAAAAACATAATATATAAAGTTAATCTTGTTACTCATGCTAGCTGATTAATGGTTTGTTGGTTTGGTTGTAAAGGGGACTATTAAGTAAGGGTCCGATAGTTTCCATAGTCAGATATAGCAAAAGACTCACCCAGTTTTAGATGAAAAGTTGTTATTACAAGTTAATAAATATCGGTTAAATTAAGGATACTATAGGTAGTGACAAGAAAGTCAAAGTCAAAGTCAAACATTGAAAACAATATAGTTACTAAGAAATATAAGATACCCATATGTTGTGACATGTTAAAATACTGACTAAAAGTAGGATTACGAGAGGGATATTGTTAGTAACTTCGGCAATGGGGAAAATCATACAATGACTTCTACCACCTTAGGTGAAGCGAGGAGTGTCAGACTCTTACTGACTAAAAACCACCCCGTTCCTACTTCTGCTCTTCGTGCCGAAGCCCCGACAACCCGAGCTCCGCGGCTACGTATCGATATTAGCCTTACTGGGCCCCATATATCTTAGGAACGTGCGCTTGTGTGAACAATATATGATTGTGATGAAACTTAAAGAAGGATTGAAGTTGGCACTCTTGTAGTCTTTACCTACCTCTATGGAATAACGACCTCGCATACATCAATATGTATGAAATTGGAATACGCAAGAAGGATTGTAATACATGTCAGTGGAATGTCCTGGGCCGTATCGAACTTCACGGTCTAATAATTTTTCCGCATGGCAGGCAATACATATTAAATCGAAATTGGGAATGTCGGGTGAGTGGTTCCAAAAATTATATGGCAGTATCAGTTACTGGCCAAAGGGATAGGCAGATGTGCTTTTGTGGCTGTTCAATTTATTTATTTTCTGGTTACATCCGCGCGGTTTCACGAGCACTGCTCGGAGCCTATTGTATTCACATCCTATTTTCAATATGAAGACACATCTTATCTTTTACTATACTACTTACTATATCTAAAAAGCTAAAGAATTTGTTTGTTGGTTTGTCTGTTTGAACGTGCTTCTGTTTGAACCAGTACTTCCTTAGATTACTAAGGTACGTACAAAATTCGTAGAACAGTATCGTTTTTGACGTTTTGATAAAAGTATTAAATTTGACTAGTTGTCAACTACCGTATTATTGATACATATTTTTTTTATAGGGCCTAGCCCGCCACAACCTCCCAAAACCGCTTTAATGAGATGGTTCTCCCAGCTAATACTATTTTGACACAACAACAAGCATTTTTTTAAGGGGGAAAATCATAGTACGACTTCTCCCGCCAGGGTGAGACGTAAGTGAGGTTTAGGTATTTGAGGATTAAACTCCTAATCCCCATAATTATTATTTCATTAGTAATTATCAAAATAATAAAATATTTTAATAAAACGGCAAGATATTACAAAAAATGCTTCGATTTTGATTAGAAAACATAAGTGATTGCGTATTATAATTTTGAATACCAATCAGGTACTTACATAGGTACCTACATCACGTTATCTTGCTCATAAAACAACGATTTAATGTGGTGATCATGTTAACACACTTTTCTGATTATAGCAGCAATAAAAATGCAATTTCCCCGAATGCGGTAAGAAAACCTTATGTCGTTACGTAAGGCGACGTCGTAATGTATCGTAAAACATCCAAATATACAGATGAACTAATACACAAGGTGTTGTTTTAAAGCCGCGTCATTTTCTAGGAGGAAACTCGGCTGTCGATTCTGAGTCCGAATTAATAAAAAAGATTGTAGGTAAATATTTTTCATTTTTCTGTAAATTACGGGAATCCGTAAGTGCGAACTACACGCCGCCGTCTTGTAACTAGTTTTATAACGCGGCTTAACACACTCAAACTCAAACACGTAATTGATATTATTCCTAATTCCATAAAACTCCAATAAGAAACATTGCTGTCGCTTATTCTGAAATACTGTCGAACTTAAACGATTTATTATAGCCGTATTTTTAACGATTGGCCCGAAGTTTTCTCTTACATTTAACCTTTATGACTTCTGTGAATTGCCCCCGAGAAATGCCACATTTTAAAACTACACTTGTACCTATATGTATATCGTGATGTGTACAAATTTATCATATTGGGATTTAAGTGTGAGAGAGTCATGCTTCGGCTCGGCACGAATGGGCTGGCTCGACCGGAGTGATACCACGGCCTCACAGAAGACCGACGTGCAACGACGCTTGCGTTGTGTTTCGTCGTGTGGGTGAGGATATTTTTTTAAATATCGTTTATCAAATGATATAAAAATTAAGAAGTTTTAATAATTTTTTCTTGCGCATATTGGGGGCCCCCGTAGTCGGGAGGTATAGCACCTCCCGACTATGTAGGTATACCTTCGTGTATTAATTTATATACGAAATTCTATTGCACCAATAGACATTAACTAATGGCCAATCAACTTTGAACTATAAAAAGGTCACCGGTATAACATTTAGGGTGACCTAATCAATATACAAACTCTAAACAAGACGTCAATTTCGCTTATGCAATCGAATTTAGTTTTTTAATTAATTAAATATTAAATAGAATATAAGCCAATTCGTTAAATAAATACCTACGTCAAGTTCGACGTATATTATGTACAGCTTGAGTGGATAAAGACAGCTTGATAAAGACTCCCTCGTTGGCCGAGTGGTCGCAAGTGCGACTGCCGGGCAAGGGGTCTCGGGTGCGATTCCCAAGTCGGGCAAAGTATTACTAGGTTTTTTTACAAAATCTCAATAGTAGCACGGAGTCCGGAATTATGCCCGGTACATGGTAATGGGACCCATAACATAAATAATGAAAAGTGTTTAATGTGTTACATTGTACAGTGGCATTGACGGCCGTAATGTACACCTCTGCCTACCCCTTCAGGGATAAAAGGCGTGATGCTATGTTATGTTATGTTGATTAAGATTGGAGACAGCCGCTGGATGCAGATCTACTTATACCTATCAGCCTTCTAGAGGTCATTGGAAAATGCCTATAAAATTAGAATACATTTTTTTTCATGAAGGAAGTATCCTTTAACTTTTGAAGACATGTGTTTTGGGAGAGAAGACTAGGGAGTACGAGAATTTCACCTCACTAAAATCATCCATCATTAGCACCTGTAAGATGGTCCTATTAATATATCAAATCCCGGAAAGGACTATGCGCCTAGTTCTTTTAAAATATTCTAGAATAATTTTCTGTGGGATCAATTAGTGGGCATTTTTATCGTTTTATTTATTGTCTATAGTATTTAGGTTGTTACAATCTTCCAACTTCCAATGATAATAGATTAGATAAAACTGCAATGAATTGATTACACAGACACTTCATGCTTCGTTAGGTATCTAGCAAATAAAACATCAATTGTTTTCGCTCTAAATAAAAATATGGGTGAGCAATTGGCCCCACCCAATACTTCGCTATTACTTAGGCAACTTAAAATTTACTCTTATTTTTCTTTTGATCAAAATAAAACTATAGTTCCATGATTTTAAAGTCTACATCGTTTTAATAAATTTAATCTTTATTAGATGTGGTTTTGTAGCTGAATATTAACTTCTTAATCTTTGTGATATGCCTATTAGCTGCAAATTACTTTAATAATGCAACATAATTAGATTTTCATGGGAGACTTTATTTTATGTATTTTAATCTGGCAACACTTTACGGAAGTTTGTTCTCGTTTTTTTTTTAAATCAGTAAAGATATAAAAGTTAAACATGATTACATGAATTATAATTTACGATCATTTGGGAACTTCTTTTCATAAAAATAGTTAAAGTAAAGTAGACTTTACGAAGGTTTATTTCAGGTCAAAAATGCATTAAACTATAAAGAACGCTATACAATAAAATTCTAGGAATAGTTTCGTTATGGCGAGCGGTGGACCCATTGTGTCGGCCATAACTTCGTGTGAGGTGACAATCGAGTCAGGGTTACCACAGCTAAAAGAATATTTTACCGTTCACAACGCACACTAATTCATTATTTATATACGACTGATTATTTTTCTGTGGAACATAACATGAATAACTTAATTATGAATCCTGCAGTGTTATTAGGAATTTTAACTTCAAAGTTGTCATAGAAAACGATACTCAATTTAAATTATTAAGCAAGTTCAAATTATTTATCTACAAGTCAATTACATACATAATCCCATAATTTTAAGTGTGGGAGAGCCACGCTTCGGCACGAATTGACCGGCTCGACCGGAGTGATACCTACCACGGCCTCACAGAAAACCGACCTCCCGAATCCCCGCATCCTCCACAATCCTCAAAAACCCAATTCCCAAAAGGCCGGTAAAGCACTTGTAACGCCTTGGTATTTCGAGTGTCCATGGGCGGCGCCGATTGCTTACCATCAGGTGATCCGTCTGCTCGTTTACCGGATCATGCAATAAAAAAAAAATCTCAAACCTCAAGTCTCCCATGGAGTAGGCAGAGACTATAGAACGCCAGTTGCGGCGATTCTTACATAGGTACCTCTTTCGCTTCATCAACAGTCATAAGTCGTATGAATGCTTGTCGGTTAAGGGTACCTACTTTTAAAATAACCTAGTCAATTACAATCAGTAACTAATGATGAGTAGGAATTACATTTAATAATATCGTCTTCCTCTGCCTTACATTGTAATTAAGAATATGCCTATAACGGTGTCAAAAAATTGTAATTACTATGCGGCATACAAGTATAATTTGTTGCATGTACCTCTATAACCATCGAAGCAGTGATGTCTAATTATAACTAATTTGAATTAAACACGACACCAATCCTTAATCTTTTGTATTCAAATTCAACTTAGTTTTTTGTCTTGCCTAATTCACTGGGTTCACGTTTCATAGTCATACATTAAATAGCTTTTGAATAAAAGATGTTGCAAATCTTTTTATCTTAATTACAATCGGAATTATAGGATTGCATCCTGCCTTGGTATTGATCGACTTTTACTTTTTATATCAATAGGTTACTAATTATAATATAATGTAACTTAGAATTCAAATGGTTCAATGTGAGCATTCATTCATTATTGCAACAGTACTCGATACTATACTATTATGAATGTAGCTGCCGATGTATGCATATTGCCTACTTATATTTTATTGTACAGTCTATATGATGAAATAATTGTAATGACATTCAAATAACTAAATTGGGACGATCAGTCATAAAGTACCCAATAAGCATTACAATGTGTTTCGCAAACATGATTACCAACCTTTGTGGAAGCCATTTTGTTATTCGATTTTCAAATCAAAGTCTAAGTAGACATGTGTCAGTCAACCAGGATAATGTGTTGTGTTGCCATACGTAATAATTTAAGTATAACTTTGGGTATTTAATTTTTATTAACAGACATATTAAAGCGATCTTTACAGTATTATTTTCTTAATAGGATCGTGTTTAATTACGTTTAGAACTATTGTCTTATTTTGAAAAGTCATCAAAGTTCCAAACGTCTGTTACTAATACTTAAATCTGTAATTTATCTCCATTCTTATAAATAGACAAATGGAATTGTAAACGGTTTTATGGCTCGTTTACGACCCCATAATTGTCTCCCTTTATTTCTAAACTTCATTGAAGTGAATCGTTATTTATTTTAATTCGTAATATTACGACATACATATCGTATTTTATTGTTTATTAAGAAAATATTAATGTGTAAGCTAGTAAGACATAAAAACCTAGTAATCTGCATAACATGAAGCGTAAAACTTTTCATCTACTTTCGTGCAATAGCTGGGTAATTCCTGCTGTAGATAGTGCAAACAATTTTCAACTTTACTATCAAGTAAATAGACACGTATTTGGTATGATTCTTTGTAATATAAACGGTACAAAAATTGCATCTTTGAAGTGTTCTTATTATTGCTAACATCATTAAAATGGCTACTCTATTTAAGCCGTGTGAAAGATTCTAACATAAATTTAAAGTATTTTGTCGTTGAAACGCCATACGCAACACATATTTATTTTAGTATGTAATTACGACCTTGTTTTATCAAAAATACATTAGGCGTGTTCGAGATATTGTCATCCGTTACATATATCTAAACGCCATTAATATGTAACTTTTTAGCTGACGTTATTTCATATTTTTTCCAATCATAGACGTCAAGGCGAATATAATATATGAAAGTGTATGACTAATATAATAATAGAATGTAATTATGTAATTAACTACCCATGCGTAATGTATTATATCAACTAACACAATGAGCCCGTGTTGTATGTAAATATATGGTATTTTTTCTTGATATGATGAAAAAATTGACAACGTATTGAATGAAGCCTACACTAACAAATAACGTGTCTGGACCTAAGTATAGGCTAGTTCTCAAAACTTACATGATCACTTTTTGACAGCAAGTGGTCAATGACCCAGAAAACAAAAGACACATTGTTGTTCTTATTTAATTCGGTTATTGTTTTGTTGATATGGTAACAAACAATCAATGACGACAATGCAAAACCAGTGCCAACATTGATGGTATCAATTGAAGAAAAATCTGGACGCGAACAACTAAATCAAATGTTGGAATAACGCAATAAAAGAAGAAAACTCACCGTTCTACTAGAGGAACCAGGTTATCAAGGAATTCGAAGCCACAATGCGTTGTAGCCGTGATTGTCTCATAACACTGGACCGGGCCGTGGTTAGCGCGCACGTAGTTCTTCAGCACCCAATACTCCCCCCGCTGCAAAGTCTCAGGAAAGAAATCCTTGTCTTTACAACCGAGGATTGCTTTAAGTGTCATCAGCGTGGAGTTTGTTAGCACATTCTCGTCGTAAGGTTCTTCATCTAGTATATTTGCTTCAGATGGCACGGCACTCACATTTTTCTCTACGTCTGATGCTGTACTAGATGCAGTTTTATTAACAGTGGACATTGTAGTCATAGCTATTTTCTGGGAAGTGAACTCTGTTAACTTTCGCATGTTTGCATCTGTAAAATTTGCTGTCATTTCTCGTTCCTTATCTTTGAGGTACCTTATTTCTGCAGTTCTTTCGGAGCCATCAACCGTGATGGGCACCCACTCGGCCCCCGGGGCACTATTACCAGAATAATGCAACGCTACGTAAAATAACCCGACGATGACCACTATGCTGACCCTAAATATTAAGTTGCGGCGGTTGCCCAGGATTAGTATAAAATTAGGCACTTGCATTTTTATAAACTAGTGTTAACTATTCGATTTTATCTACAACGTCCTTCGTCGTCCTCTAGGACGTAGTTTCCTATAGAGTACAGATTGTGTCAGCATCACAGATTAGTGTGTCATCATCAGCAGAGCTGAGCTGCACGCCGGGCCGGCGCCGCACTTGCCCCTGGAACAATCAGAAACACAAATTCAATATGGCTACCTCATTCCTTCAGTTACTGTTATTGGTATTTAAAGAATATTGATTCAGGAAATGAACACGATGGGTTACAGCCGCTGATGGATAAGCATTATAATTTTCTATCATAAAATACTCATCAAAATTGATTGGTATCTAATCCTAAGTATTTATTGCAAAACCCATAAAAAAATACGGAAGCTCAATACGGTACTTAAATTATTAAAGGAGTAAGTGAAACAGGTAAACCTTAGGTATGCTCATCTTCACAAGATTTTATAAAAGCGAAAGAGTGTTTGTCTGTCTCTTATGATGCACCAGAGTGCGTGGTTTATATATTATTACCTTTGCACTACATAAGTACTCGAGCTACGCATTAGCTTCACTCACTTCATTTCACACAAGTATACCTAATACCTTCCTACATAAGATCGAAATTAATATTACCAGTTATAAGTTATTTGCTAATTGACCGTCTGGAACGGACGCTTTAAGAGTAATTTTAATCTTTAATTATCAAGTAGAGTTCTGATTAGTGTTTATCGAAGTACTATCCTCGTAATTTAGATCTGTATCTGCCGCGGGATAAATTAATCCAGGTATTTTATCTTTGTACCTAATGCTTTAGACATGCAACTTTAGTGGCTAGATAGATGCACTAAAATACATTTTAAACTGGATCATTTAACCTGTATGCTTGAATAAATCCGGTGTCGATGTCAAAGGATAGAAAATCAATATAACTTTCTCTATTAATATTTCATTGCTTCAATGAAATTCAAAACCATTTTTCTTGAAATACCTATACAGCTTATTCACGTAATTTGATCTAAGCTCGAATAGTTTCAAGCTAAATCGGGACTCATACTATGTGTTATAGTAGTTTTATTAGAGCGAAAGTTTACGTTAGTAAACTGTACCTATATTTCTGCGAAATAGTACGTCTCGTTTCGTTTATAATAATTTGTATAGCTAAAAAGGTGAGGGATAACTTTTATATTAAATCTATCAGCAGTGTAGTTAAGAGTAATATATGTTCTTACGAATAATAACGTTATTGAAAGGTGCAAAACAATATATCACACCTGTTAGTAAGGGTTTTATCTATCAGTCAGCATCTTTACATTATTTACATAAATACGTACTACGTCTAATGCGAAATACGAAGCACCATGGCAGACTCACAAAATCTAAAAAAATAACTTGAAAACCTTTTTATTATTAACCGACTTCAAAAAAAAGGAGGAGGTTCTCTGTTTGACCTGTATATACCAGTTATCACTGTATTCTTCTAGCAGGTGTCGTTAGAGCCTACAATAGAGCTAAGACACTACACATTTGAGAAAGACTGGGCAGTGGCAGTCTTTGATAAGCCTTTTATCAACTAACCCACGGAGAATATGGTGGAAGATAGAGGAGACCATAGCCTAATATAAGCCTGTCAAAGGGCGTCGATGGGATAAGCGGGTAAACGAGCAGACGGATCACCTAATGGTAAGCAATAGAACACCAGAGGCATTACAAGAGCGTTACCAGCCTTTTCGGGATTAAGAATTGAAAGATTGTTGGGGATTTAGGGATTGGGAAGGTTAGGGAAGGTTAGGGAAGGAGTGGGGGGAATTCGGCCTCCGGCAACCTCACTCACACGACGAAATACAACGCAAGCGTTGTTTCATGTCGGTTTTCTATGAGGCCGTGGTATAACTCCGGTCGAAACATGTCTGCGATAATAATGTCTCATTATGCGTCAGAATATATGGTTCTTACTTCTTTCATTTCATGTGACTCGGAAATCAATCGCAAGATCTCATGAAACAGTTTGACAATTGATCCAATAGTTTTAATCAATGAAACGATAATTTAGATATTATGAATACATAGGTATTTAGAACTGTTACAATGCGTCTGGGTTGGTTCTCACGCCCATTAGATACATCGAGCAGAACAATCTGACTGTGTATAAATCATCTCATGAGAATTGTATGTAGTTGTGTTTTAATAATTTCAATATTAAATAATGTTATATTTTTCGTTTGTACGTTGTTTAAGGTTCGTAGTTTTTTCTCAGTTAATCTATAACCATGAAGGAGGATAAAGGTCATAGAATTCGTGCTTTGTTTTGGCACATTTCAATGCAATCATTGAGACATAGAGATTTTAATTAATTCAGTCAGAAGTACCTATTTAGCTTTGACGTACAAACCAAATTGTTTATTAATTCTTTATCCTTTTTCTTTATTAGTTCTTTAACGATTTTTTGGGAATCTCTATATTTATAGGGACTGTTTAGTAAACTGTTGCGTTGTCAGATTTTCGGATGTCCTGATTACCACTATATACAGGATACTGATACATAGGTATCTATTAGTGATACCTGCTGGTCTATTCTGTAAGCGTTGTGTGAACTCTCAAAGTGAGCTCGGTCGCATTCTCGCCCATTATTGGTCGAGATTATTTTCACAATCAATGACATGGCGGACTGCGATCGAGCTCACTTCGAGAGTTCGAATTGACATCTTACAGAATAATCTAGCTGATACCTATGTAAGAATCTATGTTCTCACTATTCTTTTGATTTTTGTTATCTGTAGCCACAAACAATCTAAGTTGTTAGTAATTAAGGATATAAAGATTAGCGAGATGCAATTGTACTTGTAAGTCAAACGCTAAATAATTCTATGTAGGTATGGTCATAACCGCTTGGACCTTTTTAAATGCCAAATGTAACAACAATTTTTACACCATTAAAGCCCAAATTATATTGGTTTAAATGTAATAATCGAAGCTACTTCAAATAATTACGTAAGTGAAAATTACTTACAATGAAACACGTTTTGCCCTTGATTGGTGCTTGAATTATAAAAAGCCACAATTTGTGGGGAGTGCTCCTACGTAGGCTAATGGACGTATTTTAGTATTTTTATCGACTTCTGTAAGACACGCGAACGGTCTATGAATAATAGAAATGTGTCAGAAGAACGCTTATTTGGTCGTGAAATGGGACACATTAAATATTGGCCGGTTTCAAGGACTTTCTAATGATGTAGTATTGATTTAGTATTAAAGTTTTTTGTGTTTAATTGTATTTTGGCAAATATATAACGATAGTTGTATTGACTTTTGGATATGTTGAAGGATGTTTTTGAGAAACTTGAATCGACTTTGGTCGTACATTTTGCAGATGGAGAGCAGAATCTAATATTCTTGGACCATACATGTATGTAAACTGACTTAATGCTGATATTTTTAATAATTCAAAGTTTACGGCTCTAGTTGTAAGCGGTTGGTTATCGTGGCCTAAGAAACAATATCCCTATATTACCTCTATAGTTCTATGCAAAAACAAATTGTGGGTAATAAAGAAAATAAATTATTTTGATGGTTAACCGGAATCCGACCTTGACTTTGTAATATCGTTCGACCGTAAAACTACTATGGACCGTGTAATAGAGTATTCCTTGACCACTAGACCACTTAAGTCGCTATTACTCTTTGAATAGAGCTTTTGTGGTTTTATATCTTGCCTATAATAGTCATCTATATTGTGGGAAAAACGCAAAAATTAATTAGCAACTATATCTTTTTATTTGCATATAAAATTCGCTAGCTAATTGTCTTATGTAAATTGTAACTAAGTAAACAACGTCGAGATAATTTTTCAGATATGTATGAATTTGACTCTTTAATGGTATGTACAAAGTTCAATTTTCATTATTCCTTTTTCCGTCATTGTTCGCTTTTACGTTGTAGAAACATAATAAGGTTTTTTATTTATCTTTTTTTAAAGTCATTACGTACACAAAACATAGGATAAGTAATGTCTATTATTTCGTTAAAAGACAGAGAGAGGGGTAACCAATGCCTCATTTCCAGAGCTTTAATTCAAACGTAGAACTTTGAGAACAGTAGTTAGACCTCAGCATTCACTAGACCAACATCAGGCACATAATTACATACCCGAGTAATTTCCCATATCCTTTTCTATACGAGATACCACAAAAATATCGTAGCTAGTGCCACCATTTTGTTAAATTCTTCAAATGTTATCTTTGCAGAACATTTAAACTTTGTCGAGTTTGAAATAGCGCTAATGCTTAGTTCAGCAGGTGCAAAAATCGGTTCGCATACATTCCATCTGTTAAGGTATTTTCACACTACGCTAACTCTACGTTTGTTTACCGCATTTCTAACGCACTCGAAAAGTTTCTACAGAAGTAGCTTTGACATAAGTGTCAAGTTTAGCAGCTGGGTTGGAGTTAGCAGTTTTAAGGTTTATCACAGAGCATTGCTTCCCGTTTCCTATCAATATGTAGTGCTTTAGCCGTTTCTTAGGACATCCGTAAGATGAGAATACAGGGTGTAAACGAAACGCTCCCGTAAAACGCCGACGGGTGATGGTAAAAAAATAATTTTATGAAAGTCATAGAAGTAATAAGGAATTAAATTAATTGACTGCACGGTTGGAGCGGTGACTAGGCAACTGGCTACCGCGCAACATGTCGCGGGTTCGATTCCCAGACGGAGCAACTCTTTGTGTGATCCACAGATTGTTGTTCCGTGTCTGGGTGTAATGTGTATGTGAACTTGTATGTTGGTCAACGCACTCATGACACAGGATAAAATCCTAGTGTGGGGCAACGTTTAAAAAAAATAGTTGTGATCAACCGCTCAAGGCTGTTGTTGATGTTGCGTGAATGACACGTAAATATAAACGAATAAAATTGCAGATTTTTTTGTCAGTGTTTTCGGAAGAGTTCCCTTTACACCCTGTATCCTATCGTCACCACACAAACTTTAATTTCTATTTAAGTTTCTTGCGTTGTCGTTGCGTTCAAAATCCTCGTGTGTATAATCGGAATCCCTTACTTTGTCACTGGCCAATACAATGGATCGTAAGTTATGGCAAAGGTTTACATAGTGATTTTAAACTATTCATTTTCCCTGAGCTATGCAAATATGTTAGGTTTTGCGGTCAAACATGGTTCTGTACATCAACGTTCAAGTGTCCGTTGTCCGGTAATGTAGGTTACATTGTAGTAAGTGCAGGTCTTTACATTATAAGGAAATTCCTAGAGATGGTTTATAAGGTTTTCCTTAATCACCATTTTAGAACGCACTGATGCAATTCCTAGGAGTCTTTTAGTCTAAGATTATAAGCGTTGCGTTTCTGTAAAAAAAATAATCTTGGTAAGTAAAAAATAGAGAGATAATAATTTATTTGCCATTTAGCGTGATGCACCAAATACACAAACATAAATAGTAAAAACAATAAAAAGTAACAAAAAAATAATAATAAGAGGCAGATACAACAAGGTGGCAATATGTGCATGACAAAAGCGCTTGGCAATTCTGTATGCCTCAATTATGTATCTAACTATTGCATATCTGGCTAAAAAAGTGAAGATTAGATATCCCTTTATCGTCTTCTCCAATGATATCTTCTGATTTATGTCGTAGTTCCCACTACGACATAAATCAGAATCTAATCTCTATCTAAATTAGTAGTTCATGTCCTTGCAACGCACTTGTTTGTTTGTTTCAGTGCTCTCACGATTGGTATCTACTGTGAATCTCGATTTATAGGTGTTGCAGTCAGTACCTTCTTTACCATAAGAGCACTCGGGGCCTGTGCCCAAGTCTCCCATCCTCAAACAGCTCCGGAGGACTGACAACCGGCAACCGGCAACCGGCTGCCCCGCGACTCGTAAGGAGCAAATCTTTGTGTAATCCACAAATTGTTGTGTCGGATCTGTATGTGAACTTGTATGACACGATACAGGAGAAAACCCCAGATCCCAGTGTGGTGCAACGTTATAAAAAGAAGCTAATTATGTGCCGAAGTTCCCCAGCGTAATCTAAGTCGGCCCAGGGTGCTTTCTCTTGAAATCAATGTCAATGTCAATGCAATTTCAATTCAATAAAATCACAATAATTATTTAATATCAAAACTATATAACCCCTATCGTAGCTGTTAAAATAGCAGTCTGAGTACGGAATATACAGCCAAATTCAATAGCATTTAGTTCATTTAATATCCATGTAATACGGATGTAATGGGCGCTAGTGTCGCCACTCGAGAGTACGAAATTTCCCAATACCAATGTCGATCGATCAGAATTGGATTCAAGAATAAGCCAGGTTGCTGTAGCTAGGTAAATGTGACAGGCTTGTTCCTATTTCTTCAGGGAATATTTATCGTAACACGTGAAAGGCTTTTCATATTCATGTACTTAAAATAAATATAAGTCTGAAACAGGCTTCAAATTCGTGAGCATTACAACACTTCACCGGGTTCACGTGTCCAAATATTAGTGTTGACATGAAAACTATCCTTAACTCACTGAGAATAGAGTTGGTAATGTAACATAGGAACATTCAGACTAATCTGTTCGATTCAATGTCACCAATTTGAAAGTCACGTGAAGTGGATGATTACTGTCATAGACATATTTTGTCTCGTTTGTCTAGCTGGTGCGTCATTGTCCGTAAAAAACTTAACTTCAATGTTACTAGGAACAGTTTCATTTGGGTTTTAATTCGGTGATATATCGTACCGAAAATCCCAAGAATTTGTTCATACAAAAGTAGTCTCTGAACATCAGAAATAAGGTCTAAAATAGAGTTAGTGTACCCGTGACCGCTTGGGGGTTGAACATTGTAAGTAATTGAAGGAAATTCTTTGAAATGACAATATCTGTGACTTGCGGCCCTCCCTTCAATCAGGGACGATAATAAGTTTTATGGGATACCGTGATGGTAAGCAAAATATCATCAAAAGAGTACAAATAAGTTAGTCTTATAGGTATTTAAGTGATGTCGTGGAATGACAATTTCAGTCGAATCAGCCCATTCGCACCGAAACATGGCTCTCTGCGTTTTTCTGTTGAAGATAACCATATAGGTTATTAATACACTTCATCATCAATAGCCGGAAGACGTCCACTGTCAGACGAAGGCCTCCTCCTTAGTCCTCTACGTCGAAAGACGACTCGCCACCTGCATCCACTGGCTCCTCACAACTCTGGTGATGTCGTCAGTTTACTTAGCGGGAGGTCTGCGAACGCTTAAGTATTTTTTTTATAGGACCGCTCCCAAAACCGCTGCAACTCATGTAAGCCAGGATCTACATTAGCCAGGTCCGGCGCGTCCCAGAGACATGAGTAACTGTCTTGGTTCCCGCAACGAAGTGAATCAGAAGATATTATAAGAGGAGAAGAAGAAAAAACTATAGTTTCCAATTCCCTCAGTGAATTACCGCAGGAGACAGAATGAAAACAAAGTATACAGAACTTGTCCATAATATAATTACGTTACATGTTGTTAAGAGTGTTTAGTTCGTTTCACGATGTGAGATTACTATCAGATGACTGGCCGTTAAAAGTAAAACCTTGGGACACAATACAAGGTGAGTTACTTGAAAAAGTACTGAAAGTTCCAACTTACTAAATGTATGTAAGTGTAAGTCACATTGACCTAAAACCAGTACAGTCGTAGTATACTACGATTTTACTTTTAAGTAGTACATTATAAAAATAAAATGAATGTTGCTGAGAGCAAAACTCAAGAACAGCTGTATCGAATTGGATAATACTCTTTGCTGCTGCACGTAAGTACGATAAGTTTCTGTTTTATAGTTTAGGGAATAAGAGGACAAAATATCTTGACGCTTTTAGATGAGAAAGATAAAAATAAGGTCCACACTTTGAACAGATGTTTATATACCAAATATTTTATTAAATTAATAATTTTAAGAGTAATAATACCTCTAATATCAGCTAATAACATTCGAAGTACAGTCGAAGATGTGAACTACAGATCATGTAGGACTTTGTGTTCAGTAAACGTTCCATTAACCACCAATCCAAAGAGTTCTAACTAATTTTAATTACAAAAACAAAAATTTTTATTACCACACAAGTATTTATGCGAAACTCAAAATTAAAAATGCAATTATTTAATCTAATCTAATTAGTAAATAAAAACCGAAAACGTTATTAAAATAAGTATCAAGGTCATGAAAGTAAAAATAAACGAAGCATATAATGCGTTCATCTCATTATGTATAAGTAAGTAATAATTTATTCATTGCGGACAGTTGCGCCGGCGCAGGGCGTAACATACAATGCGCAAGCGACCTTCAGAAGGGAAAGTGTTTTACTTAAACGGATTATAATGCCTACTTAAAGCTACTGGACGAGGAAAGCATGACAAATGTGAGTTTAACATAACTCGGCGTATAAAAGGTTTCGTTTTTAAATGTAGAATACATGTCACTGCTTTATGGTTCTATGAAAAGTACGTTATAACCGTCATTTGAGATTTGTCTCTGTTCCAAATTTAAATTGTAATAAAATAAAAAAGGTTGGGTAGCAACTCGGTTCTCCATTTATAAAGCTATGCTTAGGACAGATAAAAAGACTTTTAAGCAACAAGGTTTTTATGTCAGTTTATGTTTGTTATGGCTACTAAGTTTTTTAAGGGCTAAAATCATCGAATGACTGCTCCCGCCTGGGTGAGGCGGGAGGGAGTGTCAGACTCTTACTGACTAAAAACCACCCCGTTACTTCTCCTGCACGTCGAGCCGGAGCCCCGGTAACCTGTTAAGCAACCATAAGTCACCTCTCTGGGGTCACCCAGTGGTCGAGATTCGACTCATTTCAGACAGTGTGTTTTGATAAATCACCTTTTCTTTTTATTCGACTTCGATTTTTAGAGTTATTAGGACAGTGCGAAATAAATAAGAAGACCCTGATTCCTAATAACTTGAAATAGGGACAGGACGAGGAAGACACAAGGTGACATAAGGCGATCAAAACGAACCTGACCAAAAAGAAAAATGATTCCATGGCAGCACCATGCAGTTATTTCGCCATGAATATAACGGAAACCCACAAAAATTGTGACAGAAATAAGTAAAATCGTTTTATATTATAGACTATATATATAGAGTTAATTAAATTAAACTACCAAGTTAACGTGGGGATTAATGTTACTATAAGTACTTAAAACGTGTTTAGAATACGTAATAGTGAGTTGGTGTTGTCTCTTTTCTTCTCTCTACTAAATTATAAATTAAACAATTGCGTGATAGAGATACAACCATAGGTACACTTAATGAATGAAGATATCCTTTTTTACGTACATTATACAACATTGTATTTGTTTTTTTTTCGATGGTAGGATATAAATCTTATGATCAACTTCTATCATGGTGGCTAGACTAACTTTGTTCCCTCATTCTTTGAACCTGATGAGACGGCAGACCGCCAGACCCACCGACCAGAGAGAGGTCAGGCGCAGGACCAACGGCTTTACGTGCTTTCCAGAGCACGGGGGTAAAACACCGCTGAACTTCCAGACTCCGGACTAATAATGGTCATTTTACTCAGAAAATGCCAGTATCACTTTTTGGCTGGCCTGGGAATCAAACCCGCGATACATTGCACAGCAGCTGATCATCCAAACAGTAGTAGGTAAGTATATTTTTGTTATGATTGGTGAATTATGACCTAAAACTACGAGCAGCCGTCGAATGACAGCAGCAGTAATGTTAACATTTTTGGTGACCTTTAAGTCAATTCATATGAGATTTAGGGCAACCTCTCTGTATAGAAATGCCTTGATTCAGCAGAGTATTCCACCTGATCACGATAGGTTTTTTTGTAGAGTTGTTGAAAATTGAAAAAAATAAAAAAAAGAATTGAAGCCTAAAAATGAGACGACGATAAAACTCGCGACCTACTTTGAAATGTTAACTGTTAAAATATGCCAATATGGCTTTGCTAAAATACAAAAAAAAAACATTACTACTTAGGCTTAGCAGTTAAAATTATCTTTAATTTAATTTGTTTAGAGTCAATAAAGTTTTAGAAAACCTGTTTATTTAAGGACTAAAAGATCAAAACTAACAATTCCCAAAGTGAAATAAATTCTAATTAACAATTAAATACAAGTAATTGTCTAAACACTCCCATAAACTGTAGCCGATAAGGTTTAATTTAAAACCTACTTGGTTTAAGCGCAATTACGCAATGCGATTTTTCATACAAACTTACAACTGCCTACTCGTGCAAAACGAATATCTACATCAATGAATGATACTTGTATGATACTTCTACGATCTAAATAATTAATAATAATTGTCTTTCAAAAAATGCTCTTTATATTTAAACAGTTAGAATCACTTTTAAGTATTCACTTAATACATAAAAATTATAAATCATATATCTTATCTTATACTATTATATAAAGCTGAAGAGTGTGTCTGTTTGTTTGTTTGTTTGTCGGTTGGATTGAATTCGTTTATCTCAGGAACTACTGGTTAAATTTGAAAAAATATTTATTAATTGGACGGTTCATTTGTCGAGGAAGGCAATACGGTTATAAAACATCACGCTACGACTAATAGGCGCTGAGCAGAGCGGGTGAAACCGCGTGTAAGTTCCTAGTACATACAAAAAGTTTTGGCTTCGACCAATCAAAATTGTCTTTCACTGTGTCTTTTTGAATGCTTATTTCGAAAATATTTTCAATTTTATCAAGCAATATAAAGGTGGGAGCACCATTACACGCCAATGCTCCCGGTGAGTGGCCACCTTAACAAGATCTAATTAGTTATTTGAAAATACAAATATTAAACTTCGTTAACTAAAATTGATTTATTCCTTTTCATGATTATGAATTTGTAAGTTCGTATGTAAAACCGCGCCGTTTAAAACCTTGATAAATGTAATGTAAAATGTTAATTGCTATTTATAAAGACCCTTTGTAATAGAAATAAGGGTTTTTGCTTCAAAATCATTCGCAAGGCGTGCATTTTCTTCGTTCTTATGGGAATATTTATGTGGAATAATTATATGGTTTCATGTCTAAGGAAATAGGTGGTTCCACATCGGAAGATATCTTGAAGCTTGTAGGAATCTTAAAGGTATTGTTTAATGTCGAGAGTAGATGGTATTGCAGACAGGGTAAAATTATTTATGAAAACTTACACAGGAAAAATATGCGTATTGAATGTTACTGTGAGAATTTCTTTCTGCACTTCGCTAATTACAAAATTAAATTGTACCTATTCATCGTAAAAAACAGACTCAAATCTTATTAATAAGTAGATATAGCTTTCCATTTTAAAATTCATCTATTATACTTAAAGAAAAGTTTGAAATAAAGAAATAACAATTAAATATAACAGGTTACTTACGTGAAAGTACTAAGAAAAGCTCTACTAGTTTCGAACCACAGAGGGGTTCTTCCCCATGAGCAGCGTACCGCGGTCACGGCAATGTCGCGTAGCCTACTTTAGAGAAATCGATTTTTAGTTAATTTACTATATCTCACGGTAGTTATTAGAAATAACAACTATTACACAACAAGTACCCAAAACCTACAAATTACAAAAGAGAAAAAAAAGTAAAATCAGTGTTATTTGTGATAGCAATTCTCTCCACTTAGCGTTTGTCCACGTAATATAACCATTTTCGTGTGAAAGTGATAATTTTATAGAACCATATTACATGTATACCTCTAGACATACAAATAAACATTTTTATGGTACATGTCAACACGTCTTGTTATTTTCTCAGTCGCACCTGAGGTAAAATTGTGCTAATCGCATTGAACTACGAAGAAAGAAGTTCGCTATAAAGTGGACTTTCCTTTTCATTTTTTGGGTTTTATCGTGTAATCTCATAAAAAATAACCATATCAATAATTAATGTATTCAGTACTCTGCATCACCTGAGCATAAAATACAATCGTATTCACAATGGCACTTTTGTGACGTCGAACATGATTATTTTTTTTAAAGGGGGGAAATATCATCGTATGACTTCTCCTGTCTGGGTGAGGTGGGAGAGAGTGTCATACTCTTACTGACTAAAAACGGAGCTTCGCAACCCGTTAAGTCCTCAAACATGATTTGAAATTCTTACTATAAACATGTAACTATGAAAGTCATAGATTTTTTTGTCCTCACATAATACATAATACCATTACTAGTTCCTAGTAATTGCATCGAAGAATTTGGAATCGAAGCACAAAATATATCATTCCGAGTCCGACTAAATCGAGTGGGTACAAACATCTCGATTAACAGTCACAACTTATTCCTTAAAAAAATAAAGTTGAGCACCCAACCATCACAATGCTGCAAGTTCATCGACCTTTATATCTTTGCAATACCTTTTTTATACCTTATCCATTATAGTAATAATAGATAGGTATCTATAGCCATTAATAACCGAAACCTGTATGAATATTGTCCCCAGTACAGTATATACCGGTTCTTAGGCTAAAATAGCTATGGCCAAGAAGGTTGAAATTAATTTACCTATAGAATAGATGAATGACAAATTGGAAATGGTAATGGTGCATTCACGCATGCAGATGACCTATTATGGCAATCATATATCAGTTGCATCAGGTACAACCATCACTTTACGGGGAAGATAAGATCTTGATAAATGCATAGAGCCACAAATTCCTAATGAACAAAATCCAGTTTCAAAATATGTAGTGTGATCTGATTGGGTAGTTGATGATGATTCGTAATATAGAGGTAAATATGTGCAGGACAATATCGATTTTACTTTTAAGGAGTATTAACAGACAGTTGCAGCGAGATTACTTGATGGCAAGTAAATCAGTGCACATGGTCCATAGGTCAACTGCAGTACCAACTTCAGACGAATTGCAATTGTATTAAAAGCGTTTTAAAATTGATTTCAAGTTGATTCACGACGTATTATTTGGTTCACATCTAACAAGTTTAAAAATCACGATCATTCTTAATCATAGACTTCATAATTTAGATACGTACGCCATCATTGGTGCCGCCTTATCCGGGCACTTAGTATCAATGACTGGCAGCAGTTGTAGCTATACCTTTATACTTATATTGCTCACGCCGACTGGAGCGCTTCATTAACAGGAAGCCGCGACCATGGTGCGCATACGCAATCGTCTTACGGCGAACTGGAAGCGACGAGTCACGATATGCAAATAACTTGGTTAGATTTGTAACTCTGTGAGGCAGACGTCATTGATAGTCTACTAGGCTAATGAAATGTTCGCAGAAATTACTTTGATGTTTTGTACTTAATGCAAAATGATTTGATTTTGATGGGGAAATTATAATAAGTCGTCTAGTGTTAGTGTTACAAATATTCAAATTAATAATTCATATAGAGATTTAACAATAGATGGGTATAAAATAGTATTTGTCCTGTTTAGAACACTAAGGGCGCGTCCACATCTGACGAATGTGCCACTCGCGAGCCCTTTGCGGGCTGCCTGCTAGCTGCGCGCGTGCAGTTATGGCAATGGTTTGGCGCTCAACGCAAACGGCTCGCGAGCTGCACATTTGGAATATTCACCAGATGTGGATGCACCCTTAGAAAACTTGTGTTCGCAGTTGTTGGTCACAGTGTTCTAATAGCGATACGTGACGGGACGTCCTAATCCAATATTTGTTTCTTCATAAATTAGTATATTAGAGGTATATGGAATGGAATGTACGGAATTATTACCCATTCCCATTACAATCCCACAATTTATGATCATTACTCCCAACATCTTCAAAGAATAAGATTCTTACTGTTATGTATTAATCTGTAACATTACGTTACAGTTAAGAAGGTTTTTTGTACCTACTATTCACGGTAACATCAATTAACCTTTCCACCGCCGATATGGTTCCATGAGTCCAAACAAACAAAAAAGTCTGAATTTGCATTTGACTGCCACTGTTTCTTTAAATGTTGAAATTTGCAAATTGAAGGTCATTGTTTTAAAAAATGCCGTTATTTTTATTATTCCGAGTGTGGGTTTTGCATTTAAATATTACGACAGAATGAGTGCAATGAAGCGTGAAAGTTATGAATAAAATTAGTTTAGCGCCTCGATTAAGATCTACATGTCTGAGAAATCATTTTAAATCAGTATAGAACGTTTGTATTTAACATTGCAGGCACAAAAACTGGTTTTGTTGGACTTTTTTACCGACATGACTTGTGCGGTTGATGTCCGTTTCAGATGGAGAATTTTCGAGTAGAAATGTAAATGTAGATTTTTAAGGCATAAACTTAAATTGTAATTTACTTTATCCCTTCATGAGTTTACCAAAAATGAGATAAAATTGACGCGAGGATAAATGGAGACAACACTTCTTGGATTCCAGTTATTCTTTTACCTCGAAATAAAGCAATCAAACGATAAGATGACAATTGAGATTAAGTGAATGTATGAAAGAATGAAAATCATAAAAAATCAGGTTTGTGTAATTTCTAACAGTGTATCTTAACTGCTCAAAAATGGAGACCTATCAATCCAATTTTACAAAACAACAAACGCAGATATAATCGATATTGTCTATATTAACGCATATGGCAGTGGAAACAGAGATTCAAGATCTTGAGCGAAGATCACTGTATTCGTTGACTGATCAAAATTTTAAGCACTATTTTCGGACCTAGTCAGTTTCCGGCAAATTCAACAATCATTTAAGGCTATACATGTAATCACGTCGCGGAGAACCTAACGGGTAACCGGGGCTCCGGCTCGACGTGCAGGAGAAGGAACGGGGTGGTTTTTAGTCAGTAAGAGTCTGACACTCCCTCCCGCCTCACCCAGGCGGGAGAAGTCATTAGATGATTTTACGCCTTAAAAAAAATAAAAAAAAATACATATAATCACATAATTCTTGGTGAATGCATTTCTTTAAGGTGTGGTTTCATTAAATTTTATCGCTGATAAATTCCGGAAAACGTCTGACACAAATTGGCTATCGCGGTAAATTATGTGGGCACGGAAAAATTGCTTTATCTCCTATTCCAAATCAAGGTGTACGAAAATGAGATTAGGATTATTATTATTAAGGCGAGATTTGGTTGAGTACAAAATTGCCTACTCAGTAAGCTACGCCTGATAACTGTACTGTTTGATGTCAGTTGATCCTACACTTGCATAGATCACGTCAGATGGCAAAGGTCAAAGACCTAGAACTGTCATTTTGTGAGACAAACGGTTAATCTAGTGAATCGAATGGTGCACTCGATCACGTACTCGCGTGGTCAAATAGAGCTCGGTAGAAAATGATTTTCTGTGCCTATCTAGACTTCTTGCGAATATTTTATGCCACTGGATATTTTATATCAGCGGTGTTGCTCGCACAGTAATTCAATTCCATTTCAATTTGGAAATTCCTTAGTTTTATTACTCTGAGCGTTTTTGTGGTAAGATTTTTTCGGTAAGATGATTTGGTATAATACAGAACTGAATTACATCCTGCATTTGGATATCAACGGGTTAAATAGTTAAGAACCTCTACTGATATGACAGCGGTCGGGTATTCTATTATTGTAGTTCTAGATCTAAGTTTAAGTTATTAAAGAACATGACTAAATAACAGAGATACAAATATTTAATTTTGTCTTATGTATGTCAGAGACATTAACAAACTTGTCAAGTGATTGCAGATAAACTTAGTATAGTTTAACTTGAAGAATATAAAGTAGACGTGTAAATTATGTCTCGAAGGCAAGCTGTGTATCATCAAAACAGAAGCCAAGGTTCTAACCGCTAGCATCGTGAACCAGCCTTGTCATTTAATTTGCGAAACACACAATTTATAAAACTAATTCGAGACAAATTGTTGTCTTTCACCGCAACCGCGGGGAGGGCAACAGCTGCTGTGGAGCTGTGGTTGCTACAACTGTTTTGAACATAGGGCTGCACCATTTGTTTCTTTTTGATTTCAATCACACTAATATTATAAATATGAAAGATTTTTTCTTTGGATGTTTTCCCGTCTATCACGCTGAAACTACAGAACGGATTTTGATAAAATTTTGTATGCAGGCAGGGTATCGGCTGACTTAGATGATAGGATACTTTTATTTCGATAAAATGAGTTAAACAGGAATACGCAGGCAAATCCGCGGATAAAAGCTAGTTCAAACTAATATTGACAAGCATCAATCAATATTGATAAAAATAATTGTTAAAAAAAATCGAATCTGATTTCATGGAGAAATTTAATATATTTTTTTATCTTGATTTATTTACCAATCTACAACGTGTTTTTATCAAATCCAGCGCAGTCGTTAGTGAAGTACGCTTGACTTTTTGTGATTCTCCTAAATGCATTCGGTGAATCATTTTTATTTATTAAGACATCAACGTGTTGATTTATCTATCTGCAAGATCTAGACAGAACAATGATTGGCACTTTCGAATAGATGCTATCTCATGCAGTTGCTTTTGGGCACTCCCAAATACCAAGTAGCACTCTACTGGGTACTTATTAGGTATTAGATGAGTAGATAATAGTTTTTCATTTTTACTATGCTATTGTCAAAGTTCGCATATTTCTGAACTGCTACCTAAACAAATCAAATATTTTTAGCACAAGATTCACCTTGAACTCGATATTAGTTCATTGACATTGATTATTGAATAGGTACAAATATTATCTTTTTTACGGCCGATAAACAAGCAGACGGATCACCTGATGGCAAGCAATCGGCGCGGGCGCCGCTAATGGACACCCGAAACTTCAGAGGCGTTGCAAGTGTGTTGCCGGTCTTTTGAGGTTTAGGAATATGAAGATAGTTGGGGATTTGGTTCTTAAGGGCAATCTTGAGTGTTAAGTGCATTTTTTTTTCAATTTTACACTAGCACATCAAGCTCTACCTCTCTGTCAAATACCTTCAATGAACTTTGAACTTAATTACAAAACCATTAAGTCGAAATTAATTTAAAGATTAGAGTAACTTGGCCTGCAGTCTTCACAAGATTGTTTGGCAACCCTAAGCACGTGGAGAGTTGCCCATAAGACGCTTATGGCACGGTTACCTTTTGTTTCAAGTTAGCAGAGAGTTGTGGGTCTTTAACACACTTGTAAAAGGCTACCTACCTACTTGAAATATAATATATATAATATATATTTTATGGGGGTTGTCTGTAGAATATCCAAAATAATTTGAAGCGTATATATAATAATAATTATGTTCATTTTAAATGCGTAAACTGATGAACCGATTTTGATAGCTACTGGTGTATTCCAGGGATAGATGGGACTTAATTGTTTGGGGAAACCAAATCTTTAAAGGGTCAGTTAGATAAGGTCGAATTGTTGTCGAGTCGACTAAAATAATGTAAAACGAAACTAGCACAAGGATATCTGCATAGTTGCGTTATTATGAACGAAATTATAATGCGACTGCGATTGGGATCTACATAAAAATAACGAATGTTAAATGTTTTCCCTTCAGCTTTGCGAGCACAAGGTGCATATTATTATTTTTGATAGCAATCCTGTTTGTTTTGTGTTTCCATGCGGCTTGATTGAGGGATTTACCTCTAGATAATGCTGATTCGATAAGGCTGATTCAATTATTGCCAGAAAAGATATGCACTTGTACACTTCTTGATAAATATTTTCGGATACAAGCATTTTTGTATTGTAACTTTCGTGAGACATACTAAATAAATTATTATGTCGTATAAAACTAGTCGAGTTCTCTCATCGAATTACTACGTGAGTAAGCCGAAAACATAATAATTTACAAGTATTTTATTAATTGATAACGTATGTATGTCGTATAAAGGACAATTTAGTTACCGATACAATGAGAGCATATTGTTGTGAAAGATGTTTTTTTCAAGTTATAGACTTATAGAGGGTTTGTTATATAGAAAAAGGAATTTAGTCTTGTATAATAGAGGGCTGTTTATTGCCATACACTGTGATTGAACTCTAGGTACCTATATTAACTGAGAATTTTGAAAACTGAAAATTCCAACAATATTTTCATCTAATCAAGAAGACTAAGAACTCGTAACTTCTTGTATTCTTTTTGTAATAAATTGTATTCTGATTTTCAAAGATTATTATCAAAAATGTATTCACAATTCACACCGTGGTTTGAATGTCGTTTTATCTCGCCATAGATACACGTGGAATCCATGCTTGCTTGTTGTAACGATGACTCAGAATGGTCTAGGTAGTATAGATTTTTAAGGAAAACTGTTTAGTTAATCATGATACATGATTAAGATAACGTTGCGAATGCTTTACATTCTAGAAACGTACACTTTGCCAACATTAAGGAAAAACAAGTAACTAAAGATTCTATCATAAACACTGGATACCTAGTACCGTAAAATACTGATAATATAAATTGATTAGTTACAGCCAAATTAGCTTATTATGATTAATCATAAAACCACGATTGTGGACATGCACTACATGTATGTACACAATCATTCATGTTTCTTTATTCACATGCTGGTTGCGCAACCAAGCGGACACCAGGTGAATAATTTTCTATAGAGCTGTATACTTTTTGTTGGTCGCGGCGACTGGCTGCGCTGCCATAGTGTCCCGGTGAAGTATGGCCTTAAAGAGCAGTCTCCAAATCACCTGATCAGAGCGAAAATTATAGCAGATTTTTCTAAGAGGACTTCTGGGCGTTGAGCCAACGCCCAGAAGTGGACTATGACAGGCTCTCGATGATGATATGGAGTCATTGCGAATAAAATGTTTTAAGACGTCTACCTCTCTTACATGAGGGTGCGGTTCCAAAACCTACCATCGACAAAATACTACTGTGACTTATTAATATACTTTCTAAGATTAGTTCAGATTCAGTCGACGGTAGACTGCGATACCGATTGCGCGCTCGCAATCAGTTCTTTTTATCTGCGGACTGGATGTACGTACTATTTTGCATAGATGTACTCACATTCTTTTAATACTCATCGATGGTGCCTCTTAGCATTTATTATCAGAATGTTCGGGGACTGCGAACGAAAACTGTTAGTTTTTATCGATCAGTGGCTGTGAATTGCTTTGATATAATTTGCTTGACAGAAACGTGGCTCATTGGGGGTATACAGGATTGTGAATTATTTGATGATAGGTATATTGTGTGACGAAGGGATCGGAATTATGTACATACAAATCAATCAAGGGGAGGGGGTGTTCTAATTGCCGTGCGACGCGAAATTGCGGCTGACGATCGAAGTGAGTGGTGCTCGTCCGCGGAAGATTTGTGGGTAACCTTAACTCTTAATAATAAAAAACCTCCTACCTCCTTCAAATTACATCTATGCGTTGTTTACATTTGCAACCAACCTCTTGGAGATTCACTTATGGTTCAGTTAAATAACTTTTCTAGCAATTTACTCAACATCAATATGAAACATGCGGCTGACAAATTCTTAGTTTTAGGTGATTTTAACCAGCCCGGCATTCAGTGGATTCCTGGGATAGGCTGTAGTTATCTGTCTCCGGGTAACGTACAAGGTCATATCCAGACAAACTTCTGTGATATTTTAAATGCTTGCAACTTGTCGCAGTATAATCCATATAATAACAGTAATGATAGGATACTGGACTTAATTTTATCAAATCACGATATTAGTATTACTTGCTGTACGGATCCATTGGTGTCAGAGGATCCACACCACAGGGCTTTGTGTGTCTCTGCGGATTTTGTTCACCTACCTCAGCTACCCAGCCGTCCTAGAGTAAGTAATTTATATCATCAAGCTGATTATATAGCCATAAATCAGGAAATGAACAAAGTTAATTGGAATATGGAGTTGAACTGCAGATCCCTTGAGAGCGCTGTTGACTTCTTCTATGATACTATTAAACAACTACATGTAGATTATGTCCCTACTAAAATAATAACGCCGCGTAGTAAGTATCCCCCCTGGTTTAAAAGTCCCCTTGTAAAGATCTTAAAAGAAAAATCAAAATACCATTCCAAATATAAAAAATATGGTAACCTAAGCGATTTCCAGTCCTTTACTATGTTGCGTAAAAGGGCCAAAGACTTGGAAAGGGAAATGTATGTTGATTACATCACAAATATTGAATCAGCAATTTTGAAGAATCCAAAGTCATTTTGGACTTATTTTAAGAGCAAACGGCAAACTAATTCTTATCCCTCCACATTTAAGTATGGCGAAATTAAATCCAACAATGGAGAGGACATTTGTAATATGTTCAGCAACTTTTTTTATTCTAACATTCAGGAATCACCTCTTTCATCTGGCTCGGACCGTGTACCCTCCGCACACCATAAGTCCTCAACAGCAGATATCTGCTCCGTTGAGATAGTCGAAGAGCAGGTATTTCGATTACTTAAGCACGTGGATGAGAACAAGTCGGCGGGGCCAGATAACATTGCGCCAATCTTTATATCTAAATGTGCTAAAAGTTTGACTGTCCCGTTGACAATACTATATTGGAAGTCTATGGCTGCTGGAGTAATGCCAACTGTATGGAAGTCGGCGTATATAACGCCTGTTCATAAAAAAGGACCTAAAAACGTTATAGAAAACTACAGACCAATATCCAAATTGTGTATATTTGCCAAAATTTTAGAAAAACTAGTACGTACACAGCTATCTTCTACTCTTAAACATTCCTTCTTGGAGCAACAACATGGATTCATTAAGGGCCGTTCCACTACATCTAATCTTGTTGTCTGTAGTGATTATTTGTCTGAACATATGTCAATGAGGTTCCAGGTGGACGTTATATACACCGACTACAGCAAATGCTTCGATCGAATAGATCATCTTCAGCTATTGTATAAGCTGGCTTGTATAGGTATCAGAGGTGACTTGTACAGATGGTTTGCATCCTATGTGGAGGGTAGATGTCAGATAGTGGTTCTTAACGGATACTCATCAAGATCTGTCCGTATCCCTTTCTGGAGTGCCTCAAGGGTCTCTGCTGGGACCCCTATTGTTCAATATTTTTGTGAATAACATTGATGCATGTTTTCAAAATTCTAAAATTCTACTTTATGCAGATGATATGAAGATACTGAGACCGATAATGACAGAATTGGATGCAATATCTTTGCAGAAGGATCTTGATAACTTTCAGGAGTACTGTGTCGTTAACAAACTGGACCTAAATGTTTCCAAATGTTTCGTATGCACTTTCACACGCAAACCGAGTCCTGTCCTTTATGACTACAAACTCTCAGGGTGCACAATATCCAGAGTTAACAATAATAGGGACCTTGGTGTGATTTTTGACTCAAAGCTAATTTTTGATACCCATATAGATAAAATAGTGAATGAGGCATCTAAGGCTTTGGGTTTCATCTTCAGAGTCTCTTCTGAATTTCGTAATATAAAAACATTAAAATATTTATACTGTGCGTTCGTCCGCAGTCACCTGGAATACGCCTTGCAGATTTGGAATCCTAACTACGCCATATATATAGATCGTGTCGAGAGTATTCAGAGGAGATTTCTTAGGTACACCCAGTTTCGCTCTAAAACTTACATCAATAACTATATAGATCGTTGCAAGCAGTTTCACACCCTTCCATTATGTGAGCGCCGTAAAATTGCAGATTTATCATTCCTGTTCAATATAGTAAATGGCTCATTAGATATACCGGAGTTGGTGGACAGAATAGGGTTGCGTGTGCCTTCTGCTTTTCTGCGCAAACCTGTACTTCTCAACGTCCCGTCTACCAACACTGTTTATAGACAAAATTCATACATGATAAAAGCATGTCGGACATACGATTCAGAGTGCCGGAGGATTGATTTAGATTTATTTCACACTAGCGTACGTAGATTAAAGAAATTAATGTCTTCAAGTTTCTTTCAAACATAATATCTTATTTCTTTTTGTTTTTCTAAACAGTTTTTTTTGTTTCGTCATATGCTGTCTTTTTAAACTAGTAATTTAATTACCTATAAGCGGAAACTTGTTATTGGCCGTTTATCTATAATTTAATCTATCCTTATGTTATTCCTAGCTGTAAGTTTTCCTAAAATTGTAAAATAAAAAAAATAAAAATAAAAATTATTTAGACACCACTGACAAACGGTGAAGGAAAACTGAGCTTATAATTTCTAATTATAAGTTTTAAATCGCCAACTAGCATTGAGTAAACGTGGTGATTGACCCGTGGAATGCCGGAACGTAGATCTACGCGAGACACAACGTGTTTTCTATTGTGTCTCATATACCGTCACTCAAGAGGTTAATGCTCAAACCTTCCCCGTGTGAAAAGAGGCCGTTGGTCAGCAAAGGCTGTTGATGGTGAAGAACAAAATATCCAGGAATCAAATGGTACGTACCTGAAACAAAAAACAACACATAAGTATCTCAGTAATGAAATGATGTTCAATAATAATCATATGAAATTAATCAGCAGATAATAGTTAACAACAAGGTGGTAACTAGGCACCCGAGTAATTTAATACATTTACACGACAATATAATCATAATGGCACGGGCGTGTCACTTAAAAGGTCGCCACTTGTAATGCGTACGCGCACCCAATTGTCGGTTATCCGCGGTTTGTTTTATTATGTCGGTAAATGATAGTATAATGTGTTTATCTTTGTTAAATAAACATTTTAATAATGAAGGGATATGCCGCTTTTGTCGTTTCGTGTCGTGACTGACTCATTTTTTTTTTATTTTATTTGGTTGCATTTACGCCGAGGTTGCGGTTAGTTGGTGTTGGTATTTAGTACAGTAATGAAGGACTTATTTTAATGCAATGTGATTGTTTTAAATGCAATGGTATATAACAGCTGTTTGAATTTAAATTATGAACGTCATAATTGAAAAGTTGTTTATGGGGCTGTGCTGTAGTGTGCACGAAAACAGCGTCTTCTCAAACGGAGAGACAATAATCCGTTTGAGCGTTAACAACGCGCTTGATCGCATAGTATCTACTATTATTTACATAGTACTATTATTATTAAATTGATTATTCTCTTCACGTCATTATTTAAGTACTTTTATTATAATTGGCATTCGTGAGGTTTTATATAGGTTTTATATATATATATCTATTAGTAATCACTGATTTCTCATAAATACATAAATTACTAATGCGTGCGGAAAAACCTTTTGTAAGTATACACACATGTATGTGATTATGGAAATAATTGGCACTAAGCAAAATTGAATTGAATAAAAAATTCAGGAGTGGTGCCAGGCCAAAGGAAAATACGTGTTATTTGGAACCCGTTATGTAAAACAACGCCAAAAACTGTACCCGTACCGATATTCGTGATTCATTCTGGTTTGCATTGCACTCGAAATACTTTTTACTGTCATTTGCCGTCATTATACCCGTTGTTATTTTATAAAACCGTGTATTTAAGCCCCTTTCTAATGGACTTGGAAATACGATGAAAGTTAATATCAATATTAAAGTTAGTATCAAATATTTAGAAATTTCCTTAAATAACAATATAGGACCTTGTATATTTTCGTGAGATAGGTGTCAATACAAGTATCATAATGAATCAGAAAAAGTTGACTTAAGTTGATGTGCGAAGGTCGAAATTACTATTAATAAACTTAAACAAAAAAAAATATCTTAGACACGCATTCACAAAAAGCAAATTGCGTGGTTTGGTTTTTACCCGACTGCTTTCAAAAAATTTTGAAAAAAACCCAACACAGTGCTAGGCTACATGTTTGTCTTTGACTCCTAAGAATGTATCTTCAATCGTCATACTTAGGCTTCAGGAAGGACGGTCGACTGGGTTTCTTTGCAAGGAATTAGTCCACGTAATTCCTTCCATCTGGTCGTTGTCCAACAATCTTGTTTCCTTAAGTTAATCATTATATAAATGACTCACTATGACGAAGGTCGTCGGCCCGGCGTTGAAGCGGGGCCGCGGCAAATTGATGCTTCTTTAAGGAAGTTCTGAGAACTACAACAAGCAACAAAAAAGTACCTCCCACAACCAGAATCATGATTTTAATCGCACTCAAGTGTAATGGAGCCCGCATACGTCTTTGCATTTTCGTCATAAATATTTTATGATACCCCAAAACTTATTTGAAACGCTAAATTTCGGATTGGTATAATGTGTTTCGCGAAAATTAACACGATAGGTAGGTACTTTGTTTTTCAGACATCTCGCAGTCAATTTTAGATAATTGGAATTTGGTATGATGTTTTTGTAATAACGATTCTTGTATAAGTAAAGTGAATTGTTTATTTATTGTAAACGAAACCGATTTCTTCTGTTTACATACTCGGAGAGGAGTAACAGTAGAATTAAATAAATAAAGTGCATTTGTAGACTTTGTAATGAAACATCCACCTGATCTTGCTTGCATGCCTGGCATGCGTGCCTATTAATTCCAAATAACAGGTGTTTGTATACATAAATGTATATACGTACCTAGTAGGCTAAAATCAGAACTCCTTGCTAATCCTAAGAATAGCGATGTTCAATGCAAAGTATGCAAAGAACGTAGTACCGACGTATATATATATATATATATATATAGTGCACACATTGATGTTATGTTATACTTTATAGCGAGTGGTTTATGTTTCAGGATCGATGTCGAGTGCTTTTCAAACAAAACAAAGATAAGCTAGCAGTCAACGGTTATGAGAGTTAAAACAATGAATCATTTACATGAAGACAATTATCCGATCAATGCATTCTATCACAATCATCATCTATTTAGGGGGGTGTCTAGGTAGTTTGTCTCGGTACTATTTTGTCTATATGTCGTCATTATTCTATCGATAACAGCTTCGCTTACTTGTGCAAAAAGAGTATTATCGTTACAATACTACAGAGATCTTTCTGAAATCGGATCATCTGATGCTGCGGATGCTAGAATCGGACATACATGTAAATGAAAGAGATTTTTAATGTGAAATTTTACATAGTTTAATGTAAATGATATGGATAAAAATATAGATAAAGATTAATATCATATAATTAAATAGACAATTACTGCAATTGAAATGCAACACGATTAGATACAATATAAACACATTCAAGGACGGTGCTTGTTGCTTGTTCGAAAGCGCAGTGCCCAACAATTGTGCCTGCCTACACGGTCATACTTATTGGCTATTCAATGAGCCTAGATAGACTGTCTATGAAACAGATTGGACACACAACGTAATTGCGCGGGTCAAGGCGTGTTTGTTATAAATTTCGTGGTCGTTACTTGTGACGATTGTACTCAAGTAGTCGTATGTTCTTTAGTACAGGGAGCTAAATAATTACTGATGCTACGAACCGATTATTTTGCTGGTTATTAAAATAGATGACAGGACTTAGTAAAACCAAGATGTTACGTTGACATGTTTCCGCAAAAATGTGGTCTCCATTGCATTTGATTTTTAAACTCTGACAATTTAGCTATCAGTGTTCTTAGTTTATCCTTTGTCTGACTGTGATTGAGCTTAATCTAGTAGTCAAATACCTATAAAGGGCTGATGAGAATTTTTGTAACAGCTTATAGTCTGGAACCGTGATAATCGTTTAAGTATTATTCTTAATACACGTAGGTAACACTTGTGATATGTCAAACAATAGTTCTCATACCTCTTTATGTTTTAAAAACTAAATTTTACCTGTAGGTACTCAGTCGAGTCTCGTTTGCGACCAGACTGTATCGTTGACATTCCTACCTAATCAGCCATTTTACGTTAGAATGGAACAGTCATTCTCCTAAGTATCCTTTTAGAATAGTGAATGTGGTCATGTTTATTTCCTTGTATTGTTTTAACAGTTATCTGGTCTGAGCCCATTTAAATTGTTCCGAGAGCTCTAGTTTGAGTAGGTGAACTAGAACTAATCAATTCTAGTGATTACGTGTCTTTTAGGGAACGATATTTATGTTTAGGGAGAGGTTCGGGACTTGTTTACAGTCGTGAATACCAAATTAGTTTGTTGGTATGAGACGTCACGGTTCGTGTAGTCTTCTAGTTATAGTACTAATTACGAATAGTAATACAAAAAAATATTTACCTCTTGTTGAAGGTAGTTGATTGTAGTGAGTCCATGTGTCAATATTGATATTCAGCCGAATCATACGACTGAGATAAAGCTGGGAGAAAAAAGATTAGTGTTTATAAAATTTCTAATCATTCATGAGGATAGTCCTTAAAGTCTAACTTGAACATTTCTTTTTGCATTTGATAACCTTTTCTTAAGAAGGATGGTGGGCTGGATTACATCATTGTAACGACACTTAGGAACGTGGGACGTGGGTGAAACAAAGGGAGCTCTTACAATAACACACTGAATGAACGATGAAGAATTTAAAATTAGACTGCTTCAACGAATGAGCACATTGGAGCTATTTATAATCACAAACGCAACTTTCATCCATTAATCTTTCCCTACACTTTCAAAGTCATCATTCGTTCTACAAAAATATTTCGTAAACACTGAATTTGGAAAATTTCCAAATATTTATTTACCTTAGCAACGGTTTCCTCTGACATTTGGATTGATGCATTCAAAATGGTCTTTTGAGTAATATTTGCGACTTGACCTATTGCAAAGCCTGGAATCCGATAGAATGCAGATGTAGATGTAGACATTACAATTTTACATTATGTTGCATTAAATTATTACTGAATTCCAAGCAGTTCTCAGTTATTTTAATATGAAAATAATCATATAGATACTGCGTATAAATGACGATGGAGTAGAGTTGGATATAAATGATTCCATTAGTTTACGGCGATTTGTAGTCTACTCGTGGATTGATGGCCGTTTGTTGCTCATATTAACGATTGTTTTTTTTTTCATGTCTCATCGTTGGGTCTCCCGTTTATGATTTATATCTTCCTTTTAAAACTTTATCTTTGACCACTGCGCTGTGGTTTCCTGTGCTCAAATCAATTCGGCCTTTATTGCAGTTGTATTACGTTGTATTTTGTTTATTTGAAACTATTTTCCTCATCTTTTTCTATTTCTTCGAAAATGAATGACAACAAAGTCAACCTACATTTTTATTTGCCTTGAAGAGGAAGGCAAACTGTATTAATAATCCAACTGCAGCTATTCAATATGACCAAACTTTTTGTCACGTACCAGGTAGCCGAATACAGACCCATGTTACCCTTCACTGACAAATGCGAAAATAATCTAAACGATTTCTGAGAGAAACATCGAAATACACTCAGGGCTTAATTTGGATCACTTCTATATCAGTATTTTGAAACAAACACCTAATAATTATCCAGTATTTGTATATCTGATCATTATAACAGGTTTGTTGATAGTCGAGTGGCTGTCGTTAATCATTGCAGTACGGCTCAAGAGTCACAAGTCAGACACGAGTCAACCGCCTCACTGCCCTTGTCGCTCCGTCCACTCTCCATATTGAATGTCATTGCCTATACACAATTCTACCTCTATACGATTGTCTGTATTGTATTGATTGTATTTCAATCACTTACTCTTGTTAGTTCAATTAACGATCAAATAATCTGAACCGGAAAATTTTTACCTCATTTGTTTGACAACCGTGCAAGAATGTTCAATGGCGACAAGAGGCCGATGATTGTCAGGTCAAGGCAACAGTTTAAGCTTCTATAGTGTTACATGACAGTTTGTCGATCAACTTCCTTTACTACTCAATCACGTACTGGGTTAAGGAGATTTTATTTGGCAAACGATGACAATGGGGCTAACACACAAATGAAATCGGTTCCAGTTTCAAGAAATTCAATAGTGCGTTTTCTGGATTTCAGTCAAATGTGTTTGACATTTTCAGCTATTATCCTTGTCACATAATTTAATAGTTTTACCTGAATATTAAAACTTGCTTCAGTGCAAACCACTTCATGGAAAAACAGGCTTGAAGTTAGTATTATTTTGATTCAAGTTCTTCTGCCAAAATTTTCAATGCTAACTGCATCATCATTCCTTTCCGAGATAGTATTGCATCCACGGTAAACGTTTATTTATCTTTTAAATATAAATTGGCTTTCTTTATACGGACACTTGTTTTAACTACAGCAGCTGTTCAAGGATATCAGGTATCCTTCTAGTGTTTCCTGGTGGTACAGCTGGTTGTTGTGTAAACCTGTCTTATTTCTCAATTTACTGGTTTGTGCACATTTAAACAGATTTTTTGGAAATTTTATCGCTTTTACGATTTCCTTATGATCGATACGGTATGTTTTATTAATCCTAGTGGCTGTCTGTGAATAAAAATCATGGTAAAGGTGTAGTGAAAATTAACTGTTTATAGGCTCTACTTGTACCGCAAAAAAATCTATAAAGTTCATTCGAATTATTTGTGTTATCTAATCTTAATATACGGAAGTCGTCAGTCCTATAGCCGGGTAATTAGAGGCAAAATTCCTAATTATGACGGCACTTATCATCGTAATCCTTAATCATGTGGCTGATATGATGATGATGACAATCAACTTAATCTTTGTCTATTCAAGGCCTAGTGCCAACAGAGTTATCCAGCTAGCAAAACAGCAGGTGAAAGAAAAGTTTTTCTTAACGAAGTATACTACTAACTATATAAAACAAATTACGTTCACTATCGTCCGCAAGTGTTAACACAGCACGGCCTCTCACCTTGGACCACCATAAGTGAGTAATTCCTTCCGTTCATTCTATCTTGCAGACAGCAAATGAATGGATACTCGATCAATTATTTCAACGTGTGGCGTGCCACTGAGATACTAGAGCTGTACCGACTATTGCGTCACTTTCCTTTAACTTTTTTATACGCAAGAAGATTATCTTGATTGAAATGTATTCTTTGATCATCAATAGTATAAAATGATTCAGCTGTTTTGTATGATTAACACGTTAAAATTTGGTCTGTACAAACAAACATTTAGCTATTATGGAAATTGACCAAATATGGCCTGCATAATTTACGATTATTAGAGAAAATCAATGTTTTAGGCCTAAATATGCATGGGAAAGTAAAAAGTTCCGTATCGCCTCTATAACAGTTCGCATTTCATATTATGCTTCTGATCAATGACGTACGCAAACTGCGCGTAAAGGTATGTATGAATCAGAACCCTTTTTTGTTCCTTTTAACCTGTGCTGGGAATTCCCACGAGTTTATAGCTTCGGGCTTCGATTTCAAGTTCGTAGTAAACCTTATTTAATGACCGCAACACTTTGTTTTTATTTAGAATTTATGGAATAGTTTTTATAATGTAAATTCAAAGTAGCTTCGACAATTGTCGTAACGCTATGCAGTTCTACTTGGATTACATGTAATGTAAAGGAAATTGTCTGGTCTTTCGTTCTAACTTACAGCTAAATGATGTCCACGCGTGTTGAGAGTTTCTTTATTATGTCTGGGACATTGTAAGCCGTAAAAAGGCTTTCATTAAATCATCGTGGGTGGTCACCATGAGGTTGACGGTCGAACGAAAACGGTTTTGCAGTAAAATGCCTGATGCTTTGGCGCATTGCCAGCGCTGCATAGAACTGATGTACCTAATTGTAGTTATACCGCTAATTAAAAAGCTGCTATAAAACGGCGGGTCTTCATAGCATTTAAAGGATTTCTTTGTTCCTATATTCCGGCAAGTTGTGGTTAGAGTCGTTGCATTACACTCTGTGGCGCTTTGAAAACATGTTCGCGGGAGTTTGTGTTAAGTGTCTATTGTTAGGTAACGGTTTTATTCAAGTTATTTTGACGCCAGCTGGAAAAACAAACGCAAATATGGTAATGAGCTGCTCGCAACGATTTGAACATCAAGCATTATTTACTTCATATAGGAGCAACATTTATTTCAGTGCTTTATATTTCAAGAAAGCTTCTGTTGGCAAGAATTCAAAGACGTTAAAATAAGGTATAGGTTGAGGAAGCCAAGAACAAGTACACTGAAAAATGAATCATCTTATTTGGTAATAGGATTCAATGTTTAAAATTTTGCTATTGTTTTATCCCGATGGAAGACCTTACATCATTGGCATGTGAAGTGTTCGCATCTATTTATACGTAAACCTGTTTCAATTACGTATTGCATTTGAAGCGGTTTAAGTAAAAATAGCGTGGAGCAGGCCGCGGTGAAGCTTGCACGAATCAGTGGGTTTTTTTTTATGGAAACACAATCGAAACGTTACCGCAAGAAGTCTTTTGATTGGTTGGTTAATTGGAGTTGGCCAATCAGAGCGTCGAACGTCATAAACGTGTCGATCGCGTTTATGTAAAACAAGCTGGCGCTAGACCTTGTGTAAGTCGATCACGGCACGGTGGGTTGGCGCCACTCACGCATCGCGGCCGGTACACGGGGTCCATAGGAATGCCACTTGCCTAGCGCCTGGCTACCACAGTCCTGCCTGTACCGTTGTCTACACACATTAAAATAAATGATTACATCATTGATTATGTTTCCATTTGTTACGGTTTATTGCGTCACAGGTTTTTAATTTGTAAGATTGTGTTTTTCATTATTGTTGTTATTAAGAGAAATTTATAGTACTTTGTTACGTACTTACATTTGGCGAAGAGAAATTACAAGGCAAATACGGTAAATCAGAAATAGCAATTAGGAATTCGTAATAAAACATAGAGGAAAAGCAACAAATACCTACCTACTTGATAATAATAGTGACTTCAAAACTGCCTCGTTGACCGAGTGGTCGCATATGTGACTGCCGGGCAAGGGGTTTCGGGTTCGAATCCCGGGTCGGGCATAAATAGTGAAAAGTGGGTGTTACATTGTACAGTGGCATAATGTGTACCTCTGCCTACCCCTTCGGTTAATAAAGGCGTGATGTTATGACTTAAAAATACCAAATTAGGTGCAAAATTACCGACTAGCGTCGACGAAGAAAAAACAAAAGAAAAACTTACAGCCAATTTTAATCGAGAACTTTACAAAAAACAGTGGTAGGTAGGTAACTGCCAAATTTCATTCACCTTTTATATTAATTGAATTTTTAAACTAAAGTAAAAAGAATAACTTCTTTAAAAGTCGATGTTTAAAGGCCAGCACGTCAAACTACTCCAATGTGTCAATTTTGTCAAAGGATTTTCGACTTTCTATCTAAACGATATGAGTTAAAACTTTAATAAAAAAAGACGACAGAAAAGAGTAGTTTAACCTGCTGCCTGCTGTGCCTAAGAACTAAAAATAATATGATAAAAAAACATTCTATTTAGTGACTTCAACTAAAATTGCTCTCACATTTAAGTGTGGGAGAGCCGTGCTTCAGCACGAATGGGCGGGCTCGACCGGAGTGATACCACGGTGTGATAGAAAAGCGACGTGAAGCAACGCTTGCGATGTGTTTCGTCGTGTGAGTGAGGTTACCAGAGGCCCAATTACCCTCCCAAACTCCCCAATCCCTGAATCCACAACGATCCTCAAACTCTTGATCCCCAAAAGGCCGGCAACGCACTTGTAACGCCTCTGGTATTCCAGGTGTCCATGGGCGACGCCGATTGCTTACCATCAGATGATCTGTCTGCTCGTTTACCAGCTTAGGCCATAAAAAAATTCATTGACTCATTAAAAACTTTTCGACTAGTCATTCATTCATTCGTTCATTTGAATATCCATTCAGCAACCATTTAATGATCATTCAGTGTAACGTGTAGAATCAATAACTTACTTATCTACATTGGTGATAAAACCCATTTACCTCGTCGAGTACCGGTTTTGTAGACACAATAGGTTGCGGTCACCGGTGACCGCTTGGTGTTTGACAGTTTAATAAATACAATTTAACAAAGATATGTAGAATTCTAAGCTCTATTTTTTATGGGATAGGCCGGTAAACGAGTAGACGGATCACTTGGTGGCTTTTAGAGGATTAGGAGTTAGAAGATTGTTGGGGATTCATAGATTGGAGAGATTGGGGAATGGGGAGGATATTGTTTCCTTTAATTACAGAACTCAAGCGTTGCTTCAAGTTAGTTTCCTGTGAGGCCGTGGTATCACTCCGGTCGAGCCGGCCGATTTGTGCCGAAGCATGGCTCTCCCACACTTAAATATAAAACTGTCGAAAATCGATCTCCAGTATCAGCACAAACCTAGCGACAGATACCTAGTTTGTTGAAACTAGGATAAAGCTGTTGCAGGATAAAAACATCACGCCTTTAATCCCCAAAGAGGTAGGCAGAGGTGCATATTATGGCATATAATGCCACTGAACAATGTAACAAACACTAACAACAATAAAGAAATCTAAGAAATTGCGTAACAATAGCCAATTCATCATTTAAGTAATATAATCATTGGTATAGTAAGCGAAGTAAATTTATCAGCAAATATAATGTTGGTTAGCATTTTATTTCTTATATCAGCAATTTTGCTGACAGAATTGATTTTCCGCGGATCACAACACGTTTTATTTATATTATCTACCGTATAAATTAAAGCACGGATAATATTATAGTTAGGTACTCAGAAAACACACAAAAATATAAATTATAACCAACACAATAACGGGTTAAAGCGGTAAGGAACTACCGAGACTGACTGTCTTCCTGCCATAGTGGAGACAATATTATCCCACCAAAAACATTCTGTAAAAAAACTAGCCAAGTCTCGATGGAGCTGCTAGTTTATTTCTAAAATGTAATGAAATATAACAAAGTCACACACACACACACACACACCCTCACATACAGACACACACACACAAACACACACATACAGTAACTAACTGCCCTATCCTAGTCCTAGTTATTTTTATTTATTTATTATTATGATCTCCGATGTTATTTTCCAAATACAGTAGGGTAATGAGCTACTGGCTCTTACAAGTTTACCTACAGTGAACAGGTTTCATAATGAAATACGTTATCCTTCATGTCTGCATGCTTTGTTATACCTACCTGCATTTGCCTGATTATCTAATCACTTGTATTTGTTACTCAAAATTAGTTTATTATTTGTTTATCACTTTCGTATTATTTTTCAGTTCATTATTTTTTGTTGTATGGTTGCACTGTGTCACAAACATGACGCGAGAACTAACTAGTCTAAACCTTCACCATTGGGCCACCAAGATACAGGCTGTGCCTAGTTTGGGGGCCACGGGCACCTCTGCCGTATTTGTATCTATGTGAATGCTGTTCGTTTCCATGTCTACATGTAATCTAACTTGTGTATGCCAATAAACAAATTTAATCTAATTTAATTTAATATGGATATCGCAGTTTAAGAGGTTCAGGTTCGGTCACTGTCATAATATAATCCCTTGGATGGGTTTTATGACATCCTCCGTTCGAGTTAAGGGTATTGACAAAGTATTAAACTCTACTGTTACCACCAGGCATTGTAAGTAACATGACAATAGACAAAAGCCAATTAGGTACTTAGTTCACTTAACATCACAAGTAGCTCATTATTCGTGTTTCAACATCCACACTAGATTGTGGATTTCACTATCAGTGAGTAACTACTTACATTGTTGTATCTACCTGGATAATCTGTTAAAGTGATAAAATTCACGCTTTTTTAATCTGATGCAATACTATATGTCCATTTATCGAGTAGACGATACGTGACTGCTTTTCAAGGTTTTAGTTTTTTTTATACACCTATATACCACGACGGCGGCAAACAAGCACACGGCCCACCTGATGGTAAGCGGTTACCGTGGCCTATGTACGCTTGCAACAATTGGGGCATTACATGCGTCTTGCCGATCCTTAAGAAACCCTCCCCTCTTGAAGAACCCCATGTTGTAGCCCACTGGAAAAGCCATGGCAGGGAGTTCAGTTCACAATCGAAGGATCCGTGTGAGGAAATTCCTCTGAAACCGAACCGTTTCAGGTCTGATATCCTTTCTTCTTTTTGCTACTAATTTTTTGTGGCACCCTCGAGTTTATGGAATTTATTATAGACTAGCTGTTGCTCGTGACTTCGTCAGCGTATAATATTCGTTTTAGGATATAAGTATTTGTTGTTTATAAAAATAAAATGCTTCCTGTCAGTAAGAGACCCGTCAAAATCGGTCCACCCATTTCAGAGACTAATAATAATAATATATGTTTTATTGTACACCGCACAATCGCATTATAGGATAATATTAACAAAAGCGATTAGTCACTAGTCAGTACAAATAGCCAGACCAAAAATGTTATTTTGGTATAAAAAGCTTTACATAAAGAGGAGTGGAAGGAGGGTAGGGAGGCCTTTGGAGTCCTGCAGTGGAACGATCAGGGCTGAAAATAAATAAATAAAATAAATATTTTGATACTTAGGTTTAGGTATCGACGTAATGTATGTATTATATTCCTATGCATGTAGAAAAAGGAGTTATATCTGTTGATAAAACAACTAACTAACTGTAATATTTTAACTGTCTGTAATATTTTACAGACACTACAATTTGTATAGAATCTATACATCTACAGTTTTTTTTTTAAGTGGGAAAATCATCGAATGACTGCTCCCGCCTGGGTGAGGCGGAAGGGAGTGTCAGACTCTTACTGACTAAAAACCACGCCGTTCCTTCTCCTGCACGTCGAGCCGGAGCCCCGGTTACCCGTTAGGTTCTCCGCGACTCCGAATCGGCATCGGCCGTATTGGGCCCCATCTGTGGTGGTCTGATGGTTCTTTGAGGCGCGCGCGGAACGCGACGCGCCGTACGCTCGGGTCTGTTTCTGGTCGGTCGGGGAGCCACCCATGCTCGCCATCCGCAGGCCCGCGCTTACGGTGGCCGGAGATCGTCTCGCGATCCCCGACGCCCGGTGTGTCCTTCGCGATGGCTGGGTTGCGAGGAGGCAGCGCTTCGCTGCCTCACGCGTCCCGCCTCCTCCTTAGCTAGCATGACTGCTTCGCAAAAGGAGGAGACGGCATCCCAGTCCCCCTCGCACATCTATAGTATAGATGTATAGAAGAGCTACATACACTTCTTAAGTAGGTCAATAAATGAAATCAAATAAGACGACGGAGACTCAAATAATTTGATTTATTCGCTAGCCCCTTTTCCAGTTACTTCTTAATGAGATCTTTGCAAAAACTTAATAGGACCGTTTTACTATTTTAATTTTGAAAAAAGTAGCACTAAATAGTTTTGAGCGTGGGTTTTTTCGAAGCGTATTAAGTATAGTCAATTGTGACTACAAAAGTACCCCGTAGTACAACGGAACATTTCTAGACGTAGGTCAAGAATTGCCGTTAATTTTATCTAAATACCTACTTATGTTGGTAGAAAATATTTATGTTTATTGGTCATTCACTCTATCTTAAATTTCATCACTTCTTCTTCTTTATAACATTCGTAAGTAGTAGCTCGATATTTGTTAGTGCCATAGGCAACACGGATAGTCTCTTTGATCAAGGAGTCGATAATAATAGTGATAAAAAGTACCTCACATTTGTGAAAGCAGAGTCCGAAGTCAGAACCAGTGTTTATTATTAAAAGCTTTTTAGTATATCTACTAAGAAGCGAGTGAGGGTAAGGACAATGGGACGATCGGTCTGTAGCCTGATTCACGTAAAATGAAACAGTTGAAGTTTTTTAGTCGCTCGATCATAGTTCGATCGAAGTCCTATCCGAAATCGGTATTCACATGTTCTATAATCGGGGTTGGATAGGACGACAATTAAACTGATTCGAAACTAAACGACAACTAAACGATTCATCAACGTTTCATTGCCAGTTAAACAATTATGTATTCTACCAGAATATTAAACGATAAATTATATTCTTAAACGAACGATATCGCTACGGTTTTTATTAGTTACGTGAATCGGGCTACAGGTACTCAACTATTTGTGTAACCTGCTCGTCTTGCGATCAACCGCCAAGTTTGAGGGCGATAATCGCAACCGCGGCGGCTGCCGGTTCGCAGAAAACTGCGGTGTCATGGGTTTTGAAAATACCGCGTCCATTCTGCCATCGCGGCAGTCGCGGATGAAGATCGCGCCATGAATCCTTAGCCTAATAAGGTGTATCTTTGCCAACCACATTATACAAAAACGTGACTTTTTACAGATAAGAACGCAACCAGTAATTACTTTTTAATTTTAATCAAGATTTAATAATAACATAGGTCGAAACGTAAGATATTAATTGCCGACTGTTATCACCGATAGTGTGAATGCCGCATACCAAGACTTTTATTGCTAACTAGGAATTTATTTATAACGTCATAACCGAACTTTTGTTATACAAATGTAATGTAACAGTACTTCTGATAAATTCTGATTAACGTCCCGACCATTGAACCTCGTTTGTCGATATTACCAGGCTCTAATTAATCCTGGTAATTTCACTAAGTGGAGAATTTTTGAGGAAAATGAGTCTATTCTATTAGTAAATTTCTAAGTTAAGATAAGATTTTGTTACGGAAATATTTACAAGGATTAGATGAGATTAATATAAAGATTTCAAAAATAAAAGAAGTACTTTTAAGTCACTAAGTATCAGTTAAACACCGTTTTTTGTAATTGCAACGATCTCAAGAACAATTCAAAAGATATTCGCTTCAAAAATGTCTGCTTGAGCTGACGCATATAACTTTGGCGTGTGCAAAAACAATAGAACACAAGCCGTTAACGTCCCGAGTCGAGTGCGCGTGTGTGAAAACGAAGCCTGTTGTTGAGCTGACGGTGCAAAAGGCTCTAAAATAAGTTATGGCTAATTCCCAACTTCGGTCGGTGGCGAGGAATGCACGCCGTACTGTACCTACTGACTTATCTAAACACTTGGACCTTAGTTGCCACTGGCTGGCACGCACGGATCCTTCGTTATCTTTGAAACTATTTTATTGTTAAAGCTGCGGTTAAACATTTATAACTTAAACTATCGACACTATTACATTAAAATATTAACAAAAATGTAGTCACTAAATATTCGCTAATTCGATTTTCAGGACTTTGAATACTGAATACTAAACCTTTATACTCTTTCGCTCAGTTGATTCTGATCGAGCATATCTTGAGTCTCTTTTATTCTCTACCCTATAGAAGAAGATGAATTGTGGAACATAAATGTTATGACGGAATGTATATTACAGAAAAGCCTTTTGAAAAGTTAATACTTGTTCGGGTCTAATGGTGAGCTATTAACGAACGTGTTTCGTGCAATACCAATACTTCATCTATGGATTTACAATCCTATTTCCTTTAACAATAGAACCCCTAAACATGTTTTCTGATTTGAAATCAATAGATAATAATATATTTTTATTGCTCCCTTGAAGGCATAGAGGTAGATAATAAACATGAAAGATGAAGATGGAAGATATAAATTTCATCAAGTCTTTAAAAGTCATTAAGTGGTGTTCGATGAAAGGAACAACGAGAACTGTATCACCATTTAAGATTGATCCTTCGACCTAATTACATATTCATTGAAACATATGAACTAGCTGTATTTGAAAGGTCACGCTTACCTGGTCTTGTCAGTCGGATAGGCTTATGAATAGACCGAGTTCTGTTCCACGAAAGACTATTCAGAATACTTCCTTAAGACAATTGTGCGAATTGTTCCGCTCAGTTGGACGTATTTTAAATGACAAGCGAGCAAAAACTGGCTACCTACGTAATATTGTTAGGTACACAATATTAAGCAGGTAGTTTATGATGATTTAAATCGACTAAGGCCAGCGATACACCGACTGTTCGAGCAGTTACCCGGTGACCGCTCTAGCAGACAGAGTCAACAGCCTGACGCTGCCATTGCTCACTGCTCCAGGATATAGCAATTTCTATGTTATTTGATAAGTAGCATCATGGAATTTGAGAAGGAAGAGGGCCGGGGAAGGCACGAGATCGGCAGGTCGAGTAGTCAGTCTAACTATGTCTGGCGACTGCTTGACCGCAGATGAAATTTCACCGTACTGTCAAACGCCGAGCTGCGTGTATGTAGGTAGGAGTCAGTAGTTCACTGCAGTCGCAATTTGAAGCAACAGATCCTGACTGCTGTAAGCGTTTAAATCCGTTGAATATAGTGTCGGTACCTAAATGTATGAATCTTGAGAATAAGAAGAAAAGAATTTTATTTGCTCAAACATGTGTGAGAACATTAAACTGATAAAATTATATTATTTGCGGACGAATGTTTCAATGCTCTGTGTAAATAATTATTTTCAGTTTTCTTTTATTTAAGTTTTATCTTATAGTTAACGTATATTTTTAAAATTAGTTTTAGCTTATAAAGTGATTAAGTTATTTAAATAAAAACTAAACCACTATGTTGCAAATGTTTAATAAATTATTATAAAATAATCGAATGTCGTAAAAACTTTTATTTCTGGTCCACAAAACCTAAACAGTCGGTGTATACCAAGCCTTATTGTTAATGAGAGGAAAATTATTTGCATTCGTTAAGATTGTACTTCTAATTTAATAGTTTCAAGATTCGGGTAGATTTATTTGCATCATTTTACTTATTAATTGCTCTACTATATACCTCTATAGGTAGTACCTGACATTTCTCCAAAAAATAAATGATATATTAAGAGATTTATTATAAAGGCTGCAAATTTAACAAAACCGCAATATTAGAAGTATATATGTATGAGTCTTGTATTATTCTGATGAGTTTGAAAGTAATTCTAGTTACCAGGCTTTCAGTAGTGTCCCCAAAAACGTTTTTATTGCAATAACAATAGCTTTCTACATGTGATGCTTTATATGGACGACTTTTAGCTATTCACCTTTGAGCTAGTACGTCTGGTCCATTGTGTCCTGCATGGCGTATGTCGGTCTGTCGCAGAACATATGTGCCGGTCTATTGATTTACCGCGGCCAACGACAGAGGGGCGTGATTCAAGCGTGACGCCTGGTTTGAAGCGTGTTCATTAGGGAATACTGCAATATTCAAGGGCATGTTTTATGTATGGATAGTTCGAAGGGTTCTGTTAGTCATGCCATTGCTAAGAGTGCAGTCACGTACGCCCTCCTCCCTAACCAATTAATATTGATGTATTAAATTATACTGACACTAATCATTATGCAATATTTCCACGCCGTTTTTGCTGTTCGCCACACTTCGTCTACAATTTATTCAGTTACTATAAAATGATCTTTTTATTTATAATGGGCAATTTGGCTCTCGGTTGGAGATTCTTTCATGCTCAATAATAATTTCCTATTATGTTGAAATCTTTCATTCAGTAACTTGGTTACCATTTGGACCTATCACGAAATCAATACTTTGGTCCAATTTTTGCATTTCTTCGCCCTTGCTTGTATTGTGGAATATTGATATTTAGTAAAACAATAACATTTAAATAAATGATCCTTGATTCAATGTCACATGAAATTGTGATCAGATTTTCAAAGCTTCTGTGACTCTGTCAAAAGTTCTATGACTTCTCAAAGTAGCCCTTGGGTTAATTTCAAAAATTCGAAAGATAAATCAAACAGCATAAAATAAAATGTAAACTTTTGCAAGTTGACGAATTTTATATCTGAAAGTCTAATTGCAGGGGTGAATGTTACTTCATTTTCTAAAACATGCACTTCAAGCACTTTCGCAAGACCAGTGGTGCAACATTGTATCTTCATTACAAATGCCTTAGATGCTCCAAAGATATCGTTGTGAAACATAATCAGAATGCGATCTCAGTTGATGCAGTTACTTTTTTGTCGCCTTATGACCTTCTAAGACCTGTTGTGGCCAAATATGTTTTTAAACGAGAATAAAAACTTTTTGAGGATTGTGTCCAAATTTAAAAAGTTTTGAGGATACTGAGCTTGGACATTTATTTCGTTATTCATATCAAACAGTGCAAGGAAGTGTGAATGATGTGACGATAAGCTGCAAACCGTCCGCATGTGTACACATCATTACCGTTTTAACGACCACTATATTATGTATATCGAGAGACGGGACTGATAAAAAGATACGTTTCCACTTTCGCTGAGATCATAATTAAACAGATGACGAGATTCGAAAATGTCACATACATATTAACGGCACCTATGACATTAGCTCGTTCGGAGTTTTCGATCCTATGAAACAGTTGCTCGTAAAATGAGGATCCCAGTTCCCAAGAGACTACACTTTTTCACTAGATAGAAAAAGATAAGATGATTTAAATCATTAATAAACTTACCGGAGAGTTCTGTTTATTTTTCCACCCACTAATATACAAAACCCGCATTTGCGTAGCCAGGGCAAGCACTCGTCTCACACGGTTAGTATGAACACCGAAAACACATGAAATATATCAGTTGGTTTATGCACTTAAATGTCTAAACTTGCGATGAAGCAAGTTTGTGTAAAGCTCGGTTAGCGACGCAGCACATGCGACCCGGGTGGCGGCGCGCGGCGTACTGCTGGCGACTAGCCATTGCTAGCCATACTCGTTTGATCGTGCGGCGCGGCGCGCGGTTAGGCTCGGAAGTGGCCGAGACTCGGAGAGGCGACGCACGCCTGCGACGAGGGACCGTGAAAGAAGGGACACAACCCGACTCCGTTTTTTGTCCCGTCTAAGATTAGCAACAAACAACGTCTGGCTGGAACCATTCAAAAGGGTTCTGATTGGCCATTGACAGTGTTTGACAGTGTTGTGTTGACACGCTGTTTTAGTACAAAGCGACCGCTGCAACTCTACCAACAACACTGCAATTGCAGGATGTTACTGATCAAAATGCGTTTTGGATATGTATATGTATACTATTTCATGTTTTCGCTATCATCTTTGTTTTGCTCAATATATTCATTTCTAAGATATTAACCCGTTTCACTTTGGGAAACTAGTTTGCCTATCTTGAGATCTCATTGCTAAGATTTGCTGTTCCTACTTGGCTATTTTCTAGAAATAATGTCCTGGATATTAAGAGGGATTTGAGTTACGAATATGCTATTGAAGTCGAGAGGTCGAGTGTACCGGCTTCCGGGACGGACGGCATGGAAGCAACGACGTAATGTAATAGAAAACGTATTGCACAATTTCCTGATTCGTCGCTATCGTATCTACGAGACTGCATCGAATGTTGCTACATTTTAGAGCATCCTGCATTATTAGAAAATAGAAACAAATGACGCTACTTCAGTCTCTTAGAATTTTGAACTTTATAGTCCTGTTATAAAGTTGAAAATGACTTGAATAAATTAGAAATTTTGGAGTAGCCTGATGTAATGACGTGTGTGCATAAGATACATTATTATCGGTGTACGCTAAAATTTCGTTGAATATTAAAACTAAATTTGCATAGAGTTACCGACCTCGCAGCTATGGGGCTGCGATAGGTGAATTAAAAGATTCTGGGTTTGATTTATTCACATACTAACCACCTCTAGAACTACCTACTTATTGCCCGCGACTTGCCTTGATTATATACTTATTGTCTTTTCTGAGTGTGTAACTTGTGTAACTGTTATTGACCCTGTGTTACCAATTATTGGAGTGTTCAATAAGGAAAATGATAGTATAAAAGGGAAATATCTCTTGGGTCATCCAAGCGGAGGCTCTACCCTTTTCGCAGAACTCAGACTTATTCCTAAGGCCTGTTTCAGAAAGCAGAATAAAGGATAAAAAAATGTACGTATCTTCAATATGAAATAGTTAAAATATGTTCCTGAATTAAAGAAATGAACCCTTAATTTTGTTTTTATGGGATAGAAAGTTATCACCTGATCACGTGATGGCAAGCAGTTGGTGCTGTTCGAGTTACAATTGTGCTTTACTGGTCAATTGGAGATTTAGAGATGGCATGGTAGTAGAGTAGGCATGGATTGCGCCTGCTGTAACCTCACTCACACGACAAAACACCACACAACTGCTGTTTCACGCCAATGCTCGGTGTGGCCGTGGTATCAATCGAACCGGCCCATTTGTGAAAAGCAAGCATTCCCTCGACATGTGGCGATTCTCGACTTCTCAGTATAAAATGAACTAATTCGTGCGTCACACTATATTTCAAAGAAATAATAACTTCGAAAGTTTTTGATTCAGAAAGATAATAAAGAGTACGTTGTTAATGTTTTAAATTAATCTCCACACGAGATCGACATTAATTATTAAAATAATTAACACCATCCCTTTTATACTACGCGGAAATTTTTCGCAATCTACCAGACAGACTTAAAAACTAATTAAGATATCTTCATAACTGATACTAAGTGATATCAAGATCTAGATGTACGGTTAGGCACCTTTATACCTATATTACTAGAATTGATATAACATGGCGCAGTTATTACGTATTTCATATTCGTATTATATTTACGGCGACCGCAACTGGCTGGCTTCCTGATTTGTTCATGTAGCTCGTATGTTATTATCTGTACTTACTTATTTTCAAATCACAATAGCTTGTGTTCACAATTTGGTTTGGCATTCAAAAACTTTGTCAATCTAGAGCTGAATGTCATAAGAAGAGTATTTTTTGTGGTGTAGAGGGCAAACTAGCAGTCAGATCACCTGGTGGTAAGCACAAACTAACTTAGGAGTAACAAAAGTGTTACAAGCCTTTTCTGACATTTGCAATGAGGCCCAACGGCCTCAATCGGATAAGTGTGAAGAAGTGATACCACCAGGGGCGTAGCTAGTGCCGTATCAATCATACGGGGCCCCAAGACTACGAGAGCCCCTTACGCACGTAAGCCAACATTAATAAAATCTTCCTAATTGTTATTTTATTTAAGTCAAAATAAACGATTTTTTACCCCGTAACGCATGCGTTCAAAGGATGGTAGAAATTTTAGGAAAATTAAAGTAATCATAGTCCAATAATTTGGGCAGAAGCAGTTGCCTAGAAAGCTTTCTGGTACAAATTATTAACACCTATTTTATGAATAAAAATCCCTTGTGGGAAACTATCACTTTAGTCGAGTCGACCCATTCATGCCGAAGCATGTTTCTCTCATAAAAAATGTGGAGTTCCATGTGATAGGAAATGTGCAATGAGCATCTTTGCCTGCCTGTCAGGCACCAAAAGGCTTAGTGTTAGTTTGTTTAAAGACATAGTAAACCTTTTTATAAACTTTGGACCTACAAATGAGACAATTAATTTTATTTTTATAGCATTAGAATTAAATTAAACCAGTAGATTAGAATACCTAAGCGATATGAATGGTGTGATGATAATAATAATGTTGAATGGGCTGATAAAGTAGACAGGATATGATACAAAGTATTGTATTAATAGTCACAATGATACAACCAGTACGATAGCTGGCTCCTCAAATAAAAAGAAAAAAATAATAGCAAGTGTGGGAGAGCCATGCTTCGGCACGAACGGGCCAGCTCGACCGGAGTGATACCAAGGCCTAACAGAAAACCGATGTGACGCTTGCGTTGTGTTTCGTCGTGTGAGTGAGGTTACGGAGGCCCAATTACTTAATCGCAAGTGCAGCTATAAGGCAATGTCATGTTCGATTCCCGGGTCGGACAAAGTACTACTGGGTTTTTAAAAAAAAATACTGGCAATAGGTTCACTATTGAGTCCCATGTAATAACATGAGACTCATAACATAAATAGTGAAAAGTGGGTATTACCTCTACATTGTACAGTGGCATTAAGTGTCGTAATGTGCACCTCTGCCTACCCCTTCGGGGTAAAAGGTGTGATGTTATGTTATGGGTTAAGTAATGCATTGCCAACCCTGACCTGGTTGGGAAAAGGCCAGGAGAAATGAAATAATGAGTTTCTTCCGATTGTCCAAAATGTATTACGTGATCGATCATTGATGTCACCGTAGTACCTATTCCCATTAAATGTCTGTCGTAAGACAAATGGCTTTGACATTATATTCCTTGTCAAATGTCAAATACTTTTTTATAAGGGAGAGAAGAATCATCCAATGACTTCTCCCACCTTGGGTTAAGCGATAGGGAGTGTCAGACTCTTACTAACTAAATAGCATCCTGTTCCTATTTCTGCTCTTCGAGCCGGAGCCCCGGCAACCCTTTAAGCCTTTCCATGTCAAATACGTATAAGAATATCATCTTTTGTGTCAAAGGCATTATGAAGCTGGCTTGTTGTAGAGTGCAAGTGTCGACCTACACTATACGAAACTTAACGAGTGATGATATAAGAGGGTTTAAAATACTTTAAACATTAAATCTATCATCTTGATTATAAACACGGATACAAGCTAAGTGCGTATTTGGATCCACAAACTTCAAATCCCTAACCCAGAAAAAAGACCGCAATTGTATTCCTCTTTTTTTATCGCTTGCCGGTAAACGAGCGGACGGATCACCTGACGGTAAGCAATCGAGCAATCGGCGTCGCCCATGGACACTTGGAACACCAGAGGCGTTACAAGTGCGCTACCGGCCTTTTGGTGATTAGGAGTTTGAGGATCGTCAGGGATTGGGGAGATTGGGGAAGGGGAGGGTAATTGGGCCTCCGGTAACCTCAGTCACACAACGAAACACAACGCAAGCGTTGCTTCACGTCGGTTTGGTTTTCTGTGAGGCCGTGGTATCACTCGCAAAGCCATCCCACACACCTCTGGTGTTGCAGGCGTCCATGGGCAACTATGAACGCATAACATCAGGGGACCCGTCTGGTGGCTTACTCTTGAATCCAATTCCGATCGATCGACATTGGTATTGTGAAATTTCGTATTCTCGAGTTGCAGCACTAGCGCCCATTGCATCCGTATTGCGTGGATATTGAATGAACTAAACAGTATTGAGTTTAGATTTATATTCCGTACTCTGAATGCTATTATAACAGCTACGATAGGGGTTGTATAGTTTTGAGATTGAATAATTATTGAGATTTTATTGGATTGAAATTGCATTGACATTGAGATTGGTTTCAAGAGTAAGCACCCTGCTCGTTTGCCGCCCTACACCATAAAGAAACCAACAAGTTTTAACAAGCGATTGTAGATATATATTCATAAAGGGCGTCATATTATAATGTTATATTATATATATAATAATACGCGACTGTTTGTGGTGCCGCGCGCGCGCACTAACCTCCTCTATCGCGCGCCGCTGACTCGCGCGCTGCGCACTCTCAATACAGTGGCAGATACTATAGACATATTCACCTGTACACTGAGTGAGTTCACGAAGGTTACGTACTACGTAGTTTGTAAGATGTAGATGAGATATAGTAGTCGGTATACTTATTTTTTATTTTTTGCTAAAACATGTTTGCTACCATTTTATTTTATGTCAAATTACTTTGTCGCATTAGACGTAGTCTGTAATGACAATTGTAATATGTGCTTAAATTAAATAAATAAATAAATAAATAAATAATTTACCCATTAACTAAGCAACTAATCTCTAATTTATAACCGACAACATATTATTTTATACACCATGCCCCAGTTCTGTCAGTTACAAAGTTATGCATTAACTAAGTATGCCATCTTACTTGCGCAGGCGCATGCTTGCTCTTCGTCTCAATTATGTAAGTACAAGGTCAAGAGAATGCGGAACTGTTCAATTATTTTGGACTTACTATTAAAGTATCTTTCTTTTGATGGACAATTACTGGTAATAAAATTATATTGGTTCATGTAAAATATTTTTAGGGCATTTCATTACTCTATGAATGTAGGTCAGAGGCCTTAGTACGAGTTTATTTTACGTTTAAAGTAATCGCAACGAGTACGCGTTCGGCGCTCTGATTGGCCGGCACCAATGAACCAACCAATCAGAGTGCTGGACGAGGTTTCGTTACGATTACTTTAAACGGAAATCAAACTCGTACTAAGGCCTCTGTCTTATATCATAAGAAGTTAATTTAGAAAAATAGTAAGTGCGTATTTATTGACTGTTTACTTGTTTTCTTTTGCTATAACAAGTTGTTATTATGGGATAAGGCGGTAACCGAGCAGACGGATCACCTGATTGTAAGCAATCCGCGCCCATAAATACTTGGAACACCAGAGCCGTTACATGTGCGTTACCGGCCTATTGGGGATTAGGAATTTGATGATTTTTGGGGATTCAGGGATTTGGGCGATTAGGGAACGGGGGAGGGGCCTCCAGTAACCTTACTCACACAATGCAAGCGTCGTTTTACGTCGGTTTTTTGTGAGGCCGTGGTATCACTCCGGTCGAGCTGATCCATTCGCACCGAAGCATGGCTCTCCCACACTTAAGATCATATTATGGTCAAGGTATAAGTTATTTTTTTATGTTGTCCTCTAGTCTGACAACTAATTTCATGCCTAACATTTATTTTTATAGGTTCTTTCATAAATATTACGTTACTCTCTGTATTCTGAAACATGTAAAGCGTACAGAATCAATAAAAAAAAGAAACTAGGAATTTGCAATTTATGTTATTGTAGGAGAATCCATTTACGGTGCATAATCTCATGAAACATGGGCTCTGAGTTATAGCGACCGCCTTATTTTTGTCCCTAGACTACCCACGTGTTGAAGCGCCATAATATTTCAAACATAAACCCTGATGCAGACCAATAGCTAAGCTTATGTTTCTAAGCTCTCTTGTTGTTCTACATTAAAACTTGTTGTAATATTGTATATATTTAGTAATTAACTCGTCGAGTACCGGTTTTGTAGACACAATTATAGAACAATAGGTTGCGGTCACCGGTGACCGCTTGGTATTTGACAGTTTAATGCTTGGAATAAATTAAAGTTATTATTAAAAAAAACAGAACTTAGACATTTCATAGCCTCGCGAGACGATCTCCAGCCACTGTAAGCACGGGCCTGCGGACGGCGAGCACGGGTGACTCGCCGCCCGACCAGAACCAGGCCCGAAAATACAGCGCGTCGCGTTCCGCGCGCGCCCCAAGGAGCCATCAGACCACCACAGATGGAGCGCAACAGGGCTGATGCCGATACGTAGCCGAGGAAGACTTAACGGGTTGCCGGGGCTCCGGCTCGAAGTGTAGGAGTAGGAACGGAGTGGTTTTTAGCCAGTAAGAGTCTGACACTCCCTCTCGCCTCTCCCGGGCGGGAGAAGTTATTGGATGATTTTCCCCCCTCAAAAAAAAAAGACATTTCATACCCTGGAAGGTATGTGAATTTAACCGCTAAATCTACCCTTAATTAATATTGTCATGATGGTCTCGTACATGCAGAGCTTAGCAATGAAAGCACCTTTACGCCATTTACTATCGACATTATTACACATAATTCAACCAGTAGGCGCCTTTGTGGACATCTATACTTTACCCCCTAATAAATAACATGGAAAAATAAATATAAACATGTATTACCATACAACATTGAAATCTAGTGCTCTTAAATTAGAATCCTACGGACCAGGTTTAAAAATATTCATTGACAAGCTTGTATTAGCTGATGTCCTCTTTATATTTATGGCTGGCTGGTTTGTACGGATGGTGAGTAGGCTTACACGATATTTATTAATCGTGCTATTTACCTTTGTACTGATATTAATTAAAAAACTTGCCAAGGACGCATGGAACACGCGGTGTTGGGTTTCGTAGTCACCATAGATATAATAAATGAAGTTATGTGCTAGTCACCTGGTTGTTTATTTCGTACTCATAATGTAACACTTTACTTTTGATCACGGAGAGGTAGACAGAGATGAATTAATGGTGTACATTTGTATAATAATAAACACTTTTCGCCAATTACATTACAACTCTATATTATAAAATGTAACTACGTGCAGTCACTGACTCGCAAAACCGAAAAACTCCAATAAATACTTTGCACGACTCAGAAGAAAAACCAAAAAACGCTTGCTAAGCAGTCAGGCAATAAGCCAGTTGAAATTAATATGATAAATTAAAATTATAGTTAATGCGATAGGGCCATGAAAAAACCATGAAAAAACTGCGATCCTTGGCTAAGAGGGACTACTGAACCTTAATACCATGACCATGACGTTGTTTGATAAACTTACAACTCAAAGTTTGCTCCAGCCTCGACTAGACATGTTTAGTCATAAAATTATATTCATGTCTTAAAAATAGACATAACATGGAAAGGTATATCGTGGGAAAAATATAAACATTGATATGAACAACGTCGTCGTTCATCGTTGTGGTGACAATCATTGTTTTCTAATTTTTCATACACGTTTCCGTAGTTTGTTTGTATGATGGAGGTTATGGCAAATCTTCATGCTTGGCAAGTGGTATGGAGATCGCTGTTTAAAAGGTTCAGGGTCAGTGGCGTAACTATACCGTTCGGGGCCCGGGGCAAATCATCGGATGGTTCCCGGTCCCACTAAGAAATAGAGAAGTTCTAATAAAAACCTTCCAGCTGCGAGCCCGTGGCATTTGGCCTACTTGCCTCCTTGTAGTTACGCCACCATTCAAGATGCTCGATTTCTGGGTTATCAGGATGTTAAAGCATACAGTTCCTTAGTCGGGTCTTTCGACGCCGCGCGCCGGCGCGAAGGTTAGAGTTGGTGACGATTGCTACTCTGCGCTCACTACAACACTGCTCCCAGCCCAGCTATGTAACATAGTGTAATAGATGTTATATAATATTTATATTTGAGAACCACGTTAAGGTGACAAAACAACTTTATTGAGACTTTGAGACCAGTTAAATAACAAAAATAATAGAGCTATTATTTCTTTATTTTTGTACATTTTCTGTACCAGGTAGTCAGCAATTATTTTGGTGAATCGTGGATTAATTGAGAGGTCATGTTGAAACTAAATACTTTGAGGAAGAACATTGGATTGGAGTGAACTATGGGTCGAGGACTTCCAGATTTAGCACGTATTCGCTAAAAATCTTTAATATGGTCATTAACGTAGCTGTTCGGTAACTTACGTTGTGTTTAATCAAGATTTCTTGTGTTTTCCTTGCGATCGAGAGAATGAATATGACTTCGATCAAGAGGAAAGGTCATAACATACTTAAAAGGCACCGCTCCAACCCAAAAATTAGTTTTTCATTTCAATTTCAACATTAAATCCTATGTCGTATGATATATTTTCAAAAAGCTGTCAGTACGCCGTTACAGTCTTTTTGTATAGTTTCCAAAACAAAAAACGTTATGCCGCAGTCGTGTCATTCATGTCCGTGCGATTAAGTCCTGTGTGCGACGCCCAGTAGACTTTGACAGGTACTAGTCCTTTATTTTTGATGAGGAGATGAGTGAGTTCCTTCCCTGTTGGAGCACAAAGTCGATCATTGTCAGACTAGTATGTCAGAATCACCTGATATTGGCAAGTGTGGGAGAGCCATGCTTCGGCACGAATGGGCGGACCGGAGTGATACCACGGCCTCACAGAAAACCGACGTAAAGCAACGCTTACGTTGTGTTTCGTCGTGTGAGTGAGGTTACCAATTACCCTCCCCTTGCCCAATCTCCCCAATCTCTGAATCCCCAACGATCCTCAAACTCCTAATCCCCAAAAGGCCGGTAACGTACTTGTAACGCCTCTGGTGTTCCAGGTGTCCATGGGCGACGGCGATTGCTTACCATCAGGTGATCCGTCTGCTCGTTTACCGGCTTATGCCATAAAAATAAAGATATGGATATTTTATCTCACACGTATAACTTTAGTTTGAAAACCTCGGAATAGTACAATACCTATTGCCTTTTGTTGTGTGTTTAAATATAGAAATTGTCTTCAATGATTTCATTTTGGTTAGCCATCATGGCGACCTTCTGGTGTTCATGACCGGAATGACCTTACTGCTTACTGTATTCGCCACTTTTTAGATGAAAAAGTTAGATGGGGAGGCGTTTTAGAAAAAAAATATGACGATAGATTCAATGTCGAGTTTTTGAATACTACTTAATTATTAATCGTTACTAATAATCTGAAGTTCGTAAAGTATTTGAGCTTCTATAAGTAACGTCACTTCTATGACGAAACAGAGCGCTAGCAGACTTTTCTGTGACACTGTGGTATCACATCGGTCGCGCCGACCGGTCCATTTGGACCGAAGCATGGCTTTGGACGTGTGCACAATATCGTTTTTTTTTTCAGCGTCATGTTCAGGTCATACTGTATACCTAGTTACGATTTCATAGCCCGAAGTTACACGATCGCTTCCGATGTTACACGAAGATGGATAGAGCATCCGTGTGAGATCATCATAGCGTATCACAAGGATGTTATAAGATAACACGACCCACCGACGCCATTGATCATTTTCATTACAAATCGTCACGATTTCTGCATATTTCAAAGATTCCTAATACCATAAAAGTCATGAGCGGCAGGCTAATTTAAAATAATTATCGTATTTTTCTGCTTCCTTCATACCTATCTTTTATAGGGGCGTAAGTAAATATTTCTTCGCAATCTTCAGATAACAAGGTATTTAGATATCAATATTTTCTGTCCAATTATTATTTTTTACGATAATTCGATAATCAATTGATTATCATTCGATTACAAAAATAAAAATTACGGAAAAAAATTAAATTAACAAATGACGTCAGCTTTACATGGATATGCCAGTGAGTTATATCATAGATATAATAATAATAAGTACAAATCAGGCAGATAATCATGGCAATCTATATTGTAAACCGGGAATAATACAACAACGCTACAGTAAGTAGCTGATTAATCAAGCGAGGGGCCTATAGCTAATTATTTTTATTATTATTGTACTGAGGGACCCTTAACCTTATTAATATTATAGAGGTAACTATCGTGAGACATACTAAATTAATTATTATATTTTCGGCTCTATCACGTAACTGTTTGACGGAATGCTGCTCATGAATGTAAGCCTCTAGCATGGCTTGAAACCAATCGAGTTCTTGGTCAAACAGTCAGGTGAGTAAACCGAAAACGGTGGAAGTATGAATTGAACTGAACAGTATTGTGATATATAAACAATAAATGTAGTCACAGGTCAACGGTGTCGCACCACACACTTCCCATCTGTTAGAAGTGGCGGGCGAACGTTCCCTTGAGCGGTGCACTACTTACTGTAAACAAAGTTGTTTTATTATAAATTTCCATATTCAAATCAGTGAACACCACATTGGCGACGAGTCAAAGCGCAGTAAGTGAAATTCATCGTTCAAAAACTATCTGCATAAATTGGCCAACAAATTATATAGAGGTAATAAAAAAAATCGCGGGTACTATGTACTTCAAATTTAACAGAATATTAGTAATATTGTTCCCATCAATTTAATTGTTGAATTTGTATTGTTTATATAATATTCTTATGCCTGCATGTTTACAATGCCTATTAAGGAAGTACCTACACGTTCAACTGTGATTTTACGAGTATACATTGTGGCCAAACTACTTGCAGATAAAAAAAAAGTCCCAACGATTGTATCGTTAATTAATTGCAAGTTTTAACAAAGTACCCGCTACATGAATAATTTTCATGAAGCTTATATAATAAGTTCCTGTTAAAACTGAACAAGTGGCTAAAATTTGTCCCAGCGGACAAAGTCGCTAATTACCCGTTTTAACAAAGTACCCGCTACATGAATAATTTTCATGAAGCTTATATAATAAGTTCCTGTTAAAACTAAACAAGTGTCTAAAATTTGTCCCAGCGAACAAAGTCGCTAATTACCCGTTTTAACAAAGTACCTGCCCGCTACATTAATAATTTTCATGAAGCTTATATAATAAGTTCCTGTTAAAACTAAACAAGTGTCTAAAATTTGTCCCAGCGAACAAAGTCGATAATTACCCGTTTTAACAAAGTACCTGCCCGCTACATTAATAATTTTCATGAAGCTTATATAATAAGTTCCTGTTAAAACTAAACAAGTGTCTAAAATTTGTCCCAGCGAACAAAGTCGATAATTACCCGTTTTAACAAAGTACCTGCCCGCTACATTAATAATTTTCATGAAGCTTATATAATAAGTTCCTGTTAAAACTAAACAAGTGTCTAAAATTTGTCCCAGCGAACAAAGTCGCTAATTACCCGTTTTAACAAAGTACCTGCCCGCTACATTAATAATTTTCATGAAGCTTATATAATAAGTTCCTGTTAAAACTAAACAAGTGTCTAAAATTTGTCCCAGCGAACAATTCGCTAATTACCCGTTTTAACAAAGTACCTGCCCGCTACATTAATAATTTTCATGAAGCTTATATAATAAGTTCCTGTTAAAACTAAACAAGTGTCTAAAATTTGTCCCAGCGAACAAAGTCGCTAATTACCCGTTTTAACAAAGTACCCGCTACATGAATAATTTTCATGAAGCTTATACAATAAGTTCCTGTTAAAACTAAGCAAGTGTCTCACATTTGTCCCAGCGAACATAGTCGCTAATTACCAGTTTTAACAAAGTACTACTTCAGAAATGAAGTTATGTAGATAAAATTCTTTGTCTCATTGTTCCTGTTAAAACTAAACAAGACGTGTCTAAAATCCGTTGAGGCCAAATATAAAATTATTAAATGAAACACTGTTTATAGTTACCTACTCATGACTACACTCCTAAATATGATCCTACCAGTATAGAGGATTTATTGTACACTCGAGTTTGTTTACATTGCGACCCATAGTAACAAAAGTTTCTATAAATAGACTCGCATAGCTTAATTCACTGATAAGCTCATGCCGAAGTTAAAACCGAATAGAATATGTTTTAATACTATTATAAACATAAAGTAATATACCTATGCTACTAATTAGTATTAGGCGTAGCTACTGTGATATATACAAATACCCACTATACATTTTAAATTAAATATACATAAAAGAATTCAGCTGTAATAAACGTAAAGATAACGGTATGTCAGCTAAAACTATCGACCTCTTCAAGCAACGGAATACCCTAATTAGCTCTAAAGCCTCCGACAGTAGAAAACAACAGATAAGTAAAATAAGTAAAGAAATAAAAGAAAGCATAAGAAAAGACAAAATACAAAGAAGAATGGAAACAATAGAGAAACACATACTACAGACTGGCGGAATCAAGAAGGCTTATAGGGAACTAAGTTGCAACAAAGATTGGATTGTGAAAATGAAGGATAAATGTAAATCAATGAAAAATGAGAGACTTGACATATTAGAAATTGCTACAGCATACTATAAAGATCTATATAGAAACAGCATGCACGAGCAAGAAATAGATCTCTTGAACAACGCAGCAGTACCCAATATCATGCACAGAGAAATAGAATTTGCTATAGACACACAAAAACTAGACAAGTCACCAGGCCCAGATGGAATAAGCAACGAAATCCTAGGTCAGCACTTATCCCAGTCCTGTCGGATATCATCAATGACATCATAAACACAGAAACAATACCAAGTCAATGGACTAAATCAAATATAGTTCTATTGTTCAAAAAAGGAGATGCAAATGATATAGCAAACTACCGCCCTATTAGTCTGATGTCCAACTTATACAAAGTTTTTGCTAAAATAATACTCAAAAGAATAGAAATACAACTAGATGACCAACAACCCATCGAGCAAGCAGGATTCCGAAAAGACTACTCAGTGCTAGATCATATACATGTTGTGAGACAAATTTTGGAAAAATATGCCGAATATCAACAAATATACTATATCGCATTTATAGACTACAGCAAAGCGTTTGACTCATTAATACACTGTAGGATTTGGGAAGCATTGAAATTACAGGGCGTTGAAGAAAAATACATAAGAATAATAAGAAATATATATAAGGACAGCTCTGCTTGCATACAGTTGGAATAGAAAGGTAACCAATTCGACATACAAAAAGGTGTAAGACAGGGGGATCCACTATCACCGAAACTGTTCTCAGCTGTGTTAGAAATGGTCTTCAGAAACCTATGTTGGGACAAAGTAGGATTATCCATTAATGGAAGAATGTTAACACATTTAAGATTTGCTGATGACATCGTTTTATTCGCAAAAACACCGGAAGACCTAAACAACATGTTAAATGAATTGTCATCAGAAAGTGCTAAGGTAGGCCTGCACCTAAATAGAGAAAAAACAAAAGTAATGGCAAATGGAGAAAAAAGAACCATAATGGTAAAAGACATAGAAATAGATTATACACAAGAATATATATATCTTGGACAATTGATGTCACCCAAAGACACAGTTAATAAAGAAATAGAAAGAAGAGTAGCAAACAGCTGGAAGAGATACTGGGGCTTGAAGGAGGTAATGAAAGATAACAAACTACACATAGCAACAAAAACTAAACTATTTAACACCTGCATCTTACCTGTACTGACGTATGGTTGCCAAACTTGGCCATTATCACAAAATACGACCACAAACCTCGCCACATGTCAACATGCGATGGAAAGAAGCATGTTAGGTGTAAAGAAAGCAGACAGAATAAAGAAAAAATCCATCAGAGACAAAACCAAGGTACAAGAGGTAACTTTAAAAATAAAGAGATTAAAGTGGAAATGGGCAGGTCACTTGATAAGAGGCAAAGAAAAATGGAGCCAAATTGTTACTCAGTGGTACCCAAGAGAAGGTCATAGATTGAGAGGAAGACCTAATAAAAGGTGGGATGAGGACATTCGCCAAGTAGCTGGAAATACATGGCACAGAGTGGCAAATGAAAGGTCAGAATGGAAAAGGTTGGAGGAGGCCTATGCCAACTGGCAAACGGATCTGCCAAATATTAGTAAAAACCAAATTCATGAGTGATATTATTTTTTTTGTAACTTATTTTTGTTTTTTGTAAATCTGAATAAAAGGCTTTAAATGAAAAATTTGAAACATTCTTAATTCGTCTGAGACGACAATGCTCAAAATGCAACTTTGCTAAAGAAGACGAAAATCTTATCGATCAAATAGTTGAAAAATGTAGCTCTTCTAAATTAAGGAAAAATATCTTAATACTTGGGGATACAGCAACAATTGACAAAGTAATTTCGGAAGCAAACTTGCTTGAAACTGTACAACGTCAGCTTAATGAGTTCCACGATAAACAGGGCAAAATTATAGCTGTTGATTTTTTGGGTCCACTGCCGAGTAGAGATTACCTCTTTGTAATCATTGATTACTACAGCCGATACAAAGAAATCGAAATTATGAAATCTAACTATAACTACACAAGATACAATAAAAGTGTTAAAACAATTTTTTTCACGTACGGGAAATCCTTCTAGTATAACAGCCGACAATGGCAAACAATTTTGTAGTCATGAATTTAAATCATTTTGTATGTAACAGGGAATTACTCTTTTCAATAGAATCCCTTACTGGCCACAACAAAACGGAGAGGTAGAGAGACAAAATAGGGATATCCTCAAACGGCTTAGAATCAGTCAATGCGAGAAATCAGACTGGAAAGATGATTTATTAAAATATCTTATGATGTATAACACTGCCTCGTTGGCCGAGTGGTCGCAAGTGCGGCTGCCGGGCAAGGGGTCTCGGGTTCGATTCCCGGGTCGGGCAAAGTATTACTGGGTTTTTAAATAATTCTCAGTAGTAGCACGGAGTTTGGAAATGTGCCCGGTATATGGCAATAGGCTCACCCCCTATTACATGGGACTCATAACATAAATAGTGAAAAGTAGGTGTTACTTCTGTGTGCACCTCTGCCTACCCCTTCGGGGATAAAAGGCGTGATGTTATGATGTTATGTATGTATAACAGCACACCTCATCCTTCCACAGGAAAATCTCCTTCAGAGCGAAGAGCTCTTCTATGGAAGGCAATTTAGAGACAAATTACCCTTTTTAGCTGACTTCCAACGTAACTACAATGATTCCGAAGTTAGAGATCATGATCAAGAAAAAAAGGAACTCGGAAAGTTAAATGAAGACAAGAGAAGACGAGCTGTAGATAAAGATTTTAGAAATTGGAGAAAAGGTATATGTGAAGAACTTGGTAAAAGACAACAAATTAGCTTCTGAATTTAATCCAACACCTCATACTGTTATTAACACTGGAGGAAGCGATGTACATATTAGGAATGATGATACTGGTCAGGAGTACAGACGAAACATTGTACATCTAAAAAAGTAGAAGGCCAATGGAAAGTCATTGGTAGTGAAGAAAAATCTCAATCCTCAGATAATGATGTTTAGTTAGGTTTTATTCAAAATTAAGATTTAGATTTAGATTTACAATTTAGATTTATATTTGATTTGATATGATTTTAAAAATTTGCTTTGGTATCATCAGATCAGATGTTTAGAAGTTTTATTGATTTCAGAAACTTAATTCAGTTCTGATATAATTAAACATTGTCTTATATATAATATTCATTGTAACTGCTTAAGTATGACTAATTTTATATATTCAATAAAATTTAATTATAAAAGATAGCGTGCTGCTGGGGAGTTTGTTGCGCCGTTTCTTCTCCACAGCAAAAGCACTTGGAAGCAGTAGTAATTATAAATATAGTTCTAATTCTAAATTAATATAAAAAGGAAGAGATGTGATATATGTATAAACAATAAATGTCACAGGTCAACGGTGTCGCACCACACACTTCCCATCTGTTAGAAGTGGCGGGCGAACGTTCCCTTGAGCGGTGCACTACTTACTGTAAACAAAGTTGTTTTATTATAAATTTCCATATTCAAATCAGTGAACACCACAAGTATTATTTTAACCTTTTTTAGCTATAAGCCACCAAGTTACACAAAAACAACTAATCTGAGGCTAAGATGAGGTAGTTACGTACAGCCACCTTTAGCGGGGGCCTCTTTTCTGCACAGAGAACTTATAAATGCTACTCTTACTACGTGGTTATCTGACACTGCAACACAAGTGCCATAATGCTATCAAAGCTTGTACATACACAGCGTATCATAAGGACATCCTTGCACGCAAAGGAGTATACTTACTATGTTATTTGGGTGAATATCCCAGGCGCTAATTTTACGTGTCTACGTTGAGAATCATGGTGTAAAACGATGGCATGTTTCTTATATTTTTTCATAGTGAACTACTTAACTTACTGCAATTAGGGCCACTTTTTTTTTAAAATAAGCTTACTTATGGAAGCTTTGGAAAAATAAATAACTTTAAAATTCAAGTTTGGTGGCTTGTCCTAGCTCCATTTTTTGATATAAATGTATTTGTCAACAGCCTTGGACACCACGGCTTGTCGTATAGCCGTAGTGCGGGTCGTTTTGCTCGACACGCGAGTATTAATGATATAATTCGTCGAGCTCTTGTCTCCGTTGGCGTGCCAGCTACTTTAGAACCTAATGGCTTGGTACACAACGATGGCAAGAGACCCGACGGTATGTCATTATTCCCTTGGAAGATGGGTAGGCCTTTAGTATGGGCCGCCACTTGCGTTGATACTCTGGCGCCATCCCATCTTCCAAACTCAGCGTGTCGAGCCGGTGCTGCTGCTGCTGCTGCCGAGAACCTCAAACGGCGAAAGTATGATAGCCTGATTGGCAATTATGCTTTCGAACCGTTTGGAGTTGAAACTTTAGGGCCGTGGGGCCCAAGTGCACATCTTCTTTACAAAGATATTGTAAGGAGGATGGTTGACACTTCAGGTGATCGAAGGGCTGGCTTCTACCTTGGACAAAGGTTAAGCATTGCCATTCAACGTGGTAATGCTGCCAGTCTTTTGGGCACACTACCTCACGATAATGATGAGGAAATATTTTTTTTTTGATGCCTTATTATAGAGTATTTATTTATTTTTACTTTTTTTTAAGGTGTAAATATTTTAGTTCATAGTTATTTATATTTTAAGTTGTATATATTTTCATTTAGTTATAGTTAATATTAATTGTATATAATATCGCCTCACCCAGGCGGGAGCAGTCATTCGATGATTTTCCCCCCTTACAAAAAAAAAAAAATGCATAATGCTGTCATTTCTCGCCAAAAACGTAAGTCTCATCTTGGGTCGAACAGGGGACAAGAATTTTTCAATTTTGGTGTATCGATTTGCTGTTGATTTTTAAGTGTTTTAACAATGAGCTACGTATTGTAGGTAGTGATTTAGGTAACTTATTTATCAGTGATATTTAATAACTGTATTCTTTAAGAATTTTTTTATGCCTGGTTTCATTTTTGGTGGTTTTGGTGGCAATTTTCGCCACCAAAATTGAAAATGAGCCACCAAATTTTAAGTATGTACTGTTTATATATTATTTTTGCATATAAACACAGTTTTTCACTGCAAGAAGACTCGCAACTAAAGCAGGATCAAATGCGTCACTTACCACGAGAAATTCCCAACAAGACGTTTGACGTAGACGTTTTCGTAAACTAATTGTACAGTTGTTAATCCGCAAGACCTGCTTGCAAGCACCGTGACGAGATCTACACGATTTGAGAATGAGAGCACGCAGCAATATACATTGGTTTCAAGAAATTTACGTCCACGGACAAGTTGTAATTGTAGTAGTCCAGATGCTCGCACCAAAAGTAATAAGTGTGGGAGAACCATGCTTCGGCACAAATGGGCCGGCTCGACCGGAGTGATACCACGGCTTCACACAAGACCGACGTGAAGCAACGCTTGCGTTGTGTTTCGTCGTGTGAGTGAGGTTACCGGAGGCCCAATTACCCTCCCCTTCCCTAATCTCCCCAATTCCTGAATCCCCAACGATCCTCAAACTCCTAATCCCTAAAAGGCCGGTAACGCAACGCACTTGTAACGCCTCTGGTGTTCCAGGTGGCCATGGGCGACGCCGATAACTTACCGTCAGGTAATCCGTCTGCTCGTTTATCGGCTTAGGTCATAAAAAAATGACTTTGCAACATCCATACTTCGACAGCTTACAGCCGACCACAAGTCATATTACTCCAGGTACTCCGACCACAGGTAGCCCTGCTGGACTTATAGCGCTGTCACCCCCTACATCTCCATGTGTCAGCAGTATTGATATTTGTAGAAAGAAAGAGAAAAGAAGAAAGAAAGCAAAGCCAAAGAGATAGAGATATTGCAGCGAAGGATTTCAGAACTCAGAAGAGTTAAGAGTTTATTATGTTTTGGTTTCTTAGTTTTGTTGAGAAAATATTTGTTGTTTGGCAAGTAATTTTGTTCAAAATAAAAATATTGTTTTATGTCTACACTCATAATTATCATTACGATTTCATCAGATAAATACCTAATAATAAATATTATCATAACAAGACTAAGTTTTATTAACTGATGGAGTTTTTGGTCATTCCCGAGTATTTCAGACATTGAGCTTCATTAGTGAGATTTAAGTTTGTGACATTAACTGATTTTTAATGTATTGTTTTAAGCACTCTCAATTTCTGTGGACAAATATCAATTTTGGTGGCTGCACTAGTCTTTGAACTCAAATATCTCAAAAAGTTACCGGGATATAGGACTGCCTCGTTGGCCGAGTAGTCGCAAGTGCGACTGCCGGGCAAGGGGTCTCGGGTTCGATTCCCGGGTCGGGCAAAGTATTACTGGGTTTTTTAAAATTCTCAGTAGTAGCACGGAGTCTGGAAATGTGCCCGGTATATGGCAATAGGCTCACCCCCTATTACATGGGACTCATAACAACTAGTGAAAAGTGGGTGTTACATTGTACTGTGGTAGAATGTGCACCTCTGCCTACCCCTTCGGGGATAAAAGGCGTGATGTTATGTATGTATGTTACCGGGATATTCTCATACCTCATGAAGATTCTTAAAACTTGAGTCTTCTATTTTTGTACCAGGTCAATAGTTTTCACAAAAAGTAATGAAAAAATTTCGCCACCAAAATTGACAAAAATATGCACTTGTTGATATTCACCCATTTGATCTTTATGTTTATTTAAGTAAATGGGTTCTAAGTTTACAACGTCGTATAGTTTTATTTGTCCATTAATTGCACTTTCAACTAAAGAAATGTTAGAGATAAGAATAATGGATTAGTAGTGCATTTTTTTTTAATTTAGTACGTACAATACGTCATGACGATACATTCGGTACTCCATACGATTCTTCATCGATTTAAGCCAATGCACTAGGGAACAAATGTCCTAAGATTGTCCAGTCCAGCGAAACTGGCCGATGTCGCCTGACATATTCGACGATGACGCGCAATTAAAGTCAAAGTAAAAGTCAAAATCATTTATTTCAATTAGACCAGAAACGCACTTTTGTACGTCGACAAGAAAATTTAAAAGTGAAGCTATATGCTCATTCCAAGGTGTAGATTCCTATGGAGAAGAACGAGCAAGATTAGGGTCCACCGTGACGTTAATGTTGCCAGACATGTCGACCAAGTTCCGGCAACGTCGCGCTATTTCACCCGACGTTGCTGGCGACACGTGATTATCTCAAATGTTATTTGTGAGTGAGTGCTTAGGTATCCACTTCCATTAGGTATAGTACTTGAATTATTTTTTTTTAAGGGGGGAAGACCATCGAATGGCTTCACTCGCCCGGGTGAGGCGAAGAGGAGTGTCAGACTCTTACTGACTAAAAATCACCCCGTTCCTACTCCTGCACTTCGAACGCGGCTCCGTATCGGCATCAGCCCCATTGGGCCTCATCTGTGGTCTAATGGTTCTTCAATACGTGTATTTAGTACCTAGTATTGGGTAGTATTAGTAACGTGTATAGTAGCCAGTAGGTTTGGATTTCCTAAGATAATTTTGAAATTGCATATGCTGATTAGGTCGGTAGACTGGTAAACTTTTACGTTTACCACCTTAAAAGCCTTTTAACCGACTTCTTTATATAAAATAGTTCATTTGCTTAAGTTCCTGAATATGCTACTGCTAGATAACACAACATCACGCCTTTTATCCCCGAAGTGGTAGGCAGAGGTGCACATTACGGCACTTAATACCACTGTACAGTGTAACACCCGCTGTTCACTATTTATGTCATCAGTCCCATGTAATAGGGGCGAGCCTATTGCCATACACCGGGCATATTTCCAGACTCCAGGCTTCTACTAAGTTTTTTCAAACCCAGTAATACTTTGTTCGACCCAGGAATCGAACCCGAGACCCCTTGCCCGGCAGTCGCACTTGCGACCACTCGGCCAATGAGGCAGTACTACTGCTAGATATGTAGTTTAAAAAAACTCATGGACCCAAAAGGAATTATAATCAGCCGGGAATTCAGTGGATAGTATTTTTTTTTTTTTTTTTTTTTTTAAGGGGGGAAAATCATCGAATGACTGCCCCCGCCTGGGTGAGGCGGGAGGGAGTGTCAGACTCTTACTGACTAAAAACCACCCCGTTCCTTCTCCTGCACGTCGAGCCGGAGCCCCGGTTACCCGTTAGGTTCTCCGCGACTCCGAATCGGCATCGGCCCTATTGGGCCCCATCTGTGGTGGTCTGATGGCTCTTTGAGGCGCGCGCGGAACGCGACGCGCCGTACGCTCGGGTCTGTTTCTGGTCGGACGGGGAGCCACCCATGCTCGCCGTCCGCAGGCCCGCGCTTACGGTGGCCGGAGATCGTCTCGCGATCCCCGACGCCCGGTGTGTCCTTCGCGATGGCTGGGTTGCGAGGAGGCAGCGCTTCGCTGCCTCACGCGTCCCGCCTCCTCCTTAGCTAGCATCACTGCTTCGCAAAAGGAGGAGACGGCATCCCAGTCCCCCTCGCTCCGCATCATGGCCTGCACTAGGCCCGGACGCGAGAGGTCGCCATCGCCGATCACTTCCCTGAGGACACGGCGGTGCTCAGCCCACGAAGGGCATTCTCCCACCGTGTGTTCCACCGTGTCCTCAGGGCGGTCCTCGCAGTGATGACACCCGGGCGTTTCCTCCCGCCCCATCAGACACAGATACCTCCCGAAACTTCCATGTCCGGTGAGGACCTGCGTCAGGCGGTAGGTGAGGACGCCGTAGCGTCTCTCAAGCCACTCCTCAAAGAGGGGACTTACCGCTGCGATGGCAGCGAGCCCAGCCCTCGGTTGCGACAGTCGTTGCTGCCATTCCGCCATGAGATCGCGCCGGAGCTCATCCCGCCACGCACCTATTTGGCGCGGCAGCGGGGTTTCGCCCCGGCGACGTGCCTCCGCGCGCATGCCGTACACGCGCGCGAGCACCTTCGCCTCCAGATCCCACGGCGGTAATCCGGCAAGGAGGTTCGCCGACTCCCGAGAGATCGTGCGGTATCCGCGGATCATTCGGATCGCCATGACCCTTTGTGCCATGAGCAGCGTCCGAGCGGGACGCCGCAACAGGTTTGGCGCCCAAACAGGGGCGCCGTAGAGGGCCATGGACCGCACGACCCCGGCGTATAACCTCCGGCAGGAGGCGTTTGGCCCCCCGAGGTTGGGGAGGATGCGTTTAAACGCAGCCCCCGTCCTCTCCAACTTTGGGGCCAAACGTCGGAAGTGTTCTATGAAGTTCCACCGACTGTCGAGGACGAGTCCTAGGTACTTCATCGTCGTCTCGACGTCGATGGTAACTCCTCCCGCCGTTATTTGGGACCCACCCGGAGGTGGCGCGTTCCCGCGGCCATGAAAACACATGGCCTCGGACTTGTGGAGCGCCACCTCGAGTCCCAACTGCCGGATTCTCTCAACGACTGTCGCAACCGCTGTCGCCATTAAGTCGGCCGCCGCCTGGTGTGACCTCCCGTGCGCTAGCACCAGCGTATCGTCGGCGTAGCATATTGTGCTAACGCCGTTCGGGAGGTCGGTGCGCAGCACCCAGTCATAGCCGATGTTCCACAGGAGCGGCCCCAGAACCGAACCCTGTGGAACACCGCGTGACATCTCTCGCCGGTTCCACTCGCCCCGGTGACCGGGGTAGCTGACGGACCTGTCCGTCAGGTAAGCCTCGATTACACGACGGAGGTAGGTAGGCACCCGATGATATCGGAGTGCCTCCAAGATGCAGCTCCAGGGCAGGGAGTTGAAGGCGTTGGCGATGTCCAGAGACACCGCCACTACGACCTTACCCCTGGACACTGCAGTCCCCGTCGTGAGGTCTCTAACGCGCATGATGGCGTCCACCGTGGAGCGCCCTCTGCGGAAGCCGAACTGGCCGTCCGACAAGTCCGGCCCAATGTCCGTCAGGTGCGCGACGAGGCGGTTCGAAATGATTCTTTCGAAGACTTTCCCCACCTCGTCGAGTAACACTATGGGCCGGTACGCGGACGGAGAGTCCGCAGGGCGCCCCGTCTTCCGCACGAGGACCAGTTTTCCCGCTTTCCAGAGAAGCGGGAACTGGCCTCTCTCCAGACATGCGCTGTAGAGACCAATCAATCGAGGCCCGAGAGCCTCTGAGGCCAGGACCCATGCCTTGCCATGCAGGCCGTCGGGTCCTGGGGCGGTGTTCTTGGCGCCCATCCGGCGCACCGCCGCTCTCAATTCTGCCTCGGTCACCTCTGGGACGATGTCGTCGTCGTCGTCGCTGTAGCCCGCGTCGGGCACCGCAGGGGGCGGAGTCATATACGGAGGGGTGAACCCCCTCCACAGTCGAGGGAACAGGGTGCCAATCACCTCCTCCAAGACTTCTTGCCGGAGACTCTGGGTGAGCGGGGGAGCCCAAGCGCGGAGCTTGTCTCGTACCATCCGGTACGGGCGTCCCCACGGATCTCTGTCCAGAGTCCCCAGCATCTCTCGGCGGGCCTCCTCCTTGGCCCGCAACATCTCCACCTTGAGGAGGGCCTTGGCCGCCCTGTATCCCTCGTACAACTCCGCCTTTCTCGCCTCCGCATTAGGAGGACGGATGCGGCGCCTGCGGTGCCTAGTGTACTGGCGTCGCGCAGCAGTGCACGCCTTGCGTAGAGCTGCTAGCTCTTGCGACCACCAGTACACCTGGCGCTTTTGTTGCCTCGACCGGATCCGGGGCATCGCCACGTCACAGATCCTGGACATGGCGTCCTGGAGCCACTTGGCCTCATCGTCTATGTCGGCAGGCCTGACCGGTGGTATCACCCAGGCCTGCACGATGGCGGCTTCCAGGAGCAGCTCCCGGTCCAGCTGTTTCAGCGCCCAACGCGGGCCACATGGGGCCTGTCTGACCGGTGGGTCTGCGGACTCGGCGGAGACGTCGAACCGGATATACCGGTGGTCGGAGTACGTCTCCACCTCCTCCATGACGCGCCAGTCAACAATACGCGGTGACAGAGCAGGGCTGGCGAACGAGATGTCCACCACCGACTCGCCCTGCATCCGCACGCACGTGGGGACAGAACCCCGGTTCAGGACGACTAGGCCCGTCTCAAGGGCCCAGTCTTCCACCATCCTACCCCGGACGTCGGTGAACCGGGAACCCCAAGCCAAGTTTTTGGCGTTGAAGTCCCCGAGGACGAGCACGGGGAGGGAACGGAACCCGACGACGACAGTGACCAACTCCCTCAAGGAGTTATGGAACTCGGCGAGAGTTCGGTTCGGAGAGAAGTACACGCCCACCACAGCGAGCTCTCCGAACCGTGCTGCGACACAACCCCGGCCTCTTTGAGCAGCCTCAAGAGTCGGGGTACCGGCGGCGGCCGACGAGATGATGGTCACCGAGCCGTCCAGGTCCGCCACCCAGTGATCCCTGGGCAGGACAAAGTACGGCTCGGAGACCACGGCGACATTGATCGACCACTGCGCCATGCTCTGGAGCAGGAGATCCTGAGCAGCGGCGCAGTGGTTGATGTTCGCCTGGAGGAGGCGGAATGGGGCCATTATTGGCAGTCCATTCCGACCTCCTCAGTGGCGGCAGCGGCGACTGCGGTGGCAGTGGCGGCGGCGGCGGCGGAAACGGCAGGGGCGGCGGAGGGCCTACCTTTGCCCTTGGGTTTGGCGGGAGGGGAGCAGCCTTTGCTCCCGACCCGGTGATTGGCCGGCTTGCCAGCCGCCGCACATGCATTGCAGTGCAGCGGGGCGGAGCACGAGCCGGCCTTGTGACCGGGCCGACCGCAGCGGAAGCAACAGTCGCTGCGGTCCACCTCCGAGGTGCATTTGACGCTCACGTGCTCCCCCACGTGACAGCGGTAGCACCTCAGAGGCCGGGTCTCGAGCAGCTTGACCTGCGCCGAGACCCATCCCACCAAGAGCCTTTTGCCCTCCTTCAGCTTCTTGGCCGCTGTGACGGGGCAGCTGACCACAACAGTGCGCAGCCCCGAGTTGTCCGGGCGGATGGCGCCTGCCTTGATTTGGTCAGCAGGGCACCCTCCCGTCCTGGCCACAGCGGCCACCACCTCCGTCTCCGTTACGGAGTCGTCCAGGCCCAAGATCCTGACATCCAGGCATTTGGTGGGCCTGGACACGCGGGCCTCGTCCGCACCGAGGCACGCCCTAAGCCTCTCGGCCAGGGCGTCGGCCGATGGGCCGCTGGTCGCGCCGGGGACCTCCAAAAGACGGGCTCCGGTAGCGGTCACCTTGACCGCGAACCCGTCCGGGGCCCCGAACTCCGCAGGAGTCACCGCCCCCTTTAATTTGGCGAGGACGTCGCCATACGTAACGCCCCTGTTGACCGCCTCGGGCTGCAGTGTAATTACTACAGCCGCGGTCTTAGGGGCGAGGAGCAAGGCAGCAGCGCGTTTCTCCCTGCGCTGCTGCTGCCGTCGTTGCCGCTGCGCCTTTTTTCGGCGCTTCCGGCCCTCCTTGGCGACTCTCCTCGCCTCGCCGGCGATTTGCCACCCGCCGCCGTCCTCTGCTTGCGGGGCGGGTTCCGCCGCCGCCGCCGCAACCCCAGCCTGCTGGGCCGGAGTGCCCCTCCTCTTTTTGCGCCCAGCGGGCGCAGGCGCAGGCGCCGTCGGCGCAGCTGGGGTCTGCGCCGGCGGGGGCGCCGAGGCCCTCGCTGGGGCAGCCGGTCGCGCCCTTGCCGGCGGTTGGGAGCTGCGGCTAGCCTGACTCGAGGTCGAAGGCTTGGCCGCAGCGGCCGCGTACGACCGCGGGACCGCGGGGGCGACCTGACTCGCCGCGAGTGGGGAGCGCAAGAGCCTGCCCTCCAGCACGTCGAAACGTCGCTGGAAGGCAGCCAACTCCGCTCGCAGCAGTCCGACTACGTCGGCCTCCGCCGGGGGCTGGGGGCGACTGCCGCGAGCAGCGGCGAGCTCGGCCCTGGCCGTCCGCAGCTCGGCCTCCAGAGCCGCATTGGAGGCCGCCAAGCGCGCCAGCTCTCGCCGCATCTCGGCCAGCTCGGAGCGCACCTTTCCCGCAGTGGGCGCCGCACACTGCTCCAAGGCCGCCTCCGTTATTGTGGCCGCCGCCGCCTTGAGGAGGCGGAACCTAACCGGCTGGGATTTCCCCATCGCCAGCTTGTAGAGCTCCGCCGTAATGGCCTGTTGGAGGCCCCCGGAGCAGCTCTCGCTCTCAGAGCCGCGCTCGCCCTCCGACACCTCCACGCCGGACATCTCGGCCGCAGAGGACTCCGAACGGACAGCGCTTGAGAGAGCCCTGCCCTCCGCGGCCAACTGTTCGGCTGACTCCGCGCAGGCAGCTGGTGCCGGTTTCCGGCGACCGCTGCCCTTGCCGCCCCTACCCCGCGCTGCCGTGGGGACCTTGGGGGGAGGCGCCTCCTGAGCGCCGGAGGACGGGGACAAACTGTCCTCCTCCAGCCTGGGGCGTTTGAACGTCCCCGTCGCGCGGCGGCGTGAGCCTTTCGAGCTCACGCTCAGCCGCTCCGCTAATGTTGTGTCGGACTCTGAGTCCGACCCCCTCCGACTGGACTCCCGTGTGTGGGGCCTGCTGGACGAGTCCAGCGCCTCACCACGAGTCCCGGAGCCACTTGGGCCCCCTTCTCCCTCTACCGCAGGCGAGCAGAACTCACCCGCACTCTCCTCCTCCGTATGTGGTTTTTTATATAAATTGAACTTATCCATATAGTTCCCACGAGTATGGGGGAAATAATCGGTCCACCCAGGCAGTGCCCCCTGTACCTGGGTAAGTGTTAATTTGTTTCCCAACTAGAGGTTCCACTGGTCCCCTAGCTGGGGGTGCGCTCGCGACTGACACTACTCCTCAGCCATGCATACTCTCGCCGCGCACCAGAACTTAGTATTGGAGGAATTTTTTATAGAGGTTATCTTCCTCGCGGTCCGGGCGACCAAGCCAAGACCCTCGTCCCGTTCAGAGTCACAAAACGTGACCGTGACCTCCTTACGGATTACGATATCGACGGCTGCAATCGGGGACAGCTTGTGTCCCGATGCTGCTCGCTGGCAGGGTGAGTGCACAACGAGCACCGCCCTTGCCTCTCCGCCACGCTCTCTGCTAATCAGAGAGACAGGCGGAGAAACGCCCCACGGAAGCGCGGGCCATGAGCACACAGCCCGCCGCCTCCAGAACCCTATCGGGTTCGCCCGCCCAGTCCAGAAGTCTGCTGCGGGCGACAGTCACTCCAACCCTATCACCCCCGCTAGGGAGACTGTCGCCCGCACCCAGGGTGCACCACGGGGAGGTCTTCTGGCACCGCACCCCAGTGGATAGTATTACGGATAGCTGATCATAGTGATGCCTATTATAGGTACGTAGTTTTGTAGGCATTGCTTTTACTTGCTCTTAGGAAAAACATATAAGATACTATGTTATGTACGACGGTGAGTACCATCTACTACCGAAAACAAGGTCATGTTACTTGAATGAGCCACGTCACAAACAATATTAGTTTTAGTTTACGCTTCCTTGTTCTCAAATGCTTCCTCAATTTTTCTAAAGATATAATATTATAATAATTAATATATTTTATAATTAAACAAAGATAATTTTTATAATTAAACAAACGATTGATAGTGAATTTGAAATAAAAAAAAAATATTTGTAGTCGGACGCCAGTCCATCAAACTACCTTTATGTGGCAAAATATTAAAATAGAATTCAATCTTTATAGTTTTGTAATAAAGTTGAGAATTGTGAAGTGTTGCCGTGTCAGCAGTAAGTAAGAATTAGTTGGTGCTCCTCTCGTCACGACTCTTAATGGTTTCACGCACGACTAATGACCGTACACAGTTTTAATAGGCAAATATGTTGTTGAGTAATACAACGTAATCACACTTTTACCTACTGCCTCACTAGTTTATTTTGTGAAATCACTAGTTACCAACCAGACTGCCTCGTTGGCTGAATGGTCGAAAGTGCGACTACTGGGTAAGGGGTCTCGGGTTTGATTCCCGCGTCGCGCAAAGTACTACAGAGATTTAAAAAAAAAGTTAGTGGTAGCACGAAGTCTGAAATTGTGTCCGGTATATGGCATAAGCTCACCCCCTATTTTTTTTTATTTATTTAACTTTATGCAACAAGAGCACATAGGCGGGCTTAATGCCATGGGCATTCTTACTAGCCAACCTTTAGGTGATGCAGTGAGAGCGTGGTCGGTGCAATAAGTTGACAACGAGTATCTATCTAATATAATTTTTAAAATGACAGAATACATACAACGGACTATTGTTAATATAAATATATATATTTTTAATATTATATTAATATATATATAAATAAATAAGTATATATGTATATATATATATGTGCAATCAAATATTCAAACATAAAAGAGATAGGTTATGAAGACTCTGACTCGAGATCCACTTACGAACTCCAACCTTGAACGCCTGCTTACTGGCGGACTTCCTGATTTCCAAGGGTAGCCTATTCCACAGAAGAATAGATTGGATGTGAAATGATGAGTGGACAGTATCGGAACTGTGAGAAGGACAGTGAAGAAGAAGATTGTGAGAAGAACGAAGATTTTTAGAGTGTCCCAAGTAACATTACCGGAACAAACCCTATTACATGGGACTCATAACATAAATAGTTTTAAAGTGTACATTGTACAATGGCGTTAAATACCGTGACGTGCATCTCTGCCTACCCCTTCGGGGATAAAAGGCGTGATGTTATGCTCTGTTAGTTACCAACCACATTTTTGCATTTTCGGTAATATTTGCGTTAATTTTTGTAACAGGAGGAAACGTAATTACATAGTAAGCCTTAAACTCCGCTCTGTCAATAAAGGAATGGGCCCCAGTATCCCCTAAAATTTTACTCACGACTTAAGGCCACCGGCCTCTTAGTTTTTTATCTTACGAAGAGCCCTGGCACACGAGCGAGTCGACTGGTCGACACGACTTGGCGGCAACCGATGACGCGTCGACGGCAGTACTTGCAGTTGTAGCTTTCTTCGAAGTTGAAATGTCGACGGTAGCCGTCGCATCGACGAATGCCGGCGACGCATCAACGGCTGCAGTTACCTCTGCCGTTGGCAACATGCCGCCGCGCCGATGTGTAAGCTTAGCACTAGAGCATCTGAGAAACTCCATTCGAGTTTCTTGCTCGTTTCTTGCTCGAATCTACATTTTGTAATTTGCACTTTTTTTCACTGACGGACAAACTGACAGACTATTATTTCTTTTAATTAAAATAATTGCTGTATTTTTTTACTTTTTAACTATAGGGAGGCTTTGGTTCAGCAGTGAGCACTATCCTAATAGAGTTGATGATGAGACTATTGTGAGTAGTCTGGAACTCTGGACTATAAAATGAATAGTCCCTTAGTCGATTATTATGATAGGTATTCATGGGAAGAGTAGCAGGGTAGTAAAAAATAAGTGTACCTATTCTCCTTTGCTAGAACCATAATACCAATGGGGGCTTGCTCATCAGATGGCCCAAATGTAAATGGGGTAATTTTGACCAATCACAGCAGCTGTCAAATATTGAACGACCGATGTGACACTAACTGATTCCTTATTGGATAAATAAATTCCTAATTGGATTTCTCACTAGCGCCATCTTAAGCAAAAATACGATAGGCCCCATTGAATATTGAAGGATGAATAATAATAATATGACGTATAAACGTGTATGCGCAGCATAATATCCTTTCCTATCCTTAGGCTGCGTTTCCGCCAGAGATGTGCGATGTAAATGTGTCGTGCGAGGATGTATAGCTGTGCTGTAAAAATGTGTCATTTGCCGTTTCCACCAGAGCTGTGTTGACCGAGGCGAGGCAAATCAAGCGATTCTATTGGTTCTTCACAAACACATCCTTCGCCAGGCAATCTTACACATCTCTAGTGAAAACGCTGCCTTAACTGTCTGTCTTCTGTAACTTATTTTTCTTGTTTTTTATCGGACATAGTACTCTTTGGTCCACGACGAGTACAACAACTTTTGTACATAATACAGCATAACGCTTCAATTTATTAGAGCGTAGAAAATTACCTCTAATGTTGTACACAAATTGCTAATTTTATAACTGATTAATTACAGTTACCAAGTCAGTAAAAAATGTGGTCGAAAAGATTTTGGGATTGAACAAAAACGATGAACAACGAGACTATAAAATGAATAGACAGGTAGGAAGTAGATACTATAGAGGTATCTTGTTAAAACAAAACATTTTATTGGTGTTAAAATCAAAGCATTTATTTCACTTAAACTATAATTTGGTACCTACTTTTGAAACGTCAACAAATACAACATAAATAATAGTCTGTTAGTCGGGCCGTCAGTGAAGCTAGGTGCTCATTCCAAAATATAGATTTGAATGGAGAAGAACGAGCAAGAAACCCCATTCGTTAATCTTTAAAAAAATAATACTTAGGTGGTGAGTGGCCCAATCGATTTTAAAACTGAGATGATTTTCAGTATGTTCTAGGTAGATACTCATACAATGCTTCTGCTCGAAAATATCCTTATTTTCGTTTTCGAAAACTAAGTGTTTCCTAATGAGCTTTCTTTCTATATCGTAAACAACTCAAGAATGTCATTAACATTACTGTAAATAATGTACCGACACCCACTCGCAAACTGAGTAAGTACCTCCAACTTAAAAAATAGTACAGGTACAATTATTGGTTCCGTATCACTTGTTATAGGATTCTAAACAATAGTGAGATACCTACCTAATAATTATTTTTACCGTCAAAGGTAAATAAGATATGGATGGGTTAAGTATAAAATGAAAGGACTTCAACCAAAATGGCCTAAGTGTTGAACAACCGTATTGGAAAAAAAGGAATTTATACATAATTTAGTAATAATATTTAGTAAACATAGTCTCTATTCGGGAGTGTCAAAGTAAATAATAATAAAAACGATTAAAAAAGATTTTAAATTGAATATTCTGATTATTGCTGCGCTCATATCATGTCTAAATGTCTTCAAAATATTCATTCTACTGCCTAATCATTCTAATCTTAATTTAAATCAATTTAAACTTTTTTATGAATCTATCAATTTAGGTATATAGTATAACGAATTTTTAGTTTGTATAAGTAATAAGCCGTGTAAATTATAATCAAAAACATCAATCGCGATCCCTAAAAATGATGGCGCCCGCTATTTCATATTGCGTCGCAATTGATATAGTGTCGTGTGCAAAAAATCGTCCAGTTAGTTGGAGCTTTGAAGGCAACGATCCTATGAAGCATATAAACATTTGAAAGTTTAATAGCTATTTAAAAATAACTATTTTAAGTGATTCATTCATGCCTACCATTCACTCTTCTCTGCATCACCCAAAGACCGGGCTTAGAGAAAATGCCTTTTTTATGTCAGGGGAAACCTTCAAAAGGTGCCTAACTTTTTAGGGAGAAAGACCAGGGAGTGTGGGATTCTTACCTCACTAAAACTACCCCGGTGGCCACCCTCAGCACCTGTAAGAGGCACCGGGTCCTCTGAAGAGACCTGCTCCGGACTCCACGGTGCAACGCCTGATACAGCACATTCCTAGGGAGACGTGCGCATCCCTTGATCATCGTTTTGCACGGCAGCACGTGACCACTGTGCTACCGTCTTCCCTGAGGCCACTAGATGGGCACCTAGAGTCCCCACTCTATGCACCCGTGGCCCCTGGAGAAAATGCCTACGGCATTAATCCACCTGTTGTACATCGAGTGCATGAAGCATATTAAATAAATAAATATCTCAAAATTATTAGAAAAACAATAACCCAAGCAATTTATGTGGAGAACTTTTTATTCCTCGGAAACTTACCTTACGTATATAGTAAGGGGCAGTATAAAGTCGATAACAGTCCATCGCCAGTTATTTTTCCAGTTGCCACGATCTTGCGCCACGACGTTTCAAACTCCCTTCATAGTTACCTTCATTCTGAAGATCAAACCCCAATTGGCAAAACCAGTCCTAAGAAGTCTTACTTGGCTGTTACCACAACTCAGCCAACAAAATCACTTCATTTACTTAGCACAAATTGATTCGTTACACAAAGCAAATAGTGATGTACTAAATACCTCATTACATAATGCCTATCCAAGTAAAACAAGAGCAGCTATGACCACATCTCTAGATGCATTACAACAGCATTCGAAATAGTACATAATAAGTACTTATGAATAAAAGAACGGGTCTACAAGTTTTGAAATAGTGAGTGGCGGCTGGTAGCAGTGCATTGTCGTGGCTTCCTTCATATTTTGATATTAATCGCAACGATTATCTGCCTGTAATGGTACCACCGATAGGTAGAGGAGTGGAGTATTCATTTCAGAAATAGGTTTTTTTATGCAATAAGCTGATAAACGAGCAGACGGATCACCTGATGGTAAGCAATCTTCGTTGCCCTTGCACACCCGGAACACCAGAGGCGTTACAAGTGCGTTATCGAGCTTTTAGGGATTTGAATTTTATTGTTAGAGGTTCAAAGATTGGAGAGATTGAAGAGAGAGGATGGGGAGTGTAATTGGGCCTCCGGTAACATTACTCATATAACGAAACAACCAGCCGAGCCGACCCATACGTGCCGAAGCATAGCTCTTCCACACTTGAAACTTAGGTATAAGAATGTCAATATGTGCTGTGTGTTCATCTGGATACTATAGGTCTCCACTGTAGATTCTATCAGAAACGCTGGCAGGAAAAAGAATATGTAGCGATTTTGATATCAATTAAATTTCAATGCTTACAAAATTCTGATTCAATGGGTACGTGAATGCGTGCTCTATTTATTCCAGTACAAATCAGTCAAATCTCAAATCTATTTTATAACTTAGTAATTTGGAAAAATTAGACGATTGTTATTCCATTAACTGCATTACTAAAGACAATATACACATAGCATCGCTTGTTACAACCAATTTGTGTGAAACGAAATTGGAGCTTATGTTACGGAACCCGACTGTTCCAGTGCTCGTGGTTGAGATGTCAAATGTAATTGAATCAATGTGATTTATGTGTTGTTTGTTATAAATCCGTGGAACGTTTTGTCTTTTAAATTGAGAGTTGATGTTTAGTTATGAAGAAAGGAGTAAATTTACAACTCTTTATGTATGTATCTTTTTTTTAAAAACGAATTTCTTTGATTGATCGGAGCCTTTAGTACGAGTTTCTCTTACGTTTAAAGTAATATGTAGTAACAAGTACGCGTTCGGCACTGTGATTGACCGGTGCCAATGGACTAACCAATCAAAGCACCGAACGCGTTCTCGTTTCGATTACGGTAAATCTCACGATTAGCTAATCCGATTTCGATGTGGTTTTCAGAAAAGTGTTTGTTACACTATGGAAAATTTTTAGTATATTAACTCGTTGAGTACCGTCATTATAGACACAATTAAAGAACAATAGGTTGCGGTCACCGGTGTCCTCGCGGTGTTTGACAGTTTAATGTTCTGACAACAATGCATTTGCATGCTTACTATGCATTTTAAAGTGAACAAGTTAACATAACATAACATCAACGTCATAATTAAGCGATTTAAAAAGATTGGGTTAAAGTCGATTTTCTTAAACATAGTTTATAAAGGAATTATTTATATTGGAAAGATAGGTACTTATCCAAATTTGATTTCGATTTTTATTCCCAAACTGTAGTAAAGTTTGATGAATGGCAACAACTTTAATAATACGTTTATGTAATGAGAGGAAGCCTTCAAAGGACGCCTGCTTTTTGAGAGAAAGACTAGGGAACGCGAGTTTGTTACTTTAGTAAAACCACCCCAGTGGTCACTACTGAACCTGTATGTGGGACACTGTGCCCTCTAAATAGACCAACACCGGAGACACTTCTTTGAAATGGCCATTACGACACATCCCTAAGGATTATTATGACTTTAATGGACAGAAATCTTAACATTACTAACAGCTAGCCTATTTTGTAACTTTTAGTTCAGAAGATAGAATAGAACTCGCTCACTCAGTTCAGAAGATCGAAGTGAACTCGCTCTCTTTTTTCCAGTGTCATGTCATTGATTATGAGAATAATATCGACCAATGACGGGCGAGAATGTGATCGAGCACACATCGGAAGCTACAAAATAACCCAGGTGGTGAAATGAGTTGTTTTTGAAATTGACCACGGTCTGCCTTAACTTACCAATCCATTTAAACGTGGTATGCTTTCAATTCTCTTCTTTGTCGTTTCGCTCTTGGAACAGCGGTCGTGGTCACGTCGATGCGGCCATATTTATGTTGGAGGCCGTTACTGCTTTCCTTACAATCTTCCACCATCTCTTCCTGTTTATGGATTGTCTGGCGCAATCTAACACTAGGGTTCCTGTTGCCGACTTGACCTGATCAGTCCAGCGCATAGGTGATATGCCTCATGATCAGGTTCCCTCTACTTATCCCTGTAAAATGAATTAATGAATGTAGTGAATACTTCAGCCTGATTTATAAATGAGCCTGATTTATAAATGAATTAAAATCGTCACAATAATATGATTCTATGTGACAATGACACCCACGTGTATTTGTGTCCCATTTTATGGCGGAAACCAAAAGATAACGAAACACGGAATTAAAAACGAAATAAATGTATATTTGCATACATATTAACATGATGTATCATACTATTTCGCCCGATAATTCTAAAAGAGGTGTCAGAGGTGGAAATTGGACTGTCCAATGTGACAATTCATAAATACTTGTATCGAATTTGGACCTACTAGAACACTGAATAGAGTCCAAGCAGTAGCACTTTCTGATAAAGGGCATTGATTAAAATTGGTGCCTTTCTTTTTTCTGGCGGCAGTCGATGATTTATGGAAAATATTATCTAGAATGACGTTACAAACGAAATTGTCTATGGGCTTATATATGGAAATCTCAGTCTGTACTGAGTTATGAGCGTTGAAAGGAGCTGGAGTCAAACATTTTACTTCGGTTTTTTATTCAAATTATTCATAGTTTTGTCACAATTTCTAACTTCAAATTGCGCGCCACTGTTCTCCGGGCACAGGAAAACCATATCACACCACAATATATTCATATTGCCAGGCACTAATTTTTATTACCTATTTTCTCTCAGTCAATAACTTGTGGGATGCTTCTAGGAGTTGTGTCATGAAGCTTCATGAGCGTCAGCTGTGGTACCAGTGGTGGGTTGAGTAGTGGTAGCCGTCCAAACATCTAATAAAGTATATTTTTTTTGCCATTGACTCCTGGTGGGACACTCGTCTACTTAATAGTTAGCATAATCTTTTGAAGAAAGAAAACCGTCGACTTTTAAAGTGATCACCGCTATTCAATCCGCTACCGACGCCGCAGTTGACAAACACAGCATTTCATGATAGGGTTCAGTAAAGTATTTTGCTGAGAGGAAATTTGATCATGAAAATCTGTCATAGGCCATAAACTGTATACATATAAATTGAACACGCTAGCCAATCAAGCGAAATGTTTCTTTTTCTTCAGCAGTGGTCAGTTAATGGTTCACTCTGTTCTGATTCAGTGGCCTTATAACAAAAAAAACAAAAAGAAATACAAAAAAAGTCCACAATAAGCTTTATTATATTCCTTGAAATCGTTAATAAACATTTATTACAAAATATTTCTGACAAGTAAATGAAGAAATATGCGTTGTGTACGGTCACCATCAACAAAATCACAGGGATAATAGAGGTATAGCACTATTTTCACATCTTTGAACTGATTTAACTCGATTTGGACTGTGTTTTTGATATAAGACCCCATATATTTTTTGTTTGCAATGTTATTCTGCATCAGTTTTTCCACATCCGATCAACTGCCGGGAAAAAATAAAAAGGCACCACGCTCCATACAAATTTGGTCATTGTCATTTGAATCGCGATGCAACCTGCCTTCCGAGTTATATGTACTATCTAAGATTATTTAGACACCACTGACAAATGGTGAAGGAAAACATCGTGAGGAAAACTGAACTTATAATTTCTAATTATAAGTTTGAAATCGCCTACCGGCAATAATCAAGCGTGGTGATTATTGCTCAAACCTTCTCCGTGCGAGAGGAGACTTTGTTCCGCAGTGGGCACTTGTTATGGTTACACACACGCCACCAGGTCATAACACAGGCTGTTGTTATGACCTGGTGGCGTGTGTGTAACCTGGCTGCTAACGACAAACGTGGTTTTATGCAAAAAAAAACATTTTATAGAGAAGGCTCTCTTATACTCGGCACACATTTAAAGTGGTAAAAATCGAATAATTAGCACTATATGCCTCTAAAGCCTTAATGATACGAAACACCGTAGAATATTTCATAAAAGACACTGTGTAAGGTAAAATAGTTCAATGTCACGAACGATGGTTTTTGTATCACAATTATGAGAACTATACTCTATGAGTCTATAGCATGTTGCTAAACTGTTTTTAACCGACTTCAAAAAAGAAGCAGATTCTTATTTTCACCTGTGCGTATGTATGTTTTTTGTCGGTGAATATCTCGCGATTGCCAGAACCGATTGCGATGCGGTTTTTAGAAAAGTGTTTTTTAAATTTAAGAATTTTAAGAGATCATTTTTTATATTAATTATTAAAACGTAGTTTATAGAAGAATTATTAATCCAAATATCAAAATTTTTGATTATTGTTTTAGTGTAATATTATTTTAATACGTTAACAGAAAGGCTTCTATTTCTGAACAATCCGTGATATACGAATGGAGACAAAAATACTCACTTCCATGACCTGTCTCAATGGTCGAGTGGCCATTAGTGTAACTGCCGAATATGAAGTCTCGGGTAAGATTCAAGGGCAGCTAAGCAATTCTGTAACTGTCAATTCGAACTTTCGAAGGGCACTCGATCGCATTCTCGTCCGCTATCGAGGTTACTCCAATCTTTCGAATTTCAAATTACAGAATGATTGAAGTCATCAATGTGATTAGAAAATAAAATCCCAAAAAATCACCAGGATACGACCTAATAACCAATCGCATTTTACAAGAGTTGCCAAAATCTGAAATCATTTTCTTACATTCCTATTTAACGCTATCACGAGATTATAGTTCTTTCCCCCAGAGGGGAAGGTAGCACAAATTATCATGCTCTTAAAACCAGACAAACCATCGGAGGAAGCAAAATCATACAGGCCAATAAGCTTGCTACCTATTCTTTCAAAATTATACGAAACACTACTCTTGCAGTGAATACTACCGATATTAAATGACAAAAAAGTGATCCCTGACCACCGATTTGGGTTCAGAAGTAAACATGTCATTGACCAAGTACATCGACTAGCAAAAAAAAATCATGGAATCCTTCGAGGCAAAAAGCTACTGCACCAGTGCATTTCTGGATATATCGCAAGCGTTTGATCGTGTGTGGCACAAGGGCCTCCTGTTCAAAATAAAAAACGCTCTACCCAACTACTTGTACAAAATACTAAAATCGTTCTTAAGCCAATGTCACGTTATCGTAGAGGGTGGAGAAGCGATGTCTACTCTATCACCCATAAAGGCCGGAGTCGCGTAATAGGCAGCGTATTGGGACCCGTACTTTATATAATTTTTACCGCGGACCTACCCACATCTCGATCCCTAACTACAGGTACCTTTGCTGACAATATCGCCATACTAACTGCACATACCGATCCAATTATTGCTTCAAAAACAATGCAAAGGGGACTTGACATTGCAGATATATCTGAATGGCTCAAGAAGTGGCGGATAAAGGCCAACAAAACCAAGTCCGTTAATGTCACATTCACGTTAAGGGGAGGCACATGTCCCCCAGTTACACTTAATGGCATAGAAGTTCCACAAGCAGAGCACGTAAAAAATACCTAGGAATGTATTTGGACAAGAGACTCACTTGGCAGAAACACTTCTTCACAAAAAGAAAGCAGAATAAGATACTATTATATAAGGCTATATTGAAGCCTATCTGGACGTACGAGATACAACTATGGGGTACCGCATCCCACTCAAATACAGAAATAATACAGAGGTTCCAAAATAAATCACTCCGACTGATGGCCAATGACTGATGACGCCCCCTGGTTCGTACCCAATGAACTGTTACACCACTACCTACGAATACCAACAGTAAAACAAGTAATTGAACAACACACAAGGTCATATAAGGATCGCATATCTCGTCACCCAAACACTCTGGCACAGTCACTAATGGACGAACACAAGGCAGTGCGTAGGCTAAAGCGTAGAATACCACAAGATGTGATCCAACCACAGTAAAAAACTGTATTTATGAAGAGGATGTGACACAGGTCACATACCAAAACGCTAACTAAAGTAACACACAACATACTGCCGAATGTCCCAAAGAAGGCGACAAATTGTAGTAATTAAAAAAAAAATTACAGAATAGCCTAGCATTATTAAACCTTTTTCGATTTTGATGCGTAGTTTAGGGCTTGTACACAAAACTGCGATGCGACTTCGCATCAAAGTCTTATCTTCCCAAAATCTTCTTTGTTTCTTTTTCTTGTATCTTCTAAGCAATAACATTTTTTTTTTCAATTTAAAATACGTTTAGTAGGTGCAGTTGACGGTTGTCGAAGGAATAGTCACCCTTGGAGACGCCTTGTCACACGAAATCACATCGCAGTAATTCGCATCGTAATTTTTTGCGTTGCGAATTCGCATTGCATCGTACCTCTAGTTTTGTGTTCGAGCCCTTTAGCCGTAGGGTAACCCCCTCATACTTGGAAGTATAACGATAGTTATCATTGATTCCGAAAATGTTATCTGTAACATCAAAATTTACATTTACATTATTTAAATTAATTACCTTTTAGAATTATCTTTGTTTATACATTATAAGTAATATTTTATCACTTCTGATATCGACTTTGATGTATACTTAATCCGCTATCTCATAATCAATGTACTTTAATCGACTAAATTTTTTTTCTTGTACAGTGGTCAGCAAAATCGCATGGAAACTTTGCTGTCTATTTTTCGTAGCACCTTACAGTTCAAGTGTTCGAAAATTAAACTAGACGGTAGTAGCGCTTCACGCTATTTCGTTTTGTATTCTATCAGTGATTCCATCTAATAGGGTAGATGCTTAATTTTTATTTTAACGTCCGTCTGATAGATTATTTTAAATCATTAGACACGTATTTTTTATTTTTTTACAGAAACGAATACTTACTTTTGACGATATATTGATTTGAAATGTCACGTGACGTCACTTCTATGTACATTTTCTACGTAGAAATGACGTTTTAGCCCCTACTCCTAAACTTTGATTCGTTTTATCTAAGTATTGTTTTATTATACGACAAAATAAAAAAATACGTGTCTAATATTTTTTCATTACCTAACTTACGGACTAATTATATTTTTAATTTTCATACCCTGTCATCATCCCAATTATCCTTGCACTATTATGTTGCCTGTGTTCTCACTTTTGATGTCAATTTCGATGTATTGTTAACTCATAAAACATATAAAATATATTTTTACAATAGATATATCTCTCTTTTCCTGTTCATTTTACCAGAAAAAACGAACAATTACCTATAGACATTCAAAAGTAAACATCGTGGCCAATTTAATAAATGAATATCCTTAGTAACAAATATTTTTAAACACACTGTATATATTCTGTTACGCGTAGATATTACAAAGTATTTGATAATGGCGGGTTTCATTACATAACTTATTAACCTCAAATATTCAGTCACGGCTGATGTTGATGTGATGTCGGTTCACCTTCACTCGCAGCCATTGTTTATATGACATAGACACACAGACACATGCATTGTTTCATTCAATAATTGTTAGTACTTGCAGGGACAGTCGCCAACGCAATGATTAAGTTATAAAGTGTGTTTCTATGTTTATATATGTGCTTAAACGGCTGAATTGTTTTTGAGTTTTTGCGATGAGGGAAAGAGAAATGGGAGGGTTTAATAGTTATTCAAGATACCAACATTATCATAGCAAGCAATACCTACTCTATCAATTACTTGATCGCTATTATTTACAGATTATTCTCAATGTAGGTACTATATAGCATTAATTAGGGGGTGTCTACCCGCCAGCAAGCCCTCTGCCCCTCTGGCTTCTGGCTCTGGATCAATGATGATGAATGAATGATCAACGAACCAATGTAACCAAGATTTTTATTGTAAACCTGAAACGGAGTAACCTATAGAGTTTCTTGTTCATTCTTCTCCATAGGAATCTGCACTTTGGAATGATCAAATAGCTTCACTAGACGACTGACCGACAGACTGACATTTCTAATATTTTAATATTTATTTGAAGTTCAAAAGTATCTTCCTGGTCTAATTGAAATAAATGATTTTGACTTTAACTTTAACTTTGACATTGATGTCTCTAGCTTATTTACAGTCTCTATTGTTGTTCCTTTACTAACTCTTGACTTTGAAAGTTAAAGCATCACCGACTCGTAAATCGCAAAATAATTTTGAGTATTTATGATTTCGCAATTTTTTTGTATTATTATCAAAAACAACTATAAAAACACTTTTGTCAGCGACTGTACATATAACATTATCACGTTAGTACGTGGTCTAACCGCTTGATGGCGCTAATGTATTGCCTTATTGCTGAAATCGGTATGATGTGACTATGCGCCACCAGTTGCAGCGACATTGTCATCTGGGACAGTAGTCTTGCATCAGCTCTAGAAGCGAAAGTGTTCGTATGCGAAATAGATTGTAGCAAAAGCTATGTTAAGGGGCAATTACAACATTTTGTAAGTATTGTACTTAGAACATTGGTATCTGACGAACGGTGAATGTTACTTACCTACATGTGTAGCCCACCGGAAAACCTTAGCAGGCAAGGTTCATTCCACAATCGACCGTTTGGGCTTCAATGTGTGAGCGTGAACTCGGATGTCGACGGCGAACTATGATGAACTACCTGTTCCTTCGAGGAACAAAAACCGCCATGTTACAATAATTAACCCTAGAAAGATAACCTACGCTTCAGAGGCGCCCGCGTCGGTTTAACATCGCTGTCTTTTTCTAATGAGCGCGCGTATCTACCTGTCCTTTTAAGTTAGCTCAGTGGTCGGTGCACTGAGTCACGGGACGGCCGTTTTTACGCGGTAAGTACCATAGTTTTGCAGTTATTACTAAGTGTTGCGCTCCAAAGGCGCATGGTTATCTTTTGTGTGACTTTTAGTAAAAGTATGAACTTATTTATACTTACATAAAATGTTTATTATAACTGTTTATTTCTTTGTTTTTAGTAGAAAATCTTTTCACTTTCATTATAACGAGCCGGAGGACACTTTCTGATGATGCAATACATAGGTTTATCGCTGAAGAGGAAGAGAACGAGCATGAACGAGAGCAAGGAAGTGACAGTGAGACAGAAGATAATTTGAGTGAAGGTGACATACACAGTGATTTCGAAGCCGAGTTTATAAATGATGAGGTGCCACAACAATTGAATGATACAAAAAATGAAGACGATATAAGTCCATCTGTATCTTCTGAGCTCACTGGAATTTCGACCAAATTGTGTTCTTCAATGTCGTGTTCGAGAAAAACCAATAGATGGCCAATGTGTATGTTTTATGGCATTCTGAACATAGCATTCGTCAATTCTTATGTTATATATTGTCACAACATTCTTGCTAAAAATGAAAAGCCTCTAAATAGAAGGGGTTATACATATGAAAAACTTAAGAGCCCAGTTAGGGGGCGTCCATAAATTACGTGAGATGTTTAAGGGGGGGAGGGGGTAGACTCAAATCTCATCTAATCTTACGTTGGAGAGGGGGGGGGGGTCTCGTCTCGGCAAATATCACGTAATTTTTTTTTTTGATAGAAACAAAAAACCGTTATTCTCATATAGTTCATTTATTCCAGATTGTACATGCTTAAGATTTAAACTGTCAAACACCGAGCGGTCACCGGTGACCGCAACCTATTGTTCTTTAATTGTGTCTATAATGACGGTACTCAACGAGTACATGAACGTTGATTTTTTTCTTTTTGTAATAACAATCCAACGCGTTTACATGAAAAACCAACATTTAAAAAAATCTCACGTGAGATTGGGGGATGGGGGAGGGTGTTGAATAAAATGTCACGAAATCTCACCAAGGGGGAGGGAGTGACAGACAATTAAAAAAACACCTCACGTAATTTATGGACGCTCCCTTATCTGAATCGTGGATGTAGGAAAGACTGGAAGCTCCTACTTTGCCAAAGCATGTGAGATATAATCGCGAATATTCTTCCGAAACCGGTTGTACATAACGATACAGATAACGAAAAAGAACCTCCAGCAAAGAAAAGGCGGTATTGCACCTTTTGCACTAATAAAAAAAAAGAATGTCTAAGATAAAAAAGCAAGAAAACAGTTTGCTGCGAAAACAAAAATGATGTTCGTTTTGAATGCCTATCAAACCAAATTTGAGCCTAACGATTGTAGTTTTGACTAATTTTTTAGTTGATTAGTTAGTAAGAAATGACTTAATTCGTTTATAAGAAGAAAAAAAAATTTTTTTTTTGATACTATGTTCCTGTAAACAGAAGACTGCTAATTTTGTTAATTTTTTCTAGAGATTTTTTGATTTAAGTTTTATTTTTAAAATATATAAAATATTCCACTTAAAAAGTTTTTTGTTATAAGTTCATGAAACATATTTCAAAAAAAATAAGTAAGTAAATACAATAAATAGGTATTTCATTATAAAAAATATATTCATATTTTGTGCGCCTCCGAAGCGCATGGTTATCTTTTGTAACAGTCAAAATATGGTTATCTTTCTAGGGTTAAAAATGAATTCTCGGAAGTTTATTATTAGGTCTCAGTTTCTATGAGCGGCCAGGTTGTGGTAGACAAACATATATTACCGTCGCGTCGAGGAGCGACGACAACATTTTAAGGTCGTCAAAAATCACGATTGACGGCATTGTGCTCAGAATGTGACAATAGGCGCTCTCCTATTCACCATCAACACAAATCATCGAGCCAAGCTGTCAAGATGAAACAAGTCTTAGGCCTTAATACGATTATTTCGTTTAATATAATCGAAACGAGTACGCATTCCTGATTGGTCGGCCCCTGTACGGTCCACCCGTACAATTATTAGAATATTGTAGAATAAGCACTTTTGTACCGCGAGCGCACTTTACTTCAGTTCGCGTTCGATTCTCGCCGCGGTTACTCATTTGTATCATGTAACTATCATTAAAGTTATATTATCAAGATATCATCGTATCATTTATAGTTGTCCCGTACAACTTTATGGTCCTTCGAGCCACCGAATTGGCGGGGCCTTGCGCGTGTTACAACACAAGTATCACCCCGCTAAACTAGTGAGTGGATATTCTGGAACATTACTATCAAGGGAACCACTATGTAATAAAGCAGCAGATACCGGTGAGTGTGCCCTCATTTTAATCGCCACAGCGAAGCGTCTGGTCTACATCTTCGAGTGGACTCGTTGCGAGGTTAGCATCATTTTGTTGTTGCATCATCAACCTCAGCATCATTATCAGTAATCAGAATAGACTTATCAGCTCTGTCAGCTAGCACCAAGGGTTTACAGGGTATCTATTCTCAGGGAAGCTTATCACTGAAGCTACATCATCTCTAATATGGAGAACCTAATGGAAAATCAAAACCAAATTATGCAAGGCATGGAACAAGTCTTGCGTAATTTTAAAAAAGATGGACCTGAAAGAAGAACCTCTACTTATGTTAAAAAACGTATGGAGCTTCTCGATTCATATTGGGAAGAGTTCCAGTCCAATCATAACAAATTAATAAAATCTGAAGACCGTGGCTACAGCTACTTTTCAGAAAATTATTATAACAAAACTAAGACCTTTTATAACGAGGCACGTGAATACATACAGCAGAGCATGGTCACCATGACCAACCCCAAAATTATCGAAGCACCGACTATTCCACAATCATCTAGGCAAGCAGCTGAAGTGGAGAAGAGTCAGGGGCACGGTAGCAAATCGACAGATATTGGGGATATTCAGCAAACAACCACCAAGGTTACAACCGAGCCGCCGATATTCTACACTTCACAAGGTAACAGCAGCAAGCTGGAAGAGATGCTTAGAAAACAAAAGAGTAATTTTAAGGCATTCTCGCGTACCATAGCAACTATAGATTTAGATAAAATATCGGAAAAGTGGGAGTTTGATGATCATTTACAAGCTGTTCAGTCAAGATGGTCAACAATAGACTCATTGCATTGGGAGATTGATAGCGAAACAATTGATGAAAATCAAGAGTATGAAGAGTTGTTCAGCAAATACGAACAACTTTATCAAGAAATTAAGCAAAATATCAACCGTAAGATGTGGTCTGTCTCTCACCGTGATAAGAGTACCCCTAAGATGGACATCCCAACATTTAATGGGAATTATCATCAATGGATAGCATTTAAGGACCTATTCACGGAATCTATACACAGCAATCGCTCCATCTCCTGTGCACAAAAGATGCAATTTTTGAAATCTAAGCTCAGAGGTGAACCAGAGAGACTCATCCAGCACTTACATATTAGCACCGAGAACTATAAGGTCTGCTGGGACATATTAAACCACAGATACAATAACACAAAATTAATATTTAGCTCTCACGTCAATATCCTTTTATCATTACCAACTATGCAACAACAGTCAGCTTCTCAAATAAAGAAAATGTATGACATTACTAATGAGTGTCTGAATGCGGTTAAAAATCTTGGAGTTGACATAGCAACGTGGGATCCATTTGTTGTTCACATCCTAGCATTGAAACTGGATCAACAGACCCACTCTGACTATACGGATTCTCTGAAAAACCCACGAGAACTACCAATATTGAGTGATTTTTTGGGATTTCTGGAGAATAAGTTTACGTCATTAGAGGCATCACGGCGTAAGCAAGATGTGCAAAAATCAGATATCAAATCAGATAACAAGTCTCAACAAGAGCCCAATAATAAGAAGCATTTCTATAAATCAAGTAAATCATTTTTAAACAACTCTTCAACTAAAAATCAATGGAAATGTCCAGTTTGTGGAGAAAATCATCGCTTATTCAGTTGCAAGACCTTCGTAGAATCAACATCAGATTCTAAACGCAGGACAATCAATAAACTGAATTTATGCAAAAACTGTCTTTATGACCACAAAGGTAAGGCATGTATTTCCGATAAAAGATGTCGTGAATGTCATGGTGAACATAACACCTTGTTACACGACACCTACTCGGGTTCCAGTAGCGCGAAGTCTGACGCTATCGCTTCGACATTAAAGGAACGGAAAAATGTCACACACGTATCAAATCCAGAGATATTTGAAACTTTGTTGGCAACAGCTCAAATCAAGGTTATGGGAATAAACGGGATTTATTATCCTATGCGTGCCCTAATAGATCAAGGATCCCAAGTATCATTAATAAAGGAAGAAGCTGCACAAAGATTGGGACTTCCTCGACGAGCATGCAAGGGGGTTGTAATGGGAGTTGGTGCCAAGGAAAATAATTGCAAGGGTGTTATACAAATTGAAACATCGGCAGTGTATACAGATTTCACTTTTTCCACTGAGGTAATTATCATGAATACTCTGCTTCACAATCTACCCAATCGATCATTCCAAAAGCCATCATGGGCTTGTATAGAGCATGTTAATTTAGCGGATCCCGAATATAACCTTAGCCGTCCAGTCGACATACTACTAGGAGCTGATGTATACTCATCAATCATCATGAATGGTATCATCAAGGAAGGAGATTCACAGGTAGTGGCGCAGCAGACTCGCCTTGGCTGGATTCTAAGTGGGAACATTATATCATACCAATGCAGTGTTGTCCTAAATAACATAGATGAGATCCAGAGATTTTGGGCAATCGAAGATGTTGCAGATGACAATCAGAACAAGTTGTCAGAAGAAGATTATCAGTGCATACAGCGTTATAAAGCAGACACATCAAGAAGAGAAGATGGTCGTTACGTTGTCAGATTACCTCTTAAAGCAAATATTGAGGAAAAATTAGGAGAGTCTAAACACAAGGCTATCGGACAATTTTATCAACTAGAAAAGAAATTATCGAAAGACAATAATATTCGAACATCCTATAAATCATTCATGCATGAATACATCGAATTAGGTCATATGCAGAAAAGTATTTCTAACAAAAATCAACTGAGTTACTATTTACCACATCATTGTGTAATGAAATCAGATTCCTTGACAACGGCGTTGCGAGTCGTTTTCAACGCGTCAGCGAAAACGTCGTCGGGGCTGAGTTTAAACGATTTAATGTATAGTGGACCCAATTTACAAAGAGATTTGTTTTCATTGATTTTAAAATGGAGGCAATACGAATTCGCATACACTGCCGATCTAGAAAAAATGTTTCGGCAGATATTGTGCCACAAGGATGATGTGAAGTATCAAAAAATCATATGGCGTGACTCTCCAGACCAAGTTCCTCGTGAATATGAACTTATGATCGTCACATACGGTACAAAAGCAGCGCCATTTTTAGCAATGATGACGCTAAAGCAGTTAGCAAATGATGAGTGCCACAAGTACCCAACAGCAGCAAGGGTTTTAGAAGAAGATTTTTACATGGACGATCTTTTAAGTGGTCATTATACACTGCAAGAAGCAAAACAGTTGCAGAAAGATTTAATGGATCTTCTGAAATCCGGAGGTTTCAATCTCCGCAAATGGTCATCAAATAAGGTAGAGTTACTCAAAGACGTCAGTAAAACAGATCAAGTATTTGACTTTCGTCACCAAGAGTCAACTAAGACTCTTGGATTGAGTTGGCACCCTACTGAAGACCAATTCACTTTCCAAAGCAAAATCAATGTGTCAACCTCAAAAGGGCTGACGAAGAGATCTCTCTTATCAGAAATATCGAAAATCTTCGACCCTTTGGGATGGCTGTCGCCGATTACAACCAAACTTAAGCTACTATTCCAAGCTGTCTGGCAGCTACAACTCCAATGGGATGATCCAGTTCCCGAAGAGATTGTTCAGCAATGGTCACATATGACACAAGAGTTACAACACATCAATTCATTTAAGCTGCCAAGATGGCTGCAGAGCCACAAAGATGGAACTATCAAGCTTTACGGGTTCTGTGATGCATCAATAAAAGCATTCGCTTGTGTGATTTACTGCACATACGAAAATAAAGATGACAATTATAACTCATCAGTAATATTAGTAACTGGAAAGACGCGGCTTGTTCCCATGAACAAAGGTATCACATTACCAAGACTGGAATTAAATGCGGCCGTACTATTATCAAAGTTAGTACACAAAGTTACACAATGTCTAGTTGGACATGATATCAAAATCTTCGCGTGGTCAGACTCAACAGCCGTACTGGGATGGCTTCAAGGTGAACCAAGTCGCTGGAAGCGTTTCGTTGCCAATAGAGTCAAGCAAGTGACCGAAATCATACCAGCGAAAAGCTGGCGCTATATTAGGTCCGCAGATAATCCAGCTGATTGTGCTAGTAGGGGCATGTCTGTAGAACAACTTAAACACCATAGTCTATGGTGGCATGGACCCTCATGGTTACCTTCATTCGACGAAAATCAGTCAAAGGAAAGTTCTGTTTACATCACATCTCAAGACATGAGAGAGATAGAACAACAAGTTTCCTCCTCGCAACTACATTCAGATGACGTCATCGACTCGATACTGAGCAAGTATGGTAGCTTTGCAAAATCGACGCGTGTACTTGCATGGATGTTACGTATATCAACAAAAATGCATTCGAAACCGTGTTTTCTTACAATCACTGAGCTGAGAAAGGCAAAGCATATTTTAATCAAGCATGTACAGCAACATGAGTTTATGGAGGAGATCAAAAGCCTTCAAAAGCATAGCAATATAGACTCTAAAAGCAAGCTACTTAACCTAAATCCGTATCTAGACGAAAACGGATTACTGAGGGTTGGTGGCAGGATAAGCAATGCAAGGATAAACAAAAACATGCAACATCCAATTATCATTCCTCATAGCGGATTACTTACCGATCGATTGATAGATCAAGGTCATCAGATGACTTTCCATGGTGGAGCTCGTTTAACACTGGCGTGGTTAAGACAGGAATTTTGGATTATTGGTGGAAATCGTGCTATCAAAAAACGCTTACATAAATGCGTCACATGCAGAAGGCATAATCCTGTAAAAAATACACAATTAATGGGAGACTTACCTGAATCACGAAGTAATCCATCGCGACCTTTCAATCATACTGGTGTCGACTTCACCGGCTATGTGGACATTAAGGCGAATAAAGGACGTGGCATTAAGACGACCAAAGGTTATATAGCTGTATTTGTGTGTATGGCGACCAAGGCTGTGCATCTAGAACTCGTATCCGACTTGAGCTCAGCCGCCTTCCTAGCAGCACTAAGGAGGATGGCAGCCCGGAGAGGGGCTCCAAATCATATTTACAGCGATAATGGGACAAATTTTGTCGGAACCAACAAAGTATTACGTGAAGAATACATCAATTTGCGAAACACTCTTGACGAGGAGTTCTACACAGCTATCACAGATATGCAAATACAATGGCACTTTAATGCACCTTCCTGGCCAAATGCTGGGGGACTTTGGGAAGCAGCTGTCAAAAGTCTCAAACACCACATCAAGAGAGTTGTAGGCGAGCAGAAACTAACGTATGAGGAATACTCAACATTACTAGCACAGTTAGAAGCTTGTCTCAACTCGAGACCACTTTGCGCTATCAGCGAAGACCCTGAGGATATGGATTACCTTACTCCGTCACATTTTTTATCGAGTGGTCCAACACTAACTATAATTGAAACTGAAAAAGACCCAAGAACAAGATGGCAGCTTACTCAGAAAATTTACGATGATATCTGGAAACGGTGGAAAGCCGAGTATCTATCTCAGTTATCAGCACGCAGCAAGTGGCGGCAGCCACAATCAAACTTAAAGATTAACGACATTGTTATTATCCATGACGCTAATTTACCACCCGGAAAGTGGGCCACTGGCAGAATCATAAAGCTTCACCCCGGCAAGGACGGCTGCGTTCGTGTGGTATCTGTAAAAACCAAAAATGGGGTAATCAAGAGGCCAATCATAAAACTTTCCTTGTTACCAGTACACGAACTAAATCAACCTGAAAACAATTCAGAGCAAAATAATATTACAACACAGCAAAACAAACAACCGTCAGATTCTAATAAAAATGAATCATTGAGAAATAAATCGAGACGTCGTCGTAGGGGCAAAATCAGCAACTTTATTTACATTGCTCTCATGTTTTTAATGTTAATCATAACACCATCTAGTTGTGATTATAAAACAGCACCTTTGAATAGCAATCAGAGCATTTATTTCGACAAGATCTCCAACATGCGCCTCGAACGAGACGAGTGGAAATTAATTGTTTACTATGATATGAATCCCTATTGGCAAGGCTTTGTTTTGCTTAAAAAATACGTTGATCATCTGGGCAATATATGTGCTAATACAACAAACATATCACAATGTGACGCAATACTCATTCAACTCCGTCACAGTAAGAATGAACTTGACCATTACAATAGCATGTTGTTTGGTCAGCAATTCATGGAGAATGTCCGACGTAAGCGCGGTCTTATCAATCCTATAGGAAGCTTAGCGCGAAGCTTGTTTGGTGTCCTAGACGACGAGTTTGCTCAGCAATATGCCCGAGATATACATCAAATCAAGCGTAACCAAAAGCATTTGGCTTCTTTATGGAAAAATAACACATCCATTGTTGAATCAGAGAACAACATCATCAAAAGAGTTGAAAATGAGATGGATAGACATCACAAGGTTTTCAATCAGCACCTGATCAGCTTAGAGAAGGGATTTAACACAATTCAGGGAGGAGTTCAAGAATCACTAATGTCTAACAGTTTCAGTATTTCTTCCATCGTTGCTAACAGCATTCTAATAAACTTAAAAACAATCCAAGAAAACATCGTGGATACTATTATGAACCTACACCATACAGGTTTCAATATTCACCTTTTAACACCTGAACAGCTGACGGATGAACTTAATATCATAACAGGACAGTTAGCAACAGAATTGACTCTTCCAATAGATAATATTCAGTCGGATTTATCTAAACTGTATCATTTATTAAAGACTAAAGCAAGAATTACGCAGCAGCTAATAATCTTCGAAGTAAAAATACCCTTAGTAAGCAGAGACAGCTATGATATCTACAAGATCATAACAATACCACAGCAAGTTGAAAGTAAAATGATCAGTATCATTCCCATAGCAGATATTCTCGCAATTAATTTACAGAAGGATGCATATATTCCAATGACGGAAAACGAAGTCCAGACCTGTATGTTTTATGACACAGAAACGTTCATCTGCCCTTTAAAGGGTCCAGTTCATCAAATGAGGTCAGACGAAAACCTCTGCATTAGAGAAAATAAATCTAATCGTTGCAGGACTGCATCTACTATCTGCACAAATCATTGGACAGAACTTAATAAAATAAATACATATCTCTATTTTTGTTGCGGACTGTGCTCCATAAGAATCATGTGCGAATATCAAGTTACGGCCGAACAATTAACTAAGGCCGGCGTTATCATGCTCGGAAATGGATGCGTCATCAAAGGCGATACTTACACAGTTTATTCACATAAACAACTATCCAATACTTTGAAGACTACGGCAGACGTTCTGAGAATAGATATCCCACCCATCAACAATATAATCAATTTATCAATACCTATTGGTGCAATTAATGAACAGTCTGAGCATACCCACATCGAGACTCAAGGTCTAGTAAAGGAAGTCCACGATCAGTTGAGTCAGATGAAAGATTCAACGAGCATTGATGGAGATTATAACGACGGGTTCTCATATCACGACTTGCATCATTACACGGTGATATACTTATTGGCGTTCGCCCTGTGCGCGGCAGGAGCCGTGCACGTGTGGCGGCGTCTTCGGCGTGTGCGCAGCGTGGCTCTGCCCGCGCGCTCGCCTCGTCAGCAGCTTCAGAGTGCTAGTGTAATTAGTGTAAATGAGCTATCGGGACCCGGTGATATTGAGCTCAGTGCAATTTCAAGTGCGTGTAAACAAAACAGGGCTACATCGCCCATGTTACGTGAATCTATTTTAAGTTAAAATAAATAACACTTTTAGAGACTTTAAGTTTGTGTGTCAACCAATATTGTGCTCTCTATTATTATCATTGTCTTTTTAAATACATACATTTACCTATGTTATTTTTTGATTTTTTATCTTAGTCTCTCGTGCCTGGGAGCATGTACGGTCCACCCGTACAATTATTAGAATATTGTAGAATAAGCACTTTTGTACCGCGAGCGCACTTTACTTCAGTTCGCGTTCGATTCTCGCCGCGGTTACTCATTTGTATCATGTAACTATCATTAAAGTTATATTATCAAGATATCATCGTATCATTTATAGTTCTCCCGTACAGCCCCAATGAACTAACCAATAAGAGTACTAAACTCGATCTCGTTTCGATTTTTTTTTATATTTGATGGGCCGACGTTTACCACTATCTCGCTTGGTGGTAAGCAAAGATGCGGTCTACGATGGATCACGTCGTCCTTAGAGTATTTAACCAAATACTCTAAGACGTCGTCCCATAAACAAAGACTAAGTAGATACTTGATTACTTACTACTCGATACTCGATTACTTTAAACGCCATAACAAACTTGTGTTATGCCCTCTGTGTACAGTACAGAGGTACGTGAATAACAAGAAGATATGAGATTTAAGATCATTTAACACTAATCTAACGAGTAGTTCCGTGTTGCAACATCGCTCTAATTATGAAAGTTGATTAACGGCAGTATACGTTCATAAACTGTGACCTATAATAACTTCCTCTAAAGGCTGGAACTTAAATGCAATCTGACGCCTTTACAGCTAATAAAATAGTTATGAGACACTTAAACGTTTTAGTTTAATAACTTGAAGGAATATTTATACAAAGTTTGTCCATGTCTGTCTATCTCTGGATACGAGATGCAAAACTCACGTGGATTTCCTTCACTCTATGGATCGGGGACAGAATTAAGAATTTTTCACATTCCTATCGTGTAAAATTAACCCAAGGATTCTGTGAAAATGTACATATAATATACCTACCTACGTAGATAATTAAGCTAATAGTGGTTTAAATTAAATACAATAGATTAGATGGATAGTACTTTGAGTCTTTGACGTGTAAACTAAATAGAATAGACTAGATAGACGTTTAGTACTTTAACGCCTAAATCAACGGTAGGTATAACTTTTGTTGTTTACTTTTTTTTACTTTTATTCAATACTTTAGTTGTAGTTGATTTTACATAACATAACATCACGAGGTGCACATTATGCCACTGTACAATGTAACACCAACTTTTCACTATCTATGTTATGAGTCCCATGTAATAGGGGGTGAGCCTATTGCCATATACCGGGCACAATTCCAGACTCCGTGCTACTACTGAGAATACATAAAAATACCCAGTAATGCTTTGCCCGACCCGGGAATTGAACCCGAGAGCCCTTGCCCAGCAGTCGCACTTACGACCACTCGGCCAACGAGGCAGTCGTTGATTTTAAAGTGTAAATATTTATGTATACATGGAAAGAAAGGTTTTTTTTTTAATTCATATTCCCATATTTTACATCGTTTTAGTCAAAAATATTCTTCCTAGAATACAAGTATTTCTCCATAAAATAAAATGAATAGAATATAGACGAATGTCGTCGAATACGAGTAGATGCATAAACTCGTATGTACCTCTATACGTATTGTTACTGATGAATTTATGTTACACAGTTCAATTACAGACAACACACGAATATTGAACATAACAAAATAAGCATCCTTGTCCTCGTTTGCTATGGTTATAAATTATGTGATTTATTGAACGTAGAGAACCATAGTCATTGGGTACTATTAACTCATAAGTGAGCAATTTACTTTGGCCGGCCACAGCCTCCAAGAAACACTTAGGTAGCTATTATAATTTCCTTTCAACTTTTGATGTGTATGACAACCAGTAATCGTTTCGTAAATATGGCGATGGAAAAATGTTGGCGTAAACCTTGGGTCGATATTTTTTTCTTTAAAATAATGATGTCGGGTCACTACGATATTCTCCTATGTCGTGGGTGCGTTTACAAACATACAAGTTCATATACACAGGACATCCAGAACCGAAACAGCAATTAGTGGATCACACAAAGAGTTGCTCCGTGCAGGAATCGATCGTGCCAACCGTGCAGTGCAATATGAGAATTTAATGCGAAGTTTTGGGTTATGACCGATATAATATAATTAGCTGAGACTGCCTCGTTGGCCGAGTGGTCGCAAGTGCGACTGCCGAGCAAGGGGTCTCGGGTTCGATTCCTAGGTCGGGCAAAGTATTACTGAAAATTTAAAAAATTCTTAGTAGTAGCATGGAGTCTGCAATGGTGCCCAGTATGTGGCAATAGGCTCAACCTACTTAAAATTAAAATTGAGTAGCGTTTCAGTATTCAGACGTAAGTGCCGTAATGTGCAACTCTGCCTACAAGCCTATAGCAAGATTAATAACGTTAGTTAGTAAAAGCAGCTCGCCCCAGTGTTTTGCGTTTTCGTGTGTATGCTCACCCCCTATTACATGGGACTCATAACATAAACAGTGAAAAGTGGGTGTTACATTGTAGTGGCATAATGTGCATCTCTGCCTACCCCTTCGGGGATAAAAGGCGTGATGTTATGTTATGTGTAATTTAATTACGGACCACCTTATACTTTACTTACAGCTGATGAAAAGTATATGGTTGCGCTTACACATATATAGTGTAATGGATTTACTTGCCTTTTTAAACTGTTTAGTAAACATAATCGTACAGTATGCATATTATATCGTTAATCAAGTGCTTGTCTTGAATATGAAATTATTTTTATCATTTGTTGTAACCTGGGTGGTATACACGTTGAAGACAATGAAAAGACTTACGTAGAAAAACCACTAGACTTCTGAACGTACCTATGCCTCCTCCAATCCTTTAAGTGTTGGAGAGCCATGCTTCAGCACGAATGGGCCGGCTCGACCGGAGTGATACCACGGCCACACAGAAAATCGACGTGAAACAACGGTTGCGTTATGTTTTGTCGTGTGTGTGTGGTTACCGGAGGCCTACCCCTTCCTTCCCAAATCACCCCAAATGACTGAATCTACAATATTCTTTAAATTCCTAATCCCCAAAAGGCCGGTAACGCACTTGTAACGCCTCTGGAGTTCCCGGTGTCCATGGGCGACGCCGATTGCTTACCATCAGGTGACCCGTCTGGTGCTTTACCGGCTTATCCCATAAAAAAAAATTAATCCAAGTGACCTGCAACTAACGACTCCCTGTGTATTTTATTGATCAAGAGATCGTCTGTTCATCTTGTGAGCTTTAGGACATAGCAACCTTGTTTTAGGCCTACTGTGCCCGACCAATGTATGCATCCTATAAACGGCGATAGACGGATTTATATGAAGTGAAGACTATCTGACGTGACGGTGTCGCTCTGTGGACCAAATTTTGTTAGTTTCTATGGAAAATGCAAGCGTGACTATGAAGTGCAGCTTACGTGGACAGTAGGCCTTAGGCAACGTCTTTGTTTTTGAAACCTGTATATCAATAGGCAATTATTTATTTCACAACAATGCACTCAGTCAGACCCTGAACCATTCACTTCAATTCTTTTCTGATTAGACCATTTTAATGAATGTAGGTTAATTAGTTTACATTTCACATATTAAAGCCAACTTCAAATATTTAAATGGTTCCAAGGAAATCTATAAATCATTTGCAGAGCGGAAAAATGAATGCATTAGAACAATCCGAAATATTTATTTTCTATGTTTTAATTTTTCGAAATCACTTGAAATTTGTTTGTTTTTAATTCATGTTTGAGTTTTATTTATTAATTTTGTATTATGATTTTTTCCGGTAAACGAGCAGACGGATCACCTGATGGTAAGCAATCGGCATCGCCCATGGACATCTGGAACACCAGAGGCGTTACAAGTGCGTTACCGGCCTTTTGGGGATTATGAGTTTGAAGATCGTTGGGGATTCAGGAATTGGGGAGATTGGGGAAGGGGAGGGTAATTCTCCGGCCATTAGGCCTAAACAGAGATTGTGGGTTGAACTTGACGCCTTCGACAAGGATTGGTCGCAGAAAGTTTTAGGTACACAGAAAGGAGTAGAAGAAGGGTAGGAAGGTATTGACTGCACTGAGACATTATCATTCTTTATAGCATAGGCTGGCAAACAAGCCGTCGATTCATCTGATGGCAAATTGGTAAACAATCGTCGCTCATGGACACCTGGAACACCAGAGGCGTTACAAGTGCGTTACCGGCCTTCGTAATTTGAAGAATGTTGTAGATTCAGTCATTTGGGGTGATTTGGGAAGGAAGGGGTAGTTGGGCCTCCGGTAACCACACACACACACACACACGACGAAACATAACGCAAGCGTTGTTTCACTGTCGGTTTTCTGTAAGGCCGTGCCGAAGCATGGCTCATCCCACACTTAGAGTTAGGTAAAAGTAAATGAAAATAAAGTCTAATAATTATAAGTGTCATACCACGTCATACGTATTATTTTATCGAAATTACCTTTGTAACGAAGCCCTTCTTTATATCGATAGAGCGACAGAGCCCCACTTGTTTTTTCATCTACTGTTTAAATCATGTTGTCATCCTTTAGTCTAGATTCACAAAGCATGTGTCTAGTTCTAGTTAAACTAACACTTGTCTTATTAGGTTAATGCTCATTTAAGTCAAAGATGTATGTTTAGCAAATTATATATAAGTAGGCAATAATATTTGAGCCACTTGTGTGAACAATATAACAGGAACGGTTACATAGAGTATAGTGATATACAGAGACTGTATTGATCAAAAACTGGGATGATAGCAAGATTGTTAGACTGCTACATGGGCCTATTTGTGTCAGAGTTGAGTTCAGAACCAAATTGTAGAATTTGTACGTAATGAACTGCACGGTTGGCGCAGTGGCTGGGCATCTGGCTGCCGCGCAACATGTCCCGGTTTCGATTCCCGCACGGAACAACTCTTCGTGTGAGTTCTCTCAACTGGTTCAACGATTAAAAAAACATTTTTTTAATCGTTGAACCAGTAGGTAATGTTTCAATTGAAGTCTTTTTAATTTTTTTAATTTTTTTTTTTTTTAATTTTTAAAAAACGTTGCCCCACACTAGGATTTTCTCCTGTGTCGTGGGTGCGTTTACAAACATACAAGTTCACATACACAATGACACCCAGACCCGAAACAACACTTTGTCGGAATCGAACCCGCGACACGTTGCACGGCAGCCGGTTGCCCAGCCACCGCACCAACCGTGCAGTCAAAGTCAAGTCAAGTCTTTATTTGACGGATTCCGTCCACTGTTAAATGAAGGCCTTCTTTTTTAGATGGGGTTAATCATAGTCTCCATGTTTAGCAAGTGACGCGACGTGGATGTTGTAGTAAGGTCGCTGAAATTTTTATTGTACTACAAACATGATACAATCCGTCGTGGTTTGATTGTTTCGTCGCCCTCTACACACATTACGATCATCGATAGGATACCTATGCATAGTTTCTCGTAAGGTGTAGCCTGTTACGTTTCATTTAATCATTTAATCTTAATTTAATTGTATTATAGTATTATGTTGATTGAAAAAAAAGTGCAGTCTCTGTTGCATTGTACCCCAGCAAAGGTAACCTGACACTGGAGCTCGGTCCGTATCGATTTATTTGCATGCACGAACTGACTTATAACTGTATTGTGTATATATTATTCGTTGTATTGATGATTACTTACTAAGGTAATAGGTACACACTATCTTTGAAATTGGCTGTACATCTGTATATCTACTGAATTTGTTGAACAGATTGTACGTACCTACAGCAGTTAAATGTGACAATTTTGTTCCCTGAAACACCAACAGTTATATATTAAGTTTATGTATAGACGTTATATCCAATATGTCCAGTAAAGTACCAAGTACACTTGATGAAATAGGCCATGACGTATAGACAAAATGAGGGAGCACAAAGTTACTTCATGGTTACTTGACTCAATCCAATTCAAACATGCCTGTTATAACAGTTTGTTAATTAAAAAATAAATAATATATGACACTGTCAACAATTGAACTATGTCGGTCGTTATTGTTGATAACCAAATTATCGTATATACATTTTTATAATATTTTTTTATCACGACTATACCGATGGCAAGGACCACACGACAGATCCTCGACTTCACTCTCGGTACGTTCTGTTTCAAAATATTTAGCAGAAACTGTTGCAAAACAAAAGTGGGTTATGCAACAAAATAAAGAATGTCCATTTGAACCTAGTTTATTAAAGTACTTTAGATACTGACGAATATCTCGAAATATATCCGCATTTGGTTTGTCCACAGTTTCTATGAAAAAACTTCGGCCCGTCGTTTCAAAAGTTTGGGGAACAACTAAGGGTTACATTATGCAAACCCGTGGCAAACCGCTCGTGAATAATAGAGGAGTAGATAAATTGGAATCACTACTAGATATCGCGGCAAGCAAAATATACGTAAATTTACAATCACTCCGGGACAGACAGCTACCTGCAGAAGCTAAATATCTTGAACAAGAATTAATTACAGTCAAAAGAAGGATTGATGGTTTAGGACAGATAAATGACACGTCGTCTAATTCGGTACAGATAAAAGACACGACGTCTAAATGTAGTGATAGTTCAGAACCAAAGAAAGACGCGACGTGTAAATGTTGTGGTAGTTCAGTAGAGAAAAAAGACTCGTCGTCTAATTGTGATCGTTTTACAAAGATGTAAGACACGAAGCCTAAATGCTAAGAGTTGCAATACAAAATCTCAAATAGTTGCGCAATGTTATATAATTTATGTAATTTGGCTGTGGGCAGGCATATTACCAATGGCTATGAAGTGCCCTGTGAATATTTCAAACAGAGACATTGTTTAAAATCTTCACGGAAAATATTATGTAGGTAGTGAATATTTCGGTGTACCTATAAATACGCCTTATATACATGAAAGAACTAAAGGTAACTTTTTAATAAAACAGTAAAATATTTCAGGTATTTCAAAAAGCCTACGTAATGCTGGTGCTACATCGTGGAAATATTTGAAAGTTGAAGCAGTACCACCATTAACTTATGGCTTCTTTAATGGAGCACCTGGGCAGAAATTGGAAAGCGTTGTTGGAAATTTGGCAAACAATGTCATAAAGGCAATGGAAACTCGGATCAAAGAAATAGACGCTGCGGCTGAAAGACAAAAGCGTGAGCTCGAAGCAGCGATAAAAGCACGCGAAGAGAAAGCTAAAGCTGATGCACTAAAGAAAGAAGCTGAACGGCTCAAAGCTCAAGCTCAGAAGGCAGCTGAAGCGGTAAAAAAAGCAAAAGGTGACGCCGATAAGAAGAAACCTGAAGTGAAAGCTGCAAAAACCAAAGAGAAACCAAAAGAGACACCAAAAGAGAAACCAAAAGAGAAACCAAAAGAAAAACCAAAGAAAAAGGCCAAAAAGGAAGCAAAAAGCAAAGGCAAACCAAAGGAACAAGGAAAGAAAAAGTAGCTATGAAGGAAACAAAGATAATTCAATATTTTTCTACATAGTTAGATATTTTATTTATATTCTTTACATTTGCAACTTTATTTTTTTAAGTAGATACAGAAGTACCTGCGTAAAAATGTTGTTTATTATTAACTAGCGACCCGCCCCGGCTTTGCACGGGTGCAATATGCATGTATTATACATACAAACCTTCCTTAAGAATCGCTCTATCTATTAAAAAAAACCGCATCAAAATCCGTTGCGTAGTTTTAAAGATCTAAGCATACATAGGGACATACAGCGAAAGCGACTTTGTTTTATACTATGTATTGATGATACTAGGCTCAACGACCTAAACTGGATGTTGGCCTCCGATACGAGCTTTCGTCATATCTCCCGGTTCTTGCTAGTTTCTTGCCAATAAGGTATATTAAGTTTTTTTGATACGTTTTTATTTTCTTTTATTGATAAAGTTATTTCAAACAACTAATTTTATTATTGACTGCCTCATTGGCCGAGTGGTCGCAAGTGCGACTGCCGGGCAAGGGGTCTCGGGTTCGATTACCGGGTCGGGCAAAGTATTACTGGGTTTGTAAAAAAACCTCAGTAGTAGCACGTAGTCTGGAAATGTGCCCGGTATATGACAATAGGTTCACCCCCTATTACATGGGACTCATAACATAAATAGTGAAAAGTGGGTGTTACATTGTACAGTGGCATTAAGTGCCATAATGTGCACCTCTGCCTACCCCTTCGGGGATAAAAGGCGTGATGTTATGTTATGTAATTTTAATATTATAATTTTCTATGAATTCGTTATTTGATTTTTTAACTTTTATTCGTGAACTAGGCCGAATAAAATGCTTCCTTGGCATAATAAATTTTTAGGCATTTTTATAACCTTCGCGCTACGGTCATTAGCCATTGCTTATAGGCACCGATCAGAGCGGAGGAAACCGCGTAGTAATAGCTAGTCTTAAATTATAAAGTACGTTTCCTCGATTCCCCTGCGAACCATGAAATTCAAGGTCAATAATTGTTCCTAACTAACCCAATTAGTATTTGTAAGCTAATTATCTTATGATAAAGAATGGTAGTACATATCCGATTTGGACCCAATATCCAACAAAAAACAAGTATTGGGTTGTATAACACTTAGCAATAGCACGGATTCCCAATCAAGTTTGCATGGTGCTCAATAGGGCTACAAAACACGATGTCCAAAAAAGGTTGACCATCGTAGTAACTAATTTGTATTCGTACGCTATTTAATGGGTGAGTCTATCTCGAACCAAAAAACAATTGATTTCATAATATTTAGTAACAGCACGCAGTCTACTGAAACGACAGCAGGTTTTATGGTATAAGCTGGTACACGAGCAGACGGATCACCTGATGGTAAACAATCGGCGTCGCCTACAGACAGCAGAAACACCAGAGGCGTTACAAGTGTGTGGCCAGCCTTTTGGTGGTTAGGAATTTAAAGGTTGTTGGATTCGCGGATTGGATGAAACATAACGCAAGCGTTGTTTCACTTCGGTTTTCTATAAGGCCGTGGTATCATTACGGTCACGCTGGCCTATTCGTGCCGCAGCACGGCACTTCCACACTTATATTGAGCAAGTATAGGTAATAGATAACCTATCTTAGGCTGAAAATATACACGACTGATTGTAATAGGCTCAGCAGATATCGACGTCATCGTAAAGGGTATAGAATAATGGATATATTAATGTCGTCCCGATAACTACTCTGTTAGTGAAAGTATAGGTAATAGATAACCTATCTTAGGCTGAAAATATACACGACTGATTGTAATAGGCTCAGCAGCTATCGACGTCATCGTAAAGGGTATAGAATAATGGATATATTAATGTCGTCCCGATAACTACTCTGTTAGTGAAAGTAGCAGTATTAGTGGTTGCGAGAATATACTAACTTGATAATCTATTAAATTTCTTACAAGAATTGCCGTTTTTATTCGAATGCACGTACCTACATAAAGCATAGTCACGCGCACCCCATTAGCTATAGGCTTGAACGAATAAGGTACTTACATGGGTACAAAAACGAAGTGCAAACCGTAAAAAGGTTACTCTTGTAAATCAAAACCTCCTTTAAAGTCCTTTATTCCTAAAATAATAGAGTTGTAGTTATTTTTTATTCAATTTAATTGCATTATCTGTGGAAATCATGCATAGGCGACATTTGTCACATTTTATGTCAACAAATTATTAAACCTATTTAGTTGCAAACAAGGAAAAGAATCGGTTGTAATTTTCTATCAATAAAGTTTACAAAACAAGAATGGCCTACAGCTTAAATTTGACAAAATTCACTAATGTGTTCCGTAAGTATTTTTCTACGTAGCTTAGAGTCAGCTCCAACTTAGCAGAGTAATGATATTTACTGAGAGCTGAAGGTCGAGTTCAATGGCGTCCCATTGCAGCATTTGCTGCAGACGGAAACGGTCTGATGGAGTATGTAATGGTGATGGTGATGCTCATTATTTATTTAAAATGCAACGGAACAGAATAGGCAACAGCCGTACTGTTGTAACACAAAAATCAAAAACTAAAAACAATAATTAAAATTTAAAATCATAAATAACTGGTTTTAGCAAATTATCAGAATGTACAACTGTTGTACAACTGTTGTACATTCTGATAAGTTACCAATCCACTGATATGCTAGAAGTCGGTGCCACAGTAGTTATTTTTTTATTTTAAGCCATATTATTTTTCCCACAACGTCTTGAGACTAACCCCCATAATAACAAATGATACCTACTCATGAAAAGATCTTTCTAACGACATACGTCTGGTCGGTATTGATCGGTAGGTACATACTGCCCGTCATCCTTTATGTAAGACTAGCTTTTTTACCCGCGGCTTCGCTCGTGTCACACAGCGCCATCTATACCAATACTTTTGTTTTCCCTTGGGAATATCAAATTTTTCCGGGATAAAAAGTACGCTATTATTTAATCCGGACTTCTAACTTTACGTCTGCAAAAATTCAAAGCAATCGGTAGTTACGGCGTGAAAGCAGAACAAACAAACAAACAAACAAACTCACTTTCCGATTTATAATTTTAGTAAGAGTAAGTATAACAAACCCCAAAAATGTTAGGATGAACCTAAAATAATATCTAGTAGGTAATTGCATGGAGTCTGGAATCACCTTATCAGACTTCATGCATTTACATACAAAAATAAAAATCAGCAATATACTGCTGTACCTACCTCGATTACAATTAGTTCCTAACCTCTGTGCCTCATATTAAGGTGGTATCCTAAAATTTGTTTTTAGGCAGCAGATTGGCACTGATGATAGAAATAACTGATGTATACCGACCTCACATCTCGACCCATAAGGAAAAACTGATGGGATTGATTAAGGGTGAGTTATCTTGATTATTGAAACTCCTTAAAGTTCTGTGTGGTCCATCCTCTGGTTGTGAGTGTCCATGGGCGGCGCGACGCCTCTGGTGTTCCAGGTGTCCATGGGCGACGGCGATTACTTACCATCAGGTGATCCGTCTGCTTGTTTGCCTCTTATTTCATAAAAAAATCTTAATATAATGTTACGGTGCTTGGTTATTTACTTATTCATATTTTAATTTAGAAAAAGCTGAGGCAGCTACCAAGTCTGAATTGGCGAAGAAGATGAAAGTTCTTAAAGGGTACAGAGTGGAATTTTCACCGCCACGTCCGGCAGAATTGACGGTAAGCTTTTTAGGTGGTTTATCTAACTCACGGGTCTTTATTTGCCTTAACAAAAAGATAGATTTAAAATAATAATCAATCATGTATTTTTTAGTCATGTAGGTATATTGTGTGTGGTAAATTGACGATGGTGCAACCATCGTCAATTTTATTGTATAATTATATGTTCTCATAGTAAAACCGCTAAAACTTCCACTGGATATGGCTAGGCCCGCCTAGCGATGCGTGTTGACATTCAATGCCATAGTCATGCCAGAGTCACAGAGGGGACTCTTCCTCATGAGTAGCGTGCGCGGTTGGGGCGATGTCGTACAGCTTTCTGGCCAGTAGGCTGCGCGACATTGTTGGCATCGTGATCGGCAACACACTCGTGACCCCTCTGGTATTGCTGTGTACTTAAGTTATGGTTGTGGTCGCTCATCGTTAGACAGCCCACGTGGACCCGAAGGGGTCCTGAAACTGAGTGAAACTGATGAGTTTCGTTGCTAACGATGGTAGGAAGAATTATCAGAATGATCTGTAAAAACAAATCTACAAAGTCATTCTGTCTGTCATTCACTTCAGATAAAAACCCAAAGGTTATGAAAAGACGGTATCTGCCTTCTAGTCTTGAAATCAGCTGAACCAATTTTCATAACTTTAAAGACATATAAAATTCTTCAGAATTAGATTATTTTTAAAAATAGGTACTGACACCTACGACGTTCATTTATTTATTTATTTATTTTCAGCCTTAATCGTCTCACTGCAAGGCAAGGCCTCCCTACCCTCCTTCCACTCCTCTCTATGTAAAGCTTTTTGCGGCCAATCCTTGTAGGTAATAGATGTCTAAATCTAATTCGTCCCGCCTTCTCCTTTTGGGCCTGCTGCGACGTCTACTGACTGACATTGAGGACTTTGATTATGAAATTAATTTAATTCCTTGTTCACAGAAATTGTTCGCAGACTTGGAATTAGTACAAGAGTTTTTCAGCAACAAGTGCTACAATTATATAACAGTTCGCCAAGCCTGGCTACTCTTCTTGGTTGGCACCGAAATATTAATGTGGTTCTTCCTTGGAGAAACTATTGGAAAACGACATATCGTCGGATACAAAGTCTAACTGTTACCTACTTGTTATTGCCTATTTGTTATTTTCAAACAGGTAGATATCTCTTTTTTACTTTCTATGTGTAAAATTCCTGTAAAGTAAGTATCTACTAACTAATATTACATTCGTAAATAAATAAATACAAAGTGATAACATAATTGCATAGTATTTTATTCCCAGTCTTAGTAGTTACCATCTGCAGCCCTTCCCAGTCTGAGTAGTTACCATCTACAACCCTTCGAGGTGTACGGTCGCTACACAACCTTGTGGTGAACTTAACGGATTACCGGGACTCCGGTTCGAAGTGCAGGAGTAGGAACGGAGTGGTTTTTAGTCAGTAAGAGTCTGACACTCCCTCCTGCATCACCCCGGCGGGAGAAATCAGTCGAAGATTGTCCCAACTTAAAAAAAAATCACGATTTCGCGAGATCTCGATCTCACGAGATTTTTTTTTAGGTACTACTCTAAGAGAGGACTGGTTATTTCTTTCATTTGTTATTTCATAGTTACGTACGTCAATGAAGAAGTATTAACAACTTAAAATTCATTAAAAATCTAGCATCTGCCTCCAACTTCGTCCGCCTCGATAGGAATCGAACCCGCGTTACATTGTTCTATAGGTAGTTTCTCGCGCAGGCACAGTATGATCATAGTATCAACCGTACTTTATAAAAATCTAAGTCCCGTACTTTACTTTAATTTGATTAGGTACAAAGATTTCAAAGAAACAATCTAATGAAATTCGATGTAGAATAAAACATGAAAATGTATTTTTTATGTTTGCCACACCATGTTTTGCAATTTAATTTTTTTTAATGATATGGCTCTTTTATGATCGGTATACCTATTACATGTTAATTGATTAAGTACATTTATTTGCTTCACTCACTACGTAAGCACTTGTATAGTGTACATTATTTTATTAACATTCACAAAATTACATTTCTAAAACCGCTGTAGAAGTAATATTATAGTTTCAGGCGTTCAAAATGGCGGTGAAGGTGCAATGCGGTGTTTCCGAGGACACGAGAATTATGAAATTATAATTGGAATGCAATTAAATCCAGTAATCAAATGCTAGACAGTGTATTAGGAGTGTGGTACGAGTGTGTTTTACGTTTAACGAAATTTAAACGAGACCGCTTTGGGCGCCCTGATTGGTTGATTTAGTGGAGCCAGCAAATCAGAGCGGCAAACGCGGTCTCGTATTCGGTCGGATCTCGTACTAGCTCCTTTGAGAGTGCTCGTGTTCTATATGAAATTACCGTCATTTTATCTTTACAGTTCTACAAAATTGTTTTGTTGGTGTTGTAACGTGATGTTGCGGCGAGTTAACTTTTATTCAATATGTTTCGCATTTGGTATCAGTGTTCTTCTAATTTTTGTTGGAAGTCAGTATTATCGAAATAACACTTATTATCGTCCGGTCACTGAAAGCCGGAGAAATGTAAAAAACTTTTTAAAAATTACGAATGAAGCTTACACGTTACTCAATATCCCCACAATATTATATGATGGAACGCCAGACATCAAGATATTACTCGAGAAAACACGTTCCAAAATCAAATACGAGCTGTCTAAGTATAATTTGTCAGAATTTGGTGCTCAAGCTTTAGAAAACTTAGTATTGGAGTCCGGGGGACAGCCTTTACGCAGTCTAATCATATCTACATGGAGGGCTGGAACGACTTTTCTTGGAGAATTATTGAATGCTATACCCGGTACTTACTATCACTATGAACCACTACTTAAATATGGAATTGTACAAATAAGGGGGCCACCAGATGGTGATAAAGCTATAGAAAATATCAAATCTATGATGAAATGTGATTATAAAAATTTAGAAGATTATTTTGATTATGGGAAGAAAAATTTGTATCAGTTTCACCACAACACCAGACTATGGGACCATTGTAAACTTAAGAGGGAACTTTGTTATGATGCTAAATTCACGTCACAGATATGTAAGCTGTTTCCGTTCCAAACCATGAAGGTTGTAAGAATGAGGCTGCGACTCATCCAGGATGTTTTAAATGATAAAGAGTGAGTATGGTTTTTAGAATTTATTTAATTTTGCTTTTACATTGTGTGTACATGTTTTGAGTATAACTACAAGATTATTTATAGGTAATATTTTAAAATTTAGACAAAGCTTTCACTCACAGTTTAATGAAATGTACAATTTTTTTGGTAATCAGCATGCACTATATGAGATTTTGCAAATAAAATCAATAGTTTTTCTAAAAACTGCAAATTTCATATTCTTCTCTGCTGACACCCCTTGGTGGAATTAATCGCCTAAATGTTGTGAAGTAAATATTATTTTATATCTCTAAAGTTATTGTTGAAGTTGGTCCTAAGTACCTCTAAGTAATATTAAATCACAATGTACAATGTTCTAGGCTTAATGTGAAGGTGATACTGTTAATTCGTGATCCTCGAGCTGTAATGCAATCCAGACAACACCGTACCTTTTGCCCGACTTCTGCTGACTGTTGGGATCCTCCACTACTTTGTGCCGACATGATCAGTGATTATGTGGCAGCTGCTCACATACAAAAGCAATATCCTGACCGACTTATGTAAGTTAGATCAAAATAGGGCAAAATTGAATTAGAACAAAAATGTAAAAGTCTGAACTGCAACACAAATTCGGGTCCTATTGACCACAGCGCGATGTTTTGTAGCCTTACTCAATAAATACACTAGCCAAATGCAAGGTAAACGGACACCTGATGGTAAGCAATCGAGCGATATCCATGACTACCCTAAAGGCGTTAAAACGATTTTTAATCATCGACAATTGTTAACACTCATACATAAAATGAAGTACTTACACAATTATAGGATAAAGTGCTACAATCTTTTACAGATAAGAACCACATGCACAATCGTTAGATAACAGCAAGAAAATTGAATAATAATATTAAAATAGATGCTGACGTACGCTTTAATTCTCATTTCTCCTTTCCAGGGTGTTGCGGTACGAAGAGCTAGCATTGCAACCTAACGAAACAGCTTATCGAATTTTAAAGTTCCTAAAGATTAGTGCCACGGGATTGCTAGACAAGTTCTTGGATTCACACACTAACGTTGATGTTGCTGGAGTCAGCTCCACAGTTAGAGTGTCGAAGGAGGTGCCTTTCAAATGGAAGAATACTCTCAACTTTACTTATGTGGATGATATACAGGTGTAGCTTTTATATTAAGAAAACTGACACACCAGTTGTATGTCCGTGATTTTCATGAATAGATAGACGATTTTTTTAAGATTTGATTTCACAGACATTTTTACTCAAACAATTGCTAAAGACTGGATTAAGTATCCATTGAATAATAATAATAATATAATAATGAATTTATTTATTATGTCTCTACACAAAAAATGATCCTTCATTTCACAGAAATAAGATACAATAATCAGGTGCAAACAATATGTATACTCCTTTGTGAGAGACCGGAGTCCATACTAGGATTCCCTGGATGACGGATCTCCAGGACCTCGGACCAGTTACAGAATATAGATATCTATCATTCCTTTGATTAAATGACTCTGAGTACGGCGGTTAGATTCATAGCGTTTGTTTAAAATTGTAGTACAATGTTCAAGGCTCCTGTGTATAGGTACTAAAACCGCGTTTAGCTAAACCCCGGTCGTAAATATTTATTTCTAGATGTACACACTTGAACGTCAGTCATAAAGTTTAACAAACTTCCTACCAATTTACTTACCTACCGAAAACCTACGGAGTAAATCGTAGTACGTGGCAACATTATTGAAAAGGTGGATAAAGGCGAAATAAAATATTATTTAGATTTCCTTCGAGCATGGGATCTCAACGTCTTGTTTTTGTGTTACAGAGAGCGTGCCAAGAAGCCATGTCTCTATGGGGCTATAAGATGGCGAAAAACGAAACCCATTTGAAAAGCAAAAATTTCATGCCCTTGGACAATTATACGATCTCACATTGAATACTGAAATATCGCAGGATATAAAGAAAATATTTTCATGTTAAATGTACAGTCAACGGTCAAAAATCCACTGCCACCATAAGACTACTAACTATCGGTAGCGCTGCAGCGCTTATACACACACGTACACCAAACACCGCTAATTAGTTAGCAGCGCCACACATCGACACTACTATCTTTTACACAGTGAACATGTGTGGGTAATTTCATATTACTGTGTATAAAAATATTCGTCCACCACATTCACATTGGTATTTTCATTCTTGTGTCGGTATATGTATTTTTATAATTTAATTCACGGGTAAGGTTAAAACTATTTACAATCATTGATATGGCCCAACATTTTGATGGGTATTAACGTAGTGTTCGTGGTCGACTGGTTAATGAGCACGCTTTTATCGTCTTTCAATGATCAATGATGTCGTGAGTTCTATTCCAGCTAAAAGATTCTTTTTTTATTTTACGATTTAGTTTTTCTTACTTTTTTCTTTGTTTTTTGAAATATTAAATCAGGCTATAAAAGAAGCAGATAAGTCGATAAATAAAACAATACTATATTTTATTACAATTAATTTATTTATTATACAAATAAGTGGTTTTATATTCAATATTTATAATAATTAATTATCATACCACAGTTAAGTTCATAAAGTTCTTTAACTCGTCGAGTACCGGTTTTGCAGACACAATTATATAACAATAGGTTGCGGTCACCGGTGACCGCTTGGTATTTGACAGTTTAAATAATAATTAATAAATATGCCAATAAACCTTATAGTCGAATTGGGAAATATCATGCGATAAATATATACTTTTAAAATTAATATAAGAAGATTTAGAAAAATAGGATAGAAAAAAAAGAAAAGATTAAAACATTGTTTCAAATTTTAAATATTTGATGAATGAATTCTTGAAACAACTTGTGAATGCTGGAATCGATCCGGCGGCACTTTACTGGAGGTGATAACCATTACGCCAAACGCGCTGTGAATGAAATCATCGAAATATTGTATACCATTCAGTAACATAAAAATACGATGAGAAAACACTACCTCTATATTTATATGGGTATTGTATAGCACGATTGCTCATTATTTGATTTCGATTTATTCAAAGTTTGTTATAAGTTATTTTTATCTTTACCCTCGTTTTTATTTAAACTTATTTACTAAATAATTACGTATACCGACACAAAAATGATATTTAAATACCAAGATGTGTGTGATAGACGAATGTTTCTATACATATCTATTAATATGAAATTACCCACACATGTATATTGTGTAGTCATACTAGTGTCGATGTGTAGCGCTGCGAACTAATTTACGGTGTTTTGTGTACACGCATATTTTGATCCGTGTGCGTACGCGTTTTTATGCACATTAATATGAAGTTACTTGCGCATTACCGTGTGAACATCAGTCACGGTGGCAGTGGACTTATGACCTTTAACTGTAGGTACATACCCGACACCCGTCCTTTATGTCTAAATGGCTCTAATGATGTAAACATTTTATCACGGCAGTAACTGCAACACGATTAAAATAAAGCCAATTTTTTATTTACTTAATCTTGTACACCATACAATAAAATAGTGGTATCTAAATAAGGCGAACCTATGCCATATGGCATTTATCCATCAGTCAACTTTAGGGTTTTAACAGAAAATCGGCGTAAATAAGGTACGGAGAATTAAATAACAGCAAAAAGAAAATATAATAATTATATAAGTTTTTTTTTAAAGAAAAAAATAATAAATATACTACATATTTTTTTTGCGCTCGCCGTCCGCATGCTCGCCGTCCGCAGGCCCGCGCTTACGGTGGCCGGAGATCGTCTCGCGATCCCCGACGCCCGGTGTGTCCTTCGCGATGGCAAATATACTACATATACCATGTCCCTGAAATCGAGGTAACTAAATGGTGACCGGCAAGGTTCGAAAAGTTACCTGAAAAATATAAAAAAAAACAAATCAGTAATTTTGCAAATTAGAGTGACTTATGTATTCTTCACGGAAATTAACACCCTGTGTTCTGTACCAGTCTTTTGACTCTTGTTGCTACAACTTTTAATTTTTTCGTCTGTTTTTGCTTACGTTATCCTGAATAGTGCTTCAATAATATGGATTTGGAATGATCAATTGTAAGCTACTACCTGCTTTAGTTTGGAGATGTAAGAATTTATGGTTCGTCAAAAAATTATGGAAATAAAATTTTCACCTTAATTTAAGTGACAGTGACTTAACTAACTTTTAATATTACCTCTATACCTATAATTTTTTTTCAGTAAAGTCCTAGTGGAATGTTACACATTCTATCCTATATAGAAAGTCCAAGAAAATCTCCCGTAAAATCGAATCAAAAAGCATTTCTAGACGAGAGTAATAGTTGATTGCAGGTAGGCAGTAAATAACACCCGTAACACTGTTGACTCCTCTGATGTGGGACTTTAGGATGAAACTTTCTGGACGGCTATTGTAAAGAGATGTTGTTTTTTTATTCTATAGAACTTACATACCAAGTTTTATTTGATAACCCGACTGTGGCAATTAAATTAACCTAATTAATTGACATTTCATAAGGACACGTATCAGAACTTGTCAAGTTTCAAGTAAAATGATCCGAGGCCTTAGTACGAGTTTGTTTTACGTTTAAAGTAATCGTAACGAGTTCGCGTTCGGCGCTCCGATTGGTTGCTTCATTGGCGCCGGCCAATCAGAGTGCCGAACGCGAACTCGTTACGAATACTTTAAACGTAAATGAAACTCATACTAAGGCCTCTGATGTGCAAAACGTTCGTCGTAGTCATAGAATTATAACGCCGTCGTAGTTCATTAGGAGGTAGATCTTACATCCATAAAAATTTATTAAAACGATACATCGAAGTTTAAAATGCGAAACGCATTCACTCTAGTTTTTTTTAAATGGGATAAGCCCGCCACATCCTCCCAAAACCGCATCTCCTGTAAGCCAGGATCTACAGTAGATACAGCCATGATTTTTTTTTTTTTTTAAGGGGGGAAAATCATCGAATGACTTCTCCCGCCTGGGTGAGGCGGGAGGGAGTGTCAGACTCTTACTGACTAAAAACCACCCCGTTCCTTCTCCTGCACGTCGAGCCGGAGCCCCGGTTACCCGTTAGGTTCTCCGCGACTCCGAATCGGCATCGGCCGTATTGGGCCCCATCTGTGGTGGTCTGATGGCTCTTTGAGGCGCGCGCGGAACGCGACGCGCCGTACGCTCGGGTCTGTTTCTGGTCGGACGGGGAGCCACCCATGCTCGCCGTCCGCAGGCCCGCGCTTACGGTGGCCGGAGATCGTCTCGCGATCCCCGACGCCCGGTGTGTCCTTCGCGATGGCTGGGTTGCGAGGAGGCAGCGCTTCGCTGCCTCACGCGTCCCGCCTCCTCCTTAGCTAGCATGACTGCTTCGCAAAAGGAGGAGACGGCATCCCAGTCCCCCTCGCTCCGCATCATGGCCTGCACTAGGCCCGGACGCGAGAGGTCGCCATCGCCGATCACTTCCCTGAGGACACGGCGGTGCTCAGCCCACGAAGGGCATTCTCCCACCGTGTGTTCCACCGTGTCCTCAGGGCGGTCCTCGCAGTGATGACACCCGGGCGTTTCCTCCCGCCCCATCAGACACAGGTACCTCCCGAAACTTCCATGTCCGGTGAGGACCTGCGTCAGGCGGTAGGTGAGGACGCCGTAGCGTCTCTCAAGCCACTCCTCAAAGAGGGGACTTACCGCTGCGATGGCAGCGAGCCCAGCCCTCGGTTGCGACAGTCGTTGCTGCCACTCCGCCATGAGATCGCGCCGGAGCTCATCCCGCCACGCACTTATCTGGCGCGGCAGCGGAGTTTCGCCCCGGCGACGTGCCTCCGCGCGCATGCTGTACACGCGCGCGAGCACCTTCGCCTCCAGATCCCACGGCGGTAATCCGGCAAGGAGGTTCGCCGACTCCCCAGAGATCGTGCGGTATCCGCGGATCATTCGGATCGCCATGACCCTCTGTGCCATGAGCAGCGTCCGAGCGGGACGCCGCAACAGGTTTGGCGCCCAAACAGGGGCGCCGTAGAGGGCCATGGACCGCACGACCCCGGCGTATAACCTCCGGCAAGAGGTGTTTGGCCCCCCGAGGTTGGGGAGGATGCGTTTAAACGCAGCCCCCGTCCTCTCCAACTTTGGAGCCAAACGTCGAAAGTGCTCTATGAAGTTCCACCGACTGTCGAGGACGAGTCCTAGGTACTTCATCGTCGTCTCGACGCCGATGGTAACCCCTCCCGCCATTATTTGGGACCCACCCGGAGGTGGCGCGTTCCCGCGGCCATGAAAACACATGGCCTCGGACTTGTGGAGCGCCACCTCGAGTCCCAACTGCCGGATTCTCTCAACGACTGTCGCAACCGCTGTCGCCATTAAGTCGGCCGCCGCCTGGTGTGACCTCCCGTGCGCTAGCACCAGCGTATCGTCGGCGTAGCATATTGTGCTAACGCCGTTCGGGAGGTCGGTGCGCAGCACCCAGTCATAGCCGATGTTCCACAGGAGCGGCCCCAGAACCGAACCCTGTGGAACACCGCGTGACATCTCTCGCCGGTTCCACTCGCCCCGGTGACCGGGGTAGCTGACGGACCTGTCCGTCAGGTAAGCCTCGATTACACGACGGAGGTAGGTAGGCACCCGATGATATCGGAGTGCCTCCAAGATGCAGCTCCAGGGCAGGGAGTTGAAGGCGTTGGCGATGTCCAGAGACACCGCCACTACGACCTTACCCCTGGACACTGCAGTCCCCGTCGTCCGGTCCCTAACGCGCATGATGGCGTCCACCGTGGAGCGCCCTCTGCGGAAGCCGAACTGGCCGTCCGATAGGTCCGGCCCAATGTCCGTCAGGTGCGCGACGAGGCGGTTCGAAATTATTCTTTCGAACACTTTCGCCACCTCGTCGAGCAGCACTATGGGCCGGTACGCGGACGGATAGTCCGCAGGGCGCCCCGTCTTCCGCACGAGGACCAGTTTTCCCGCTTTCCAGAGCAGCGGGAACTGGCCTCTCTCCAAGCATGCACTGTAGAGACCGATCAATCGAGGCCCGAGAGCCTCTGAGGCCAGGACCCATGCTTTGCCGTGCAAGCCGTCGGGTCCTGGGGCGGTGTTCTTGGCGCCCATCCGGCGCACCGCCGCTCTCAGTTCTGCCTCGGTCACCTCTGGGACGATGTCGTCGTCGTCGTCGCTATAGCCCGCGTCGGGCACCGCAGGGGGCGGAGTCATATACGGAGGGATGAAGCCCCTCCACAGTCGGGGGAACAGGGCGCCAATCACCTCCTCTAAGACCTCTGGCCGGAGACTCTGGGTGAGCGGGGGAGCCCAAGCGCGGAGTTTGTCGCGTACCATCCGGTACGGGCGTCCCCACGGATCTCTGTCCAGAGTCCCCAGCATCTCTCGGCGGGCCTCCTCCTTGGCCCGCAATATCTCCATCTTGAGGAGGGCCTTGGCCGCCCTGTATCCCTCGTACAACTCCGCCTCTCTCGCCTCCGCATTCGGAGGACGGATGCGGCGCCTGCGGTGCCTAGTGTACTGGCGTCGCGCCGCAGTGCACGCCTTGCGTAGAGCTGCTAGCTCTTGCGACCACCAGTACACCTGGCGCTTTTGTTGACTCGACCGGATCCGGGCCATCGCCACGTCACAGATCCTGGACATGGCGTCCTGGAGCCACTTGGCCTCATCGTCTATGTCGGCAGGCCTGACCGGTGGTATCACCCAGGCCTGCACGATGGCGGCTTCCAGGAGCAGCTCCCGGTCCAGCTGTTTCAGCGCCCAACGCGGGCCACATGGGGCCTGTCTGACCGGCGGGTCTGCGGACTCGGCGGAGACGTCGAACCGGATATACCGGTGGTCGGAATACGTCTCCACCTCCTCCATGACGCGCCAGTCAACAATACGCGGTGACAGAGCAGGGCTGGCGAACGAGATGTCCACCACCGACTCGCCCTGCATCCGCACGCACGTGGGGACAGAACCCCGGTTCAGGACGACTAGGCCTGTCTCAAGGGCCCAGTCTTCCACCATCCTACCCCGGACGTCGGTGAACCGGGAACCCCAAGCCAAGTTTTTGGCGTTGAAGTCCCCGAGGACGAGCACGGGGAGGGAACGGAACCCGACGACGACGGTGACTAACTCCCTCAAGGAGTTGTGGAACTCGGCGAGAGTTCGGTTCGGAGAGAAGTACACGCCCACCACAGCGAGCTCTCCGAACCGTGCTGCGACACAACCCCGGCCTCTTTGAGCAGCCTCAAGAGTCGGGGTACCGGCGGCGGCCGACGAGATGATGGTCACCGAGCCGTCCAAGTCCGCCACCCAGTGATCCCTGGGCGGGACAAAGTACGGCTCGGAGACCACGGCGACGTTAATCGACCACTGCGCCATGCTCTGGAGCAGGAGATCCTGAGCAGCGGCGCAGTGGTTGATGTTCGCCTGGAGGAGGCGGAATGGAGCCACTATTGACAGTCCATTCCGACCTCCTCAGTGGCGGCAGCGGCGACTGCGGTGGCAGTGGCGGCGGCGGCGGCGGAAACGGCAGGGGCGGCGGAGGGCCTACCTTTGCCCTTGGGTTTGGCGGGAGGGGAGCAGCCTTTGCTCCCGACCCGGTGATTGGCCAGCTTGCCAGCCGCCGCACATGCGTTGCAGTGCAGCGGGGCGTTGCACGAGCCGGCCTTGTGACCGGGCCGACCGCAGCGGAAGCAACAGTCGCTGCGGTCCACCTCCGAGGTGCATTTGACACTCACGTGCTCCCCCACGTGACAGCGGTAGCACCTCAGAGGCCGGGTCTCGAGCAGCTTGACCTGCGCCGAGACCCATCCCACCAAGAGCCTTTTGCCCTCCTTTAATGTTTTGGCCGCTGTGACGGGGCAGCTCACCACCACCGTGCGCAGCCCCGAGTTGTCCGGACGTATGGTGCCCACCCTGACCTGGTCAGCAGGGCACCCTCCCGTCCTGGCCACAGCGGCCACCACCTCACTCTCCGTGACGGAGTCGTCCAGGCCCAGAATCCTGACATCCAGGCATTTGGTGGGCCTGGACACGCGGGCCTCGTCCGCACCGAGGCACGCCCTAAGCCTCTCGGCCAGGGCGTCGGCCGATGGGCCGCTGGTCGCGCCGGGGACCTCCAAAAGACGGGCTCCGGTAGCGGTCACCTTGACCGCGAACCCGTCCGGGGCCCCGAACTCCGCAGGAGTCACCGCCCCCTTTAATTTGGCGAGGACGTCGCCATACGTAACGCCCCTGTTGACCGCCTCGGGCTGCAGTGTAATTACTACAGCCGCGGTCTTAGGGGCGAGGAGCAAGGCAGCAGCGCGTTTCTCCCTGCGCTGCTGCTGCCGTCGTTGCCGCTGTGCCTTTTTTCGGCGCTTCCGGCCCTCCTTGGCGACTCTCCTCGCCTCGCCGGCGATTTGCCACCCGCCGCCGTCCTCTGCTTGCGGGGCGGGTTCCGCCGCCGCCGCCGCAACCCCAGCCTGCTGGGCCGGAGTGCCCCTCCTCTTTTTGCGCCCAGCGGGCGCAGGCGCAGGCGCCGTCGGCGCAGCTGGGGTCTGCGCCGGCGGGGGCGCCGAGGCCCTCGCTGGGGCAGCCGTTCGCACCTTTGTCGGTGGTTGGGAGCTGCGGCTAGCCTGACCCGAGGTCGAAGGCTTGGCCGCAGCGGCCGCGTACGACCGCGGGACCGCGGGGGCGACCTGACTCGCCGCGAGTGGGGGGCGCAAGAGCCTGCCCTCCAGCACGTCGAAACGTCGCTGGAAGGCAGCCATCTCCGCCCGCAGCAGTCCGACTACGTCAGCCTCCGCCGGGGGCTGAGGGCGACTGCCGCGAGCAGCAGTGAGCTCGGCCCTGGCCGTCCGCAGCTCGGCCTCCAGAGCCGCGTTAGAGGCCGCCAAGCGCGCCAGCTCTCGCTGCATCTCGGCCAGCTCAGAGCGCACCTTTCCCGCAGTGGGCACCGCACACTGCTCCAAGGCCGCCTCAGTTATAGTGGCCGCCGCCGCCCTGAGGAGGCGGAGCCTAACCGGCTGGGATTTGCCCATCGCCAGCTTGTAGAGCTCCGCCGTAATGGCCTGTTGGAGGCCCCCGGAGCAGCTCTCGCTCTCAGAGCCGCGCTCGCCCTCCGACATCTCCACGCCGGACATCTCGGCCGCAGAGGACTCCGAACGGGCAGCGCTCGAGAGAGCCCTGCCCTCCGCGGCCAGCCGCTCAGCTGACTCCGCGCAGGCAGCTGGTGCCGGTTTCCGGCGACCGCTGCCCTTGCCGCCCCTACCCCGCGCTGCCGTGGGGACCTTGGGGGGAGGCGCCTCCTGAGCGCCGGAGGACGGGGACAAACTGTCCTCCTCCAGCCTGGGGCGTTTGAACGTCCCCGTCGCGCGGCGGCGTGAGCCTTTCGAGCTCACGCTCAGCCGCTCCGCTAATGTCGCGTCGGACTCTGAGTCCGACCCCCTCCGACTAGACTCCCGTGTGTGGGGCCTGCTGGACGAGTCCAGCGCCCCACCACGAGTCCCGGAGCCACTTGGGCTCCCTTCTCCTGCTACTGCAGGCGAGCCAGGCTCACCCGCACTCTCCTCCTCCGGTTGTGTGGTTTTTTTTATTTTAGTATGTAACTCCATAAAGTTCCCACGAGTATGGGGGAAATATTCGGTCCACCCAGGCAGTGCCCCCTGTACCTGGGTAAGTGAAAATTTGTCTCCCAACTAGAGGGTCCACTGGTCCCCTAGCTGGGGGTGCGCTCGCGACTGACACTACTCCTCAGCCATGCATACTCTCGCCGCGCACCAGAACTTAGTATTGGAGGAATTTTTTGTAGAGGTTATCTTCCTCGCGGTCCGGGCGACCAAGCCAACACCCTCGTCCCGTTCAGAGTCACAAAACGTGACCGTGACCTCCTTACGGATTACGATATCGACGGCTGCAATCGGGGACAGCTTGTGTCCCGATGCTGCTCGCTGGCAGGGTGAGTGCACAACGAGCACCGCCCTTGCCTCTCCGCCACGCTCTCTGCTAATCAGAGAGACAGGCGGAGAAACGCCCCACGGAAGCGCGGGCCATGAGCACACAGCCCGCCGCCTCCAGAACCCTATCGGGTTCGCCCGCCCAGTCCAGAAGTCTGCTGCGGGCGACAGTCACTCCAACCCTATCACCCCCGCTAGGGAGACTGTCGCCCACACCCAGGGTGCACCACGGGGAGGTCTTCTGGCACCGCACCCCAGATACAGCCATGATAACCGCATCCCAGGAACATGAATAACTGTCTTGGTTCCCGCAGCGAAGTAAATCAGAAGGAGGAGAAGAAAAAAAACGATAGTTTCCACTTCCCTCGGTAAATTACTGCAGGAGACAGAATGAATCTATCACTCTAGTTTATATTTACTAGTTACCGAAGTTTAAAACTGATAGTTTCTGCCAATCCTAATCTTCCATATATTATATACACAAAGACTGCACAGTTGGCGCGGTGGCTGAGCAACTGGCTGCCGCGCAACGTGTCGCGGGTTCGATTCCCGCACGGAACAACTCTTTGTGTGATCCACAGATTGTTGTTCCGGGTCTGGGTGTCATGTGTATGTGATATTGTATGTATGTAAACGCACCCACGACACAGGAGAAAATCCTAGTGTGGGGCAACGTCTCTTTAAAAAAAAAAAGGGCATACTGGCAGAAAATGCCTGCGGCATTAAGTCCAATTATTTGTACATTTTGTGCAGGAAGCTTATTACATAATAAATAAGTAAATAAATATACACGAAATGATTGCGCTTTAGATTCATTTGTTTTTATTTTAGCTATACTCCCTTATTTGGCAATCATAAGATAATTAAAACAAAATAACAATCATTCTTTTAATTTTATTAAATATCAACGAATAGGTAGATATGTGCTTTTAATTAATTAAATAGTTGGGATACTGAGAAATGTAAATACAGGTGTTACAAGTGTAAGTGCAAACAGCTTAATAAAATTGATGATGGTTGCAGTTCTCATAAACCACTAAAACTTCCACCGGCCGTAGCCAGGTCCGCCTTGCGACTCGTGTTGACATTCAATGCACCCACTGTGACCTTATCAAGGTAGGTACTTCTCGCTATGAGTTGCGCAACTATATATATAAAATATAAAAAAATATAATATTTAATCTTATACTCTTATACTATTATATATAGCGGAAGAGTTTGTTTTTTTGTTTGTTTGTTTGAACGCGCTAATCTCGGTAACTACAAGCCTGATTTGAATAATTCGTTTTGTGTTGGATAGCGTAAGATTTCAGGCCCGGAGCTGCGAACAACCTGATGGGTTACCAGGGCTGCAGTTCACAGCAGGAGTAAGAACGGAATGGTTTTTAATCAATAGGTAAGTCAGATACGCCTTATCGCCTCACTTTGGGCGGGAGAAGTCATTGGATGAGTTTCTCAGGTTCGTTTCGGTGAATATGGGCTAACCAATAATGATGGGACAACTAAACAGTATCCTACGTAGTCGGCAACACACTCGTGATTCCTCTGGTGTCTCTGATACACTTACTTTGTAATCGACTTCAAACAAAAGGAGGTTCTCAGTGAGACTATCTCGCGATTGGCTGACCGTTGTTGATGCGGTTTTCAGAACAGAGGACTTAGTACGAGTTTGTTTTACGTTTAAAGTATTCGAAACGAGTACAGGTTAGGCACTCTGATTGGCCGACGCCAATAAACCAACCAATCAGAGGCCTTAGTACGAGTTTCATTTACGTTTAAAGTATTCGAAACGAGTATGCGTTCGGCACTCTGATTGGCCGGCGCCAATGAAGCAACCAATCACAGCGCCGAACGCGTACTCGTTACGATTACTTTAAACGTAAAACAAACTCATACTAAGGCCTTAGAGCGCCGAACGCGTGCTCGTTACGATTACTTTAAACGTAAAACAAACTCGTACTGAGGCCTCAGTGTTTGTTACACTCAGGAGAAGGTTTTATTATGTTAATTAACTGACTTCCAAAAAGAGGGGGTTGAAGTCGGATTTTTTAAACGTTAGTAGGTAGTTAATAAAATAATATTTTTTTAAGGAATAATGTAATGTTCGTAATAATATGAACGTTTATTTACGTTTAAATTATTACTAACTATTATAACATACATAAAAGTACTAACTATTATATGTCACTAATAGAGGTATAAGTATTTTATTCTAATTCTAGAGCTTCAAACTGTACAGTCACTTGGTAAGGTAAGTAGGTAGGTAAGTAACTAACTTGAGGCTCTAACCTAAACCATCATTTGTTACTTTTGAAACATCAACAAATACTAAATAAATAATAATAATCCGTCAGTCTGTCCGTCAGTGAAGTTAGGAGCTCGTTACAAAATGTACATTTGAATGGAGAAGAACGAGCAAGAAACTACATTCGTTACTTTTTCTATAAGATGATAGGTACTTTCTATATACTTAAATATTAAATATTCAAGTTGTTTATTACACACGCGAAGAACGTATATTACTTAGCTTATTATTTAGACCGATTTATGACCGAAGAATATGTCATGTCGATTTTCTACACAGAAGATCCTAATAATAAATACCCAAGTATGTGCGAATACAGGGGGCACAGTCTGTCACAGAATAATTTAAGTCGCACCCCCATAACATTAGGATTCTCATGAGTTTCTCTCTACGTTTAAACTAAAGTAATTTTAACGAGACCGCGTTCGGCGCTCTGATTGGCCAGCTCCAACGAACCACCCAATTTCGATTACTTTAAAAGTAGGTAACTAAATAGGTACGTATATACCCACAAAGATTTCAAACGAGTATTTTGATTCAATTCATGATAGTAATAACATTTGTAGAAAAAAAAACAGGAAACCGTACCTACTTAGGTACCTATTTTATTTTCACTACACCATGTTTTTGTACAATAACAATATTTTAATGATATGGCTCTTTTATCATCGGTGTACCTATTACATGTTACATGTAAATTGAATAAGTACATTTAAATACTTCGCTCGCTACGTACTTGTACAGTGTACAGACCGTATTTTATTCACATTCACAAACTCATAGTTTTAATACCAGTAAGTAATACCTACCTCTAATACTACTTCTACTGCGGTCCGTGATAGTCTTGCAAACCGTACCTGCAGATTTGTAATATTTTTTTACTATATTTCTTCTAGGAAAAAATGTTTTCTAATCATTTGTAACCTGAATTCTAGAAAAAAGTAATAGTGAGCTTGAGCTTAAAAGTTTAACGTAGTGATGTAACTTTGCCGTGCTATAAAATTAAAAAGTTATTTTGTCAAATTATACGTCAGTCAGTCCAGTCGTTCAAAATGGCGGTGAAGGTGCAATGCGGTGTTTCCGCGGAAACGAAAATTATGGAATTATAATTTATATGCAGTCAAATCCAATAAAAAAAATGATAGACAGTGTGTTCTGGTAGTGCTCGTGTTCTATAATAAATTATCTTCATCCTTGCAGTTCTACAAAATTGTTTTGTTGGTGTTGTAACGTGATGTTGCGGCGAGTTAACTTTTATTCAATATGTTTCGCATTTGGTATCAGTGTTCTTCTAATTTTTGTTGGAAGTCGATATGCAGATAACACTTATTATCGTCCGTCCATTGAAAGCCGGAGAAATGTAAGAAACTTTTTGAAAGTTGGAGATGAAGCTTACACGTTACTCAATATCCCCACAATATTATATGATGGATCGCCAGACATCAAGATATTACTCGAGAAAACACGTTCCAAAATCAAATACGAGCTGTCTAAGTATAATTTTTCAGAATTTGGTGCTCAAGCTTTGGAAAACTTAGTATTAGAGTCCGGGGGACAGCCTTTACGCAGTCTAATCATATCTACATGGAGGTCTGGTACGACTTTTCTTGGACAGTTATTGAATGCTATCCCCGGTACTTACTATCACTATGAACCACTACTTAAATATGGAATTATACAAATAAGGGGGCCACCAGATGGTGATAAAGCTATAGACAATATCAAGTCTATGATGAAATGTGATTATGAAGGGTTAGACGATTATTTTAATTTTGGGAAGAAACACTTGTATCAATTTAGCCATAACACCAGACTATGGGACCATTGTAAACATAAGAACGAACTGTGTTGTGATGCTGACTTCACATCACGGATATGTAAGCTGTTTCCGTTTCAAACCATGAAGGTTGTAAGAATGAGGCTGCGACTCATCCAGGATGTTTTAAATGATAAAGAGTGAGTATGGTTGTTAAAATTTATTTAATTTTGCTTCTACATGTCAAGCTTTTTATTTCAATTTCTGCTTTACATCATTTTATGTAGGTATTATATTATAATTTAGATACAAAGTTTTCACTCACAGTGTTATAATTTTGTTTATTGGTACTTCTCCTAAACTATATGAGATTTTGCAAAATAATCAATAGTTATTTAAAAAAATGCAAATAAAATTTTTCTATTTCTACCAATCCTTAGTGGAATTAATTATGTAAATGTTGTGAAATATTATTTTATACCAATTATTCTAAAGTTATTTTTGAAGTTGGTCTTAATTGTAATGTGTATTTTAAATTATGTACATGATGAAAATAAGTAATATTAAACTGTCAAACACCAAGCGGTCACCGGTGACTGCAACCTATTGTTCTATAATTGTGTCTACAAAACCGGTACTCGACGAGTAAAATCACAATGTATATTTTTCTAGGCTTAATGTGAAGGTGATACTATTGATCCGTGATCCTCGAGGTGTGATGCAGTCCAGACAACACCGTACCTTTTGCCAGACTTCTGCTGACTGTTGGGATCCTCCACTACTTTGTGCCGATATGATCAGTGACTATGTGGCAGCTGCTCGCATACAGAAGCACTTTCCTGACAGACTTATGTAAGTTATTATTTCTTTCTACTTTTTAACATTAGCTGAAAGTGCTTAGTGTCATGCTGTTGTACTTATTTTAGTATACCTTTATGTTGTAGAAGATTATTATTGTAGATAAAAAGATTTTCCTTTATTTTTCTCCAGATAGATATGATATATATCCTTTATTTTTCTCCGGATAGATGTGTCTAACCTTTTTGTTACAAGTACAATTTTCTTCCACTCATTGACTTATTTGTTAAACTGTCAAACACCAAGCGGTCACCGGTGACCGCAACCTATTGTTCTATAATTGTGTCTATAATGACGGTACTCGACGAGTTAAATTACAATTGGAAGCATGTCTTTTGTAAAATATTCATAAACAGTGTGGAATCACATAGCCTCAAGCTGTTTCTGAGAATTTTTGATAAATCAAACAGATCCTGGAAATGTAAAAAATGTGATCTCTTTGGTAATAATAAAGAATTTTTTTTTTTTTTTAGTTATTTGCATATCTTTAACTTTAGGAAGTAGGTAGATATTTCTAATTTTATTTTTTTATTTAGCATCATTGGGTATTCTGTTTATTAATGCATACTTGCATGCATAAGTATAATTAATTTTGAATGATGTAATAACTAGTTTCTCTAGTATTGCATTTCCTGTTTTTTAAGTGTCTTATATCATAGTAAACATTAGATTTCAATACTGAATTAAAAATTATTGATTTAGCTAATAAAAAGCATATGGAAGGAAAATTTAAATAACACATAATATAATCGGTAAACATGTTGCATAGAGTGCTATTTGACTCTTTTAATTAGTTATCATTGTATGTAATATGAGCTAATCATGTGCAATTTAAACATTATATTTTTAGGTGTACAGAATATAAATTTATTAGGTACATAATATCTATCTCAAATGTTAATAGTCCAAATAAACAGATACATTTTGTCCTTCTATTCAGCTGATTATGAAGCATACTAATATTTCTACTCTTTGAATTATCAAATCTCGGTTCTGGATTCCCAGTTAGAGCAAATATTATTGAAGACATTTCATTTTTTAATTTCCTCAATTATGGCATGAACTCTTGGTTTGTGTGACTTATCATCATTTTATACTCTTATACTATCTTGTACTATTATATAAAGCTGAAGAGTTTGTTTGTTTGTTTGAACGCGCTAATCTCCGTAACTACAAGTCTGATTTGAATAATTTAATTTTTGTGTTGGATAGCGCATTTATCGAGGATGGCTATAGGTTATAAAACATCACGCTACGACCAATAGGAGCTTAGCAGAGCGTGTGAAATCGCGCGGAATAAGCTAGTAATGACATAACTGGTAAAAAATTAGTAGTTACATTGTGTGTATGTATATGTAAGCCTCTGGCTAACCATTTGGAGATTAACCCGTCGTGTGTCTAAAATGTGGATCCACGCGAGACACAATGTAATTTCTATTGTCTCATATACGGGCATTCAAGCGGTTAAAAAGTATCACGTTATGTACCTATGTATCAGGAGCTTAGCTAGCGCCGTGTCTGCCGTATCATTTATATGGGGCCCTCAGACTAAGGGGGCCCCCAACGTGTGTAAGCAAGAGTATAAAAACTTCGCAATTTATATTTTATTTCAGTAATCACAAAATGCATGCTTTCAAAGGTTGGCAGAAATAGATTTCTCTATTCCATGGCAGAAACTTTGGAAAAACTAAAATCCCTTCTGAGAAATGTTTACCAAACAAAATTTTATACAGGGCCCTGCCAAGATACGCTACGCCAATACTATGTATTAAATGTATACTTATATAGGAATGCTTTTTTTTCAGTGGGGAAAATCATCGAATGACTGCTCCCGCCTGGGTGAGGCGGGAGGGAGCGTCAGACTCTTACTGACTAAAAACCACCCCATTCCTTCCCTCCCTCTTGTACGTCGAGCCGGAGCCCCGGTTACCCGTTAGGTTCTCCGCGACATATAGGAATGCTAGGAGTAAATGAGCCAAGGTCAGATTTGGTTTCATCTTTATAGATATATCTATAAAAAAATATTTTATCTTTCTTTAAAATTTCTTTTTATCAAGTAACTAGCTTTTACTCGCGGCTTCGCTCGCGTCACAAAAGTATATAAAGTAGCCTATGTGACATATACCAATACACACAGCGCCATCTATACCAATAATTTTGTTTTCCCTCGGGAATATGAAATTTATCGGGGATAAAAAGTACCCTATTATTCAATCCGGACTTCTAACTTTACGTTTGCAAAAATTCAAAGCAATCGGTTTAGTAGTTACGGCGTGAAAGCGGAACAAACAAACAAACTCATTTTCCGATTTATAATATTAGTAAGGATTTTACACATAATCAATTACTTCATCATTTTGTAAATGTTATGTAAGCTAGGTAAAATGATGCATGGAGCAGGCACAGTTGCAGTAAAAGTTAAGCTAAGCATGTATGTTTTAGTGCAACCTAAACCATAGATTACAAAATAATGACTAACCATCCTCTGTGGTGTTTAGTCGGCATTGTTTTGACCTAGACCACCAAGGTCTTACATTTAATATTGCAATCACGCTGCGTATAATTAAATGGATGGGTGCCGCACTGAATTCGACATGTCGCAAGCACGAGTTGTACCTATCGTTTACGATTCATAGTTTGATAAAAAATTGATGTTTATTTTTATTATTTTAACCGACTTCATAAAAGAGGTCTTTAAGATTCGCAGTTGTACCGGTTTAAAGGAGTTAAGAATACGTGCCCCGTGTCCTATATGCCACATGATATTTGTTCTCTTTATGACTAGAGTGCAGGAGTTACAGTGAGCATTTGTATATCTCTATACCTTTATGTGTTACCTCTTAGTCAAAGGAAAAAAAGTAGGTAGACTGTATTTCTCTCCAGCTATCTGTAACCACGGAGCCGCGGGACTTAACGGGTTGCCGGGGCTCCGGCTCGAGGTGCAGAAGTAGGAACAGCGCGGTTTTTAGTCAGTAAAAGTCTTACACTCCCTTTCGCCTCAGGCAAGGCAGGACAAGTGATTGAATGATTTCCCCTTCCTCAAAAAAGCATCTGTAACTATCTCCAAACGCGAAAATTATAAGATTGTGATACAGTGTCACATTTATAGTATTAGAAATGAAGATAACTAATAAATTATAGGCTTTAATTCTCATTCCTCCTTTCCAGGGTGTTGCGGTACGAAGAGCTAGCATTGCAACCTAACGTAACAGCTTATCGAATTTTAAAGTTCCTAAAGATTAGTGCCACGGGATTGCTAGATGAGTTTTTGGATTTGCACACTAACGTGGATGTTGCTGGAGTCAGCTCCACGTTTAGAGTGTCGAAGGAGGTGCCTTTCAAATGGAAGAATACTCTCAACTTTACTTATGTGGATGATATACAGGTATGTGTTCCATGTTGTAAGCAAAAAAACTCCAAAACTGCTGAAAGCTGAACGGATTTGTAATACAATTTTTGCCAGTTGATTTTAGTGTGTAATTCGTAAAGATTTGGAACAACTGGCTACCGAAACATAGACTTTAGCGTGTTTGTTGGTCATCAAAGAATTTATCCGCCTTCAAAAGTGCGCGCAAAAGAGAAGTAACTAAAAATCAAAAGTAGACATGCATACCTCCCGAGCGTGGGCCTATCAGACTACTACGGATGGGGCCCAATACGGCTGGTGCCGATACGGAGCCGCGGAGGACTTGACGGGTTGCAGGGGCTCCGGCTCGAAAGGCAGGAAGAGGAACGGGGTGGTTTTTAGTCAGTAAGAGTCTGACACTCCCTCCTACTTCACCGAGGCGTGATAAGCAATTAAATGATTGAATAGAAATTGATTGAATGAAAAGGGGGACCTTTTAAAAAAAATAAAGATATGAACAGAACACTATAGGTATGCATATGACCTATAGTGTAGTGTAGTAGATACATTTTTCCATGAACTGGATAAATTATTAGAATATTGTTTTTACCCAGTTTTGTTTATAATATCTAGACCGAACATAGTAAATTGATGATTGATGTAACATGTGGTTACTAAACCAAATATATTGTTTGTTTGAAATTTTAGTAAATAGAATGTTTGATGTTCCTGTTTATACTAGAACCAGGCTTACCTGAGCTGCGTTCGCAAATATTTATTTCTAGGTATACAAACATGGACGTCAGGGTTTAGGTGTTGTACCTATTTACTCGACCAAACTCGTATGTACATTCGAAATTAATAAATAATCGTACTCCAAAGTCTTTGGATTCATTTAAGTTATAGACAGAACCTCCATACAAGTACATAACATAAAATCACGCCTTTTATCCCCGGAGTAGTAGGCAGAGGTCCACATTACGGTACTTAATGCCACAATGATACATTGTATAGTGACTATACTATACTATACTTGTACAATGTATCACACACTTTTCACTATTTACATATGTTATGAGTCCCATGTACTACGGGGTGAGCCTATTGCCATATACCGGGCACAATTCCAGACTCCGTGCTACTGCTGAGATTTTTTTAAAAACCCAGTAGTTTGCCCGATCCGGGAATCGAACCCGAGACCCTTTGCCTGGCAGTCACACTTGCTACCACTCGGCCACGGAGGCAGCCCATGCAATTAATTTAAAAAAAGATCTTGGATTGACGTATAGGTGATTAATTTTCGCCGTAGGTAGACTAGATTTTTCGATTGTCTTGGGTTGGAATCTAGCACAGAATAATTCTGTAAACCATAATTGTTGTTTTAGAACAAAAATTAGTGAACACGTGTGCTGTATGCTATTTCTGAATGAGCAAAACATAACACACACAGATTTAGATGGTGATTTTGTATATATTCGAGATGTAAACAAACTTCTGACACCAGTCAAATGCAAAGTTGACTGCACGGTTGGTGCGGTGGCTGGGCAATCGGCTGCCGTGCAACGTGTCGCGGGTTCGATTCCCGCACGGGACAACACTTTGTGTGATCTACAGATTGTTGTTTCGGGTTTGGGTGGCATTGTGTATGTGAACTTGTATGTTTGTAAACGCACCCACGACACAGGAGAAAATCCTAGTGTGGGGCAATGTTTTTTTTTAAAAAAAAAGCACAACATTTTTGAAATAATTTTTGTTGTAGAAATGTTTTCACAGAATGGGGGCTATAGTATTTTGGCTCAATAGATGGCGCTAGTGTTAAGCTCTCGTTCTTCGTCCGATAGGGAATTAAATAGTGTTCCACCATTAGATGTTCGATATTTGACAGTTGCAGTGAATGGGCAATAAATCTCTTCGCCATTTGGTGACTAAAAATAACTTAAACAACTTGATATCCATGTTACAGAGGGCGTGCAAAGAAGCCTTGTCTCTATGGGGCTACAAGATGGCAAACAACGAAACTCATATGAAAAGCGAAGATTTCATGCCCTTGGACAACTATACGATCTCACAGTGAACACAGAAATATCGCAAGATATAAAGAAAATATTTGTTTCCATGTTAAATATGCATACCCGTCCTTTTTGTTCAAATGGCTCTAATAAGGTAAATATTTTTATGAAAGTATGACAATAATTGCAAAAAAAACAGTCTGAACGTGTAGTCAGTATATAGAGGATACAGAAACAGCATTAACTATAGAAAAATATGTTCAGTTCATCAATTTTACCATGTCAATTGGCCTTCTAAGTACCATATTATAATGTCAATTACATTTACGTCAATTCGTACGTTAATTATAAATATATATTTTCAATAATAAGGGTATGCATGGAAATAAATGTTTTCGGAATGTCCCATTGAACATGTTACTATAAAAATTGCAATAATTCGCCAGCAAATTCGAATTTGAATAAAATATTATACACACGTGTGGAGGAAATTGGTTCATATCGTGTAAGTATTAAAGTGCATTTTAAATCTTTAACTTTATTTGTTGCTATTTTAAATTAAATCAACGTCATTTGAATGCATGTATTCATTATAAGTCACTCTATTTTCAGTAAAAGAGACTAAAACCTGACTATTGACTAATGTGAAACATTTCTTTTCAGAAAAATCCCACTCAATTTCGCAAAGAATATCGAATTTGCTATTTCCTGTACAATTAGAATGGCATTGCTATTGCAACAATCAAGGTACATAATAATATTATTTATTTAAAGCCAACAGTTTTGGCGCAACTTATCATTTATACATATAGGCCCAAATGCAATTGTATTATAAATATTGTGATTTATAGTTTTAAAAAGAACTTCATAATTTGATAGTTTCAATGAGGTGTTTCGATTTTGTGTCCACTAGATGGTGTTAGTGGGCTAAGGTCGTATTCTAGTCCAATCAGCTTAGCTGTCACAAGTTGAATGTTCTATTGGACTACTAATAGACCTTAAGCCACACTAGTGCTTCAAGTGGCGCGAATAACCTTATTATGTAGTGGTTGATGAGTCTAAAATTATATCAGAAAGCTGTTACAGACTGTATCGATAGTGATTCGACATCAAACAGCACTGCTTAGGTTTAAAATTCGATAAAGATAACGGACGCTTAACATAACTTGTACTACTAAATTTGCAAAGCAGTAATCTACATTTTTAGTACAATAAATAGAATAAAAAATATATATGTTGTATGATGTCGTAACATTATCGTAAAGAACGCAACTATACATTATTAATGATACATCGAAGTATTCAAAAAATGCGAAACGCATTCACTCTAGTTTATACTTAAAGACCGATGCTAGTTGATTTTATTATCTTTTATTTAATTTTAAGACTGATAGTTTCTGTCGATCCTAATCTTCCATACATTATACACGAAATGATTGCGCTTTAGATTCATAGTTGAGTAATGTACTCAGTACTTGGTAGCTATAGTTAGATACCTCTGGTTGTGTGAGCACTTCGGGTGTGTCATTATATCAAATTGTAAAAGATGGACCATTATAATGTGGGAGTAAATAAAATGTTACTCCTCATTCATGAATGAGGGTTTATATCTTGTGCCAGTTGACGCTAGTGACGCATAAGGGCCTTCTCAGCTGACAAATTGCATGATTGAAGCAAATATTATATCTGTATATGGATCTTTTGCGATACTAGCGCTCCTAGCGGCGCAAAAATCCTCATTGCATTTAATTATTAAGCTTAGGCAACTTCGCACTCACGGAATTGACCGATGTTTAATGCTTCCATTATAGACACGGATAGTTTAGAGATGCATTATTTTTTAATAAGTATTAATGTGTAAGGGTTCAAACAGTGCTCTTCTATTAAACGTAGTCAGGCTGTCTACGGGTTAGCAGTGTGTTTACCAAAATGCCTGTCAGTTGGTCAATGCATTCATTTATTTTACCAAACTATACCTGAAGTGTACACAGATATTATTATGATTTTCAATCAAAATCGATTTGAAATGGAAAATAGTGACTAAATCATGTATAGTATCTTTTATGTCTTTGTCCAACTGACAGTAATTTGTAGATATACCGCTTCATTAGAAGCGTCGCTACAAATATTTATACATCATTTATATTTGTGCAAGCGTTTATGCTTACCGTATATAAAATATGTAATTTACTGTAGAATCGTCCATTGAAATGAAACAATACTCTGTAAACATGACAGTAACTATGTAACAAGAATCTCCAATCCATGACAAAATATTGAAAGTAAGGTGATAACTATACATTAATTAATGCTAGGTATATATTATAGCCATTTTGGGGACTGGAGGCTTTCGGGCGGTCATTGTGATCCAACTCTAAGAAGTTATAATAAACCCTATTTCATTAAGACCGTATGGGTCGCACGACCAGGTTGCGCACCAATGACGCGGTGTCAACTTTGTTGCGCAACTAAATCAAAATTATTTAGTACCTGTTTGCGCAATGAAATAGGGTTTAAGAGTTAGTGGTATTCTTCATACATAAACGTAAAGTTTGTATTTAAGCATATCGCATGTTGCCTAAATGGTTCTACGGAACTTAAATATAGGGTGTTACTATGTGGAACAATGTATGTGAACGTAATCTCCGTCCATGAGATAATTACGATCCATGATTAAGGCCTCCACACCACCAGAAAGCCGTCGAGTTCCTCCTGTTGTTAATACGTAACATATATTAAAGCTTACCACAATAGTAATAAGGCATAAAATTAGGTGACGGTTTTTTTACGGCTGCCAGTATACATCATGTTAAATGTAAGCTAGTATTTCAAAACAAAATGGAGTCATATATGTTTTTTTATTTTTGTTTGTTGTGTGTAGTATCCGTATTCTTTTATTATGTAACGAAATAGATTTAAACTTACTGTTTGAACATTAGACTGATTAAAGGTAAATTGGCAACGTTTGTCACGTAGAACACAGAGCAGATGTTTAAGATTAAGACTTGCCCAGATGGGAATTTTACCCTTATCGTACATTACAGTACATTGAATGTATCCGTATAGAAACTCCCAATTTACAAATAACATACTAGTGACTAAAACAATGAAACGATTTTAAGCGCTATTCCATAAACATAGACGACTTGATTGCAAAAAGGTTTTGCATGACCAATTAAGCTAACTTTGGTCTTAAAGTCAAGGGAGTAGCTATCAAAATCCAGTGACGTACTTATAAAGTGCGTAAATTGCGTAATTTAATTGTACAATAATTTAAATTTATTGGAACTGAATCTCGTTTGAAAAAAGTTGACCACTTTTATTGTTACAAGCACGTGTTGTTGCACGGATTATGGAATAGTGTGTTCTGTTTTAAAATTACATCATGTAGGCCATTTCAGAATCTCTAATTGAATCAAAATTTTAAGAAAGGTCTAGTCATTTGCTTTTAGACAAAATTTTGGAATTTACGCGTTATTTACATAAAATTAAGTACAATTAATTTGAAAGTCGTATGCTCATGCTCAGTTTATATATTTAATTGACATAATAATTGCCTACAAGCGTATACGTCATTTGTGAGGTACTTGGTGGCCCATGTAGAATTGGATCCTAGGAATCTAGCTTGGGCAGGAAAGTTCTAGAAGGAGTCGTAGGGAACAATATTTGAACAAAGTGCTTTTGCGCAGGACAATACACTAATATGTCTAGTAGCGATGTTCCTTTCGTGTACATTCCATTTACATGGGACATTTAGTATTTCCATAGATATAAGTACGCTAATAATAATAATAGGGTAGTAGACAGTGTATGAAAATTAAAAATATAATTAGTCCGTCAGTTAGATCATGAAAAAATATTAGACACGTATTTTTTTATTTTGTCGTATAAGAAAATAATGCTTAGATAAAACGGAGTTAAATTGGGAGTGGAGAGGTCGTTACATCACGCTACCCTATAAAATGTAGTAAATCGTGACGTCACACGATATTTCAAATCAATATATTATCAAAAGTATTTAATATTGCAAGAAAAGAAAAAATACGTGTCTAACGTTTTAAAATAATCTGCAAGACGGACATTGAAATAAAATGTAGGATACTACCCTATTATTCAAACTAACGGAACTGTAAATGTAGTGAGAATTCATTAAGTGCACTTGATTATAACGTAGTAACAATATTAGGATTAATGTAAATGATTAAATCAGTAACTAGCTTATGTTCGATTTGAATGTATTCAGTTTTTATTCAAGTTTCTCTTTATTTCTCGTGTCATATAGCGATTTGAAGTTGAACTAAGTGTTCTATAACGAAATACTTATTTAATTTTATATTCTAGTATTTTAAGCTGTAGCTTTTAAAGTATGTAATACATACCTACGTATAGCCTTAGTAGGTATGTAAGATGACAATTATTTTCCTCGAATATTTGTTCGATAATCGTGTTGATTGTCTTAGACAAGAAATAAATTGAATTTAGACTATTGCTGACAGGAATTGTCAATAGGCTCACCCCCTATTACATGGGACTCATAACATGAATAGTGAAAAGTGGGTGTTACATTGTACAGTGGTATTAACCGCAGTAATGTGCTACTCTGCCTACCTCTTCGGGGATAAAAGGTGTGATGTTATGTTAGACTATTGCTCTCTTTTACTACACATAAGAGAGATGACACACAACATAAACTACAATTTGAAGATAATTTGCATAAACAATATGCTCTCTATGTAGTACTTTAAATTTAGTTTACGTCTAAGAGAATCTACGCCATTGTCGAATTGCTAGGTAGATATACAATAATTATTGGGGTATATGAATGTAACACTCCTTCAAATAATGTACGTGATTTTTGGCAGCTAGAACTCAGCCGTATATAAGTCCATTCAAGCAGCAGAGTTCCATAGAAAAGTTTAGTGTGGACTCACGATACTAAGCTACAAAAAAGTAGCGTGATTTATTCAAGATCAGTTTCCATAGACTGTTTTTATTAGTGATGCAAAAAAGCATCTTGGGGCTTACCTACTCTTGAATCCAATCTTGAGTTGCAACACTAGCGCCCTTTGCATCCATATTGCGGGGGTATTTAATGAATTAAATGGTATCGTTTGGCTTTATATTCCGTACTCAGAATGCTATTTTAACAGCTACGATAGGGGTTGTATAGTTTTGACATTGAGTCATTATTGAGATTTTATTGGATTGAAATTACATTGACATTGGTTTCAAGAGTAAGCACTCTGAATCCCTGATCCTAGGTCACAGATATATAGGATTTTGGAATCGCTGGTCTAAGGTTTATTGTCGACCCTTAAACTGTCAAACACCGCGAGAACACCGATGACCGCAACCTATTGTTCTTTAATTGTGTCTATAATAACGGTACTCAAAGAGTTAAGCAATAAAGTAATACGTGTCGGTTTTTGATGCGTGGTGGTTCTGGTGCAAGAGTTTGTATCGTGTTACATTCATGTACAACCAACAAGAGAACGAAGCTTAAAGATACCTAATGTCAATAAAAAGCCATCAATTACTAATTAAGATAACATGCTTCCTGATAGATTGGACAATATAATGATATTCATTTATGCCTTAAAATACTGGTAGTGATATAGGTAAGGTTTATTATTGAATTGCATGTTAGTTATATTTAAAAATAATGATGATTTGTAATAAAACTTCTGGTGGCTGGCTGGATCCAGTGTAGATTTTTTATCATATCATTAGCATAGGATATATACACTTATTATAATATAGTATTTATTAATTATGAACGTTTATTTTCAAAGTATTTTATTTGTAAACTAATCTTATTGTTTCTTTACAATTTTTTGTATCGAATGTTAATTATTTTAAAATTGGTTGTGTATTCTATGTTTTATATTTTAATGTCAAAGCACAAATTAGGCGCGTGCGTAATTTAAATTTGATTTTAGTAAGGATGCTAGCGAATTTATATCAATGCATAATATTAAGTGAGGAGTTCCTCTTAGATTCAGAGTCTCAGAGGATTATATAGACTTTATTTATATCGAGCGATTAATAAACTATGCAAGCAATAATATGCATTAATTGGCCCTTACTTAAGAGTGGAAATGGTAGTTTCTAAGGGTAGCCTTATTAGAATAAGAGTTACGATTGAATGAATAAGAATGTTGAAGTTTTAATCTATAGATTGTAATAGCACAGCCGGCGTTATAATTGCAAACATTGTATTATCTTTTATTTGAAGTTAATAAAGTTACAAGAAAAACATATTGTTTCATTTAATCGTTTATTATCCGAATACTCATTTATTTTAATTCGTGCTTAAGTATAGTTCTGTCTCTACAAATTCTTTGAAAATGACAGAGATGCACGATATTTAAGTACTACTTAAAATTGAGTAGGGGAAAGTTCCATAACGCCGGACGGCACCTAACGCCGGACACTTGTATTATCTCGATAACTGAGAACAGGAGCGATTAAATTTTTCCTTAAAATCTTAGAGGTCTGCCACTGGGAGACTTCCCCCTAAAATTGGATCGCTCGCGTTATTAGTTATCGAAATAATATCAGTGCCCAGGTGCCGTCTGGCGTTCAGAAACTTGCCCCTAAAGCCCTTCAGTGGGTTTTCAGTACCTATACAGGCGTTAGTGTCACAGTCGCCATATTGTAAAGTTTTATACATAACTTAATCGAGCGAACCCTATTTCATCAGGATACGGAGCGCTATGATCGCATGACCAGTCGCGCTTGTAACACAGACACACCAGAACCAACACAAGTTGATTTGATCGCTGACAACCGGTTGCGCAACCAGGTCATCACCAGGTTGTTAGTTGGCCTAAGACCGTTGTATTGTAGTCTGTTGAAATAGGGCTCTTCCTATTGGAAATGGCTGCTCATTATTAGGACATCTAAATGGTTTAAGTAGAATAGATACGAGTCTTCAATCGGAGTTAATCGCCAGTCAAAAGTTTTAAGATGAAAAGTCCTGTTATAGAAATATTTAACATGTTCCGCCATTACTGGAGATAAGTCCGGCTCTTCCAAAATAATACCTGGAATGGAAAAGGGTAGGTATTAGGAAAATAATTACTAAATACCCATATTTTCAGTTATTTTTTTTTAAGAACCTTGCCCCACACTACTATATTGTCGCGGAGAACCTAACGGGTTACCGGGGCTCCGGCTCGAAGTGCAGGAGAATGAACGGGGTGGTTTTTAGTCAGTAAGAGTGACACTAAAGGCGGGAGCAGTCATTCGATGATTTTCCCCCCTTAACTCGTCGAATACCGGTTTTGTAGACACAATTATAGAACAATAGGTTGCGGTCATCGGTGACCGCTTGGTGTTTGACAGTTTAAAAAAACCCTAGGATATTCTCCTGTATCGTGGGTGCATTTACAAACATACAAGTTTACATACACGTGACATCCAGACCCAGAATTGATTTTTCTGTAAATTTTTGTTTGCAGGGATTCTAGAAGATAACGTAAAATACAAAATACATATTGTAAGTGAAATTTGATTTTGGTTTTTCGTCAACTCTACCGCAAAGCTTGAAGGAAGACAAGTCTTCAACAAGTGCATCCTGCCAGTTATGATATACTGAGCCTGGACACTAACAGTGCAACTAGTCCACCAATTTAAGGTGGCGCAGCGAGTTATAAAGAGGGCTATTCTCGGAGTCTCTGAAGGATAGAATCCGTAACGACGTCATTCGACAGAGAACTAAATTTACCGACATCGTCCAAAGGATTAGCAAGCTGAAATGGTAGTAGGTCGGTTACATTTGTCGGAGAACCGATGATCGTTGGGATAGACGTGTCCTAGAATGGAGACCGCGTTTAAGCAAACGTAGGGCGTGTTGAATGCGTAGAGAGAATAGGCTTTAATGATAAAGATTCGATTAACTGAAAGTGACAAGCTACTTTACTGTCAAAGGTCGATGATTGTTAATGAGTTGATGACCAATAACTCACCAAGAGCGACCAGTATGAGCAGCACATAAGTACAGAGACAAGCAAACACGCCAATTATGTTTAACGCTAATAAGATATTATATCTGGATTGCGAGTGACTGTAAATTGAGTAAAAGAGTATTAGTAGGTAAGTACACAACACACAAAAAAGTTTTTAAAGGCAGTAGAAATAAAATTGAAATTCTGTTGGCGTCTTTGCCTACGTCCATCGGAGACAAGCCTGTCTGTTAAAAACGTCAAATGGTAGGTATATACCACCCAGATGTGAGTAGGTAGTGAGATGGACAATCGTGGTGGATTCAGTCAGTAAAGTCTGACAGTCTAATGTAATTTTTAATAAGCTAGTGACACCCCTAAAATTTGCAACGCCTGAAAAAGGCCGTTAAGCTGTGCCTGTTATTTCATAAGACCTGTACCTATACCGTAACATGCTAATAAAGAGTTTGAGTTTGAGTCTCCTTTCTCCCCTCCAGGTGACACTGACAGAGGCAAAAGAGCAGACCTATCACATGTGTAAAAAGACACCCACAATACCTACCAGAAAAATTCCACGAGGATTTACCACCTCGCAATCAAAAGGGGGTGCTTCAAACGATACGATAATTATGTAGGTAGGTAAGAACCCCCACTCACCTTATAACAATAGCAAACGGCATTATATATAACTTAAATACTATCGTTATTATAACTGGATATACTTAATGTTATAAGTAGAACAGATTCAATTCAGCAGGTCATATTTCGTCTCTTTTAGTGAGAAATTATAGAAAGTCGGCAGGTGCTAACTGATCGCCTAGATTTGACATAGATCGCATTGACAGATGTAGTTGACACATCCTACTTTGTTGTCTATTATCCACCGCTCGTTAGGTTTGAAACTAGACTCCTTACTTGAGTAAAAGAACCTACTTGAATATTGTATTCGCACGACATTCGGTCTAATCTAGCTTGGTTGGCCACAGTGGGCCTTAAAACCACAGCTAAAATAAAACTACATAACACAATCGTTTATCAGTAGCATTGCTATTTAAAGTTAAATAGGCGCTATGTTAAATCTGTACAAAATAATTTTAACGGGGTGGTTTTTAGTCAGTAAAAAGAGTCTGACACTACCTTCCGCCTCACCCAGGTGGGAGAAGTCATTCGATGATTTTCCCCCCTTAAAAAATACAAAATAATTAGGTAGGTACCTACATACTTACCTACTGATAATCTTGAAGATAATAGTAGTAAGTGTGTGTGTGTGTGTGTGTTTGTTTGTGTACAGAACTTTTTAGTTTTTAACACTATCGAATACCAATTCGTGTAGGACCTCATAAACGTACTTACCTACCTACCTAGTACGTTTCTCGCAATTTAATTTATAGGTACTAGGCATTATTAGATACATGGTAATATATTTACAATTGATTAAATATAAACTTGTAACTTATAATTAGTTTATCGAGCTTTATTTACTGCTATAATGGCGTAAACGGAGCGTCAATAACACTGTTATCAAGAGAACTTACGAGCTAACTGTAGGCTGTACGATTTTATAATTAGACGATTCTATAGACGGCGGTCTGTAGCGAGCAGTCGTAGCACGGGCGTGGCGCGACCGGTCACGTACGACGTTAAATCTATTTTGAAATTCGAACGCAGTGCGCGCGCGCGTTCCTTCGCTTTGTTTACTAACAACCAGTGTTACATTAAAAAACCTTGTGATTATTATAACGTCGAAATAAAAAGGTAAGTCCTTTATTACTTTTTCTTCCTATTAATGTAACTGTGAATTATTATTTTCTGGCTCTTTTTAAGTATTATGTCATTCGTTCCTCGTTTGGATTTTTATGTTAAAATGTTAAACGACTTTATAGTGTACACAACAGTCCATGTAGCGTCACTTGTGGGTTATATCTGTTTATGTGTTTATGTGCTGGTATGCAGAGCAGCTTTTGCGTCTTGTTTTTATTATTCTGATTTTAATCATGTTTAAAAAGATTTGCTTGAGTTAGCCATAAACAATGGTAAGTAGGTACCAATTTTACATTCAAAATTAACTGTAAAATGAGTGTTGCGAATCTAATTTAATTATTTTTAATAAGTAAACAAATTAGGTAATTAAGTGAGCCAAAATGACCGGTAGTGTATACCTTATCAATCAATTAAGTGTAATTAATTAAGTGATACTATGTCTAAGCAAATTCTATTTTTTTATTTTTGCTTTTTTTTACTTAGAAGTAGATCAAATCCCTTGGTTTTAAAAAGTAAAACTACATAAACAATTACAAAAATATATTATGCTAAGAACTTAAGATATTTTGATAAAATACACAGATAAAGAATCTTAGTGTAATTTTGAAGAGAAAAATAAGATATAGATACAGTGGGCAACAGATCAGCTTACTCCAATCTGTGTATTCATTGGACTTTCGACTTTATGTCAATACAATAAATTTGAAGATTTAATTTGATAAGAAAATTGACAGCAAATATTTGGTTGAACAAATGGCCACCGTACATAGTTTGTCTAGACTCGACTAGGTAACTGTTACTCAATTGAACCCTATTGCTGTTCTAAGTTCTCGTGGGCCGATGCGCCCTATAGGCATGATGCCGAAATAGAGCCGCCGAGGACCCAAGCCGGCTCGAAGTGCAGGAGTAGGCACGGGGTGGTCTTTAGTCAGTAAGAGTCTGACACGTCCTCTCGCCTCACTCAAAGCAAGAGAAGTCATCGAATGATTTTCACCATTCAAAAAATAAGTTCCTGTGTTATTAGATAGGTACCTACTTCATTTTCGGAAGTATGATACCTACACAGACACTCAAGGGTAACGAGGTTCTTAATTATGCAGATCAACCTAAACATAATTAAATACAATCTCGTTTTGTTATTATACTATCAAGCCAAGGTGCATGACCTTTAATTTTTTTATTAAGTACGTCTGTATTGTCTGCCTGCTTGTTTTGGTTAGCATCTAGATGTTAACCAAAGAATAAAGTTTAGTGTTTTATTTAATTTCTATATTACTTTTGTGTTTAAGTTTCTGCATATTATACCTATGTACAGTAATATACTGCATCTAGGCAAGCATCGGGCAGTAGGCACTCGCTCCTCTACAGATCCCAAAAAAACTTGATAAGGCTAAGAAGCCTTATCAATAGTCAAATTGGTATGTGTTGTATGCACCTGCTTACCTACCTACTATGGGAAACGGTATGTACCTAGATAGACTAGCTTTTACCCGCGGCTTTGCCCGCGTATTCCTGTTTTATCCTATGGTAGCATGTAATCGGGATAATAGCCCTATACATTTAAATTTCATCAAAACCAGTTAAGTAGTTTCAGCGTGATTGGTGGACAAACATAAGTACAAACAACTAAACTTTCACGTTTATAATATTAGTGTGATAGGATGCATAGGTATAATAAAATAAGGTTTGAGCAACTCCTTGACTTTCAATCCTAGGCTAACATTTTTATCTTTTTCTACTGGCGTTTATGCCATTATCAATGCTATATAAGTAGTCATCCTAGACAAATACCATTTAAAAACTAGTCAAACGAGTGAATATAAAAGTCTGCTTAAATGCACATTAGTTTTAATCAAAGACTGTTTAAATACAATTTTGTAGCGCCGATGCGCTTAACATAACGAATTTTGACATAATTAATCGAATGTCAATGCCCTTATAAACAAAACAGACAAACAGATCGTAGGAAGTTGTCTTTTCTAGATTAGATTTTAGGTAGGTAATTGTCATTAAATTATTGATTAAAAGAGTTTTTAAAGGACACAAATTGACAAAAATGTTTGTTTAGTAATGTGTGTGGGATAGAAGGAAGAACAAAGTAGGTACCTATGTACATCATCATCATCAGTCTATAAGTGGCCACCAATGCGGGTTGGCGATTTCAAACTTATATGTACCTAGTTATAGAAATTATACTAAGCCCAGGTTTCCTCACGATGTTTTCCTTCATAGTTTGTCTCGATAATCTTAGAAAGTATTTATATAATTTGGAAAAAGTTACATTGGTACTTGCAGTTGGTACCTACTAATTATTTAATAAATACGTAGTTCTACGAGTAACTTTATGCGCTGGCGACTCTACGTGACTAGCCCCACGGAGACACAAACCCACGTGGGATTTTTATTGACTCAACTGGCACAAAAACTAGTTACCCGTACGGTACGGGCCGTACCGTACCGTACTGTGTCCCCTCCTGTCCAACTGCTCATGTTTTTTTTTAATAAGTAAGGGTCTAACGGCCGTTCCCAATATTCTATCTATCCCTTGTTTTGCCCTACTGGAGATAGAAAAATCTATCTATCTTTAAATTTGCCGTCTCAATAAACTTACTGGCGATAGGCAAACTAATCTATGGTTGTCATTACCTGTGGGAGGACGGATAGGTTATCTACAGATTGCTTTTACTATGAAATTGACAGTTCATGCGTCCCAATAATAACAAAGGTGCTATCTGTCAGTGACTTTGGTTATCCCTAGTAGGCTTTAGCTCTATCGCAGAATTTTGAGGGATAGGAGTATAGTTATCAGTGAAGATCAGTATATATATCTTTTCTATTTCTTAAAAATACATCAGATTTAAACAAAAAATCATTTCGGACTCCAGTTCAAGTAGTAGTTCAAGTGCTCTTGATATTTTGAAACAAATAAGGAACTGGGAATCTGACGAGGACGATGTGGTTACCACAACACGACCATATCAAGAGCGTGTTAATTACATGTACTTACGATATGACGATTACGAGTTTGTGTATAGATTTAGGCTAAGAAGACTAAATTAGAGAATTTTATACTTGTCCGTTATTCATAGCTACATCTTTATTTTAATACTGGAACACTTAGTTCCAGTGGACGAGAAATGAGATAAACATTGAATGTGCACAATGCACAGTGTAATAATAAGATGGTTTAGAATAAACTGTTTTATTTTATTTAATTATATGAATTATTATTGGGTTGTTTCTCCTTCTCCAGTATATCTAGCTAGAGTTTCCGTTTCTTTAATACATGTATTTCTTTTCGATCTGTTATTGACTCATATCATCTGCATCAGCTCGTCTTTTCTGTTTTCCTAGAAAAATATTATTTATAATTATAATATTATTTATAGTGTATTATTCCATTTTGCTCCTCACCATATAAAAGTTTTATAACTAAACAGTATTGAAAAGTAAATAGTCATAACCAATACCAAACCCCAAAAATGAAATATATAAGAAACTATCTGTGATACCTAATCCTCCAAGTCGCATCCTTGAGCTGGTTATTGCTGGCATTTGTGACTTTGCTGAACATCAATGGATTTGCCTCCACCAATTGTACCAGCTGCATTACTTCTTCTTTCGTCAATAGCATATTCTTTTGCTACAATGAGTGCACCAAACACGAGTTATTAGTCACATGTATGTTCATGCAAACAACAAAAAATATTCAACAATCCAAGTATAAAAGTTCAGTGAAATCCATAGAACTTTAAAACTTCAATAGCTTCAATCTAAAGCTAGAAAAGCACAAACTGTAATACTTACTGAGCTCATTTATTATAACAAACAATTCTTTGTTATATTATCATAATTTATTGTAAACAAAATCAACAAACAACAATGTCAAATGTCAATGTTTTAACAAACACGTTCCGTTACAAGTCGCGCACTCATCCAGTCGCAAACATGAAGTTTTCGTTATATTTAACTTAAAAAAATATTATTTACTATAAAATTTGTGCAAAATATAAGGTTTCGTTAATTAATTCAAAATGTTTGTGATATAAACATGACAAGATGCTTTGAAAACATTATTGTAACTTAGTGGCACTCTGTGGGGCTCTGCATACAATGAAACACATGGGAGGGCTCAGATAGGCACCCTATCTGCTGATACCTAGAGATAGCAAAGACACATTTTAGTTATTGGGACGACATCGAAAGATAGATAGCTTTTAACTGACTATCGAGGATAGCTATCTATCTTTACCTATGGATTGAATATTGGGAACGGCCGTAACTCAGCTACCTACTTTTCTTCTGAAGTTCTAACAATAGTTACTGACCTGACTGACCTACAATGGTCCCTATGAATGAATTGCAAAACTGTGTCTGTTTATTTTGAATGGAACGTTGTTATTGATGATTTTTGTGTCTGGAGGTATTAAGGATCCTGGAGAGATACATAGGTCCTACATATCTAATGTGTATAATTTGAATTTACATGATTATTCAAGTGTTATCTATGTGCTTATTAAAACAAAGATACGGATAGTTTTTATATGACAAAAATAAGACTATACCTCATGTGATATGTTTTTCCCCATTACCCATTAGCAGATAGATAGATAGATAGAGCTGTCTGTGCATGACGTCACTCAAAATCGTGTCTCACCATAGGTACCCATACGGCTCATCGTCACAAGTTCACATTAGAACCGAAGTTTTAACAGTTCATTGACTCGTAATAAAGAGATTAGGCTCAGGTTGTTCGAGGCCCTTTTGAACTAACACTTACTTCCTTGTACCTTGGACTATCATGTTCATGGTCTTAAGATATCGTCATAATTTGATCAGCAAGAATAATAAATCCTGTATCAATTAATTACTTATCAAAGTACTTAAATAGATACTTATTTATACTTAGCAGTTTTAATAAGGTTTGTCTAGAAGTTATATTTATAGGTACCTTATTAAGGATGATCTTAAGGAGGCTACGGAACTGTGCTGTAGGCAGATAATTCTGTAATCTGTATCACCTTATTAATCTTGAATGCAGAATTTGGGGATAGCAGCAAGCAAGGTAAATTAGTGAGTGCGTACACGTAACCGGGGCTCCGGCTCGACGTGCAAGAGAAGGAACGGGGTGGTTTTTAGTCAGTAAGAGTCTGACACTCCCTCCCGCCTCACCCAGGCTGGATTCGATGATTTTCCGCCCTTAAAAAAACCCCATGGGAGACAGGCGTGAAGTTATGAAAGTGTAAAGATTAATAACTTGGTAATATCATTTATCAATTTCAGCCCGAGCCTTGGTCCGTGTCTCGTAGAATAAAAAGTAGCTTTTGTGTTATTTTAGAGTAGGTATAATCTTTTCTTGTTCCAAATTTAAACCCGATTTCTTTAGTCGTTTTGACGTGATTGAGTAACGAACATATACACAAACACACTAACTCACAAACAAACTTCACAAACTTTCGTATTTATAATTTTAGTAAGAATTATAGTAGGTACTTAAGATTTCCATCACAAAAGTCTTTTATAACACTGTCCTATCAATAAATCGGGTTGGATTGGAAGTCCCGTCTCGATTTAATTACAAACGTAACGCATAAGGTTAAAAATCTATTAAATAAATTCACACTTTAGTGATTAAATTGTGTCATTATCAGAACCGAAATGGCTAGCATTTGTTGTATTGCGTTCTAGACAAATATTTGACTTTAAAAAACGTAAATACCGTCTAATGTTTTCTGAGACACGACCAGCGAGACTTAGTAAAACACGTAATGCGATAAAAATAATTTACATATTTATATTATTAGATAGGTTTTCTATATAAACAGTAGTTTATGTCACCCAACAAAACATTTAAAAATTATATTTAGTTCTAACATGCTGCTCATGTGTACCTACTACTTTCGAAAATAGATTCAAGATACAACGTAACAAATGCATCTGTGGGTTAAAATGCCAGCAAAAACAAAATGGGCCACGATCTTTAAAAAAATGTGTTGAGATCACAGGTTGGGATAGTCGAGTTTAGTAAAGGTCTTAAACTCTCTCTTGCTTCACGCTTCATAAAAAAGTGTCCAATATTAGCTCATTCATAAATTGATTACATATCTAATCAATTCGTGAATAAATCCGCTCATTAGTTAAAATTTATATTTTAATAAATTTTAAAAAATGTCATAAAATTTATATTTTAACTAATGAGCTGAGCAGTTAAAGAAGAATTTAGAAAACCTAAATGCTCAATGGCTTTCACGCTGCCAGCCTGACGCTTAGTGCAGACCAGTCTCTTTAACAATCTCTCAACTAAAGGTGTCATTATTGAGTTCATAAATTATATCATAGAACATAAAGAATGATAGACCATAATTTTAAATATAATTTCCTCTTTCTGTACTTGAAACTTCATCTTCATCTTATAAAAGTTATTAATGGCCTATTTAACTGCGCTAGTTATTAATAAAATACTAGAATAAATAAATTCACTACCAATAATAGATATCGACTAGTCAATCTAGTCAACCGCAACCAATAAAAATATGTCTACTCTGTGGTTTACATTAAGAATGAATTAAATAAAAAAAAATATTGAAACATAGTCAATGTCTTTTTTTTTATCAGACGAAGACGTAATAAAGTGTCTAAAGAGGTATTAAAATAATGAAGAATACCTTTGATGGCTTGTTTCCCGCCCATTTGCTGAGCCATTTTAAAGCCCTCTTTTTTTTCTCCTTTTGTTATAGCTTGGTTCCTATACGTGGCTGTTTCTAAGCCCCCGTTAGTTTCCAAAGACCCTCTATAGCGCTGTGCCATCTGTAATAGGTAATATGGAGATGACTAAATGAAAAAAAAAATCTGAAATTAAAAAAAAACCCTTTGAACCAGAGTCTAGTCATTCTACATAACATAAGGAAATGAACATACAACAAAAAAAATATTCGCTGGAATAATTATAGCGGAAGAATGAAAATGATTGTACCTATTTGTAAGTAGCCTTGACGTTCCAAGTTCCAATCCAAAATTGGACTTGATATATTTTTTCTTTTAATAAATTGTAGACTAGAATGTAGGTATCTACGCACTATCTAAATATAGGTAAAATGTTTTCCATAAACATGTTCCAAAGAGTTTTTGAATATTTGTATTCTATCTACTTATTTCACTTAGTTACGTTTTTAGAAATAAGATGTCTTCCTACAAAAGTAATGTATAGCTGATCTCCTTTCGCCTGCGATACAGGACAAGATCAATTTTACTTACTTGAAACATATTTTGTATTTTGCATTTTTGAATTATGAATAAATTTTATTATTTATTATTTTTATTTATTCAGTGTTAAAGTTCATTAAAATCTATTTGCTTAGTGCTTAAATGTTAAGTATCTAAAAGATAAGCAAACATAATATCAGATTTTCGCATATAATCAGTATTACCAAAGTAAGTAGCGCAGCACGTCCACCATAAGGTGGACAAACTATCTATAAAAGTTTCCCGGGAGCTGCTGAATGCACGCGGCCTTCACCCAGCCAATCTTGCAGTGGAGGTCTTGCGGTAGATATAATGATGATGAAACCCTTCCCAAATCCCCCAATCGTCATACCCCTTACCCCAAAAAGTCCGACAACCCACTTGCAACTCCTTTGGTGTTGCCAGTGTTCACGGGTGGCACAGATTGTTTACCAGCAGGTGAACAGTTTGTTCGCTTGCCGCCGTAACCTCGAAAACAAATCTGAGGCAAATGGTCTCAGATTAATAATGATTTAATGTATACCTATATAATACAAATCTATTCATGATAACTACCTACAGCTTATTACCTACCTAGTCAATGAAACAAGGTTTTTATCGAGCCCTGCAATATTCTAGGAAGGAATTAAGTAATCAATTCATCATTGTTATCACGATTACAATGTTATAAGAGTATACCATAAACCTAGCACAGCATTGTAAATTACATAGACTTTGTATAATCATAAACAAAGTCCCTTTTGTATTAATACTGAGAATAGGAACATGTTAATTCAGTAGATTTCGATTTCCAGAAGTAGTTCCCATTTGTCCCCCCACCGTCCACGTCATATTCCTATTAGTCGACAGTTATTTTGCTTATGTCCCTAGCGATGACTATTGGGCTTAAGGTTGCCACCCGTACTTTATAATAAAGTATTGTACGTTATTTAACTCGTTGAGTACTGTCATTATGGACACATTTTTTTTTAATGTTGCCCCACATTAGTATTTTCTCCTGTCTCGTGGGTGCGTTTACAAACATACAAGTTCACATACACAATATGACATCCAGACCCGAAACAACAATTTGTGGATCACACAAAGTGTTGTTCGGTGCGGGAATCGAACCCGCGACACGTTGTACGGCAGCCGGTTTCCCAGCCACCGCACCAACCGTGCAGTCTTATTATAGAACAATAGGTTGCGATCACCGGTGACCGTTCGGTGTTTGACAGTTTAAGGTAATTTGTACTCTATACATTATAAGAATAATATAGGTAGTACATGAAAATACTTTATTTTTGCAAACTTAATTTCTATTAAAGTCGTAAGTATTTTTCGGTAAACTTATCGATTCGATATCGATATTTATCGATTTATGTTGATTCGATTTCGCCACTCTCCAGCGCCACTTAGAGAATTTCTAGTAAAGATATTGTTGTTCAGTAAATATACTAATTTAACTCGTCGAGGACCGGTTTTGTAGACACAATTATAGAACAATAGGTTGCGGTCACCGGTGACCGCTTGGTGTTTGACAGTTTAATACAAACTGCAAAAAGAAATGAAACATATATTTTTAAACATAATTCTGAATAAGAATAAATTAGCAACCCTAATTGGGCTCGAACAGTGTCTAGACATCTCTACCTACAATCTTCTTCCGAATAACTACGTAATACGACGCGCGACGCGGCGACTGTCGTGGAATGCTCCTCATGAATATGAGCCTCTAGCATGGCTTGAAACTAATCGAGTACCTCGCCAAACAGTTGAGTGTGTAAGCCGAAAATACAATAATTAATTTAATATGACTCACGATTTCACGATAGTTATAATATAAACTAAATGCAATATATTATTGGAAACAAGTGGAAGAGATCTTCCACCATTGAGGGGCCCACAACCTAGTGTAAACTCAGATTACATAAAAAGAAACAAAAACACATCTTAATATCTACGTACTTACGTAACTATTTAAAGGTAGGTACTGGGAAATAAAGGCATTGTATTATTAAACTCTTTTCTTTAGTAATATTTTCTATTTGAATCTAAAAACTAAAATAAACAATAACGTTCTTTATTTACCTACGTTAGGTATATTTTGTGTCTATGCCACTTCTAGGAATCTAACTCGAGATAGCAACAAGATATTTCTGTAGTGGATGTAGGTATTTTAAATGAAACTAAATAACGAATAAGTATAGTACCTGTACTGGAGACAGTGGGGACACCTCTGAACACAACACTTGAAAAAACATAGCGACCCCTTTTCTTGTATCTACAAGTACTAAAAAAGGAAGCAACCAGTAGGATGGCAGCGCCCCTAATACTCAACGATTCCAGCACCTGGCGCTGGGGCGCAAACAAAAATTTTGTAGACACATCCAGTCTGTGTTATACGTCCGTGCTCTTTGCTCGGACTTTTGCGTCTCCTCTCCTCGATGCTTTTTAAGGCTTACAGAGGGATCGATTCGTTTGCTGTGGTTAATTTGTTTGATCAGTTCCAAGGAGGAACAGTTTTGTGGTCAGTCAAATGCCGTGGGTTTAAAACTTCAACTGCGTCATCAAAATGTCTTTCCTTCAGAAGAACTAAAAATATCTTCTGATTAATTTCATTGCGAAATCCAATAATTACCGGGCTCCATCGTTTTGACGGTTTGTCGATTGGTTACTGACCATTCTGGTTGAAGAATGATTAAATTGGATTTGTTCTATGAACCAAATTGCCTTTAAATGTTGGTTTAACGAGGAAATAAAACTACCGGAAGGTAAAACACCAGGCTATGACTTAATTGACGCACAACTTTTAAAACAACTACCAATAAAGGGAATAATACTTATTACTGCAATCTTTAACGCCTGTCTTAAGTTAGGCCAATACCCGGCACAGTGGAAAATTGCCCAGGTTATCATGATACTCAAACCAGGCAAACCGCCCCATGAAGTAAATTCTTACAGACCGATAAGCTTACTCCCGGTGCTAGGCAAACTTCTAGAGAAAATCCTACTAAACAGGATGCGCACCTACCTACCGGAAACAATACCTGACCACCAGTTTGGCTTCAGAGAACAGCATGGGACTATCGAACAAGTACACCGCCTCACGGATACGATAAGTCGAGCGCTAGAAAGCAAGCAATTTTGTTCGGCTTTATTCTTGGATATAAGTCAAGCATTTGATAGTGTCCGGCACGAGGGACTTCTTTATAAGGTCAAAAAACTACTGCCACACTCGTTTTACTCAATCCTGCAATCATACCTAAATAACAGATGCTTTGAGGTAAAACTTAAAAACGAAACCTCACACCTGAACAATATCTTCTCAGGAGTCCCACAAGGTAGTATACTGGGTCCCGTAATGTACCTAATTTACACCGCAGATCTACCGATACATACCGACACCCTTACTGCCACCTACGCAGACGACACAGTCCTCTTATCAGTACACAACGACCCACTTATAGCTTCGGCCAAGCTACAAGAACATGTCAGTAAAGTGCAAAAGTGGCTGGACACCTAAAATTAAGGCCAATCAGAGTAAATCTGTATATGTCACTTTCACCCTCAGAAAACAAACGTGTCCTCCAATAAAACTCCACAATGAGGAGACACCACAGGCCGAGGACACTAAATACCTGGGCATGCATTTAGACAGAAGACTCACTTGGAGAAAGCACATATGGACTAAGCGTAAACAGTTAGACGCAAGACTTAGATCAATGCATTGGTTAATGGGTCGTAAAACAAGACTCTCGAAAGAAAGCAAGATAGCCATCTATAAAACTATCCTTAAACCGATTTGGACATATGGTATCCAGTTGTGGGGTACATCAAGCAACAGCAACATTGAGATCCTTGAAAGGTTTCAAAGTAAAACGCTGAGAGCCATACTCGATATTCCTTACTCATAAGTAATAAATACATACATGAGGATTTAAACATCAGTACAGTCAAGCACGAAATTGCCAGATACAGCAAAAACTACCAGTCGAGAATATCTACACACATCAATGAACTCGCTTCTAAACTCGAAGGCACGGTAAGTGTCACATACTCCAGACTCAAACGCCATAGCGTTCCTACCCTTACTACGAGGTTCGACAGCTTATGAGAGGAAAACAAAACTTTCCTACTGTAAGACCAAAGACTGGTGACGTGGACCACAACTGAATGGCCCATTGTGAATGATCACAGATTGCTAAGTTGCAGAAAATATAAGAAACAAAAAAAACGAGGAAATAAATATCTTGTATGATCTTGACCTAAGTTTTGATAAAATATTATATTTGCTCGTTCAGGTAGTGCTTAGGAAGATACCGTTTAATCTAGAAGGGCTGGCTGGAGATATATCATTTTAATCTTATGGCGTAGGCACACCTTATACCTAAACAATACAAGTAACTAGGTTCCAGAAATAGTAATAGGTAGTTTTTGACACTTTTTAAGTGTGAGAGAGCCATGCTTCGGCGCGAATGGGCCGGCTCGACCGAGGTGATACCACGGCCTCACAGAAAACCGACGTGAAGCAACGCTTGCGTTGTGTTTCGTTGTGTGAGTGAGGTTACCGGAGGCCCAATTACCCTTCCCTTCCCCAATCTCCCCAATTCCTGAATCCCCAACGATCCTCAAACTCCTAATTCCCCAAAAGACCTGTAACGCACTTGTAACGCCTCTGGTGTTCGAGGTGTCCATGGGCGACGCCGACTGCTTACCATCAGGTGATCCGTCTGCTCGTTTACCGGCTTATGCCATAAAAAAAATCATTGGCCGTGATTCTTACCGCCAGTAGCCGTACATTGATATGTTGCTAAACAGACGCATAAAGTATCAATAGATTTGCGGTTGACTGCACCTAGTGATAGGGCCCTAAGTATCTATCTACTTACCTACGACTACCACCTACATACATACCGCAAGAATGTGGTTTGGAATCGGATTTCCTATTGCGTGCATGTTTGTCGTAAACGTAGCACCACGCTTTTAACTCTCCTTAAGGTAGGCAGAGGTGATCTCTGCATAGGATTTATGCTAGGACATTGAAATTTATTTATTGTGTTTAATGCACTCATCTTAATCTACTGTTGTGAATCTAGAACTTTATTCAGCCTTGAAATTACACCTAGAACTTTAGACTTAACCGGGACTCTTCTTATTAATTCCACAAATTGTCTAAAATACACATTTGAAACAAAGTTAATCATTTTCACTAAATAAATTTCAATTGTGTTCCGAAAAATGAGATGATAATTTTTTTTTAATGGCTTAAGCCCGTAGACGAACAGAGGGATCACCTGATGGTAAGCAATCGGCGTCGCCCATGGACACCTGGAACACCAGAGGCGTTACAAGTGCGTTACCGGCCTTTTGGGGATTAGGAGTTTGAGGATCGTTGGGGATTCAGGAATTGGGGAGATTGGGGAAGGGGAGGGTAATAGGGCCTCCGGTAACCTCATTCACACGACGAAACATAACGCAAGCGTTGCTTTACGTCGGTTTTCTGTGAGGCCGTGGTATCACTCCGGTCGAGCCGGCCCATTCGTGCCGAAGCATGGCTCTCCAACACTTTCACAAATCTTATAATATTATCAAAATAGGCCTAAAACCAATATATGTATAACAAAACAGACAAGTGTTGTTCAAATAGTTATCATTTTGTTTATGTTGTTAGGTGCCCCGGAGCCTCGCTGTTATCACTTATCTCGAAATATATTAAGCATTTAGACATCACTTACCTCTCGTATCTAAGCAGGGTTCGTACGTAAGGCCTATCTTATTTGTTTTATGTATATTGATGTTGATGCGAAACTAACATCTATACAGGGTGTAAACGCAACGCCCCCGAACGCGTACAAAAAGAACTTGTTATTACAATTTAAACCGCTTTTATTTTCGTCTTATTCTTACAACATTAGTCTTAAACAGTTGATTACAAATATTATTACATAAAATAAACATTTAATTCCTCGCTGTTATGAAAATATTGCCTCGTTGGCCGAGTGGTCGCAGGTGCGACTGCCCGGCAAGGGGTCTCGGGTTCGATTCGGGTATATTACTGGGTTTTAAAAAAAATCTCAGTAGTAGCACGGAGTCTGTAATTGTGCCCGGTATATGGCTATAGGCACCTACACCTACATGGGACTCATAACATAAATAGTGAAAAGTGGGTACATTGTACCTCTACAGTGGCATAATGTGCACCTCTGCGTACCCCTTCGAGGATAAAAGGCGTGATGTTATGTTGTGAAAATATAACTTTGTTTCCACCATCACCTGTCAGCGTTTTTCGGGAGTATCCCGTTTACATGTTTAAGTCTGTTTACTTTCTTGTTTGACAGAAGGGTCATTAAAGATGTGAATATTTTATTTACTTGGTATGCTTCGTTGGTATGCATATCATAATAATGTTTGTTATTTTATCTCTGAAAAAGAAAACATACAATTAGAGATATACAACAGAACATTAATCTATTGATTAACACAGATTGTCCTGTTGCTATGTTAGAAGACTCTTAGTCTAGACTAAGAGTCTTCTGTACCTTTATAATCTCCAGCCTTGTTAGGCGAGATTGGTCGATAGGTGATTTTAGGGAGCTGCTCTGCTCCCGGAGTCTGTCCATATGTAGTCCTTTAGTTAGACCTTCTTTCAACATTAGCGGGAAAATGGGTGAGACAAACAAAATAAATGTATTTTACTCTCACGATACTCATTCACAAAGTCATCATTATTGATTATAACCAGGTTTTTACTCTAGTTATCAATTATGATGTAATATCCACTACATCATAATTGAGTAACTACAGTGACAGCTGCAAAGAATATAATAATAAATGCCATAAAATAACAGTTATAAGAATGTTTTTATCATAAAAGAAACAGCGTTTAGTAGTTTTCTGTCACAGTTTACCATGGAATTATAAAACTGTATAATTTTTGTTTAAACTGTCAGTCGTCAGTGAGTCGTGTTCGTGAAACAAGTTTAGGAACTATTGAGAAACCGTAATGTGATGTGGAAACGATTTCATTAGAATTTTTGAGTGATACAAGTGCAGAGACAATTACTGATGAACCTGTTCAAAAATGTCAATTAGAGTGCGTTTGTATTTGTTTCAAATTGTGTGGTATGATAACACGATGTTTGGAGTTGTGATTTGTGTTTAACGAGAGTGAAATTGTGTCCGATGTATGGAAATTAACTAGCCCTTAGCGTGGGGTTAGTAATGTAAAGGGCAAACCGTGGGTGTCCATACAGTAATACTCTGATACATCTCTGCCTATCCCTTCGGGGGATAGTAGTGACATTGTTGTTGTAAATTTTTTTATTTATAAGAGTGATATGTTTGTAGAATACGGAATAAAGAATGTGTTTGTCGAGAGCGTATTTCGAATTGCCAAAACAGTGTCGGGTCGTTTATCTATCAACTATCAAGTGTCATTTAAGTATTTTGATTGACTGTCTGTGCAGTTGAACAAACGAACTAAATAACTACCATATTGGTTGAACTTCAAAATTGTGAAACAAAGTCTCAAGGCCCAAGTGAATGGATTGCTTATGGGTCGATGTGCTTCATCGTAGGCTGCATCATCGCTTACCACCAGGCGAGATAGTGGTCAAACGTCGGCCCAACAAATATATAAAAAGAAAACTTCGTGTCACCTGCTTACAACCTTCCATCTAGTATTTAACAAGACGTTCGTTCTATGAAACTGCATTAGAAAACAATAGATATCCTTTAAAGATATCATTAAACTACTAGTCACGATTTCTGTAGCCATATTTGTTATCCACTATTTTTAAAGGTATAATTAAATACATAGTTATTTTATCAGCAACACTGAACGTAGGTCAGCTACAATTTACATAATATCTTTATTATCTATATCGACTTTATCAGTACGCTCTTGACCGACAGTTATTTAGTGATCGATAAACTGAATAACACTGGGATCAAAAGGCCTAAGTACTGTTCGGTCGAAATTGATGTGTTAGTTGCGTTGGCCCTAGGATTGAACCTTGTAGCACACCAGTACTCACTTCTAATCCTAACTTTTTATATAGAGGGGAATTACTCAGGAAGTGCATTTGGCGCGGGTATTCCGTTTTATTTATTATTTCAGATGACAATGCATTTTTACAATTGAAATACAAAAGTGATACTTATTCAAGTTAGATTTTTTCAGTAAACCTGAAACAGAAAAAATAATTAAGACACAGTTTTCAGAAGAAGATACTTAAACTGAAATAAAATATTAATTATAATATAAATTATTTAAAAAATAATGAGACATTAGACTGTAAAAAAACATTTTTTTAAAGAATTCTCTACCTCACGATGCAGTTTCTTGCTCGTTCTTCTCCATTCGAATCTACACTTTAGAACGAGCGCCTAGCTTCACTCACTGACAGACGGACTGATAATTAAATTTTTATTTTTTTATTATTTAAAAAATAATTAAGTAATACATAATGATGTTATATAAAATACAGATAAATGAACGAATCAGTACTCGTGAGGAAAGATTAGTCTTTTATTTGTTTTTTTAAGACTGCGATAGAATGAGCGACGCGAATGTTAGGTGGGAGGGAATTCCAGTCTCTTTTTAGTGTTAATCAGTTGGGTTATTGGTAGGCATAATAAACTCTTCATGATAAAATATAATAACACAACATGACAGTCACGGAACATCCTTTAATTAAATAGTCACGGAATATAGGTAATAATGCTATGATAATTTCAGAAATAATTATTCAGTGTAATAAATAATTCATGTATTATATGTAAGCCATGGGTTTCCTTATCTTGCAGAAATAGTATCCGTACAATCCACACATAGGTTAAGTACATTTTTGCTTTTCCCAACAGTAATATCAAGGGGCATACAGTTACAAAGCGTTTTGAATGCAGGATTATTTATAGATCCAAATTAGTATTATCTAACTGCGGACGGCGAGCACGGGTGACTCGCCGCCCGACCAGAACTAGGCCCGAGCCTCAAAGAGCCATCAGACCACCACAGATGGAGCCCAACACGCTAATGCCGATACGGAGCCGTGGAAGACTAGGAACGGGGTGGTTTTTAGTCAGGAAGAGTCTGACACTCCCTCCCGCCTCACCCGGGCGGGAGAAGTCATTGGATGTTTTCCCCCTCAAAAAAAAGGCAAAATATGGAGAAACTGTAAACTTTGTTAACACCTATTACGTACCCTTGTTTGCAAATGATGAAATGAATATGAATATGAATAAGTCAAAGTCAGAGCATTTATTTCAATTAATCCCTAATTAGGCACTTTTGAAACGTCAAAAATTTAATTGTCAGTCCGTCTGTCAGTGAGTGAAGCTAGGCGCTCGTTCCAAAGTGTAGATTCGAATGGAGAAGAACGAGCAAGAAACTGCATCGTGAGGTAGAGAATTCTTTAAAAAAAAATGTTTTTTTACAGTCTAATGTCTCATTCATACATTATCCGATCCTTTGCTTATATGTGAGCACGATGTAACGACAATACAACGACAAAATTTAATGGGACTACGGAATCAACTCCTGAAAGAAAATAAGAAGCTATGAATGATTGTTTGAAACATAATGCTCACAAAGGCTAGGCTACTATAAAAATAAAAATACTTGATGAAGTCTTTCAAATAAGAACATAAAGA